>OY747702.1:50284285-50926785 GCA_963556495.2 Valencia hispanica | reverse complement strand
ACAGCCACAGAAATTACAATTCTACATCAGAGCAGTGCGAGGCGTCACACTTTTAATTTCTACTGCGGTGTTTACACTGACAGCTGTGTAATAATGTCTAATGGTATTCTGTTCATCCAACCTTCAGAAACATCCAGGGGAGAAGTTTAAGAATCTATTCTTACATCTTGTTAGATGACACAGTTTAACACGGGCTTCTGTTCAGCAGAAACAAAAGCTCTGTTAAAATCAAATAATGAGGATTTTTTTAAATTTCTCGCTACACAGAGTTTAAAGAGCAATTCACCTCCAAATAAACTTTTTTTTTTGCTAATAAATTGTATAAATGAGTGCTAATAGTGCTGTCTACATGTGTAGTCATTGTTTTGGCATTTTAGTGCATCCTATTTAAAATATACATTTTCTGCCTAAAACCATCAGTATGGGGCTCTTTTCAGGTTAAAATTCGGCACTTCATTTGAATCAGCCATCTGTATTTGCTCTCCTGTGATATGTGAGGTTGGCCGGTACTTGTGATGTCAGCTGTACTGCCGCTGGGGGTAAAGAAGCAGCCGAATCTCGGCCACGCCTCCGTAGTGAGTTGGAGTTGGAACAGCAAGCAAGTGTTTACGCTGTTTAACAGGTTAGCGATTGTTTAGCATAGCATTTTAGTTAGAATCTTTAGCATAGCATTTTGTATTATAGATAATTATTTAGTGTTAATCGCTTGGTTTTTAAATATTGTAGCGCCGCTGTCACAGCCCAGCCATCTTCTTCACCGCGCCCTTCAGTCCGCCAAGCAATGCTTCCTTTTGGCTCATTTTTTTAACAGGAATAGTGGGTGGAGTAGGATTCTGGTAGAGGGGTGAGTTGCTCTTTACGAACAAATTTATGAGAGAATTCTATCATTTCCTTTGAGACATTTTTTTACCCATTTGTTTAGTATTGCAATTTTGTTTAAATTTATTTCCTCGGCAATGGACACAAATTAACTTTACTACAGTAGAGGCAGTAAGTATCTAATGCCGCGTTCACACCGCCCAAAGCATCAACGCCAAGAGCAGGCAAGATTACATGTTAAGTCTATGGTAGAGGCTCTCAAAAGGCTGTCAGTGTCTCAGCGGCGCTTTATGGGCTTTGGCCGTGTCAACTTTTCACGCTTTTGCCGCTTTTCAAGCTTCAAAGCGGCAAAAGGGAGAAACACAGAAGTTCAGGTAGCTGAATTTTCAGGCGTCGTCCCCTAAGCATCAACCAATCAGAGCGTCTCACTGTATCCAGTGAGACGCTCTGATTGCTTGGGCGGGCTTTGCAAGCTTTATAAGCATCAGGCTTTGCAAGATTTGCAAGCGCCAGGCTTAAAAATGTACAGGCGTCAAACTACTCACTTTGTGAGCGTTGTTTGACACTCATAAACCATGCGGTGTGAACGCGGCATACCTCTTTGGACAGTAATTGCATTAAGGCATGAATGTTTTTTAGGTAAATCTTTGGGGGGGGGGGGAGTTTGTTGCTAAATTGCAATATGCAACCTCTTCTTTCTATTTGACGTGTTTTGCAATAACAAAATATACTGTTTTGAAAGTGTAAATAGTGTAAATAATCCATTAGTAGTTGACTGAGGTAGTAATGAGTTCATACTTCTTCATACTTCTTTTCAAACATGGAAGAAGGGAATTTGATATGTGAAGTTGTAGGTTTTTAATTCATCAATATGTTTGGTCATGTTTGAAAAAAGCCTAAAAGTAAACCTAGAATCAAAAATGCAAGTAAAGCTTTTTTAGAATTTGTAAGAATCTGAGTCACTCACCAGCCCAGTTTCTGCAACATAAGTAGGTAAGCCACTGACAAGGGCCCAGTGATCATCTGGAGGATTACTGGGGACGAAAAATTAGAAAAGGAAAATATATTTCATAAAAATTTAAATGTTGAATAAAAATCAGGAAAATAATTTTTTTAAGGAATAAGGCTAGTTAGTTAGATATAGTGGTCAATATTTTATCCAAAGGGAATATTGTATAGTAAAAACATATAAAAAAGACAATACTAGAATAAAAAGCTGAGTAAAAAATAAATAGAACATACATTTCCGTCCCCCTAAAGATGCTTGCTTTTTAAACTTACAAATCCATGTGTCTATGAGCTTAAGCTGTGACATGGAGTTTGATGTGTCTAAACTTCTTTGGAATTTCAAAACCTATATTTCTCTGGAATTCTGTGAACAGTATGATTTTACTATTTTGTACTATCAGGCGGTGTTTCTTTGCATAGTTCTGTGTAATCTGTGGTGAAAATGCAAACAATAAAGACTCTGTCTTGATTGATTGTCTCCATACTCCTTCCAAATGCCCCAGAAACAATTGTGTCTAACCAGGCCTCATCCGTGAACAGACAACTTTTAACGTTTTGTTTTCAGAAAAAAATCAAGTCAGCAGGCTCTCTGCCCTTATTTAACGGAAAACATATATTTTATTTAGTCATTTCAAATCTACATTAGAAATGAGCTTATTTTACTTTATATTATTTAACTTTAGACCACACATGAAAATCTTTTCCATAGCCTACTTTTAGTAGCTGCTGCATCTCAAAAATAAAATAATTGTCATGACTTACGGAATTACTTTAATGTCTTCTTTGCCATGGAGGATGTAGTCAATCACTTTGTAGAAGATAATTTCCTGAGGAAGACACAAAGAATGTACCAAGACACTTTGTAACATGTAGTGACCTCAAACACACAGATCAAACCTTTCATCCACAAGAACTACAAAGTCTCTTCAATGTATCCTTGTGGAACATTTAGATTTAAGTTGTTACACCAACCTCTTATCTCCCACAAATGGCTTTTAGACTTTAAATAATGATTAATATGTTAAATTCTCAAACATTGCAAAAATGTTTACATAGATTAGACTCTGCTTGGCTGATCATGTGGTAATGATGACTCTTTCTCCCAGAAACCATTGGCAGCAACTGCCTGAGGCAGCAGATTTTAGAGGCTTACAGAGAGAAACAGAACCTGAACTAGAAATAAGTTTTTTTTTACATCCCAGTCAATGAGAAGCCTTATTAACTTGTTAGATTTTGTCAAGGTAAATATTTGTATTTGCATTATATAATTTGTTACTTTTGTCTAATTTTCTGTAATTTTCCTGCATTTATTTTGGTTGGTTTGGTCATTCCGCTGAAATGTTCAGGGCACTTCATGCTCTTTCTTCACGCTCTTTCCCAGTTTGGAATCAAAAGGGAAGACATTCTGCACTTCATAAAAGCCAGTACCAGGAGCTCTCTATTTTGAGCCACTTCCAGGCAGACAGAGCTGGTGTTGGAGCTGAATCAAATTGTGCAATCATTTTAGTGAAGCAAAATTAATTTTAATCTAATACATATATTTCAATAAATGATAAAAGAGCTGTTTATTTAATGTAAATTACTATAGTTTAACATTGGTTATCATAAAGAACAAAATCAAAATACAGGTGAAACTCGAAATAAAAATAGAATATCATGCAAAAGTTAATTGCTTTCAGTAATTTAACTTAAAAGGTGAAACTAATATATGATATAGACTCATTACATGCAAAATGAAGTATTTCAAGCCTTTATTTATTATACTTTTGATGATTATGGCTTATAGCTCATGAAAATCTCAAATTAAAAATCTCAGAAAATTTGAATATTGCATGAAATAAATAAAACAAGGGTTAATGATAATATATAAATATAATCATGCATATGTACTTGGTTTGGGCCCCTTTGCATCAATTACTGCCTCAATGCGGAGTGGTATTGATGCTATCAGACTGTGGCACCGCTGAGGTGTTATGGAAGACCAGGATGCTTCAATTGCTGCCATCAACTCTTCTGCATTGTTCGGTCTCATGTCTCTCGTCGTTCTCTTGGCAGGTCAGGTCAGTTTATTGGCCTATTAAGCACAATAATCCCATGGTCCTTGATCCAGGTTTTGGTACTTTTGGCAGTGTGGGCAGGTGCCAAGTTCTGCTGGAAAAGGAAATCAGCATATCCATAAAGCTCGTCTGTGGAAGGAAACATGAAGTGCTCCAAAATGTCCTGGTAGATGGCTTTGTTGACTCTGAACCAACACCTGCAGATGACATGGCTCCCCAAATCAACACAGGCTATGGAAACTTTACACTGGACTTCATGCAGCTTGGAATGTGTGCCTCTCCATTCTTTGTCTAGACTCTGGGACCTTGATTTCCAAATGAGATGAAACATTTGAAGTTCTTTTTTTCTTTAGCCCAGGTAAGACGCTTCTGACGTTGTTTGTGGTTCAGGAGCAGCTTGACAAGAGGAATACGAAATTTGAAACCCATGTCCATGATCTGTCTACGTGTGGTGGCTCTTATTGCACTAACTCCAGCCTCAGTCCACTCTTTGTGAAGGTACCCAACACTTTTGAACGGCCTTTTCCTGACAATATTTTCCAGGCTGCGGTCATCCTTGCTGCTTGTGCACCTTTTTTTTCACACTTTTCCCTTTCACAACTTTCCCTTCTCTCAACTTTCTATTAATGTGCTTTGATACAGCCCTTTTGGAACATCCAACTTCTTTTGCAATTACCTTTGAGGCTTTCCTTCCTTGTTGAGGGTGTCAATGATGGTTTTCTGTAAAACTGAGAGACCATTTAAAGGCTCAGGAACCCTTTTTAGTTGTTTTGGATTAATAAGCTGATTAGAGTGTTACACGTTGAGCCTAAAATATTGAACCTTTTCACAACATTCTAATTTTCTGAGATTTAGAATTTGGGGTTTTCATAAGCTGTAAGCCACAATTATCAAAGTTATAACAAACAAAGGCTTGAAATATCTCACTTTGCATGTAATTAATCTATATCCTAGTTTCACCTTTTAAGCTGAATTACTGAAATAAATGAACGTGTGCATGATATTCTAATTTTTTCACGTTTCACCTGTATTGTGTCAATGTTCCTGACAAAAACCATGATCATTGATTCCTGACAGAAGACAAACAGGAACAGCAACAAATATTCTACAGATCATATTTCTCTTTTTAGGTGTAGGCTCCACTATTTGTAGCTGTTATACACAATGATGACCTACTGATTAAGCAACAGTTTAAAGATGATCTCTACCAAGAAGGATGCTGTAGATTCAAGATCCAAGAGATTTAGTTAAATCAAAATAGTTTCAAGGCCCTGGGTCTGCTTTACAGGCCTCAGGGAAATGTGTCACTCATCTTCTGACACCCTATAGTGAAAGAAGATGTAAAATATGACACTGGCTCTGTAGATGGTAACAGCTTTCTTCAACACGAGTCACATATAGATTAAAAGACTTTGTAGGCAAAGGAAAAGTATTTGTAGTGGCTATGATTTATCCTTACTCTGCCATCAGGAGTCTTGGGTCCGTCATATGGTGGAACTTCTCCCATCAGTACAGGCCACAAGTCGAAAAACTCCTGCAAAAAGACACAATGAGAAAGAAGGGGATTTAGAGAGGAACAAAATGGCTGATCCAGATGATTATTTAGTATTATTTAGGTGCATTTGACCTAAATGTACATAATACTTCTAATAACATCATTGCTTTACAAGAGTGTGAAAGTTTTTTTTCTGTGTTTAGAAAATGCCAGATTTCAAATCTATAAGCACTAAGATGTGTTTCTGTCTTTGTTTATTCTAGTTATTAATGAAATTATGCATTGGACCATCTGTGCAGTCAGACAACATGTTTGTTCTCATAAGGCAGGTGTTTGGAATAAACTGACAGTAGCTTGTGATAGGTGAGAGCCAATGCAAAGAAGCAGCATTCATGATCATGTGTTAGTTAACAGAAACACACAGTGAAATTCATCGAACATTTAAGCAGAGTTTGATTATTGGATTGGAAGAAAAACAAATTACCCCCGAAAGTTAAAAGAAAACAAAGGAATAGAACAGAGAGCATTAGAATTATACAAAAACAACATCATGTTCGTATATTCCAGAAAATCTCTGGGTGGAGGTTCATTTGAATTCAATTCAGTTTTCAGTTCAATTCAGTTTATTTATATAGCGCCGATTTACAACAGATGTCATCTCAAGGCACTTAACAAGAAGTCATTTCAATACATTTATACAAACATTCCAATCAGTTAAAGAGTTTCCTATTTAATGAATCCCAGCAGATTGTGTCAGTCAATTCAAATGTACTGTATATTCCTGGTCCTGGGTCTGCTTGAAAAATTAAGTTTGGATGTCTTAAAGCTTTATTATAGTTATTGAAACTATCTTTACACCTGCACAAACTGAACATTAACATTCAATTAGTAACTGATGTCACTGTTTTGGTATTGTAGCTCACAGAGGCATAACTACTAAAGAAACACATATGAAATATAATCATTAATTGCTAAAAAACAGTTTCTCAGCAAAATTGACTAAGTTTGACCTTTGTTTAGACTTTCTGCAAACTGCTGTTGAGGAGGCAGAACATACAATTTTATCATGCTGAAAAAGTGCAAACATGACATCTACATAAAGGGGAAGACCATTATAAGAGTAGAAATCCAACCTTTTTGGTTTACTTATCCTAGAAGTCATTACAGTTTGAGCAAGGAAAGCTTACCAAATAGTCCATTGGAGATTTTTTGAAGATAAGCTTAAATCCGCTTAAAAGCCCAACTCATACAGAGGAACTCATTGTTTGTTTTACCTACCATTTCTTACTAAATGAAGCCCCTTTTTTGTATCAAATGTTGCTGTCAGTATGTTCCTTGACTTTTTTCTGCTTTGACCTCTGGGGGGGTTCTGAAGAAAATGTTTTTTTTAATATATCTGATTACAAATAACTTATACCACTTCAACTATTACCTACAAACAACAGATTGCAATGCTTTAGGTCTATATTATTAGAAACCTACCTTGGTCTTAGTCATGTCCAACAGACCAACAGAGTAGCGGTCACAGTTTAGGAAAGCTCTCACTGTGTACAAGGCCTTGTGGAACTGCCTCTCTATGTCTGTCAGCTCCTCAAACACCTTGCTAGCTGACCACAGCAGTACCTGAACAATGAAATAAAACAAGAGATGCATCCTTTTACCTACCACCTCATCTGCTGTTTTTCATACACTGCTCAATGGTAGTTTCAATAAATACGACAAAAGTTGATCTTATTTATGTTCTGTCCATCTAGATGTGTCTATGTGAAAAGATGGCAGATAGACTTCCTTTCTTTTTTCAGTCAGTTTCGTTAATCCATTTTAGGCATATCAAACTTCTCAACATCTTCTTTATGAGTCAGATTCTTACCTGACCCCTCCTGGTCTCACAGTTGTGCAGGTAGCTCAGGTGGAAAACTCTCAGCACCAGGTTAGCAAAGTTAAGATATTTATTTAGAGTCTGGAAGAAATCAGAACAAGTGGATGAGATCATTTTTATAGTTTTATTTTGTTATCAAAGTCACTGGTGTCCAGTCGACCATTAATGCTTGCACTCTTAACATTTTAAAACGTAAGTAAGGAGAAAATGCTTTAGAAAAGTAAAAATTTAAAAAAAAAAAACATGCTTAATTATTATAGTAGTTGTTTGTTCCAAAACATTCAAACACTTACTGTAAATGTGCAGGGAGAAAGACAGTTCAAGATGTTACCTCCTCATCCTTGGCGGTGAAGCGTGGCCCATCCAACTTATTGATCGCCATCATGACAGCCACCATGTCTTTACCGTTCATAATGGGGATGGCGAGAATGTTTTTGGTTTCATACTCAGTCAGCTCATCAACAAAATTACTGAAATGTGGACTCTAGGAGGAGAAACATACAACAGATATTTTACTTTTTCACTCTTAGATCTTCCAGACTCCACTGATGAACACTCTCTGCTCTCATCTATAAATGCCACAAGCTCAATGGTCACTGAGCCTCACTCCACCTATTTTATCCTTCCTCCTCTACAGCTGCTGTCATCAACTGCATTGGAGGTGGGGGGGTTGTAACTTGGTCATTAACAAACCAGAAGGTAACAAAAACCTTAATATCATCATGTTAAACACTTTGAATGGTCTTGTTGCTGAAATGTGCTATAAAAATAAACTTGTCTTGGCTTGCCTTAATAGGGATCACATTGAGGTAGGACAAGGTATAAATCCCTCTTTAGAGCTTAGTTTCTTGTTTTAGAAATATTACTTGTCTTTACAGCTGATATATTAGAGTCAGATAGATGAAAAATCAAGAAGAGAAATACATCCATTTGCTATCTTTTACCACAGTAGGATTTTTTTAGAATGAAAGCTGTTTAAAAATCCAAACTTTAAAATAAGTAGATTTATTCAATTGTAAAAAAAAACAAACAAATTAAGAAATCCTCTTTGGGTCAACAAGTTTCCACAACAACTAGTTAACACCATGTGCAGGCCAGTTTTTTGTTTGAAAGGGATGTCAGAAAAAAATATGTTATGTCCTACCATTACAAATGTAAACCCCTGGTAGTTTAACTGGAACTGTGTTTTCCTCAAATGACACCAAGGGTGCGTTCATCCTAGCCCTGTTGAATCACCCAGATGAGTGTATTCACACCAGGAAGGTCCGTTAGTTCAATTGCTTTGGTCCAGACCAAATGTTTTTTCTGGTTTTTTTTTGCTGCGGAGTAAATGCAAGAGGACCAGAGTTGCTCAACCAAAAGACACATGTGCTAAGGTCTTTCAGCCATTGGACAGTTAAAGTGTAAGCGGGGTAAAACCAGGAAGCCAAGTGAAAATCGGTCAACATAAACAATGGAGAGTGCTGTTCTTATTGTCTTTCTGACGTTATGGTTATTACACAGAGGTCACGTTAACCGAATATTTTCTGTATATGACTGGGTATTTATACGGTGACAGAAAAATCTGAAGGCCAAAGGTCATTTTGACGGATTAGTGTTCAAACCCCTGACCACTTGGTGAAAATGCGTATATACTGTACATATTCAACTTTACAGTAGTTTTGTTTACTGGGTGGGATAAAGTTCGGTTGCTTTCACACTTAATTTGCTCCACACCAAGGTTCATTTGGGACCGCTCGGAGACCACCTCTTCAGCTGGGTCTCGGTTTGCTTGTTTGGTGCGCACCAGAGTTCGCTGGATTGTATTCACACCGGCCCAAAAGGTTCAGACCAAGGAAGGAAAGTTGAGTTTGAGTTTGTTTTAAGTAAACAAGGCTGGTGTGAATAAGCCCTAACTTATTTCCTCTAAAAGTGTTGTTTTTAGGGAGGTCTGACAGCAACCAAACTCTGGAGTGAATCAAAGAAGCAAAGAAGGTCTACAGAGAAGACTGGTTAAAGATGTCACCCTTGTGAGTTTTACAAACATAACAACAGCATATCTGTTTCACAGATAATAAAAGCAATTATTCCTTGATTTGTTTTGTTTTTTCAATGACTAAATGTAATTAAACCAAATGGCGGCTTTTTCTTAATGTTTCAGTGTGAGATGATGCTGCTGCAAGAAAAGATGAATTATTTTCAAAGCTTTTTACACATCCTTAGACTTACATCATGAGTGCTAATAAATGTGGATGGTGCTGCAACCCTTGGATTTCAGATTGTTTGAAACTGGTCTGTTGAAGACATGAATGACCAGTATGGCACCATCAAATAGGATTGTGCCGAGGTTTTTTATGCTTTCTTATCTCTGCTACATAACTAAACATATTGATTACATATGGAAACCTTCTGTCAAAGTATAATGCTTTTAAAACTGCTGTTTAAAAAGCTGCATGAACTGGCCAAAATGTTTTGGGTCCTTGATAAAGCTATTTCGAAACATGTTTTGATCATTTCATTTCATTGAAGTTATCTTCTCTGCAAAGTGGCCAGAGCTGTGGAGCTAGTGTGGAAAACAAAGAAATATATTATTATAAGGAAGTCTTGGCTGATCTTGAATCTGGCCTGTACAGCAAATACTTTAACTTGGCCGAGTTTATCACCAAAAACACTCTGACAGGTTGTTTTTCTTTTATTCTTAGATGACTCATACTAAAAATTAATTCTGAATCAAATTACATGTTGGTGTAAATGTATGCATGAGCAACATCATTCCTTTAAAGCTTCCCCGTAGGAAAGGAAGAAACGGTGCTGGTGGAAAAGTCAGAGATAAACAGAAGCTGATCAAATGTATTGTATAGTCAAGGGACTCATGTCTTCATTCAATCTTTACCAGTTAACTGAGCATTTTAAATTCTTCAAAAATTCTGAATCAAATTACATTTTGGTGTAAATATATACATGAGCAACATCATTCCTTTTAAAGCTTCCTCATAGCAAAGGAAGAAACTGTGTTGGTGGAAAAATCAGAGATAAACAGAAGCTGATTAAATTTATTGTATAGTCAAGGGACTCATGTCTTCATTCAATCCTTACCAGTTAACTGAGCTTTTTAAATTCTGCAAAAATGTCTCAAATCTCCACAGCAAGAAACAATGATGAGTACAAGACAAAGTGTGGCAGAATAGATTAAAGGTGTGTTATAGTGCTGAGTCGGGGAAAGTGGCTCAGGGCCTGTGTGACCTCTGGGAATAATCTGGGATCGCTCTAATTCAGGACAGATTAATTTGCTCCATGTTCAGGCTCTTCGCCTTCCTTCCTCAAAGGCACAAACACACAGACGGCTATTGAGTAACCCTACCTTAAATTATGAATTAAACCCATCCTGTATATGATGGGATTTTTAAATTCAGTTGTACAAGGGAAAGACAAATGATGAGGGGAAATTTAGGCCAGCGCTTAGTCAGTCACCACATAATCCCCACCTACGGTGCAACACAGGCCTCTGCTAGATTGGATTGGGATGGAAATAGCATGCACAGAAACAGTGACTTCCAGTCTGTTACTAAAAAGCCATCCTCCATGCATTAGCAACATAAAGCCAATCAATTAAATGGAAACATTAGCTGTTCCTTAGTTGCCGCTGGGAAAATGGAGCCTTGGAGCTTTTGATCGTTACAGTTCTCTTTTATCTACTCATGTGAGGCCATGACTTCACGGTCTGAGGTTTTGGGCAAAATTAGATTTGTTCTGTCATGGCTCACAAGGAAAGGCACAACAGGCAGGCCTGGCAGCAGAAGTGCCAGATCAAGAAAAAAAATAAAAAAAAATAAAAAAAGGCAACAATTATCCCTGGTCTGGTTTCTTCATACATCAACAACTGGGCTCTCTAATCTCACATGAAAGGAAGTGATTGAATTGATACAGAAAGTGCTTCTAATGTATCAGTTAAATTTTGTCTTCCGCTCCATTATTACCAGTAAATGTCACAAAAACACTTTGGACAGGTGTGGGCATAGGGGGTAGATGAGGTGTGAATCTGTTAGACCATGATGGGTACATAAGAAAAAAAAAAGCTTTGTGGCTATTTTCAAATGTCAAAGGCATTGACTGTAATGAGATTGAGTTGGCTTTGGTTAAATGGAATTAAAGGCAGCGGAACAGTGGGATCCTAGCACCCTCTGGTGGTCAAACAGAAAAAACAACAATACGGACATTTTTAATTCATACAATTTGAGTTTAAAAAAATCCTTACAATCCTACTCAAATAAATAAATAAATGCAATAGTTTATTTTGTATGCATTGTAGTAAAGTTATTGAAGTATTGTTAGCTGATTTTGTATTCTCCTATAGCAGAGTTGTACAACGTATCTTAGAAAAGGTATGGATTTGAAAGTAACCATCAGAAAACAAATTAACTAAAGTGAAATCAACGTACCTGTGAGACGTCAGGAATGTTGACCATCTTCTTGCTTGTGGCCACATGGCCCACTATGCCCATATCCAGTGGGTACACAATTTCACTTTCAGGTTGTACCAGGCATTCGTCAAATGCTGCACCTTTATGAACGTTGAATAATCTAAAAGGCAAGGAGAAATCTTAATAATATGCAAGAAATTAACACAGTTGTGGGATTTTTCTTGATGGTGGTTGTTGCGTTTAATTTTGTAATGTATTTCTTTCACACCTGTTTGTTTAGTTCTTCTGTAAAGAAAAATGACTTTGCATATGAATGAGCCTGTACAAATAAACTTGCCTTGCCTTCATAAAAAGCTAAGGGAGACTTAAAGTGTCAGAAATTGATGGAACTCACTGAGGTGAAGACAAGCAATTGAGGCCTTGATTTAAATGTGGGCCCTGAAGCACTGCAACTATTTAAAGCCTCCACATTCTGACTAGCATTAGTGTGTTGCTGTGCTAAATTCTTGAGGGAGATGAAATGTAGGAGTGCATCAAAGCCTGCAAGAAAAAAAAGTTGATTACAGGTTTGGATATATAATCATTTAGAGCTATATGAACCTTAGACTTTGGTGTAGAAATGTTTTCTGCAAAATAAACTTGATCAGAAAACTTTGAATAACTTTTTGTTCAAAGTTTTGTTCTTTTCAAAATATGGTTTTCAGTTTCTCAACTTCACAGAACCAGCTTCCATATACTTAACGGTGAGAAAGACATTTGCAAAGTATACATACAAATAAAGTGTTGTTCAAAAATAACTGTTAACACTTGGTAATAAAAGTCTCAGTAACCTTGTAGCGAGCTCAGCCACGCCGTTCCTCTGCCGGTACATGAAGAGGCTCATACGGTCCGCCCTCATCATGAAGCTGAGGTGTTTCATCAGCTTGAAGATTGAGCGCTCAGTCTGCAAGTTGTCCTGTATGTCTCGTACCAGGTCAAAAAGGATCTCACTCTCTTCCACCTTGGTCAGATCATGGAAGGAGCTGATGTCCAACACAGGTTGCCGGTTGCTGTCCAGCAGATCTGAGATTACTTTGGGCTTCAGATGCATGTCATAGTACTGCTTTGCGAATGCTGGGTTGGCATCCAGGAACAGCTCTGCAGCAGCTGCATCCACCATGGCTGCTGCTGCTGTCAAAAAACAATGTTTCAGCACATGTATTAATGACTATACAGGGCCTGTACATCTATTGACAACCCTGGTGAAGATGTATTATAACCTAAAAAAAAAATAATTTTTATTGCAGTAGCACAATCCCAAAATATTATTTTTTTTAAATCAGACCTAAAGTATGAGTACATTTGTTCAGTGAAAAAAAAATCCAGTATCAAAAACAATTTTTTTTTTTTTACAAAACCACTAATCTTGTACTCATTGGCATCCTAACATTTAAATTAAAATACATGTTGCTGAAGAATTTTGAATTGATCAAAGTGTACAGGATGTCTTGATTAGCAGTTTCTGTTTCCCTGTGTTATAAAAGTGAAAAAGAGGTCACTCTTCAAAATAGGAAAGACAAGAAGACATAACATTCATGTAGTGGAGAAATGTGTTGATCTTCAGAAACCAGTGTATGGCAACAAGAAAATTGCTACAAAGCTTAACTAGCCCATGTCTTTAGTCAGACAATTAATTACTTCATCATCCCACCATGCATGAGGAGTATGGCAATGGATGAACATCTTCAAGACTCACTGTTAGAGAGTTGTAACAAAGAGTGGCATCCTAAAGATACCAACCATTAAAGACTTTTCTAAAGCCAACTGGCTGATCCAAACATATGCCTTTCCTGTCCTACCACCACAAACATGTAATCTGTCAAATACATGTAACTCTAACTAGAACATCTTGCTTGGGTGAGATGCCACTAAGATGGAGTTTTGTGATGAAAAGCACTCTAGGTGGGTTTGGCATAAGGCAAAGGATAAACATCTTGAAAAGCATCTCATGCCCACTTTTAACTATGGTGGAGGGGTTGTAATGATATGAGCCATATTTTTTATCCAAAAGTCCCAGAAACTCATCAGAATACAACAAGATTTTATATTAAATCTGGAGGACTCGGCCAGAAAACTTAAAATTAGTGTAGGTCTTTCTGCAGGGTAATAGTCCAAAACATAATGCCAAAACAACATAGAAATGGTTTAGTTGACACAAACTCTTCTCACATGGCAATCTCAGTCCCTAGACCTAAGTCTTACAGAAAAACTGTGTGGTGAACTGAAGAGAATAAACCAAAAGAGAGGACCCAGGACTCTGGATGATAAGAAAGGACGTTCCAAGTAGAATAGTCCACCATCCCCTCTGTATTTCCTAACGCTGTAAATTATTATAGGAGGACATTAAATCCTGTTGGCAAAATGTGGGTTGTTCAAAGTGTTAAGAGCAGAGGTGCCAGCAAGAGTAGAAGGCATTGTACATATACTCAAAAACATGTCTATAACCTACTCCGAGTCAGCAAACTGAAGAGGAACAATGGAAATTTTAACTTTAAGAGTCACTTAGCTTTGATTCATCTATCATTTGTTCTAATGATCTTGTTCTTTCTTAATTAAATATATTATTTTTCTTTTCTGGGTAATTTTTTGTCAGGAGTTGGATACTATTACCTGAAATCACATAAATTAGACAAGTCGAATATAACTTTGACACCAGGCAACCTAATTTTAGAAGGTGCTTTTGAACATTTAAAGTCAGTAAAACATGCACTAAATGCAATCAAAGTAGCTTTTTAATTGCTGTACTGGAATAAATTAATAGATCTCACCACTTTTAACAAAATAGTAATAGTACCAGCATCTACTCACCCTGGTGCTTTTATATCTCACAAAGTTACTTAAAATTAAAAATGAAACATTAAAGTTATAATATCAATAATACAATTGTGATAAGTAGGTGCACTTCACCAGTTCAAATGACAATAAGAATCTAAAGCAAATATTTATACCTGTTAAGTCCTTGTATTGTCCCCCCAAAGTGTATAATCCCTCTGTCCTCCTTACCTCACCAGGTGCAGGTGTCTGAGTAGAGAAAAGGGATTACAAGGATGGCTTTAAATGGTCATGTGTGGATATAATCCTGCATCCAATTACAAATATGCGGATTACAAAACAGACCAATGTTTAATGACAATATGGGGGATTGTACTGTCTGTCTCTAAATAATTAGCACTATAGGACCTTTGTAAACACATTTGAATTTGATTAATGTTGTCATGTATTGTGTTCAAAGATGAAAAAATTACAAATTGAAACTTTCAAACTATGTAGTTTCTTCTTTGACATGGAATGTACAATACATGTACAATATTTGCTATTTTGGCAAATATAGATTTTGGAAAGTTTAAACTATAATATGTAATGCTTAATGTGTTATATTCTTTAATTTGCTTCAGTGAAGTATGTTTGTTGTATTTAGTTATTTTGGCTCTGTCCTGTGTACAGACATTAGATTATTATTAGATTATCTAAAATCATCTGCAACCAGCAGACATCAGGGTCACCTAAAGCTAATGTTCTATTCATTCCACAAGTACTCCCTTCATGAAAAGTGGCAAGAAAACAGCTTTGTTGAAAGAAAGACATAATAATTCCATTTTAAAGTTCGCCATGAGCCATGTAGAGACACAGGAAACATGTAGAAAAAGGTATTCTGGTCAGATGAGATTTAAATAGAACAGTGCACATCACTGTGGACACACTATCCCAAAACAAACATGGTTGCATCATCATACTGTGATACTTTCTTAAGAAGTTGGTCTATCACATTAAATCACAGTATAATACTTCAGTGGTTGTAACAAGACAAAATGTGGAAAAGTTAAAGTGGGATAAATACCTTTACAAGAGTTTGAATCCAAACCTAAATATTGAATACAAATGGCCTGATTTATCAATATTCCAAATAAAGAGCGCAAAATTGCATGCGCCACAAAAAAATTGCGCGAAGGGCGTGTTCCTGACTTGCAGGTGATCTACTAAGATTGTGTGCAGAAATGCCAACAGGCGCAAAGAGCAGTATTCAGATGAGGACTTTGCATCCGCTGCTGTGTATGCCAGTCTTTCTGGCCCATGCACTGCACCACAGCCAGAGAGAGGAGGAATAGGCACAGTGATTCATGATGGGTCTTTGGCAAAAAAAAGTGGAAAAACAACATACTTGTCAAGTCTATGGCTGTTAGAGATAATTACTATTAGGCTAGAATGTCTGTGTAATATATGTTTCATTTGTCATTAATAAACTTAATGCGTGCGGTGTACATGCACCGTATTCCAGAGCCAGACTTATTAGACCTGCAGCTTGTCCAGAACAAGGCTGCTCGCTTAGGCCTAAGATGTCCACATTCTATTGATGTTTGAAATGCACCGCACTTTATCATGGCCTCTATTAAATGTCAAATTGCAGTACAACCTACTCATATTCATTAAAAAAATTATTGTTACCGGTCAACCATAACCATTTTACAAAAAGTTCATTTAATCTGATCAGATACACACCCGTTGTACTAGATATAGTTGTGATACTAAATTAATGGCAAAACGTGCTAACACAAAAATCTGCAAAAATCTGCTGTCTACAGATTTCTAGAAAAAAAGTTGGGGTGACTGTGGCTCAGGTGGTAGGAATTTGTCCTGTAATCTGTGGGTTGCGGTTTTAAATCCCTACTCCATCCATATCAGTGATTGGGAGAGATACTTTACCTGCCTTGCCTGCTGATCGTGGTCAGGGAGGCCAGGGAGCCTTGCAACAATGCAATAGCTTGCCACTCTCAATGTTTGGGTGAATGACTGAATGTAGTGTAGAGTGCTTTATGGTCCTCTGACTGAAAAAGTGCTATAAAAATGCAGGCCATTTACCATATTAAAATAAAATTTTAGCTTTGGATCTACCCGAGTGTTTTAGGTATTTTATTGGAAATTTACAAGTTGATTACATCTGGCTTGTGTATGTTATCTGAAATGTATGAATATAGTTTGTAAAATGTCATACGAATTGTCATTGTGGTATTGTATGATTATTAGATTTTAATAACTGGACCCCAGGAAGATTAGTATCCAAATAAATAAACAAATAAACAGCCGGCGTTGAGCATGATGCGTCTTTGAAAAAAAAAGTGGAAAAAATTAACATAACTGTCAGGTTTATGGCCATTAGAGTGTTAAATACGATTAGATCAGAATGTGTGTATTTTTTGTTCGTCAGTAGTAAGGTTATAATGAATTATGGTGGTGCAAAGTTAAGACATGCCTTTCAGAGGCAGTAAAAATAGGTGCTAAAACAGCCAGCGCAAACAGTTTCATGTTTGATAAATCTCTCTACTACTTACTACCTACTTAATTGCATTATCCTCCCAATATTTTTGACAGAAACACCCACATTGCATATTCATCCAGGGCAAAAGTACTAAATGGATTGTGCATCTTGCTGCCGGTTTAACAGGCACAGGGAGGATGTTGAACCTGGGAATTAATTAATGAATCAATCAATCAGCTTTTATTTATATAGCTAACCCAAACTGCTTCAATAACATAAGGAATAAAACTAAACTAACAGTCAAGTAAAAATATTAATATTAGGCTACATATATTATCATTTAATTCTCAACTTGGGGCTGTGCTATGACCTCCAACTTTCCCATTCGAAATTCCTATTTCAGGAGGCATTGTTGAGAACGGACCAATAGTTCTGAATTCTTGGGGATTTCTGTTTAATTGTTCTGACCTGGAACTTAAAAACCCTTTTACATACAAGTAGAATGCACCACAATTCCCAAATTTAAAAAAAAAGAGTTGGTTTTAGTTTCAAAGCACTACTAAAGCAGTCTCTTCTATTACCTGACTATGTTTGGATCCACTGTCCTTAGTGTCTATTTCCAAATATAAAATAAAATGTGTATTTTCTTCTTTGAATAGAAGATCTCGAAATTCATAACCGTCTTACGAGGTTCATTGAAAGGGTTCACCAAATAGGCAGATCCAATATTTGGTTAGTTTCAGTTTTCATATCATACTTCCTATATGAATATATTAAATTCGGTGTTATATTAACCACAAAACTATCAAGATATAACGCAAACATTAAATTGGGAAAAGTTTTGACCAATACAAGCGGTCTTAGACCTAATCTAGTCAAAACCGAGTCAAAGTAGCAAGATTGTCTCTGCTGATGACATGACGCAAACACGTTCTACGTAGACGTCATGACGTATGGCATGACAGTCGGGCGTAAAATGAAACCGAGGCTGAATAAAACTCGACCGTCGGAAAGCAACAAGAGAAAAACTTCGTTTTCGTTCGGCGCTTCATTGGGTGGCAAATTAGTGAATTTAATTTAAACGGTAAAACTTTCCTCTCAAGACAACATCCGGTCACGGTAACTTACGTAAGTTGGTTAAAGTTTACTTCGGCGTCCACGTTGACAACTTGTTAACAACGGTGCTCTTTCATAGGACGTTGGCAGTTGGCCAAACTACTCCTTAGTGAGAGAAATTTAAAGAAACTTCAATGATGATATGTCGGTGCTTTTAGCGTTTTAACGAAGTTGTTGAGAATTCTGGTGTAAATTTTGTCAACTTCAAAGTGTCAGTATGCAAACAACCTATATTACATGCAAAGTTGCACATATATATATATATATATATATATATAAAATTAGGAAATATGCTTTTAGGTCTGGGCTAAATGTCAACTCATGATAGAGAGACTTCTATGCTTTTCTACTGCAGTGTGATTGTTTTTACAGTAACATTCATATGTGAGAGGAATTTTCAGATTTTCTGCATGTTTCCTGGAGCTGCGTTGTTGCCCTGCAGCAAGAAGGTTCTGGGTTCCAGCCTCGGTTCTTTCTCCATGGAGTTTGCATGTTCTCCCCATGTTGTGTGGGTTATTACTGAGTACTCCGGCTTCCTTTCACAGTTCTAAAACATAACCATTTGGTAAATTGCCCACTCTATCTTGGTCTTAGGTATGACCGTGTATGTGCATGGTTGCTTGTCCTTTGGGTTTTGTGTTGCACTGTGATGGACTGGTGACCTGTCTAGAGTGTACTACCAAGTGTACCTATTGGTAGTGGATTTATGCGCCAGCCTCCCCGCTAACTTGCAAGGATAAGCAAGTGTATATGATGGGTGGATAGATGGAGGTTTCTCAAGTTGTGATTAATTGCGAAATACATTTAGTAGACATAACATTAGGATCACCAATAGGAAAAGTATGTTGTGACGTTATAATGGCATTGAAAAGAGATGCCCATCACTTCCCTGAGGAACACGTAGCAACAGGATGTACCATGGCAAGAATGAATGGTGGCAGAGGCAGTGTTATGCTTTGTGCAATCTTCTGCTGAGCAACCTTAGGTCCTGCCATTCATGTGGATTTTAGTATGACACTCTTTCATGGCTATGCTATTTCCTGAAGGCTGTGGCTTCCTTAGGAGAGATAATGTGCCTAGGTCCAAAGCAAAAATGGTTCAGGAATTGTTTAAGGACCAAAAACATCAACTTTGAGGTGTTGACCTGCATTCCCATTTACAACAATCTAATACAGCATCTTGTGAGAGGTTCTGGACAAAAAAGTCCAATCTAGGCCCCGACTGCAATTTACAAGACTTAAAGAAACTGCTAACATCTTGTTGCTAGATGCCACATCTTTAGTGGTCCAGCGTCGACAGTCCAGGCTTGCTTTGTGACCGACACTATTAGCCAGGTGGTCATATTATATCTGATTGGTCCTTGATGGTTGTTTGACTACTGAACTTTCTCACTGCAGGAACTAAAGCTCAACATGCTGGATGGGGACAACTGTTGCACAGCTGTGGAGGGTGGAGCTGAGGCTGAGCCTCTGATCCTGCAAAGAGTTGAGAAGGAACGTGAGAAGAAATGGCATGCTGTTGTGTCAGATCGGTTGAAGAAGCACTGCTCATGGTCCCCGGAGAAGGTGAAATCCAAAATGCTGGGCTTTGTCCCAATTCTTAAGTGGCTGCCCAGCTACAAGCTCAGGGACTGGATTCTGGGAGATACTATGTCAGGACTTATAGTCGGAATACTGCTGGTTCCTCAGTCCATAGCCTACTCCTTACTGGCTAGTCAAGACCCTATATATGGTTTGTACAGTTCTTTTTTCTCATCTATCATTTATTCCATCCTGGGTTCCTCCAGACACATCTCAGTGGGGATATTTGGAGTCCTCTGCCTGCTTGTGGGTCAGGTTGTGGATAGAGAGTTGGCTCTTGCAGGATACCTCCCAGAAAGCAGCATTGGCAGTAACAACAGTGATTCCTTGTTGGCTGGCCAGGGGAACAGTAGTAATGTGGAGTGTGATAGGAGCTGCTATGCAATCACAGTGGGTGCAACAGTCACCTTCACTGCTGGCATTTACCAGGTAAATTCAATAGATCACGTTGGTCCATATAGGCAAAGTTGCTAACGTGTAATCAAGCTTATTTTACCTTATAGCTTTCAGTTAATCTTTAATAAAATGCTAGACATTTTTGTTCAGTTACCTTTTTACTTTTGAATTTAGCTGCTTATTTTTGTATGTCTCCTTCTTTCAGGTCCTGATGGGAATTTTGCAGGTAGGCTTTGTCTCCGTCTACCTCTCGGACTCCCTTCTCAGTGGCTTTGCAACAGGGGCCTCCCTGACCATCCTCACTTCCCAGATAAAGTACCTTCTGGGTCTGAAGATCCCCCGGCCGCAGGGCTGGTTTACTCTGTTCAAGACCTGGTGCGCTTTGTTCACCAACATAGCAAAAACCAACATCTGTGACCTAATCACCAGCTTGGTTTGTCTGGCAGTTCTGATTCCGGCAAAGGAGCTGAATGATCGCTTCAAAGCAAAACTAAAGGTAAAATTGTTACAAGAGTTACATTTGTGTTTCTAATCACTGAGTGGAATCCTCCTTTTTTTTTTACTCCATCCTACAATAAACGTCACATACCTGCCTGGGTTATTGTACATCAGCTACTCTGTGCTGCTTTTTTCTTACTCTTATTAACCTGATTGATGCACTCATTGATAAACTGCATCTTTCTGATGCAGGTCAGTCTCAGGAGGTATTATCAGAAGGCAAAGATAGCTTTGGAAAATGGCACAAAAAAGAACTGTGCATTCAGAAAAAAAAATGAAAGTCATACAAATGGATAATCAGACAATGTGTTTATCAGACACCGTATGACATAGCGTTGCACCTCATTCACCAGGAATGCCAATCAGTAGTGCATATGGATGAATATACCAGATATGAGTGGCGAGCCATCATGACCTTCAAAGTACTCAGATAAGGCATAGGCATAAGGCTTTAAATAAACAGTGGAAAACTAATAATAATTGGTCACTATTTCTTTAAATAATCAGACCTGCTTTTTTATTGTATAGAGGTGTAAAAGGAGCTTGATTTATAGTTGTGTGGACCTGTGCCTTGCAGACATTTTATATTGGGTGGGAAAAATAATAATAATAAAAAATGAAATACTGTCTCCCGTCTCTAGGCAGAGTTGAACTTGTCTCACTATATTCTAGTTTCAGCCTTAAGATAAATATCAGTATAAATGCTGATAGACTGTAATGGCAAAAAATAGTATCTCAGGGTTTCCATTATAAAGAAGAGTTGAGTCCCAGAAGGCGTTTAAGTATTTAATTCAAACATGTCTGGCCAGACACGTAGGGGACAGAGTTACTCGTGGATCACCCTAACCAACCTTTCTAACTAACCGCTTAAATAGTATTCAGCAATCCTTGTTTATCTCTGTAGACATCTTCTCCAACATTCACGCCCCGCCTCCAGAGAACTGCTTCATGGGAGTCTTATATCAACGCATAAAGCAGCTCATCCGAAGGCCAGACTGTTATCTTACTGCCCCGGCGTCTGTCTCTCTGGTGACCTGACACGTATATCTTTCTCATAACATTAAGCTGGAACAATAAGCTAGTCATTTTACACTAGATGTATTCACTAAACAGAGAATATACACTCAATTCCTAATTGCATAACAATTTTCCACCACAATTCCCTGCTTTATTAACTTAATTAATACCATAAATATAAAGGGAAAATTCTACAGTGCTATCACAAACTCCCTAAAAGGTTGGTAGGTTGATCAAAAAAAAAAAAAATGTTCAAAACACAAATTACAATCAGACATGAGATATGCTTGGCCATGGAATTAGCTCACAGTGACAAATATTAGATCCTTCCAGATGACTTTGCTGAGACTCCTGTGCATTGAGACCGAAAACCCACGGGGTCTTCTTACGCCATTTTCTTGTGGGCAAAATGTCATCTCAACAGCCCCTCACCCCAGAGGCGGCCATCCACAGGTCTCGTCATCGGTCAGGATGTTCTAGATAAAACACAGAACAAAGGAGAAATTATGTAGCATCTTCCAGTACACTTCAGAGGGTATTACATCAACACTAAGTGTTGAAATGTATACTCTTCCCTTGCGCTGTTTGTTGTCTGTTCCCGTGAAGTCAGCCTCCGCCAGCATCCAGTGACCCGTAGCCACCCATCAGTCTTTCCCCGGAAAGGAGAGAGTGGTCACCCCTCAGAAGGTCCTTCAGTGAGAACCTCCCAATGCGACCCTTGGGAGCTGAGCTAATTAGGTATTAGAGCATTGATGTTCAAACATAGGTGAGCCAATTCACAAAAGATGAATAGGATGATTATGACAAGTATAACCAACACACTCGGAGTATGGTTTCAGATCAACCTGATGCAACTGTGTGCAAAAGCAATTCTAAACAACTCACAACCTGGTTAATGAGTCAAGCCTCATCAACTGAAGCTAGATTATAATTAAGATAAATGTCTCCAAATCAATCTTTACTAAATCCATGCCAAGAAAAAGACAACCAACCATTCCAACTTGTGAGAGTAAAAAATCCCCAGAATCAACTACTCCCAGCAAGAAGTAAAGAAGGTTTTCAGATCACATTAAAACTTTTTTAAGTTCCCAGACACAATATGTACTACAAGTCTGAACCCAAAACGAAATGGAATATGAAGTCAGATGTCAAGTCCAGGTAGTAAAAACCCTCATTAATTTATGACAGAGTTATGATTCACAAGAAACCCAATTACTTGCAAGTAACAATTCTCTTCATAATCCCTTAAAAATCTGTTCCAATTACTATCAAATCCAATTCCCCCCCCCCTTTTTTTAAGGCATTGTCTTGCACATGCCTTAAAAATCAAGAAACAAGGAAACAATAACTTCAACCGCTTCTCCAGTGTCAAGATAAGAAACTTAGTAGGTTAAAGGTCATGCATAAGACATAACCTCAGAACCTGTGGATCCTGCTGCTGCCACTGCTGAGGCATCTTCAACCCCCAGATGATCATATCCCAATCATTTAGGTTTGCAATTAGGTTCTTGTATTTGAATTACCTTGTTGTTGAAAGTGTGCTATACAAATAAAATTGCCTTGCCACATTAATAACTGCTGTTTTTAAAGCCTGAGGGAAGACACCTGATAGCAGTGATGAGTTCACTATTTGAACAAAATCAGAACCAATAACAGGAAGAACCTTCTTTAGAAAAGCTGTGGGTATGATATCAAGACAGCAGGAGGAGGAGCTTAATTGGATAATGATTTTTTCAAGGCTGTTCTGGTTTAATTCGTGGAATTCAGACATTATCTCTACATTGTTGTTGATTGGGGATAGCACTGGTTGTGGGTTTGATATTGAGGTACAGATTGACCGTCTAATTGTTAGAATCTTTTCAGTGAAAAAGCTAGCAAATTCATTGCAGGCCCTGGTAGAGTTTAGTTCAGGGGCTACTGTCACTAAAGGATTAGTTAGTCTTTCCACTGTTGCAAATAGAGTCCGTGCATTATTAATGTTTCTGTTGATGATTTCAGAAAAGAACGTTTCCCTAGCATCTTTTATAGTTAGCTGATATCTATTCAGTCTCTCTTTGTAGATCTCAAAGTGAACCTGGAGTCGAGTTTTCCGCCATTTTCTCTCGGCTCGTCGACACTCTCTTTTTTCACTACGTACCAGTGGATTACTTGTCCACGGAGACTTCTTTCTACCTGAGACTACTTTCACTTTAGTTGGAGCAATGGAATCCATGATGTCTGAGATTTTCGCAAGGAAATTATCTACCAACTTATTTACTGAGTTTGAGTTGGGAGATGAGGGGGATGTGGTGGAAGGATAAATACGTTTAAAGGTTTCTACTGAACTGTCCCCTAGAAAACGCTTTTTTATAGTGGTCTTACTGTGGCTGGACAATTTAGCAGAGATGGTACTTTCAAGGAAAATACAGAAATGGTCAGATAATGCAATATTAATTAGAGATGTCAGAAATATTTAAACCTTTGCTGATAATTAAGTCCAGAGTGTGTCCTTTATTGTGTGTTGGTTGTTTGACATGCTGGATCAGTCCGAAGTTGTGGAGAGTATCATCTAATGTTTTTGCTTGTCTATCTTGGGGGTTGTCGGTATGGATGTTAAAGTCCCCCACGATGATTAGTTGGTCATAGTCGATACATATTACAGAAAGAAGGTCATTGAAATCATTAAAGAAGTTAGAGTTAAGTTTTGGTGGTTTATATAAACTTAGAAATAACGCTTTGTTAGGCTCATTTATCTGGGTGGCTAGGTATTCAAAAAAATCAAACGTGCAAAGAGTTACCTTTTTAAAGTTCATTGAGTTGTGAAAGATGGTGGCTACAGCTCCACCTCATCTGTGTTTTCTGTTCTCGCTTAAGAAATTGTAATTTGGAGGACTAGATTCTATTAATGAAGTTGTTTCGTTATTTTCGTCTAGCCAAGTTTCTGATAAAAAAAGGGCGTGTAAATTATGCTCAGTGATGAAGTCATTGATAAGAAAAGACTTCCCGGATAGAGATCTAATGTTTAATAAAGCTAACTTAAGTATTGTGATGATGGGCAGCTGAACCTTCTGACAGGTTATCAATTTGAGATTTTGTTTAATATGAGAGCGTGTGGTTAAGGGTTTATGTTTCCTGCTGCTGATAATCACTGATATAGCCTCAGGGGTGCCGGGTGAATTCTGGGAGACGGTAGGGGTGGATTTATTGCCCGGTTCCCTCAAATATCAAATATCTGTAATAATCAGTGGGGGGAAGCTCCCAGGCTTATTGACACTAGTCCCAGGCGTTTGGTGTAGTCTAAGTTTAGGTGTTAATTGTGTCCCAAATTTGATTTGCTCGTTCAGTCTGTCTGTAAAGTTTCTAAATGGAGACTCATTTGATATGGCTGAGTCACAGGAAGATGAAGACTTAATCTCTGATGGTTGTTTATCTGTTCGGTCCTGTGGTGTCATCATGACTTGCTGTTTTTGTTCTCTGATATCAATGGGCGCCTCAAGGTCAGCTTTTGGGAGCAAGTGTTTTGCTTTCTGATTTTGATAAGAAAAAATGTTTGCTGCTAAGAGCCTTACTCCGGACCTGTTCAAATAGCGCATTCCTTCTTTGAACAGATGATTAGCACTTCCAAATACTTTGAAATTATTAATAAATGTGAACGACTTCTCAGCTGGTTGTTTCTTCAACCATTTATGGAGCATGCGGAGTCTGCTAAATCTTTCATCATTCCCTTCAGGGACTGGTCCGCTGATGAGGATGTTTACGTTAAGTCCATCAAGTCTCTGTAGGAGATCAGAAAAGTCTCTCTTCAGAATCTCTGATTGTCTCATCGCGATATCTGCTGATCCAGCGTGAATGACGAGCTTTTCCAAAGCAGGATGTTGGTCCAAGAGTTTAGGGATTTTTTCTGATATTTCTCTCACTGTATTTTTGTAGCAGCTATAAACTTTGGTATTCTTGCTACAAAAAGCCTCAGTTCCATTAATTGATCCATCTTGTATGATAACAATCTTTACTCCTCCCCTGTGGACAAAGTGGTCAGTCCATTCTAGAAAAAAGGCAAAAAAGAATGAGAACCAGCCTGATTTGCATTCTGGTTCAGTTGAAATTGAAAATTGCATTGGTTGTCATAAGCAAAATTCCAAACTCACAGGACCACTGTATTGTTATAATTGATGGCCCCTAAAAAACATTTCAGGTATATTAATATTTACTTTAAACAGTGAGACGACTTCCCTTTAATTACAAAGTCAGATGTTATATTAAGACTCACTTATATAACTTCCTGTGTTTACCCACCAGAGGGACAAAACCGACAGATTTCTAGGATCAAACCTTTCCTGACCTCTTGCCCCTTATTCTGGAAGGAGACACACAATCCTTCACAGCTTGAGATCAATTCAGTAATTTTCCAAGCAAAATATCTAATAAGGCCCACTAACTGCTCTGACGCTTGAATTTTCCCCAGATAAGATTAGTATTTACCTTTTTTCCATTTATTTAAGACCTAAGTAGCCTAAGGAGTAGTCATCTTTATTTTAATGTTACCCAGCAGAAACCTAAAGGTTTATTTTTATTTTTTCAGTTGTGTTCAAATTATAGCCTAAACAATGTTGTTTTACTGTTGCTGCTCACAGCACGGTCATGTTATTTTTTAGTCTCGCGATTGTTTACATTAGCGCCTTGCAAGCTGATAAAAAAATGTGTCCTTCACAGCTGTGGAGAAATCTAAGCAGTGTTACTGTAAAGGTCCAAGTTACTTTAGTTAATGTTCCCAGTTCTAAGATTTATTACTTTCTTACAACAAACCCCAAAATACAAGGAAACAATTCAGCCCCAATTGTCCCAGAAAGAAAGGAAAATATGTTTTCACTTGTCGGTCAGCTTAGTCAAAATTTATCCTTAGGTCGCTGGTCAGTCAGGGTATAATTCACAACCTACTCTAAATGCCCCAATCAACATTGCTATTTGTTATAGTCATAAAATGGGAACGTTTACGTTTCTAAGTTAGTGCACACAAGCTGCGACAGCTAAGGAAACTTGTACTTAGTGTAATAACAATTCCATCAAATAACCTTCAACCAAAATGAAATAAAATAAAATGTAGGCTCTCCTGACAGAGAGCATTAGGAGAGAAAAGAAAATACCATTTACTAGATAACTGTGTGCAACACCGTCTTTAAGCTCTAATTAGACTAAACTCACCGGATGACGAATCATCACCTTATCAGAGCCTTAGCAGTTTCGTTGTCTGCTTTACCCCGTCTGTCTAAAACAAACAAATTTGGTTTAGTTGCACATCAACTTTCCCTTACAAATTACAACACAATAACAAAACAAAATTTAGATCAACATAGAAAATAGAAAGAATCAGAAATTTTGGCCTGCTTCCATCGAGACCCCTTTCGCTCTAAGGGTCCTCTGGCAGAAACAAAACAAAAACAAAACAAGATTTACTTTCCTAAGGGAGTGTGTATGTGTGTCATAGGCAGATGTCACAGAGATAAAATAATATCTACATCAGTCGGCAAGCATTTCTTAATTGCATTTGAGCTGTGTGTATTTTTTGTCCTGCCTGAATTTCGCTGGGTCATCTGCAGGCTGGCCGGCCCCGGGCCCCCCCCTCACGATCCAGCTAATCACCATGTTTCAGGGACCACAGCCCCCAAATAACTCATCTCACCTGAGCAAGAGTTTTCCCCTCTGCCCACTGGTCAGCCCGCATTCAGGCCGGAGTCTGGCCTCCGCCTTTGTTATGGCTGCCAAACCCCTTATTCCAAGGGTGGGGGAGGTACTAGGGCTCCTTGTGGCCCTCCTCAGGCGCCGCTGGACCGAAGGCAGGGGTCCCAACCAGCCTGAAGAAAAACACAGGACAACTCAGCGAAACTCACCAGCAGTTCTACAATGGAATGTGTAACAATAACTGTGTGTGTGTGTGGCATTCTGCATTATACCAAGTCATCAAACAAATTATCTTAATGCTCAAACACTCCAGTTCTGGAAGAAGCAAACAAGAATAAATAAAAGAAATAAACAAAAACCCATAAATAAACCACAAAGAAATTACATCACTTTTAGATTTTCTTTCAGATTATCCAAATTCCTCCCCAGGGCCCATTAATTCTTTTATTTTTATTTATTTATTTATTTATTTATTTATTTTTTCTGTCGACATATTGGACTGTCTGGAGGTGAAGTGTTGCTAGATTACAGACCCGATTGTCTGCCTGGGTACCCAGTTCCAATGAAGGACGTCTCCCCCATCGCTTTCTAGTTTCCTTGAGTGAAACAAAAGCTTAAAAAAACCCTCGTCGGAAAATAATCAATCAATTTAATTAATTGACCACTTGTCCAACTGCCGTGCTCCCAGGTAAAACCTGGAGCAAAAACCCGATACTTTCTTTAACCTTGATTAAATAATTAACCATACAATTATAAATAAGAATATATATTATATTAAGTAATCAATCAATCTACCGCGTGTAAGTAAATAAACACGAAACCGCTAGCAAATATTTCACCTGAGAGTGCAAATAAAATTCTGTCATCACTATTTATTTAAAGGACTCAGTCTTACCAGGTTCTGTCTCAGGCGACAGCAGGGCCGACAGAGACGCTTCAAGGCCTCCATCTCCCAAACAGTTACTGGAGGTAAGAGGCTGGGAGAAAATGTCCCAGGACGCTAGCAACTCCCTTGACCCTGTCCCTGCCGGTCCATTCCGTTCGCTGAGGCTGCGTTGGGCGCCAAGTGTAATGGCAAAAAATAGTATCTCAGGGTTTCCATTATAAAGAAGAGTTGAGACCCAGAAGGCGTTTAAGTATTTAATTCAAACATGTCTGGCCAGACACGGAGGGGACAGAGTTACTCGTGCATCACCCTAACCAACCTTTCTAACTAACCGCTTAAATAGTATTCAGCAATCATTGTTTATCTCTGTAGATGTCTTCTCCAACGTTCACGCCCCGCCTCCAGAGAACTGCTTCATGCGAGTCTTATATCAACGCATAAAGCAGCACATCCGAAGGCCAGACTGTTATCTTACTGCCCCGGCGTCTGTCTCTCTGGTGACCTGACACATATATCTTTCTCATAACATTAAGCTGGAACAATAAGCTAGTCATTTTACACTAGATGTATTCACTAAACAGAGAATATACACTTAATTCCTAATTGCATAACAATTTTCCACCACAAGACGTCGTTTTAAATTACAGGCAGGGGCCATTTTCTTCAATGCTCCGAGGTATCTAACTAACCTAGTTGCAATTTTTTGTAGGATAAATTGCTGGCAAGGGACATTTAGGGACACTGGAAGCTGTGAGCTGTTGCTTAGGAGCATTAGTGGGCTGGTTGTGTGGTTGCACCATTAGTTTTTATGAGATCTGCAGTGAAACTAAGTGCTCAACTTTGCAAAGTTAAGAGTATGGTTTAGTTTTAAAAGTCTGCAGTTACAACAGGGGCCTGTCTGGATAATCCTCTGCTCCCTGTGCATACTTCCCATATCTGTTCTATGCTACTTCCGTTACCCTGAGGGACATCTGATAAAGACAGAAAATGTGATCTTACCACCAAGAATGGAACTATGCAGACAGATCTAAATGCTCAACCCTTTGGAGACTACATCTTTGGACTGATTTGATCCCTTTTAGATGACTTTCAAAACTTTAACTCATGGAAAGCTTTATTTGATTGGGTGCAATATGTGCTGGAGATGGTCTTGTGTCATTGCTTCATTGGTGATAAAAAAAAATTCAAATTATTATGCCTCCATAGAGCCGTGTAAATTTTTGATTGTGTTTAGTAGAAGTACACTGATAAACAATTCTGGTTGTTCAGTATACATGTAAACCAAACATGCATGAAACAGGCTGATAGTAACCATGATTACCAATTCATAGCATTTGAACAAACTCAGTTAGCCAGACATTTGGTTCTAAATGGTGTTTATTTTGAGCATGCATATATAGTTTTTTTGTTTTTTGAAACAATATATAATTTTTTTTACCTCTTTTTTTTCTGTTTCCCAGGCTCCGATACCGTTTGAGCTCTTTGTGGTTATAATTGCGACCCTTGCTTCTCACTTCGGCCACTTCCACAGCAAATATGACACAGGAGTGGCTGGAGACATCCCTACAGGCTTCCTACCTCCTCAGCTGCCAGCATGGACGCTGATCCCCAATGTGGCCGTGGACGCCTTTTCTATTGCCATTGTGGGATTTGCCATCACAGTGTCATTGTCCGAGATGTTCGCCAAGAAGCACGGCTACACGGTGGACGCCAACCAGGAAATGTACGCCATTGGCTTCTGCAACATCCTGCCTTCTTTCTTCCGCTGCTTCACAACCAGTGCTGCTTTGACGAAAACCCTCGTCAAGGAGTCAACAGGTTGTCAAACGCAGATGTCGGGGCTGGTCACTGCTGTTATCCTGCTGTTGGTGCTCCTGGTTATTGCTCCACTCTTCTATTCCCTTCAGAAGTAAGTCTGTCAGAAATTTCTAGATAAATTAAAAAATTGTAATTCTTTTGGAATGTGATTTATTATTTTTGCATATGGATGATGTTGTAATTCACTTTCCTCCTCTACTCCTTGCCATTAGGGTTTTAACGCTAGGCATCCATTTTATATAGAAAATATTTGTTAAACAAAATGAAAAACTATTTTGTAGCTCAGGAAAAGGTTAAATCTTTCCTTTTTTTTGTCCATATGTTCTCTACATACTGTCAAAATGCTTTGGTTGCTTAAAAAAATAGGGTTGTTTTAAAAAATACATCACACACCTCAAGCACAAAAGATCAAACTTTAACATGCCATTGTCATTTAAAAACATTCCCAGTGTTTCAGGAAAAAGGAGGTTTTGTAGTTTACAGTAGTATTTGCTTGTGTTTATCTTTGAAAAGAGGTTTCAAAGGTAGACTCTGACAAATACAGATAACCTCTTGTTATAGTTCAGATCCCATGTTGACTCGCCCGCTTCTCAGTCAGCAGGAGCTCTGCTCAGGACAAACCCCGGTTTCAGATGTTTTAACATGCCCAGATAGCCGTTCAGTCACAGCTATAAACGGGCAGTGAAATAAAGGAAAGCAAAAGCAAACCATCATTGAATTAATTCAATTTAGCTCTCACATAAAGAGTACCCCTGCAATAGTATGCATACCTCTTGAAGTATTTCACATTTTGTCATGTTATTACCTTCAGTGTGTTTTTTGGGGAATGTTATGTGATTGACCAACACAAAGTAGTTTGTAATTGTGGCATGGTAGGAAAACAATATATAGTTTTCACTTTTTTTGTAAATAACAATCAGAAATGTGTGGCATGCATTCGTTTTTAGCCCTTTAGGTTGACCCATTCAGCTTTTAAAAACTGGTATTCGACCTTGATGCCATTTACTTTTCCAGTTTTTCAAGGAGCATGTACTTTAAGCAGATTAGCTTTGCTGCAGCTGCTACAGATACAATGAGAAAACATGCCCATGAAATGGGGGTACGAATCTGTGAAGGGTGAGCTTGTCTGAAACTAGACTGTGGTTTCACACGCTACATGTGGTTTTTTTTCCTGCAATTAACGTGTTTCACACCTTTCCTATTGCTTACTGTCTCACTTCGCCCAGACAAATTACACTCCACACCCCACTTGAAAGTTGGCAACACTGGTTAACATAAACTGAGGTGAGCTGCTCCGTGTGTGTGGTGACATGCATGTGTTTACAAGTTAAGGCACAGATAGCAGAAGAGCCTCCGAAGGAGAGATGTTCCACGCGTATTCCACTGCTGTTGTGTCCAGTGCGTTTGCATATTGTTGTTTAATATCTCCTCCTTTCTTGTACGTCTGGCCATTAAAAAGCTTGATTGGAGTTGATGTGGAGCATGCTTTATACTTTAAACTACATGGGGTCTTGATTCGCTAATTAGGTGACTTCTGAAGGGTATTGGTTACGTTGGACATTTAATGCAACACATTCATACATCTTTCTGTATAAACCTTTAAGAAGCATGTTTTCTTTTACTCCACAACTATATAATACTTCGGGTCTGATTTATCAAAGGTTTGCGCTTGTTAAAACGTGCGCAAACCTCACAGCGGGCGCAAAGACATGCAGCAGGTACTACTACTACTACTACTAAGCAGGCACAGGGAGGACTACGCCCATTAAACGTGCAGCAAGATGCATTTTGTGCTTTTGCTCTTGATGAATATGCAGTGTGGGTGTTTCTGTCAGAAGGTGCAAAATATTGGGAGGGGAACATGCAAATAAGTAGGCGTTCCACGCGCAGTGTGATTTATCAAACACGAAACAGTTTGCAGCGGCTGTTTTTGTGCTTATTTTTACTGCCTCTGAAAAGTATGTCTTAACCATGCGTGCCATATTGATTCAAGATAAATTTATTACTAACTAACGGAAAATATCAACCCCCCACCCCCCCTTTCTTTGTTTTTCCTAAGACGCACCATAACTCGCTGCACACTCAGCGCATCGGCACATGTTTGCGCTGGAATACAGTGATTGCATGGAGCAGAGAGTGATGCATGTACACCGGATGCATTATGTTTATTAATGACAAATTAAAGATATAATTCAGACATTCTAGCCTATTCATATTTAATTTTCTAACAGCCGTAGACTTGGCAGGTATTGTCGTCGTCCCCCCCCTTTTTTTGTGTGTGCCAAAGACGGATCATGAATCCACTGCGCCTATTCCTCCTCTCTCTAGTTGTGGCGCAGTGCATGGGGCAGAAAGGCTGGCACACACAGAAGCGGACGTCTCATTTGAATACTGCTCTTTGCACCTGTTATGATTAGCGAACACAATCTTAGTAGATCACCCGTAAATCAGGACACGCCCTTTGCACATTTGCATACAATTTTGTGCTCTTTGTGTGGAACATTGATGAATTATGCCCTATGGGTTGGTCAATCACACAAAACCTCTATGAAACACTTAAAAGTTTAGACTGTAGAAGGAGCCATTTGCTTATCAAGGGGCTATAAATAACATTTTATGATTGTCTGGAACTAAATGGCATTGATTTGGTTTAATTGATTGACATCTGTCGGAGCCAATAGCATGTTGCTTCAGTGAGCATCTGGAATTTCTTAATTAATTATATATTAATTATAGTCTATTAGTTTGTCATTATCCCTCTTTTTGTAAACTAGTCATCCAGATTTTTTTCTTTCGAAATCTTAATCTTTCACCCTTAAATTGTAGATTTGCCTTCCCAGTACTCATTTAGCCTTAACATTATGACCACTGAAAAGTAAAACCAGCGATGATTCCTGCATGAATTCAGTTGATGCTAGTTCTGTGGGATAAACCTGCATTTGAGCATTAACATGGAATTTTCCATTAAGCTGGAGTTTTAGGAACTAAAACACCATGCATGTAATCCCCCTGCATTAGCGTGAGATTTTTTTTTAATTCTCCATATTCTATGCTATTAAAACTTTTTGGCTCCAATTGTGACCTTTTTCTTCTTTCTGCATTATACAGATGTGTTTTAGCGGTTATCATCGTGGTGAACCTACGTGGCGCTTTAAGAAAGTTCAGAGACTTTCCCCGGATGTGGCGCGTCAACAGAATTGATGCCTCAATCTGGCTAATCACCATGGCAACATCAGCACTGGTCAACACAGAGCTTGGCCTCCTGGTTGGCGTTTTGGTGTCGGCTTTCTTCGTCCTTGGCCGAACTCAGCAAGCCCAGGTCCTTGAGCTGGGCCGTACTTCCACCCGGGAGCACTATGAGAATGTGTCATCCTACCGTGGCCTTCAGACGCATTCTGGAGTGGCTGTTTTCAGATACGGGGCACCAATCTACTATGCCAACCAGAGCTTGTTCAAAAAGTCTCTATACAAATGTGCAGATCTTAATCCCGTGAGGGAGAAAGCGCACCGGTTAAAGTTCAAGAAGAACAAAAAGCAGGAGGAGACTCGAGATATACCAAAGGTGAAGTCTGAAGATAAACTAAGCAAGGAGAATGAGGCAGAGGCTTCTGTGTCAGTAACACATATGCTGGAAGAAAAATCGTCCAGAAACGTACGCGGCTTAGTAATCGACTGCAGCGGCATCTTGTTTTTGGACACAGCGGGAGTGAACGCTCTGAAAGAGGTCCGTAAAGATTACAGAGAAGTTGCGGTTGAAGTAGTCCTTGCCCAGTGTAACACCTCCGTGCTGGACTCTCTGGAAAGAGGGAGTTACTACAACAGCAAAAAAGATGGTGAGGTCGGAAGAAACAACATCATATTCTTCACCATCGCAGATGCCGTCAACTACGTCCAAAATATAAATGTGCCTAATGGAGATTATGACAACAATTCCTGAAGATGCAGTAATCCATCTAAAGCTCTGTGTTTGCATGTATGTAATATACATGTAGCCCACAGCAAAAAAGTAGTTCATTATTGCCAACATGCCTTGTCATTCTGCTGTTGCTTATGAATTTATGTGTTACGCGTGTAGATCAGAAAAATGTATTGCAGTTTCAATCGGTTAAATCAATCTTGCAGCAGAATTACTGGAAACCTTTGGTATGATGTTACAAAATGCTGTTTATTTCTTTTCTTTTTCATAGGCAAATGAAATGTTGAGCACTCCCTAAAGCACATTGGAGTGGTCTTAAATATATCCATCCATCTATCCATTATATTTACCCATCCATCCTATGCAGGGTTGCTGGGGGGCTGGTCCCTATCTCCAGTAGTCATCGGGCGAGAGGCAGGGTACACCCTGGACAGGTCGCCAGTCCATCGCAGGTCTTAAATATATATAAAAGCAAATTATTATATTTTTAATTCAGTGAGGTGCAGCACAAACAAAAACCGTTTTTATTCTACTCCAAATAGTAATAGAATTTTTTTCCACATAAAATTTGGTTTTTATCATTTTATTGTGAGTGTTTTAAAGTTTGGAAAGAGCCCCTAAGCATAAATGTTGTCACTTTTTTTTAAGCTTACAAACAATACAAAGAAAATAACAACTCCTAGAGGAAGTTGATCTTAAAGTGCAACTCGACCCCAAATCAACGTTTGGTACCACTTTACAATAAGGCTCCCCTTATAAGTGACTTGTAATGGTTCATAGATGATTTATTATTTTACCCTCTAAACCCTTTATCAATAAATAATTGGTGTTTATCTTTTATTAATAAAGGGGGAGAAAGAGACAAAACTGTTTGGTTTCTTGCTAAATAGTGAGCTAATCTATATATTTCATCTATAGTTGCTAAATTAAAAGAGTCATAACCTAGTATTATCTTGGATACCCACGCTCTATTATAGTCTTTCAGGCCCTTCTAAATAAAAAAAAAAGTTGAAAAAAATAAACACAGAGCTCCTCTGACCCTTATTTCTGAAGGCATTATTATCTTGCGAGATCTGATGCGATACTTTGGCTGTTGTGGACGGGCATTGTAATAATGCAAATGAGGGACGCGTTGATTGGTGGCAGGAAGGAGGGGGGTTGACACCGCAGGTAACGCTTCAGCATATCTATCCCATATCTACTACTCCCGCTAGCATACAATAGCCACATTAGCAGTTAGCTGCTGTTTGTTACACACAGCAGAGCAATAAAAACACAGCCTTACCGTTTCAATTGCAGGCAAGTCTCTGTTGGAATGGCCCCTCTTTCCAAAACTTCGCCTGATATTGTCCCAAATTCGTAAAGGATTCCGGCATAAGAAAAATAGAAAAAATATTTCCATGATGATTCTGGCAGTCAACAACAGAGCAACTCACGTGTTGCACTACGTTTCTGGCAGAAATTGTTTTAGCTGATTTAGCTGATTAAAATAAAAGGCTGACACGAATATGTCTTCTTCATGCATCATTGCGTGAAGAAACTTTCTGCATCTTTCACGGTGGAGTTCGTACTTCGAATCAGTGATGTGTCGGTCGCGAACGAACCGGCTGTAAGAGCTAACTCTTTGAAGTGAACGATTGGAGTCGGCTCTTCATTGGGAGCCGTTTTTTTTTTTTTTTTTTATCCCCCCCCCCCCGCTTGTTTTGGTACATTTGGTACACATCGTTTTGCATTAATTTAGGTAATAAATACACTTTAAGCAACAGAAAATCTGAGGAGCCGAAAGGGCCGGCTCTTTATGGTGAGCCAAGCCAAAAGAACTGGCTCTCCAAAAAGAGCTGGAATTCCCATCGCTAGAATTCAGTAATGGCGGCGCTCGACTGAATATGAGGGAGAGAGGAGAGAGGGGAGAGGAGTGGGGCGGGCTTCCTGCAGCATAGGTAGGTCTGCGATTTCCATATATGGTTTATCCTGCGCCGACTTGACGTCAAGTCGGCCAGAAATTAAAACCACGTATTTGAGTGCGTGTGCGCGTGGGCTGGTTGACGAACCCAGGGGTAAACAAACGCTCAACTTTTAAATATCGGCTTCCCGGGCAGTGTATAATCGTTAGGCAATCATAACATACCTTTTTTCTCATGGAAAAGTGAAACTTACAGGTCATGACTCCTTTAAGCATTTTAGATTAAGTTAATACATTGTAAGCACACCGAGTATTTGTAAACATAATTCTTTAGCATATACCATTATACTTTATCACTCCAATATAAATATGCACTTTCAAAAGGAACCTTACTGTAAAGTTGGGAAGCTACCTACTACACAGTAGCACCTCTAGATGAAATATGCAGGTGAAAAGATTTGGTTCGCTATTTAGCAAAAAACTGGTCAGTTTCGTCCCTATTTTGCCTTTAGTTAATGAATGTAAACACTTTTTAATGATTTATAAAGTGTTTATATATTCATTAACAACATATCTATAGATTATTTAGTAGCCATTTATAAGGGGAACCTTATTGTAAAGTGGTACCCAACTTTTTTTTCTGATAAACTATAAATGAGTGTCTAATAGTGCTGTCTACATGTCTGCCCATTATTTTTGGTATTTTAGTACATTTAATAGATAGATTTTCTACCAAAAACCGTCAGTGTGGCGCCCTCTTCAGGTTAATACTTTACACTGCACTTGAATTTGAATCTGGCATTGCTACTGGCTCTGCTACTATGGCTGACGTCAGCCATCCTGACGCTGTGGAGTACAAAACAAGCCAAGTTTCGGCCACGCCTCCTTAGCAAGTTGGCGTCAGAACAGCAAACAAATGTTGACGCCGCCCAGCCCTCCCCCCACGCGTCCCTCTGTCCTCCAGGCAACGCCTCCTTTTGCAGCACTTTTCAAGACCCTGGTAGGGGGGTTAGCTGCTCTTTAAGTAAATATAATCGCATTGTCAATGCATCCTGAACTTCTCATTTGTCACAGCATGGATTTGTCTATTATGACTGTGCTTAAAAATGTTTCTCATGAGAAATACTGAATGTTAGGCCTCATTACCTCAAATGGGCTCAGTAACTCACTTTCTGATCCCTTTTTTGACAGACGAAGGCTAGTTTTATACAGTTTGTAGCATTATTTTTAATCATCCTGTTGGCATACATTTCTTCATAAATATCTTTTATATTCAATGATTTAATTGCAGAACATAAGTTCATCAGCTCTGATGCTCAGCTTAAGCAAAGCACGGACTGAATGTATCACTGTAATTATTACTGGATTATGATAGGCTTCCATCTTAATGCTGAACAGGATGATTATTTTTACTGTAAAATATATGAAGGTTATTTGCCGTAAGGTGAATGTCATGTGAGATTTTTAACCCTCCGCCTCTTTGAGTTTCATGTTTGATAATGGCAGTCAGACGTCATGGGTTGGCTTTAAGGCCGTATGGAGCAGAGGGTGTACGTATTTAATCAGTCAATAAGATGAAGGGCAAATAGACACTAAAAGGTTTACTATAGGTCATCAGAATGAAAGCCAGAGCTGTTAAACAATCATAAATATAATGTTTAATGAACATCACTGTATATAAATAACTCGTTAGGAGTTTGGGTTTTTTTATGCTCTGTAGCACAGAAAATTGTTATGAAATGGTGGAAAAAATTTCTGGTATATTCTCACCTGGAAAAAAAAAGAAAATGTTAGGGCTGGGCGATATGGAAAATTACATCATCAATATCTAATATCACAATATAAAACAAATCCCTATTTTTGTTAATATTTAACATTCCCTGGTACTATTTGAAGATGTCAGAAGGCTACTATATCAATATAATTGTGATATTGCCCAGCCCTAATTGCTGTTTTAAAAACAGATTAAAAATAAGTACTATTCATGTTTATGTTAGTGCCCAAAGCTGTTACTGTCTCTGTTACCAGACTTGCCTTCAAATACAAAGAAACTTTGTATTTGAAGCACTTATATTCTTGTATCTGTAATAACTGTATGCACATTGTTTTGGTGTGACTGTTCACATTCCATTGGCACTTGAGTGGAGGGGGGGTGTTAAAAAAAAAAATCTAGGCTCACCAGTTTAGCTTGTTTTGCTTTGATAATCCATTATAAGACGGGAAGAGTAAGTCTTCTAGTTGTCATGAAGAGATTCTGTCATTGCACTCTCCCTTAAAAACGTAAAAACTCTTAGACATGTCAAATTGTTTATTTTGTATGCAACTAAAACATACTTCTTTATACAAAGTATCTATGCAATAAAAACATATTGCAACTTCTCATATGTGCAGTTTTGTAGTTTTTATATATAATAAGTCCTTAAACTAAAGGAAGAGCAAAATTGTTTTTATTATTGTTGCTTTAAGGCTAAGGTTTATTTATTACTCAGCAGTGACAAAAAGGCACAAATATCACAATATTGCCCTTTACAAGAAAAATTGTTTTGAGAGTTTTTGGGTATCACATGGGTTGTTATATTTTAATAAATAAAAGTATAATTATTCAATGGGTTTTCTTGTGCTTTATTTTTTTGTGTAGCTTATTCTCAAAATCTCAGTAAAATCCCCAAATACGAATTCCTTTGATATTTAAAACTGAACAAAGTATAATGAATTAATCTGTCACCAACTTCAAGCTTTATGACTTTTTCTAAACCTGCTATTAGTGTAGAAAAGACTTCCCCCATTTTACAGGGATTAAATGACTAAATGTTTCTGACATTCAACGCCATTTAATCAAAAAATGTAGGTGCATACATGAGCCTGCATATAGAAACGCTTGGTTTGCATTGATGTCACTTTGCATTAAACGTCTTGATTTATTTATTAGGACTAACAGATGACTTTTTCAAATTGTATGGAGTGACTAAGGTGGAGTCTGACCCTGTTTGTTTTTCCTAATCTTCACTCAAAGATAATTACATTTCACTTTGTTCTGTGGAAGGCTGTGTTATTCAATTTCAATTCAATTCAATTCAGTTTATTTATATAGCGCCAATTCACAACAGATGTCATCTCAAGGCACTTAACAAGAAGTCATTTCAATACAATTATACAAACATTCCAATCAGTTAAAAAGTTTCCTATTTAAGGAATCCCAGCAGATTGCGTCAGTCATTGGCGTGAGGTTGGGCAGATTTCCAACCACAGCAATCCTTCAGCAATCCCTCATACTGAGCAAGCATGTAGCGACAGTGGAGAACAGAGCAGAACACAGAAGGAACAGAAGATCCGATATAAGAGAACTTTCTATGTTACAGAAAGTAAAAAGTTGATAACAGGACACAGTGGATGTTCAGTTACTGAGAGGATCATACTGGGGGACAATTTAATGCCATCCAGATGAAGTGATTGACTAATCAGTTTCTGTTTAAGAACTTCGGGTCCAAAGACAGCAACTTCTGTCTTGTCAGAATTTAAAAGCAAAAAGTTTAGGGTCATCCATGCTTTTATGTCTTCCAGACATGCCTGTAATCTACCTAACTGACTGGGTTCATCAGGATTTATGGATAAATATAGTTGTGTATCATCGGCATAGCTGTGGAAATTTATCCCATGCTGTCTAATGATTCTACCAATTGGAAGCATATATATGGTGAAAAGAATTGGTCCAAGGACAGAACCCTGTGGAACTCCACAAGTAACCCTTGAGAGTGAAGATGATTTATCATTTAGATGAACAAACTGGAATCTATCAGACAAATATGATTTAAACCAGCCTAGTGCTGTTCCTTTGATCCCTGCAACATGTTCAAGCCTTTCTAAGAGAATATTATGATCGACTGTGTCAAAAGCAGCACTGAGATCTAACAAAACCAGAACAGACACCAGTCCATTATCTGAGGCCATGAGAATATCATTAGTAACCTTCACCAGTGCTGTTTCAGTGCTATGATGAGCTCTAAAACCTGACTGAAACTCTTCAAACAGCTCGTTACTGTTTAGATGTTCACAGACTTGATTAGCAACTATTTTCTCAAGGACTTTGGATAAGAAAGGAAGGTTAGATATAGGTCTGTAATTCACTAAGTCATCTTGATCAAGGGAAGGTTTCTTGAGTAAAGGTTTAATTACAGCTATTTTAAATTCCTGTGGTACGTATCCGTTTACTAAGGATAGATTCATCATATCCAAAATGGGGCCAGGAACCAAATGGAACACTTCTTTAAATAATTTGGTTGAGATTGGGTCCAAAATACAAGTTGAAGATTTAGATGAGGCTAATATTTTTGATAATTCTGAAAGCTCGACTGAATCAAAACAGCCTAAGCAATACTGAGGTTCTACAGTTCTTTCCGATACTGACTCATTTACTGAGGAAGAAGTAATCATGTTTGGGAGGATGCCAATGATTTTATTTTTAATAAAATTTATTTTATTTATGAAGAATCTCATAAAATCATCACTGCTAAGAGCCGGGGGAATAGTTTGCTCAACAGAGCTATGACTCTGTGTAAGTTTGGCAACTGTACTAAAAAGAAACCTAGGATTGTTTTTATTCGCCTCTATTAATGATGAAAAATATGCTGTTCTAGCTTGTCGAAGGGTCTTTTTATACAGCAGTAGACTGTTATTCCAGGTTAAATAGGAATCCTCTAGATGTGTAAAGCGCCATTTTCTCTCCAACTTCCTAGTATTCTGCTTTAAAGTACGCAACTCTGCGTTAAACCAAGGAGTCAGCCTCCTATGGCTAGCCACTTTCTTTTTTAATGGGGCTACACTATCTAATGCCAAACGCAATGAGGACGTAACGCTGTGAACCAGACCATCAATTTCTGAAGGGTTAGAGATAGAATTGCTGCCATCCACTGTGTTACTCTGAGACACTGAGGAAAGTAAGAATGGTACAGATTCTTTAAAAATTGTTACAGCATTGTCTGATAAAGTTCTACTATAATGAAATTTTCTTTCAGATTTAAGATGGTCAGTTAAAGTAAATTCAAAAGTTATCAAGAAGTGGTCAGACAGGACCGGGTTATGTGGGTGGACTGTTATTTCCTCACACTCAATACCGTATGTCAGTACAAGGTCCAAAGTGTGTTTACCTGAGTGGGTCGATCCCTGTACTTTTTGAGTAAAGCCAATTGAGTCTAAAATAGCATTAAAGGCTGCATTTAGGCTATCACTTTCAGTATCCACATGAATATTGAAGTCCCCCACTATAATAACCCTATCAGTATTTAATACTATATCAGATAAGAAATGTGAGATCTGATCCAAGAATTGAGAGTAAGGGCCTGGTGGACGATACAAAACCACAAACAAAAATGGTCTTAATGTTTTGCAACTTGGATGAGGAAAATTAAGGGTTAGATGCTCAAAAGAACTGTAGCTATCAATTGGTCTGGGACTAATTAGTAAATCAGAACGGAAAATGGCTGCAACTCCTCCTCCTCGCCCAGTATTTCTAGGAATGTGAAAATTTAAATGACTGGAAGGAGTTGACTCATTTATACTGACATAATCCTCCTGCTGCAACCAGGTTTCTGTGAGACAAAGGAAATCAATGTGATTATCACAAATCAAGTCATTTACTAACAAAGTCTTTGAGGAGAGAGATCTTATGTTTAATAAACCACATTTAATAGATTTATTTTCAGTCAAAGTTGTATTTATTTTTATGAGATTTCCATAATTTGCTTTTGTTGGCTTAACTTTTAATCCATTTAATTTTGGCCGTGGGCAAGACACTGTTTCTATAGGGTAATGGGTGGGTAACAGTACAGAAGCAGCAGAGAGGTGGGTTAAACTACGACTCTGCTTCCTGGTCTGGACCCTGGGTTGTCAGTGTTTTGGAGGATTAATAAATTCGGCCATATTCCTAGAAAGAAGAGCTGCTCCATCCAAAGTGGGATGGATGCCGTCTCTCCGGATCAGACCAGGTTTTCCCCAAAAAGTTCTCCAGTTATCAATGTAGCCCACATCGTTTGCAGGACACCACCTAGACAACCATTGATGGAATGACAGCATGCGGCTAAACATGTCGTCACTGGTCCGATCAGGCAGGGGACCAGAAAAGATTACCGAGTCTGACATTGTTTTGGCAAACTTACACACCGAAGCAACACTAATTTTAGTGACCTCCGATTGGCGTAACCGGGTGTCATTACCGCCAGCGTGAATAACAATCTTACTGTATTTACGCTTATCTTTAGCCAGCAGTTTCAGGTTGGATTTGATGTCGCCCGTTCTGGCCCCTGGCAAACATTTGACTATGGTCAATGGTGTCTCTAATGCCACGTTTCTGACTATGGAGCTGCCAATTACCAGGGCCGGCTTCTCAGCGGGTGTGTCGCTGAGCGGGGAAAATCTGTTAGAAACGCGGACCGGTTGGTGGTGGCCCGGGGGCTGGGTCCTAGAACTATGCTTCCTACGTACAGTCACCCAGCCGCCTAGAGGTCCCGGCTGCGCGGGCTCTACCGGAGGACGGCTAGGGGGTTCTATCCTTGTTGGCTCCGGGCTGGCTAATGGGCTTCGGCTATCTGCTGGTTTTTCAACAGCGCGGAGCCGTGCTTCTAATTCTGATACCCTCGCCTCCAAAGCTACAAAAATATTACATTTATTACAGTTACCATTATCACTAAAGGAGGCAGGGAAGTAACTAAACATCTGACAGAGAGAGCAAGAGAGAAGAGAAGAGTTAGAGACAGGAGAAAGAAGAGTAGCCATAGCCGCAATGAAGCTAAGCTAACTGAGCTAGCGAGACCTTCCACCCAAAGAAAAACTGTGTGAAACACAAGGAGTTCCCAAAACGTAAAGTACACCACCACAAAATGTGTGTTTTAGTGTGATTGTGTGTTAAAATAACTTAGAAAAGCCTCAGCACAGAGAAAATAAGATCAATTCAAGAGCGTTTGAACACCAAAACAGCTCCACGGACCACAGCAGTGACAACAGGAAATGACGCAATACGGCTTACCCCGTGCTTACCAACTAGAGGTTATGGTATGGTTATGGTATGTGGGGCACAGAGAGGAGAGACCCGATTTTAAATCACTCTCGTGTTTCAAGGTGAACCAGATTCCTTCCTTCTGCAAAAAGGATTAAACGGCCACTGAAATTGTTATCTATATATATCCTTTCCCTTTAAAAAATGTCAATGTGTTTAGATGCTGATTTAAACTCTGCTTATGCTGATTTTCTTTCTTATCTGACTCGGATAACAGACGATCCAATGAGCCAAAACAAAATACCAAATATGGGTGTGATGTGGAATGCCTTAATGCCACGATTCTTCTCTCTAATGCTTTTCTCAACGTTGATGCCAGGGTTTTTGTGGGTTGGTGGAGGTGATAAGAGTGCAGGGATTTTAGGTTTAAGGCTTACCTCTACCTTGTTCTCAACCATCTTCCACTTAAGGCCTCTGAGATTTATCCTCCTCTTGGCTTGTATGGGTATCCATTTCAGCATCTATTTTGCCTCCAACTTCTTCACTCATACATGCTTTAGAATCATAAACTGTCCAAATAAGGGATGCACAGATCAGGCATAGCAGTATGACCACAGACAAGTGGAATGAAATTCTCTCTACCTCATGGAACATGTTAGTGAGCGGAATATACTATGGAGTAAGCAAACAATTTGTCTTAAGATTTAATATATTAAAAGGAGGAAAATGATTTGCAAACTAATCTGTCAGATTTATACAGTGACTGGATTAATAGGCTCAGCTAATGTTAGTCCACATAGAAAAGCAGATGTAATTCAGCTGACAAACAACAAATCTAAGTGTATACCTCATATCTGCTACAATAATGATCTATCCCTCTGATTTGAATCTTTCCTGTTCAACTTGTTTTCAACTGTTAAACTCCGCTAAAACAGACAGAGGATAACTGAATGTTAGCTTCCAGCAATCTGAAAATATATTTACATTTCCAGCAAGCTCTTGCTGATTTGACTTCTTTTTGGTAAGTGGCCTGTACTTGTATATTGCTTTATCAATCCTTCGGTTACAGGATGAACTCCTGAGCCACAGTCGTCTTTTTTTTTTTAAGGTAAGGGGACTTCTACCAATAATTTCACCGAACCTCCCCTTAAAACATCTGAACAAAACCTTTAAAGGAACTTCTAGTGATAACTTGTTTCCAGATATGACAGCAACCCTCAGGGGACCCCATTGACTCCATACCTCAATGAGTCTGAACTGTGTGGCAACAAAAGGGGGATCAACGCACTACTTGGCAGAGGGTCATAATCTTATGTCTGATTGGTCTCTATCTTATCCTTTAGGAATTGACAGAGAGTCAGTCAGACTTTATGTCTTAATCTGTCTGTTATTTTGCCTTTAGCTTTTCAAATGATCAAAAACTTTTCAAAAGTGGAATGAAATGTTTTTTACTGTTTAAAAACTGTATTTTATTTATGGACACATATGTTATACTAGTTATTAAAATAAAGTCACAACGATATATAAATTAATTAGTTTGTATGTGTACATATTCTGTATATATTCTTTTTTGTACTTTTCATTTCACATTGTATTGTCGAGTTATTGAATACAAAATTTCATGAGCCCATTTGACCACTAGGTGGCAATAAAGACTAGAAAACTGCTTGGTTGAAGCAGTCTTGATCATTTTAAAACTACATAATGGTAGCTTTCACATGATGACCAATGGCATTTCTTGGCATCTTCTTCTACGTTGTTTTTTTTAGAAGCATTTGCACCTTCAACTGACATTTTTGGTGCATTATCCCTGTCTCGTTTGTTTCTGAGGTTGTTTTTTTGTTTTTGTTGTTTTTTACACCTTTTCAAACCTAATTTTCTTACCACACCAGTCCGTGTTTGAGCTCAAAAAATCTTTTTAGCTTATTTAGAACAAACTCAAACAGCATTAGGATGTGATTAACAGCACCTCAACTCAGCTGTCCAACTTTGTTTTTATGCTCCAATAAAATGTAAGTCAATTCTAAAGAGGACTGTTATTCAAAGCAGACAAATTCAAGACTTTATCTGGCTCACAGGAGAAAATTGGCACGTGTTTGTTTCTTGGTTTATTAAAAAGTTATAAATGAATTCAAATATTTTAAGCAGAAAAACCTCATTAAACTCCTGCATATTCCCTTTAAATCTGATTAAAAACCAGGCGGTGAAGGAAAGTCCCAGTTGTCTGTGGAGAAGTGAGAATTGCAAAAAGGATTATGGCCTCTTTCACGGCTTGATGCGTCTCACAAATGACATTTACTGTGGAATGACACCTGTTTTCATTGGTTCACTGTTAAAACTCCCAAACCAGAAGAAGAAAATTAATTTGTGCTCCAACTCACCTTCAGTCTGTACGTATTTTACCTATCACCAGTTTCCAATCCAATTCCCGCTAATAACGCCGGGAGCAAAATTATTCTATGAAAATAGAGAAGATCTTTTCTGGATGGACAAATCCGATTCATGAGAATGAAGTTATTTAGACTCCTCTAATCTTTGATTTTGTAATTGTACTCGGTATTAAAATAAATATTTTCATTTATTTAAAACACATTCCTATGGAAACTAGAATTTGGGGAAACTAGCACAATGCATCCTTCTCCCATTGTCTTCATTTTCAACTGCAGTTCGAACCTGCTTCTTTTTATAAATAACATCAGACTCCTTCCATATCTTTGTTTTTCTAAACAGATAAGATGATGGCATGCTTACAGATAAGCATTTTTCTTCTGGTGAAATATTGTTTCAGCTAGTCAGATTCTTAATGTTCTGTAAAAGGGACATTTCTCTATTTCACTGAGGCTCAACAAGATCAGGCATCAGGCATTTTATGTTTGCTGTCAAAAACATTTTATAACCACCTTATGCTTTGATTTATTACTTTTCTTCCCCCATTCAATTCTAATGCTCTTTCCAGATGAAGCTCAGAGATCTGCAAAACAATTTTTTTAAAAATCCAGTAAAAAAAAAAGAAATATGATTTCTGGTGGATGTCTTTGGCCAACAAACAGCTATCATTACCCTTCCTCTTCTTTAAAAAAGCAAAGGAAGAAAGTAATTCTTATCTTATCAAAACATGAGACAAGTTTGTAGAATGTCAGACTGTGCAATAAATTTTATTAGTAACAGAAACCTACATTTTCAGATATTCAGTGTTAGTTCTGTAATATTTTTTTTTTTGCCACCATGTCTCCCTCTGCTATTTTCTTCTGAATTATTCGCAAATGTTGCCATTAAGTTTCTTCCCATAGAAGTTACATCTGGCCAGTGGTTTGGTGTTTAGTTCTGTCTATTTCCTGGACAGAGCCATTGCACAAGCTATTGCTGCCTCTAATGATGCACAACCTGTGTTTATTTTTTGTAGAAAGTACCTCTGGCCGAGGGTGTTTTCTTATAGCTGTGACTTTTTCCTGTATGGAGCCAATGACTGCTTTAAATATTAAACAGTAATAAAAAAAAACAATAAAAATAGGATTAATAAACTCATAAAAGTAGATGCATTCTGATGATGTTCAATTGTTAGATTAAATGTACCTTTAAAAATAACATAAGGTATTTAACACACTTTTCATTAAGCCCACATTTATGTGTGTGTGTGTGTGTGTGTGTGTGTGTGTGTGCGCGTGTGTGTGTGTGTGTGTGTGTGTGTGCGTGCGTGCGTGCGTGCGTGTATGTATGTGAAAAGTTTTTTATTAGTCAGATCTAATATTCTATCTTAAATCTTGAGTTTTTATTCGTTGTAAATGTAAAATCCTCATGAGAAACAGAAATTAAGGCTTGAAAACAGAAGTATGTGTGTAATTAATCAATATATGTGTTTCACTTAGTAAAGTGACTTACTGAAAAAAATTGACTTTTCAAACATACAGTATTTTTATTTGTTGAATATGACTGTATACTCTCTGATTTTCTTTCTCATGAACCCCCATTGAGGTTCTCATTAAAAATATCCTTATGTTGTGATTGCATTTATCATAAGATGAACAGAACAGACTGTTGGAAGACCACATTTCCCAGCAATCCTAGCAGTGACCCCAACACACTCCTATTGGTCCGTGACCACCCATGGTGACATCGGCGATGACATCACGCCCAAAGGGGGCTAATAAGAGTAGTCGCGCCCATTTTCAAAATATTCTCACTCAGAAGTCCTTGGATGAACTACTGCTGAACAGAGGACACCTCACCGGTGAAGATTCTCTTTTGTTCTGACCTGCTGGACCGGGAAAAAACTCATTTCAAAACTTCAAAGTGCTCACCCCGTCTGCGTAACCAGGGTGCGCGATATAAGAACTGTTCCAAAACAGTTCATTAGACGTCGATCCTGCAGGCCATCCAGCCTGCATTTGGGCCACACGGTCCTTAAATTCTGTACAGGTTTTTCTTTTTTATAACTCTTCCTTTTCTTGCTCAACTACGGACACAATTCACTCTCCTCCTAGTGGACTGGACCTCCTTCAAAGCAAAGTAGGACGGAACCGGTTCATTTATACTAATATTGTGTCTGGGCGGAGATAAATAGACAAAATAGAGTTTTAACGAATTAGATCTCGTTCATTGTTGGGTTAAAGTGTTTTTAAGCGGTGTACCTGTTTGCTCATTTTTGAGTCGCCGCACGCATACATTTGAGCTGAAATTGCTGTGTTTTGAAACTGTTTGTTATATCCTCTCCTTTACTCTCTCTCTCTCTCTCTCTCTCTCTCTCTTTCCTCTCTATCTCTCGCTCCCTGATCACTGTCGGCAGAGTCGGGCTCAGTCCGGCCTGCGTTAGCTGGTCTTAGCTGAAAAGTTTAACTCCGTTGTCTTTAGTCTATTGCTAAAGCAGAGGCCTACCACATGGACGCTTTCCCCATGTGCTCCTTTAGCCAAAGCTAGTTTTATGACTCTTTCTTAGACTCCATGTGCTGTTCTCCATCTTGGCACAGAGTTGAGATTCATGACTTTTGTCCCACAGGTTATCTGTGACTTGGGCTCCCTGGAGTGAGGGCCCCCCCTCCTTTATTGACCCGAACCTCAACTGTCTCCCTGATTTCATTTGATGTTAATTGTGTTTAATGTTCACCTATTATTGTTGTCTAAGATCTGTAGTAGTTTGCATACTTTAGAATATATGGGATTTTCTATTTTCTAAATAAAGTCCCCTTATCTTAAAGAGAAGTTGTCTGGGATTACTTGGAGTGATGTGTACAATTAATGTCCACAGCGTAAGAACTTCATTTGTTTAATTATCTCAGCCTTATCAGGCTGGTAATCATAAACATAAACTGAGGCTGAACAATTTGGCTATATATATAAATGTTCCTGGAATCCAACAGGATGGTGCCCCTAAACGTGGTAATTTTTACATAAAATTATTAATCTTATTAATAATTGCCCTAAGCAATTATTCATAATTATTCATAGCCAAATCCTACCTATCTGCAGCACAACACTTACCACAACAATTTTTCTATATTGTTCGCTTTTCTCAAGGGAACTACTGACTTTACCATTGCTGCCTCTAACCAAGAATTCTATGTTTAATAGAAAGTAGTTTTGAAGTGTTTTCTGCCTATCCTCTCAACCCCCAGCTTCTTGAGGCAGATGGGTACTAATGTTTAGCCTGGTTCATCTGGAGGTTTTCTAAATTTAAAAGATAATTGTTTCTTTTCACTGTTGCCACAAGCTTCGTTGAGGGAATGGACTGAAGTACAGTTCATGACTTGATGCAGTCAACTGGGCTTCCTTTGATAAAGAACTTTTATCAGTTGGTATTACAAGGTAGTCCAAATTTCAGTATTGTTTTAGAAACAAGATTGAATTGGGGTGTTTGTAATACAGTCTAGTTTTATTTTGCCACTGTAATGTAATGTTTCTTTTGTGCTATACAATGTGCTATACAAATAAACTTGACTTGACTTAATTTGACTGTGTGATTAGATTTTACTGGAATTAATTAGATTGATCTTAACCGAGTTAGGACCAAGTTTAATTATATGTCATTAAATATGAATTAGACCTGCTTGTTTAAGTAGCTTGAGATGACATATGTTGTATATGGCACTACATAAATAAACTAGAATGAACTGAACTGAGATTACATATATTTTATTGTAACTTCTCACTTAAGAGGGACAAAACTGCTGGGTTTTGTTTTCTATGCTAATTTGATTGATTAACTTGTCTCACTGTCTCATTATATAAAATTATTATTATACAGGGATTGTCAATTTAGAATGTTGCGACTAAGCTAATTGTGTGAATACAAAAATGTCATTAATCAAAAGAAAATGTCGAAATAAAAAGGTAGATGTTTTCCATAAGATGTACTGGTTCAGACAGTTATTGTAAGGTATTGTTAAAGTGACCAGAAATTACCTTCCGTATTCAGATAAAATAAGAATCTTCCATTTAATTAATATATCTCATAGAGGCTGTTAAGCATTGCCCTTTATACCAAGATTATTTCATCCCAGTTCTCCTGCAATACACATTTATTTCCATGGTCTTGTTCATTTCTAAAATGGGCATTTGTTTCCACAGCATGTCAAAAAATGTTTCATCCATTCTCCTTGCTTGGCCTTTTGCCCATTCCTATCACAGCTTACAAACAGGGTTCTTTTGTAAGTGATGATTGGATTTGGAGTTCTGATGTAAGTCTGAGGAGCTCAGAGTGAAGGGAAACAGTAAAAGTACAGGTCCCTGCGGTGCACCTTGGCTACTTACCACCCATTCGCTTCCATTCATCCAGTTACAATGTTGTTCCGACTGTCAGTCAATAATTCAGGCAGTTGTGGAGGCATGCATCGGTATTTTCAGGGTTTATTTCAGAGCAAGGCTGGCTGAAATGTTTTAAAAGCCCCAGAGAAATCAAAGAACATGGTCCTACTGCCTGCATTGTGAAGAGGAGAAAGGACAGTAGAAAGACAGTAATATGGTTGAGTCAGTTTTAAAGAGTGAGACTGTAAAGGACGGTATGGGTGGCTGAGTACACGTGAGAAGATCATGGAGGATACCTCTGAGCTCAGTCTAATGAAAATGTAACTTAGTTAATCAACTCTGTCAAGGTTTCCATCAGTCTTCTTCCTGTTCTCCCTGAAGCCTCAGATCTACTTAACCCCTCAACACACACCCTTTACATTGTTCTGCTGGTCTTTTTTTCTTCTGCCATGAAGTCATTCTGCAGATCAATATCTTCAGTTTTTTCTTACTCATTTTGTCTTGGTGCCATTTAGTTTTTTTTATTTTTTGTTTCCACGAGTGCACTCTATGATAAAACAGAAAAATGCGGTTAAAGCCAAATTCCCAAAACGTGATTTTTATTTTTTTTCATATAGTCTAAATATTATTGAAAATACAAAATTTGACAGGCTGTAAGATAAAGAAGCAATTAAAGACTTATTTGTTTTTTTAGGAACCAATCTGGTTGTAAACAGTGGTCTTTCTTTTTTGCAACCAGAAAATCACAAATGTTGTTCCTCAAGTCTTTGTATCAGGGCCTACACTTTTAGCTTGTGACTTGTATAAGAGTCATTATAAAGCATCCAAAATTCCTCATCTACATTAAGAAGAACAAAAAGAGAACATGATCCAACCAATCATACATCTTCACTCAGATACTGATCAGTGGGAAGGGAATGGATTTTGCATGGCTAAATTTATCCAAATTTAATCCAAAGCACCCCCTCCAAGCAAAAACTGTGATGAATTGTATTGTTAAAGTGGACTCAAGTGCAGGGCAGGTAGGCAGAATCATTTTTGAAATTGTATTTGATGGCGTAATGGAGTTACAACAGTACCAACAAAGGAAGAATCACAGAGAAAAACGTAACTGGACAGGATGATGGTAACAGGGATGGTAATGGACAGATCTGACAAAGAATGTGAAACAGGAGTATTAGTAAAGTGGAAGGGGTTACTGCCACAAGGATCAGTAGAGTCTAATTAACCCTTTAAATTCCTGCAATTTCCACCCTACATTTTTTAAAAACGCATACCCAAAATTAACTTAAAGCTGTTCTTGAACCATTTTGAGTAGAGACATGGCTGGGGTCTCTTTGGAAAGCAAACACTCTAAAATTTATCCCAGAACTGTGTTAATATCTCTGAGTGCTATTGTTACCAAGCAATATTAATTTTAATACCCCAAAAAATTATTTTATTTGTGTCCGAATATTTATTTTATTTAAATACATGCTGTAAAATTTGGCTTTAAAAAGAGGTGGTGACCTAAAACACACTGTGGGTCTAGAGTCTGAAGTATTACCTTCATCCACACCAAATTTGACAGCAATAAACCAAAAAATTAATATTCTGCACACATTTTTATAACTACAGGTCAAAGGTGGTCAAAAGTGTGCCATGTGCGCCCTCTCCTGGGTAAATGCCGTAGTCCTCACTGAATTAAAAATATCATCAGAATCATAACTTCATCTTACCATATAAAGCTCCACGGCTTCCTTCAATGTTGTATTTTGACCATAAAGGGTGTTTGGACACGGTGCTGAAACAATATGTTACTGGTACGCACTGTGCATAATCTCTTCATGAATTAGACATTTTACGCACGTCATAAACAATGGCTGCGAACAAGTCTGCCCGGTCATGTTATATATCTGCGTTTACAGCATTACATTGGCTATTTGATGCGTCAATCATCAGAGTTCGGGACCGCAACTGGTTCGAGTTACTTACCATAACGTGACTTTCCATCCATGCGCCATTGGTTGGAGATGTACCCTACGTAAGGAAAACACCGGATGAATTTTATTTATTTTTTTCCCCTTCTGGGCATGCTCAGTGACCTTTGTAGGCGGAAGTGGAAGCGAATGAATCGGAAACAAAGCCGTAAAGACTACAAAAATGGCCAGACATTTCGGGAGCGCATTTTCATTGTTTGTTTTACATTTTTTATTGGTTTTGCTGTTGTCCTGGTCTAATAACTTTATCGGAGGACTTTAATCGGACCCTTATTGATGTAAAAATACATTTTTTGTTCGAAATGGATCGGTTTTGTCACGTTTATTGGACTACAAAGTGGTGAGTTCCATATTTTTATACCTCCATCAGGAGAACGTTTGTGTTGGCAAAAGCGCTCACTGTGTCTTCAGTTATGATTGTATCCTTAAACGCCAGGCATAATTGGAATCACAAGACTCTTAGCTTTCCAATGATATGAAACATGTATAGGTTCATAAAAGTTAGAAGTCAGAAAATTGGTGGATTTAAACTAGGAAATGGGCTGGGCCCGCCCGCGGGCCCTCGGAATTTAAACGGGTCTGAATCATCTGTAGCTGTGAGGGAACATTAGCCTGGACAATTTAGACAGAATTACTTCTAACTGCTAGGTCAAGGTCAAATTTATTTATAGAGCACATTTAAAACAACCGCCGCTGCCCAAAGTGCTGTACAGAGATAAAACACAGTAAAACATAATAAAACAAAGAATAAAAATACACAATAAAATCCATTTAAATCAGGTAGACTGCTTACACAAACAAACAAAGAATCACAGAACAGAAGTCATCAACAGAAAATATCAGCTTGTGTTGAAAGCCAGTTTAAACAGATGGGTCTTCAGAAGAGACTTGAAAATATTCAAAGACTGAGCTAATCTAATGCTCAGGGGAAGACTGTTCTAGAGTCTAGGAGCCGCAACAGCAAAAGCTCGGTCACCTCTCGTTTTCAGCCGTGACCTCGGGACATCTAAAATCATTTGATTTGCCGACGTCAATGTCCTACTAGGGACATGGACAGAGAGAAGCTCTGAAAGGTAGGAGGGGGACAGCCCATTCAAAGATTTAAAAGCCAAAAAAAAAAACCTTAAAATGAATCCTGTAGCTAACTGGGAGCCAGTGTAAGGAGGCCAGGACAGGAGTTATGTGCTCAAATTTCCGTGAGCCTGTGAGCAAGCGTGCTGCTGCGTTCTGGACCGACTGCAAACGATGGATGGAGGCCTGGTCCAACCCATAATATAAGAAGTTGCTGTAGTCCAAACAGCATGAAATGAATGCATGGACTACACGCTCCAGATCAGCCTGTGGCAGGTAAGCCTTAACCTTACTGAGAAGGCGGAGTTGATAAAATCCAACTTTAACCACAGAGCTGATCTGTTGGTCCAGCTTGAAAGAGCCATCAATAAAAACACCAAGATTTCTAGCTGGTGGCTGTGGTGACTTAGTGGGCCTAAAACAGACAGGTCAAATGTATTCCCAAAAACAACAATTTCTGTTTTGGATTCATTAAGCTTCAAAAACTTTAGTGCCAACCAGTCCTTCACTTCCTGAAGACAAATTAACAGGGTGTGGACACTGTCTGTAGAGGGATTTAATGGCAGATAAATTTGGAGGTCGTCTGCAAAACAGTGAAAGGAAATGTTGTGTTTTTTTTAAATGGACCCTAGGGGCAGCATGTACAATGAAAACAATAAAGGACCTAAAATAGAGCCCTGTGGCACTCCACAACTCAGAGGGGCCACATTAGAACTATTGGGGCCCAAATGAACAGAAAAAGAACGACCCTCTAGATAAGATTTAAACCATTTCAAGGCTGCACCTTTGATGCCCACTCAGTCTTCAAGTCGGGAAAGTAATATTTTATGATCCACAGTATCAAAAGCTGCGGATATGTCTAAAAGCACAAGAACCATGGAATCACCAGAATCTACAGTAATATTTCCCATGCCATTTTGCCAACAGGTCAGAACTTAATCTTCTCTTAAAATGTTTTACAAGGCTGGAACATACAGAGAAAGGGATTTTTGACTGTTCTTCTACAGGTGAAACTAGAAAAATTTGAATATCCTGCAAAAGCTCATTTATTTCAGTAATTCAACTTAATATGTGAGATAGATGCATTACATACAAAGTGAGATATTTCAAGCTTGTATTTGTTATAATTTTGATGATTATGGCTTACAGCTTATGAAAACCCCAAATTCAAAATCTCAGTAAAATTAGAATATTGTGAAATGGTTCAATATTTTAGGCACAACGTGTCACACTCTAATCAGCTAATTAATCCAAAACACATACAAATGATTCCTGAGCCTTTAAATTGTCTCTCAGTCTGGTTCAGAAGCAATCACAATCATGGGGAAAACTGCTGACATGACAGTTGTGCAGGAAACCATCATTGACACCCTCCATAGGGAGGGAAAACCTCAAAAGGTAATTGCAAAAGCAGTTGGGTGATCCCAAAGTGCTGTATCAAATCTTAAAACCAGATTGAATTTTTTCTAAAAGGCTATTAGCTTCCAGATGGGCTTGATTTTGCACATGAGCTAATTTCTCCAGTATTTTGGACATAAAAGGCAACTTTGAGATTGGCCTATAGTTTGACAGCACTTCTGGATCAAGGTTATGTTTCTTTAGCAGGGGCTGAACAATGGCATGCTTAAAGGCACTTGGAACACAGCCAAACATCAACGAAGAATTAATAATATTCAATAAATAAGGCCCAATGACATCAGAACCGTCTTTCAGTATTTTTGGAGGAATACAATCAAGAGGGCAATTTGAGGGTCTTGTCTGATGCACAACATTCAAGAGATCATTGAGTGAGACAGGATCAAAGTGCTCAAAGACTACAGAACAAACAGGGCCAACAGAGGGGTCAGCTGCAGTGTACGACAAAGTTGAATTCTGAGTAGTAACAATCTTGTCAACAAAAAATACAAGAAAACGCTCACATAATGCTTCTGATAGCATAATACTAATGGATTCAGTGGGATTCACCAGGTGATTCAACAAACTAAAAAGAGCCTGGGGTTTATGCTTATTAGTGGATATCATATTAGACATGTATTCAGCTTTTGCACACTTAACTTCTCTCTGATAATTACATAAGCAGTCTCTTAAGATGCCCAAAGAAACTTGGAGTCTGTCTTTTTTCCACCGTCTCTCTGCACGCCTGCAATCTTGCCTGAGCGCACGAGTAGCATCATTTAACCAAGGCTGGGAGGCATTTTTAGGCTTCCTTATTTTTAATGGGGCTATACAATCCAAAATAGTCGAGCACATAGAACTGAACATACATACAAGCTCATCGACAGTTGAGTTGCAGAGTAGGTCCAATGAGGGAACAGAGGAAATGAATAAATTAGAAAATTCCTCTACCGTTGACGAGATAATCGTGCACCGCCTGCTTGCAAAGACATACGGCAGTTTTAAAGAAAACAAAACAGGGAAATGGTCCGATATTAACGTACTGCAAGGATCCTGCATGCATACATTCAGACCATAAGAAAGGACAAGGTCAAGTGGGTGTCACTTTTCGTGCGTAGGTCCAGTTACCCATTGGGTAAAATTAAATGAGTCCACCGTAGTTAAAAGGTATTTGACCAAGGGTTTAGACTCACAGCAAACATGAATGTTAAAATCACAGATGATAAGCATATGGTCGTATTTAACAACAATTTCTGCCACAAAGTTAGAGAAGTCCGTAATAAAAACATCATTAAATTTAGGCGGACGATAGATGAGAGCGCAGATGACAGGCACACTGCACTGCAACTCAAACAGCTGCAATTCGAAACTTGAGAAGATCTTTTATGGAAGCTTTCGACATTTAAGACTGGATCTAAACACAGAAGCTAAGCCTCCGCCTTTGCCAGTGGTGCGAGGAGAGCTAAAAATGTACAGTCTGAAGGGAGAAGTTTAGAGAAGGCTGAGCACTCACCAGGACGAAGCCAAGTCTCAATTAAAAACATCAGATCCAGATGCCGGAACGCAAAGAAGTCATTGAGCACAAATGTCTTATAAGCCAGAAACCTGACATTTAACAGCGCTAACTGAACCGTATCCTCATTTCCCGGAGCATGGGCCCGAGTAAGCCTGCAGAGATTTTCCTGGTTGACACCACGGTGGCAAGCGCGGCGTCTCCGAAAGGTGCGCCACATCAACGGTGATGACCTCAGCGGATCCCCGACTCGAGCTCCAGCGAAAGGTATAAGAGCAAGCCAACACTCCCTTAGGCGCCTCTGAGTATCCATGCCAAAGAGAAAGGTAATTTTTCCTTGTATGCAGATGAGTCCTGATTTTCACCAGAACGCCTCCTCGTTTCCCCCTTCTGCACACTCGTCTCCTCCGGGGCACATCAAGAGGAGTGGTGCGCAGGTAAGCTGGCATGCAGGGTAGCCGGGGCGGAGGTGGTGGGTGTGAAGACTGATGCTCAGAACAGTGCTTCAGGAAAGCTTCATGTGATACCCGAATGTTTAACAAGGACTGGCGATCATACATATGTAAAGCAGAGATATCTAAGCAGCAGACACAAATCCAAATAAAGAATATGGTGCTAAAGAGGACAGGTAGACGGAGCGCCATGCACACTGCTGGCGCCATCTTCCTCATTAAAGCATTTTTCCAGGTGTCAGAAACTGCTAAAGGGAGGACACTCATGGGAAAGCATAGAGGAGTAAATAATCAAAACAAATCCAGTAAACCCCCAGCATAAAAAAAGGCTTAATAATGAACTAAACTCAGACTATCTAGTGTGACAAATCAGATCCATAAATCATGACACTAACACTAACTAAAATTAAATCCCTGCATGAGGTTGGAATTCAGGTTGTCATACAATGTTTTCTCCTTTTGATGTAAACTCTGTTTTTATGTTTCTTCTGTCTTTAAGAATTCAAAGTAATTTGAAATGGTAGTTTAATAATTAAATATGTAATGACCTGGTTCAATATGGATTTTGAAAATCAGCTCTTTTATTTAATATATACCTCTGGAATTCCACTCATATGACTGCACAATTTCACCGACCAACTTTCTGCCCTATTCTCTAATCTACTTGTGATAAAACACAAAACGTACCGATTTAATCAGATACAACGTGTAACTAAAGCCTTTCTCCAAGTAATTAACTGGGCAAACAGTGCAATAATAATTCTGAGCCATGACTGGACTCTGTTAAAGTGGCCTACAGGGAGGTAGAAGGCACACTGTGTTTCACCAAGCAGATGGCATAGAGTAGGCTGGTGGCACCAGGGCACACTGATTCAAATACACACACAGAAACAAACACACACTTTAACATGCTGTGTGACCCCTCTAAGCTCCATACACCAACACCAAATGCTCTGTACCATACCATCCAACAGCTAGACATTACAGAATGAATAGGGATCAAACACACAAACACTGTTAGCTGCCCACCAGACGCTTTGAGGACATATCTGCCAAATAAAAAGTCAGTTGAGTGGTTATGAGTTGGCTCCCATCTCTGCTGATGAAACACAGGATGGAGGCTCTGTTTCAGTCTTTGAGTGCAGAATATCAGCAGCTACAGAAAGTGTTGCTAATTCACAGAAGTAGTACTAGTCATTTTCCTACGCCATAGTTGTGAAGATTTGACTTGTTAGGTTTAATTACAAAACAAAAAGTCAATTTTCATCGAGAGGACCCACACATTATGCCTCCTACAGCTGAAATCAAAAACTAACAATGTCACCTCTTTATGAAGGCGTATTCATACCGCTTAATAATCATCAACTGCTTAATAATCATCAAATGTATGAGCTCTTTTAGTTGTTTCTCTACTTTCTCCATCATCTGCCATCTTCATCGGTTAGAGTTTAATATTAGGCAATGTAAGAGAAATACTTATCTTGACAAATGTTAACCCAAAGCCAAATTGACCTTTGACCATCACGATTTTCAGTATATCTATATATTCAGTATATATTCAGTATATGCAGAAGACAAATAACTCCTCTTCACAGCCTTAAGCAGATCTTTACAACCAAGTTCTTAGACATCCTGTAATATTTCTGGTCAAGAGAAAAAACTGCATATGCATAAAAATAAATAAATGTAAACAGTTGCTTGCATGTATTCAACGCAGCTTAAACCCGCCTTGCCTGCTGGTGGTGGTCAGAAGGCCCGGTCGGGCCAGTGTTCAACAGCCTCGCTTCTGTCAGTGTGCCCCAGGGCAGCTGTGGCTACAATATAGTTTGCCATCACCGGTGTATGAAGGTTTGTGTTAATGGGTGAGTGACTGAATGTAGCGTGAAGTGATTTGGGGTCCCCAGGACTAGATAAAGTGCTATAGAAGAACAGGCCATTTACCATTTAAAATGAGAAATTTGAATAAGCTGGTATTCCATATTATCAAAGACAGCAAGAGGCTGAAAAAAAGTTTTCAGTGAAGCGGCTGCGAAATTGCTGCTTAGTTTATGGCTTAGTTATGTGGAGCCTATAGTTTTCCACCAGCGCCTGCTGACTGAAGCAGCTGACTTCTCCACCTTGTTCTGCTTCATACATTATGAAACCTGTAATTGCTTTATAGTTTAATCACAGTGGTTATGAAGTTGTAATTTGCAATGTGTGGATCTACAACTGCCCCCTTATCCTCAAAACAAAGCAGTGTCCTTGCCTGCCAGATCCTTCCACACAGCCAACATGTCTATCAGTGTGCGGTTATATGCATCTGCACTGAAGCTAGGTCCTAAAAAATAAGATGAACTCTAAAGCTTTCATTACAGTAGTAAAGGACACAGACTGTTGAATTTATTGAACAAACCCACTGATCGATTATGTACTCATTTATATTTTTATTTTGTGTTAATAAAAAAAAAAGGTTTGCCATTGCCACTGTATGAGTTGTAAAGAAAATGGGGATCCACCCCTTTTTTGTCTAACAGGTTGGGGGCTATTAAGCTATAGTCTATTTCAGGTAACCTGTATTCAGACATTGACATTAAGTGTAAAAAGAAGTGTAGAAGAATGTTGTATTGAGATTTCAGACACCCCCCCTCCCTCAAGTGGACCAAATCAAATCTGAACTTGATGTATATTAGGGACTATTGTCATGAAATACTTTCAAACAGCATATGCCACACAAACCAAGGATTGTATTGGAAGCACTTTGCCTGCACCTGGAGGTCAGAGGTATACAGAATTTGGCCTAATTTAGCTGATTTGCATACTACAAATAAATATGTTTTATGTGCTACATTCACATTAACTATCGCTTTTTAATTTAGCATCGGCTTGACAGCAGAAAACTTATTTTATGTATAATTTTGAATAAATTCAGACATCTGGGGGTCAAGAATTGGCATTCAAATTGAAAAAACCTCCCTTTTTATTTACCACCTATAAATAAAGTAAATGTTTAAATTAATTTATCCTCAGAGGTTTGTGGAAATGGAGGTTTGTGGAAGTGTAGAACTGTCACGCCAGCGAAAGATGGAACCATGTCACGTATTAAGATTAAAACTTTATCATACTAATCATGATATACTTGCATTGTAATATATATATATCCTTATATCTCATAGAAATGTCACATATATCTCATATGCATATCTCATTATTACAGCATACATATCTATCACATCAACACAACACAAATCTTTTCTCATTCTTAAAATGTGATATTTATATTGCATACCATCATTTATTGATGAAAATGATCATTTATTGTGAAAATGCCAAAAAAAGATATTGTTAGAACAATATTTTTTTTTGTTAGAATATTAAACATTTTAAATTTTGACATAATAGCTTGTTTTGTAACAAAAACTAGGCGCACCTGATATAGCATTTATATCAGTTGTTTAATTTGGACTCCGTAAGGGTTGAGCGATTACAGAAAATGAAAAGATGAATGGATGTTAGCTTTGGTCATTTCAAAGTGATTGGGGTGCTGATTTTACAACTGACCTGAATCACAGCTGATTCTGAAAGTGGTCGTTTGAATTTACCTTCATGTATTCTTGAGGGAGCCTAAAATCAACCTAGTGCAATGAGAAATATTTTTGGCACAGCTGTGGATGTTATCCCTCAGTCGGTATACACTATCTGCCTGCTGAGTGTGATTGATTAAGTCAGTCAAGCCTCAGGATACAGTTTAACAAAGAGAGTTTCTGAATACAGTTTGTTTATCTTTTACAGAAATTTGCTGATCTAGGGTAATGCTATAAAGCACAAAAAGCTTAATTTAGAAAAAAAAGGAGCAGCAGAGGATCACAGATATTGTATATTACAGTTTGATTTGCTTTCACTGTCCTTCTACTTTTTTATCTTCCAAGCTGTGCACTGTACCATGTTTCTTTTAGGTGGGGTAAAACCCTAAACAGGTTGCTAATCTATGAAAAGGCCTTGTTCACTTTTTAAATAAGTAAAGATTTCTTTGTAAATAACGTTTCATAAAAAATGTCCTCCTTTACCAGGAAGTTTTCAGAAACACCTACATTATCTTTGTCTCTATTCGGCAAAGCATGCAGGCAACATGGCTCTGAGAAAATTAGAAACAAAATGCAGCAACAAAATACCCTCACGTAGACTCTATAAGGTTGCTACTTTTTGAAAAAGTTGAATATCAAAGTCCAGCTCAAATACATCTGACAGGAAATAAACTGTATCTCAAATGATTGCTGTTAAAGGAATAATGCAGTACATACTATATCTTAAGTCTCATAGTACAATTTTATTATTCTAGCCATGATTTGTGTAAAAGGTCAGCTAAAATGTGTTTCAGTATTACAGGATCAAACCATGACACACAGCCTTTTAAAGCTCAAGCACATTTTCATTTGATTTCAAGAATAATCAATATTTTCTACTGTTTTTGTGTCTCCTGTCACACCTTGACAGCCACTATTGCCTTTTGTTGTGAATGCTGACAGAAAAATAATTTAATGTAGGCATAAAATCTTACTAGACTGAAACTGTCGCAAAGAATTATTGCAGTTATTAATATTACATGCAAGGAGGCTGGAGGGTGCAAAGATGGAGCTCAGTTCTTCTTTCATTTCACTTCACTTCTTTCATTCATACGGTTTCATTCATTTTAAACTTTAATTTTCTTTTTTTAGATGCAAAAATGCATACAACTGAATGTGTAATTTTGATCAAAAATGAAAATAGTTTGTAACTATGTGCGTATTCTAAAATTGATATTAAAGTTAGTTTGGAATGTCAAAACTGACAGACTCAAGTTAAATATATTTCAGTTGTGAAATAAGCATCTAATTTGCCAAACTTTTTTTGACAGAGCAAGACCATTTGTTTCTTAATAAAATAAGAAAGAAATAATTTTTCTGATGATTTGATCAAATTTTCATGTCACACAAACATACGAGAGTGATGGTTTAGAAAATTCCAGTGATTGTGATACAAAAGTTTCTACATTACAAAAATGTGTTAATTTAGCCAGTTACCAAAGAAAAATGGTGCCTTTAATGAGGAGAGTAAAGCTATAGCAGTCTCCCATTGAATCTCCTCAAAAATATCTGATTTAAATAAATAAATCACAAAAGCTAACAAAACAAACGGGTTTGTGGCAGACCACCAGGTGGCTCCACTCACACCCAGTCAACAGGAAGTTTAGATTTAAAAAAAAATATATGTGCTTTGATGCAATTTTTGTGTGTGTTCTAGCTTACCACTATTCTGTTCTTGAGTTGAGTTGAGTAAAAGAGGTGATCGAACCTAGCTCCTGTGTGTCATCCACTTACTCCTCATTGGTCACCTCAGATATGAACATGTCCGAAAATGACACCAGCTCCTCTCAGATAATGCCTGCTGCCATAGAACATCCACCTGCGTCCCCAGCTTCTTTTTCCATGGATGTAAAAATTCCAGACTTTTGGCTGCACCAACCTTTTTTATGGTTTGTCCACATTGAAGCTCAGTTTGCTCTTTGTGGAATTTCCTCAGACGACACAAAATACCACTATGTGGTTGCCTCGTTGGATCCTCTGTCCACCCGGTGCATTATGTCTCTTCTACGGGACCCCTGACCTGTGGGAAATATGCCACTCTAAAGCAGCTGCTTCTCCGGCGTTACTTCCTCTCTGCCACAGAATGGACAGAGAAGCTCCTCTCCCTCTCTGCGTTGGGTGATGGCACAGCTCTTGAACTGATGGAGAGCATGTTATCTCTGCTGGGTACAGACAATGGTGGGTTCCTCTTCATCCATCTATTCCTCCTAGAGCTCTCAGCTCCAGTGTGGGTTGTTCTCTCCAACTCCCCACTGCTGCTGCAGAAGGACTACTGCTCGCTAGTGGAAGAAGCCAACCGCATCCTCCTGGCTACAAAGAGCTTCACAGTCCAGGCGGTGACTCCCACATCTCAGCGACACCTGCTGAGCTGCGGTGACATCCTTAGAGGCCGGTGAGCCATCGGTGGTGGCTGGGATCGCTACCCCGAGAAGCTAGGGATCCGCCTTTTGTTTCTACCACCAGCAGTTTGGGGCCAAAGTCTATGCAAATGCCATGCAGCTTCAAGCTCCAGTGAAATGACACTGCCAACGCTCGGTAGCGACCACAACAGTTGCCGACAGGGAAAGGCTGCTTTTTGCTGAAGATTCACGGTCAGGGAGATGGTTTCTGGTTGATTCTGGTTCACAGAAGAGCCTAATTCCCCTGGCTGGCTCCAGCAGGCTGCTGACTGCACCCAATGGCTCCCTCATCAAAACGTTTGGTGAAAGGTTGGTGACTGTATGTTCTCATGATAGGGACTTCCAGTGGAACTTTGTCATAGCTGCCAGCTCAGTTCTCATCATACATGCTGATTTTCTCTGTGTGCATGGACTCCTTATCGATGTTGCTAACAGGCGGTTGATTGACGCTGTGTCTTTTTCTTCTCTGCCTTGTATGACGTGAGGAACTGGGCCTTTAGTGCATGCTAATTTTTTAGCTTCTGAGGAGTTTTTTTAGCGGTTGGTATCAGTTTCCTTCACTGACTGTTCCTAACTTTTCTAACACTGAAACTAAGCACAGGGTGGAGCATTATTTCCCAACAACAGGGCCTCCGGTGTTCGTACGATTGTGCCACTTTGATGCCCCTAAGCTGGTTGTTTCTCTGGAAGAGTTCACTAACATGGATTTGTTTAGGCATTGTGCAGTGTTCTAACAGTCCTTGGGGTTCACCATTACATACGATGCCCAAGTCAGATGGTCAGTGTCGGCTGTGTGGGGATTTTCGGCACTTGAATAATGGAACTGAGAACAATCGTTATCCTATTCCCCACATCCAGTACTTTTTGTACATTTCGCTGGGATCGCCATCTTTTCTAAAGTGGACTTGGTGCAAGGTTATCACCAAATTCCCGTGCCCACTGGGGACGTCCCTAAAACTTGGCCTGTTTGAGTTTTTACGCATGCCATTTTGCTCCGCACCTTACAAACTTTCGAGCGGTTGATGGATTCTGTCTTGCACGTGTTATCCTTCGTTTTTGTCTATTTGAATGACATCCTTTTGGCCAGCAGCTCTGTTGACAGCTCATGTCCCACCTACGTCAGGTTTTTCACCGCCTAGCGGCACATGGCCTGATTGTCAACCGACCAAAATGCCAGTTTAGGTTGCCAGTTATAGACTCTTTGGGCCATCACATTTATGCCAGTGCTGCTATCCTGTTACCCACGAAAGTACAAGCGGCGTCAGATTTTTTGTGTTGTCAGACTGTGACAGCCCGGCAGAAGTTTTTGAAGATGGTTAATTTTTATAGCCTTTTCCTCCCCAGGGCAGCACAACTTTTGCAGATGCTTTATGGCACGCTCAAAAAAAAAAGAAACCCACTGAACATGTGGAATGGACCCCAGACCGTGTTCAAGCATTTCAAAATGCTAAATGTTAAATGTAAAGGCTGGTGCCGCCCTTTTGGCCCACTGCACGCCATCATCAGATGACTTTGACAACTGATGCCTCTGACGTGACAGTAGGGGCGGTGTTAGAGCAGCGGGTCTGTGGGGTTTGACAACTTGTCATGTTTGTCTTTTACCGCCGTACACTGCGGGACACCGAACATAAAGACAGAGTTTTTTGACAGAGAATTGCTGGCTCTCGACCTGGCTACATGCCATTTTTGTTTTTTTTCTTGAAGGCCACTGTGGAGGTTCCTCCAGCCAGCTCTCAATGTTAGTACTTAAAATGTTTTAGTTAGGTTGTTTTAGTTGCTATTCTTTGGGGGCCCTTCTAGATTTTTGATAGATTTGAGTTCTGATTGATTTTTGTTAGATATTTTTTGAAAAAGATAAATGAAGAATATTGTTTTACACGTTTGTACTGGTGTCTGACACCACCAATTCACAGCAGTGATGTGTCTGTCACGAACGAAACGGTTCTTAGACCTGGCTCTTTGAAGTGAACGATATGAGTCGGCTCCTTGTTGGGGGAGCCAAACCGGAGCCGCTTTCTTTTCTGTTCAAGCTGCTACTTGGTCAACTATACAATGTGTGGTCTGCGTGTCTGCACAGAGCAGGATGGGAACGGGGGAGGGAGGGGGGTACAGACAGTTAGAACCACAAGCAAATAGAGAGGGAGAGGAAAAAAACAGTGCTACAGACAAAACATGCTGGAAAGGTGAGGAAATGAGTGACAGCAGGTAACAGCCAAATTTAGATTCATTTCAAATATACTGACTATTCAGATCCCAGAGTGTAGAGTATGCAAAGTTAAAATATCATTTCAAGAGGGCTCTGCCGTCATCTACATTATGTTATCTTTTCTATGTTGTTTCGCTATAAATAGTTCAGTTTATGAATATTTTACATACAATCAGTTTGTTCTACTTTAACATCTATTTTTTTCTAGCACTCTGTCCCATGGGGAATATAATAAGCCATTTAAATAATAAACATTTCATGCAATATTTTTCTAGGTTAGTAATTCATTTTATACTTATTTTTGGTGATAAATTAATTTAAGAAACAAAAAATGTAAGGAGCCATTTGGGAGCCGAAAGAGCCGGTTCTTTTTAGTGAGCCGAGCCATAAGAACAGGCTCTCCTAAAAGAGCCGGAATTACCATCACTAATTTACAGCATATGTTGACCACAACCCCTTGATGTTTGCCATGTCCAAGATTTCTGACCCCTGGTCTGCACATCAAAAAAGCCACCTTGCTTCTGTGATTCAATTTACAACAGACATTCAACATGTGGCTAGCATACAACTTGGTGGCTGACTGTCACGTGCACCGATTTGTCCAATGTGTGGCGTACCACCAGGTGGCTCCACTTACACCCAGCCAACAGGATGTTTAGATTTAAAAATTAATTCAGGACTATGCAAACGTTTTAGACAGGTGTGGAAAAAATGCTGTAAACAAAGTATTTAATATCTACATGCTCCTACAAGTCCAGATTATAACAACCAATAAGATTAGTTGCCATAACTATGCAGATGATACTCAGCTTTACATTACAACGTCTCCAGGGGACTTTGAACCCATCCAAACCCAAAGCGAATGCATTGAGCAAATCAATGGATGGATATGCCATGATTTTCTCCACCTGAACAGAAAGAAAACTAAAGTATTTATTTTTGGACCTAAAGTAGAATGATTTAGAGTCAGCACACAGTTATATATGTATATATAAACTACTGATTAGGCTCGTAATCTAGGTGTAGTAATGGACTGGGACCATTCACAAGGTCAACCTTCTATCACCTGAAGAACATATTTGGGATTAAAGGACTAATGTCACAACGGAACCTCAAAAACTCATCAATGTGTTTATCTTTAGTTGGATACACTCTGCTTACAGAGTAGTCAGACATGATCTGGGGTGCGAGAGAATTTGAGCGTTTCTCATGTACAAGACTGACCGTAATAGAATATGTGAAACCCCGATCCAGACTCCGGTCTCATCCTTATGGAAGGTAGAAGATATTTTGTTCTCACAAAACCGACCGATGAATCATTGAATGACTTAGCATCAAAGTATGTTGAAGATCTGTTGTCACTATACCAACCCCCCAGACCACTCAAGTCTTAAAAACTCTAGTCTACACCATACTCGAGCGGGAGGATGGAGCTTAGGGGTCTTTTCACACCTCAGACCTTACACTTAATGGGGGGCCTATTTCCCCTCCGTCACTCCCCGCCGGTGATGGGGGCCCCTGCCTGCCGGTGCATCGGTGGTCAATCCGGTTCGGACCTGGTGCGTGCCTGGCCGGGCCTGGGGGGGCCGGTGTGTCGATCGGCAAATGCGCTGGGCCGATATCTTCCTTTGGTTGGTTGGGGCACCTCTTTTAGGGGTGCCAGGTTTGGGATTGTTGGGTGGTGCCTGCTCGGTGGCTCAGCGGGATGCGGATCCGGCGTCTCTGCTCGTTCGATCACCTGTTCTGTGCGCACCGTGCGTGGTCGGTTCATTGGCGGGTTGGACCGGCCCTGGCCCTCGTTGGATGCCTGGTCTCGGCGCTCTGTGTTGCGCGGGATCAGGACCCGGGAGCTGGTACAACTTGGTGCCCAGATGCTGGCTGAGCCCGGCTCTCCCGGTCCATTGACCGGCCCGCCCTGGCGCGGCCGGTTGCCGGCGCGGCCCGTGGGCTCGTCACTGCTGCCCCCCGGGCCCCTGCATAGTAGCCGCTGGATGTTCCCCTGGGGTTCTCCTTTGCTCCACTCTTGGGGGATGCGGTCGGCCCCGCCCGGGTCCGCCTGGGGCTCTGGGGGTCCTTTGGACGTCTTTGCTCCTATCTCCTTCATGTCTGCATCGATTCCTGGGAGACGGATTGATGCCTGCTCACACCAACTATCGAATACTCTTATGGAGAAACCTTATATGCACCAGCATGCTAACACACACACATAGATTTGGGGTCTCTGGTGTTTAAGGATATATTCTTGGGCTGAGGTTATCATTAATAGAGCTTGATTAATCGGTATCATGAGTTTTTCTGTGACATTGTTGTTGTATTTTTATATCTATTTTTGTGTGATGTGGTTGTGTAATTCTTAGTTCACAATGTTTGGTTTGTTTTGTCGATGTTCCTTTTTCGTGTTTTGTTTTTCCCCCTCTCTCTGCCGTCCTGTAGGTATGGAGGCAGACTTCAATGTCTTCCTGTGTTTTCTGTGTTCCCTTCCTCTCTTGTATTTTCAACTCACCCTCTCTCTTGACTTTTTGTTTCCTACCTCTCTTCTTTATCTTCCTTCTTTCTTCTCCTTAATTTTCCGTCTCCGTGTCCATAACATCAGGAAATAAAAACCCCAACAATTCATAATAAAGATTTTTCACACATATATCAAGTGGAGGACTATAGCAAAAGCTGTACTGCTCCGCTTGTGAAAGTAAATCTGTTGGGCTTCTACTTGGAACTCAGACACCAATTCTGAGCTCCACACTGCCAAACAGGACATGTTTAAAAAAAAAACTAAAAAAAACTCTAGTCTACCAATCATGCCTAGAATTAGAACTAGGCATGAAGAAGATGCTTTCGGTTTCTATGCTCCCCTTATCTGGAACAAACATCCAGGCCACTGCAAAGCTGCTGAAACATTGAGTTCTTTTAATTAAGACTGAAAATCCATGCTTTTGAGTAAGCGATAAAATATAGATGGAATGTCATATATTTTAATGTGTCATATGTTGTGTCTCTAATGTGTTTTATGATTTTACTGTTGGTTTATTGCTGCTTTTATTTTATATCCTAATTACCCAAAGCACATTGAATTGCCTTGTTGAAAATGTGCTATACACAGGATGTGCTATACACTATACATGTGCTATACAAATAAAGTTGCCTTGCCTTGTGACACCTAGAGCCCTTAAAGGGGATTCAGGAAGGAAGGGGTGTTGCAAAGACAGTGGAGAAGTGACCGGGAAGACCAAGGGACAAAATGAACAGGACTTACGGTACATTGAGGGTAGGGAAGGTTTAATATTGAATGGAAGACCATTTAGACCAGCGAAACACTTTCCAACATCAAGTGCAACAAGTGGCTTTCTTTTTGTTTATTTGGGTCATTAAGCTAGTCATTTATGGAAACAGTGCTGACACTAACCTCTTTTAGAATTCCTTACTTTTATTAGTCAATCTATAAAGGATTATATGGTAATTACCAACCAGTTATAAAACATGTTTTGTTTACTTCTGGAACCATGAATGAAGATTTAAAAATTGGTCTGAACACACACGCAGATGCACAGCCTTATAGTTAGGCATCAAAACATGTTTCTTTCGTTTTAGGAAGAAGAAGAAATGCCTTCTGTTGTCAGCCAGAATTATGTGGCAGAGAAGTCTCAAGATAAAAACAATGTCAACTTTGCTCTGTCATTATCTGGAACCTCAACAAGAATCCATTTTCTGAAAATCCACTGGGATGTCCCATTATTCCCATGTCAAGATTGCGGCTGGGACTCCTAATTTCCCCCCACCCGAGATGAGAAACTCAGACACACTCAGGATCAAGATGAAAGCAGGACAGTACATTTGCAGGACTATAAGTATATGTGGTATAATTTGAAGCAAGCATCCTCAGTCGACAGCTGTGGAGTTACTGTCTCATCGACAGTTGATGACTTGATCTGAGCAAGAGAAACAAGATTTTAAAAAACGCACACCATCTACTGAAAGCTACAAATTAGGAGTATATTACAGTTCCATCTGTGTGTCAAATAGGATTATATAAACTTAAAAATATTCATTTCAAAGACTCAACTGCAGTAATAATCACATAATTAACTGACATTCAGTCCTCCATCGATGTCTCCAAATGATCTACTCAACACACCACTGTTTTAAAATCCTACACTCTTATTGTACTAATAAATCTGACGTAGATTTCAAAGGCATGGGGTATAAGCTCAGAGCCAAAATAAGTTTGCGTCTGGTATGACTTTTTAAGTTTATTTAAGTCTATTTATTGATTTATAAGGTAGTGAAAACTTTATTTGTGAAAACAAAAAAATTGGGACAACATGTCTTGTATTATCGGCAAAAAAGTGTTTGGCAGCCACTGATTGTGCAAGTTGTCTCACTTATAAAGATGAGTAAGGTCTGTAATTTTCATCATAGGTACACTTCAACTGTGATAGACATCATGTAAAAGAAAAATCAAGAAAATCTCATTGTATGATTTTTTATAAGGATTTATTTGTATAATGGTGCAGAAAATAGGTATTTAGCACCTACAACCAAGAAATAATTCTAGCCATCACTGACCTGTTACTCCTTCCTTACCTGTATTAATGGCACCTGTATAAACTCATTATCTATATAAGAGACACCTGTCCACACCTTTAAACAGTCAGACTCCAACTTCCACCATGGCCAAGACCAAAGAGCAGTCCAAGGACACTATGGACAAGATTGTACACCTGCGCAAGACTGGGATGAGCCAATCTACAATAGGCAAGCAGATTGGTGAGAAGAGATCCACTGTTGGAGCAATTATTAGAAATTGGATCATTGACAATCTCCCTTCACCTGGGGCTCCATGCAAGATCTCACCTCGTATGGTGCACATGATCTTGTGAATGGTGAGAAAACAGTCCAGAACTACATGGACTGAACTGGTCAATGACCTGAAGAGAGCTGGGGTGTTATGGCTTCTTTTATTCCTAGTTTAAATGGTGCCATCTTTATGCATCCTCAACTTAGACATAACCGTCCTTTTGAACAATTGATGTTAAAGCAAAAAGTAAAACTATAGCCCTGATTGTTATGTCTAATGTGTTGTTGATGTAGTTTTTGTATTTCAACAATTACATCTGTTGCCATAACACTGTTGACAACTCTGCCCCTCCCCCAACCCCATTTTACTGTACATAAGTCTTTTGCTTTCTGGCCCCTCTTTGTTTTTTTATCTGTGTCCCTTTCTTTTATAGAATATTGTGTTTAAAAATGTATTCTCTATGACTGAATATTCTTTCAACAGTATATAATAAGGGAAGAAATAAGAAGTCAAACAAATAATTTATCAGCCAACTGCATTTTTGAATTTGATAAATTCCTTCAACATCTCAATATTAAAATAAACCTTGGTGTCTGCAGTATTACAAAGCCAAATCATACTTCTTATGCGGCTACAAAACTATGATTTTTTTTTCTTGAAATGGAAACAATATCTGTGTGAACGAAAAACAGAAACTTCATTCATTTGTTGTTTATTTAATCAAAACAAAAACGGACAGCTCCTAAGGATATGAAAAAAGTGGCATTAAAGGTGATGCACATATATTAAGTACTTCTCCTTATGATCTTCCTGTAGTTTTAGGCGATCTATATAATCTGTAAGGAAAAAAACATTGTATATTAAAAACAACTTAAAAATTCAACATTGCCCGTCTTAGTTGGAAACTAACTCACCACAACAAGACAAACGTGCTGTAAACAAATGAGCACACAGACATAACACGTATGGGTGTATGTATAAAAGTACAACAATGATCGTACTCCGCTGGGTCCAGTGGGCTGGTTCGTTCTGTCAAGTTTGTGTGAAAAGAGGATCCAAATGCAGAGTGTTGTTTTGAGCTCCTTCTGCTCATCTTTAATCATAAAGTCCAAACTCAGGCACTGGGTAGCACAGGACGTGGACTAGACCAGGGTAAGGATGACGAACATCTGACGATGAACCAGCGGAGACCTGAGGCCACAGGGGAACATATATACATAGGAACGTAATCGGAGAAACTCAAAACAGCTGGGGGTAATCAGGACACAGAGACAGACAAGGACAGAAACAAAACGTCAAGCCGTGACATTTGATGAAACTTAAAGACCTCTTTCATCTTTAAGTGAGACAACCTGCACAATCGAGGGCTGCCAAATACTTTTTTGCCCCACTGTAGTTGCAATAATTAATCTATTTTAATGAACGAAACATGCAGGTATAACATTTACCTCACCATACACACTGAAACGTTTTTTGTATGCATTTCCTGCCTTGGCATTCTAAGCATATCATATAAAGAAGCTGAATCTACAAAAAAAAAGATATCTGGGGATGGTATCCCAATTTACTTGTGGCTCACTCCCGCTAAGTCCCGCCCTCCTTAGTAACTATTGCTAACTCTGAGAAGCAGTCGCAGTTAATTGCATGTTTACAATGAGAGCGGTCAGTGCCGAAACAATTCCTCAGGAAGCTCTTAAAAACTTTTTGAGGCAACATCCTTTGAGGAGCCTTCAAAAAGGTCAGCATTATACGTTGCATAAAACTTTTAAAGTGGAATTATATGAAAAGAAACTAAAATTAGAGGCACAGATCTTCAGATCACAAAGCAAGAGGAAGAAGCCCCATCTAGTATCAATCATCTTTGACAAGAGAAACGTCATTGAAGACCAGCATTGTTTATGTGCAGCCGGGTGATGTGTTAATTTAGCTTACCGTCAGTTAACTTAACAATAGCCTGCTAAAAGGCTACCTTTAGAAAGCTCAAACGTAGACATTCTTGTTTATAGCTGTCATGTTGAGTTGATTGTGTGGTCTGCCACACAGCTTTATCCAACTAAGACTTTGGTCCATTTTTTGTTTTGGGAAATGGGACAAAATAAACTCTGTTGCTTATCCTCTTGAGATACCGTGTATAACTTTTGCAAGTTCCATAGACACATCTTTTAAACCTTTTCTGTGTCTTAAAACACAAATAAAATCCAGAAAACCACAAAAGCATTGCAGGCCGTAATGCTCCTCCATGGAGCGAGACAGTGAGATTGTCCTAATCTGTTTATTTCTGGGAAACTGGTAGTTCAATTCTATTCATTCGTTTGCATTTTGGAGGTTGGGCTGAGCAGAACTGAGCCACAGGTCAATTGTGTGATTGACTTTATTAAATGAGGGTTGCCCCGGACATAAAGTGGACATGTCACTCAATGAATTATGAACCTGTGTTGTTATGATCTTCAGCCTTTTGGATTACATATATAAGTAGACATGTGAGCGTGTTTATGTGTGTGTATGAGTATGCTATAATTTCTCACCTGGAATTGAGAATAGGTTATAATGTTTAGAAGGGCACAAATCTCACAGCACAGTACCCAAGAACAGCAGGGGGCATGTAGCGTCTGCTCCCAGAAGCAACATCAGTCCCCAGCAGTAAACCACCAGGCACCCATTAACAAAACAAACCAGTTTTGTTAATTAGTTACATTAATTTGTTACAAATGAATTTCCTTCTACTTGATCGGCCTGACACCATCCTGAGTGCGATGCTCAAATGAAACCAAAAGGCTGGGCAGGGATGTGGGTGAGTGGGGGGCAGACCAAGAGTTTTTAATTCGATTATGCGTTAAGATTGAACAATGAACAGAATGCTAGAGAGTCAGAACTCACTGCCAAAACCGCTGATTTGGCATGAAGTCAGGTAACTGAAGCTCCACATAATAAACAGAGCAGTTCAGGAATTGTGTTCTGTTTATGAATCTCTGTGTCATTTTGTGGTTTGGAATGCTTTCATACCGAGTCTTAAGATGATCTATAATAAAAATAAAAACACAATTAGCTTTACATATTCACAGGGAGAAATGATTCACTTTGTTCATTCTGATTAAATTTAGAAGAAACTCTTGCTGTCCCAATTTGATATGGAGCCTTGAGTTTGTTGTTTTAGGTACATTTGCTCCTTTTAAAATTAGCTTTGACCTTTTTCTATAAGTCATTTTATTCTTAGTTATCTACGAAACAAATCAAACTTAAGAGGCTGAACATTTGTCCACAAGGGTTCATTTTTGACACATAACTTTGAGTCCCAAGTGCAAAACTATCAAACACAATGACATTATAAATGAGATTAACTTTTTTATGGCACCTGCCACATTTCCTTGCACACCTGATAAAAATCTGCACAAAAGCCTCAAAACAAATTGTACCTGGGGAGGCTTGGTGACACCATTTACTGCAGCTCTCTTACTGTTCTGCTCACTGTGCAGAGTGGAAACGTGAACCTACATCATTGTCTAGCTGTTCACAGCTCTAGTTGTTAGTTGAAATAATTTTTGTTCTGACTTTAAATATGACCAACTTCAAGCCATCTTTTTTCTGTAGCTATTTCCCAAAATATGTTACACACATCTGGTTTACTTTTACTTCAGTTAGTGGTCATACCAAAAATAAAGGTATTTTTAAATGTTTTTCTTTTCAGTTGTGTCATGGCAATAAAAGACAGATTTAGTTTTAAGCTTTTTAGTTATACAGCAGCAGTGGGTTTTAAATATGCATGGTAGCTTGTTGGACATGCATGGTGTTAGTCTTTTGTTGTTTGCTTCAGTGGGAGGTTAATTTCACAAATAAGTCTGAAACAGATGGTAAAGACATTAATGGTTTCTTCTGCAGATTTTCTGGAATGCGTCAGCAAAACATTAGAGCTCAAACATGTGTGTAAATGGCCTAATTAAATGAGATATCATTGTTTCGAAGAAGAAAGCTCCAAGGATCATCACATAAATCTATCAAGAGGCAGTGCCATGGAGATGCTCCTTAGAATAGCAATTGTAACATCAGTAACACAAGAAGAAATGAAGGCACATATGCAGAGAAGATGTGTAAAACTGAAAGGAATTTAAAATTATAATTTTGTCAGGGATGTGAGTATATCTCACATCCCTGGATCACCTTTCCCTGCTGAGAAAGAAATCATTGTGAATTATTACACCTGCTGATGCTGTGTTTTCTACTCGATACAGATGGTGTTTTCCATAAAACCTCAAACACACACTCAGCCAAGTAAAAGACACTCACACACCAAGATCCCACAGCACTCCCACACAGTCTACATGCTCGCATGAAAACCTTTTTCTCCAATCATTATTTAACATAATTTCTAAGCCTTAACCAAAAGTCAAATAAATGTTTAGATTCAACCACATGAAAATTGAATGCCTGGTGAAGGTGTACTGTCTGGAAAATGATTCCCAAAAGACACAAGAAACTTTAGTAACAGGCTTTGAAACTCTGATCTGTAACTTTGAAGGACTTCCCCTTATGTTAGTACAGATTTTATATACAGTATATAAAAATATCCATACGCCAATATATTGCATTATATTGGCGTATGGATATTGTAATATTGTTCAAAAGCAATGCATCAATTTTTGTTTATTTGTAGAATTTGAATGGAACTACTAATGATGACAGTAATTTCTGAAGTACAATTACAAGTATGACTGGTAGTTGGTGGCTGTTATCATCTTTTTGGTTCCAGTGGATCAACTAGATCTAGTAATAAAACTGGATGTGTTAAATATGAAACAGGTTACTAGTACACATGCCTAATATATATATATATATATATATATATATATATATATATATATATATATATATATATATATAGCCCTCTTCATGACTTTATTGATCCTTTAAATGTGTATTTGGTGTTTATGCTGCTGTTCTGAGAAAAAGGTCATAGGTACCTTTTTTTTGGTTGAATCATACACAAACGGTATGAATTTGTGTATATACAAGAATGTATTTCAGTTTTACATGCCTAATATTTTAGTGAACAAAAATCTGTTAGCAGTTTTTGACTTTTTCTATCTTCTGATTCTTCTCAAATTCTAGTTAGTTCTCATCTGCCAGGTGGCTGTACAATTAATGTGAAAATGGAAAGAGTGTGCCACAGCTGCAATCCTACCAAGGCAAGTGTTGGGATCTATTTTCCACAAACGAGGTGAACAGCCTGCATTTCCCACATTCCTAGCTGTGACCCCAACTGTGATCCCATTGGTCCGTGGCCAACGATGACATCACAAAGTTTATAAAAGGGGCAGCAATGAGCGCCATGATTGGTACTCCAGCGTTGCTCTACAATGGAAGGAGACACGTTCCCCACCGGTGAATTTCTGACCTGCTGGGCGGGAAAGAAACCCTTTTTGAAGTGCCACTGTCTACCCAGCATCCAGCCTGGTTGGCATTAGGACTGTTCCAAGACAGTTTTTAAAGACGACCAGGTCATCTACAACGTCAACTTGCAGCTGTCCGACCTGCAACTGGGACCGAGATTCTGAAGAACCCTGCGCAAGGTTCTGTTTCTCTCTTTTGCTCCACAACGGACACATTTTGCTCCTCTCTTTGTGGACTGGTACTCTGTTAAAGCATTTATTCTGATCTGCTGTCTAGGCAGATAAATGGGGAAAACGTGGGGTCATTTTAATCTGTAAAGCACTTTGAGATGCTATTTGTATGAAATAAATAAGGTTTTATTTGATTTGATAATTAATAGATTAAAACTTGAACTTCATCAATAATTATATTAATATTAGGCAAGGCAAGGTAATTTTATTTGTATAGCACACTTTCAACTACAAGTATTAATTATTAAATTATTGATCAATTATTGATGATTAAACCAGACGAAAATCGCTCACTCTGTGTCACAACACAAGGCAAGGCAAGGAGAAGATTATTCAGTAAAGCAGCTAAGAGATCCATGGTTACTCTGGAGGACCTGCACAAATCCATAGCTCATGACATGACAACTGCAACTATTAATCGTGCACTCCACACATATGGCCTTCTCAGCAAAGCAACAAGAAGAAAACAGTTAAAATTGTTAAAAGAAAGCCCAAAAGATATCCTATTTCCAATTTGCCACAGGGGAACCAGCTAACCTGTCGAAGAAGCTGCTCTGGTTAGATGGGACTAAAAATAAACGTTTGTACCTACATGTAAAACTCTTTGTGTTTTGCATGTAGGTAAAAAGGTGTATGTAGAAAACTCACACTACACATCAACTTAAACAACTCGCCCTCAAAATGAAACATGGTGGTGGTAGCATAATGCTAAGGGAATATTTTTCTTCAGTAGAGACACTGAAGCTGGTAAGAGGGATGGGTGGTTGGATGGAGCTAAGCAATGAGCATCTCTGGAAGAAAATCTATTAATGGCTAGAGACTAAAGTGAAAGTACATCTTCAAGCAGGACAACAACCCTAAACACACAGCCAGAGACACAATGGAATGTTTTATATTGTATATATAAAAAAAGATATATATCCATATATATATATATATAGATATATATATATATATATTGTATATATATATTATATTATATGCAACAACACTTAACACTTAATTTCCCTCTGGGATCAATAAAGTATTTTGGAATTTGAATTAAAACATATTCATGTTTTAGAATGCTAGTCAAATTCCAGTTAAGTAGATTTAGTTTTAAAGGAATCTTAATTTTACTAACATGTTTCTTCTCACAGGAAGGAATATTAACTTTTGGGAGTAGCCCAGCCAAGACCCTAACAGGAATCTGAGTGAGCCTCTGTGTGGAGATTAAAATTAGGGTGATGGCACAGAGGTCCTCCAACCTCAGAGACCCAGAGCTCACCACCAAGGATAAATCGACCTGAAGACCAGTGGAAAACATGAATGACTGGTCATGCACGATTAATATCTGAACACGAATAAACATTGCAGACGGAACTGATGGTCATGTTCAGAGAAACAAAATAGCCCAGACTGTTTTGATTCCGAGGCCGCGGGGTGGGGGCAAGCCTCTAGCCACCAGTGCTACTGCTGACGGCTCATCTGAGACCTGTCAATTAAAAGGACACGCCCCTTATTATTAATAATTGCAAGCTTAAATTACATCTAAAAGGATAAAATGTGTTTTTGAACCAGGGTGTAGACATGTTTATTTCTGTTGTGAAGTTGGCCTTTTTAACATGGGAGTCAATGGGAACATGCTCCTTTCTGCAGCCAGCCCCTAGCGGATGAGTGGGGAACTACAATTTCTGTCACTTCCGGGTAGACATTACATTTGACCAGTGGAGTTAGCCCCTTGGTTTGGCTGCTGTAAGTTCAATAATAATTTTTCTATTGATTACTGAGAAGGGTATACATATTTTTTGCATGCAATTTTTGTATTAATGTTTAAATATCAATATTTATTTCTAAAATGGTTCTCCTTTTACATTGTTTAGTTATCTTTTGAGAGAAGCCTCCCTCGTTTTCTATCAAAAGCAAACCTTTTTGGGTTAATGACAATAATTATTTACTTAAATCTGCCAGGGATATAGATAATCTTGGGCTTAACTGCAAATACAATCGAGAATCTGTGGCGAGACTTAAAGCTAACGTACACCAATCTTCTCCTTCCAGTCTGACGGAGTTTGAGCTTTTTTGCAAATTAGAATCAGCAATGTCATTCACTAGAAGTGTGAAGTGGGTAGAGCTGATACCCCAACATGTGCACCTGTAAATGCATCAAAAGATGGTTCTACAAAGCATTGACTCAGTGGTCTCAATACAACTGTATGCCACACTTTTCAGACTTTTTAACTTGGGGGAAAAATATGATTCCTTTCACTTGACAATGAAGTGTTACTTTGTGTAGCTCTATCGTAAAGAATCTTCATAAAATACGTTACAATATATGGAGTCATTTGTTTAAGAGATATAAATACTTTTGCAAGGCACTGTGACAGAGGACCGAAAATGTCGCTTTGCTTTCATGTACATACCCGTTCCAAAAAATTAGAATATCATGGAAAAGTTTATTTATGTCTATAATTCCATTCAAAACGTTAAAATCCTATAGATTATAGATTCAGGGCCCACAACTTAAACAATTTCAAGTACTTTGTTGTTTATTTGTAGATAATTTGGGCTTCCAAGTTATAAAACCCACAAAAACAGGGATTCAAATAAATTTGAATACTGTGAAGAAATTGCCATTTACTTCTCAGTTTTTGCAGAAAAAAAGAAATTAGGATCACATCAAATAAATCAAAAGGTGGTACTTTTAAAACAATATGTCAATCTTGAATACTTGGTAGGGAATCCCTTTGCCTTAATCACTTCCTTGATGCGCCGTGGCATTGAGGCAATCAGCCTGTGGCATTGCCTGGGAGTTATGGAGGCACAGATTTCCTTGATGATTTCTGTCAGCTCTTATTTGTTTTTGGGTCTGGTGCCCCTCATTGTCCTTTTGATAATACCCCACAAATTGTCAATGGGGTTTTGGTCCAGCGAGTTGGCTGGCCAGTCAAGCACTGTGATGGCATGGGTATCAAACCAGGTTTTGGTGCTTCTGGGGGTATGGGCAGGGACCAGGCACCGCTGAAAGATTAAATCTGCATCTCCATACAGATCCTCAGCAGAAGGAATCATGAAGTCCTCTAAAACATTCTGGTAGACTGATGTAGTGACCTTGCATTTAAGAAAGCAGAGTTTACCAACACCTGCACCAGACATTGCACCCCAAATCATGACTGACTGTGGATATTTCACACTGGACCTCAAGCAGCTTGGGTTCTGTTCCCCACCCATCTTCCTCCAAACCCTTGGACTGTGATTCCCGAATGAAAGCCACACTTTACTTTCATTGGAAAAGAGGACCTTTGACCACTGGCCAACAGTCCAGTCCTGCTTCTCCTTGGCCCAGTTGGAACGCTTCCTACGTTGGCCCAGGCTCAGAAGTGGTTTGACCAGAGGAACCCGACAGTTGTAGCCCATCTCCCGGATGCGTCTGAATGTAGTGGTCTTTGAAGCTGTGACTCCCGCCTCATTCCACTCTTTCTGGATCTCTGCCAGATTCATGAATCTTCTCTGCTTGATCATCTGCTGAAGCCCACAGTCAGCTCTTCTGCTGGTGCAGATGCAGATGCTTGGACACAGCACTCTGTAAACAGCCAGCCTCCTTAGCTATGAACTTTTGTGGCTTACCCATCCTATGGAGGGTATCAATGATGGTGTTCTGGCCAGTTGTCAAGTCTGCGGTCTTCTCCATATTGAACATAACTGAGACAATTGAACCGAAGTAAAGCAATTTAATGACACCTGGGAAAACCTTTGCAGGTGCTTTGAGTTTAGTGGATGAGTAATGTGTGACATTCAGTTTAAAACATTCAAGCCCTGTAAAATTTGGGCTGATTTCTTCCCAGTATTCTAATTTTAATTTTTTTAAATTCCTGTTTTCATTGGTTTTATGAGCTGGAAGCCCAAATTACATACAAATAAACAGCTAAATATTTGAAATCATTTAAGTTGTGGGCCCTGAATCTATATTCTATGGACGTTTTAGGTTTTGAACGGAATTATGGAAATAAATTAACTTTCCCATGATATTCAAATTTTTTGGAAAGGGTCTGTATATTAAATAAAATCTTTGGCTAACCAACTTTTTCACTTAAGATGCTTTTTTTTTTTTTTTTTTTTTTCTGTTTAGAAGAAAATAGCGAAAACACACAGAAGAACTGAAGAGTCAGTAAAATCCTGCATAAGCCACTTGTATTTTGGTGCTGTAGGTGGTCTCACAAAATACATGTATTTCCTACAGGGAAAGGAAATTTATATAATTTAATTTCACATATATATGATAAAACTGGTATTTCTGCAGAAAAATGGAAGTGTAGAGGGATTGTATTGAAATATACACTCACTTTTGTCAAAATCTGTCTTATTTGTTTCTCTGAATGCCTTATACATTGACCTTCTAATCTATATCCAACGCTTTATAAACTCCTCTCACTAAAAAAAGTCTGAGTTTTTTCCTATTTTTCTCACAATAATATTAGCCAAGATTATTTGTGTCTGTGCTTTTCTTATCTGCCCATCACATTCACCACACTTGAATTGTCATGACATGTCTACGTTTTTTTTTTTTTCAAAGCTATTGTCAACTTTTCTCAGCCTCCTCAAAGCAGAGCAATTACAGCGTGGGCTGCAAATGGTCTTGAGTGAAAATCCATCTAAAATGTTAGGCTAGACTTGGAATGATTTGCAGATGAAGGAATAATGACCCACTGTCAGTCTGTCAGCTAGATTAGATGGAAATTTAAGGAGTAGAATCAAGATTGCCTCTGCAATTAGTTTACTGGGTATTAAAATAATTTTCTTTTTCAGGTTTTTACGAATTGTGAAAGCTAACTTGCAGAAGCTTACAAATGAGGTACAGAATACAATAAAACGTATTTTAAATGTTCATCTTTAAATAGCTGTAATATTGTTGGATCGGCTGTAATACCGGCCACACATCATCTCTTCATGTGATGTCCTGTGACTATTAAAGTCTACAGTAAAGTACGAACAGTTTGAGCCATTTAAAAGTAGTGTTTTACATGATTTCCCCTTGGAACAGAGCTTGTACCTGACGAGTTTGAAAATGTAGTTAAAAGAGAGTTGTAATATGTTGACATTTTATTTTACAGACATTGTAAATAGAAATCATACATTTTCTTACATCTTAAGCGTTAGCTTATAAACAATGTGGTCTTTACCAAGTTCTAAAAGCATTTAATCTAACCTCAAGCAGATAACAATATATTCCACCTTGCTAGTATTTATTAAACAAAGTAGAAGCAGGAAAACCTTACTGGTAATTACAGATTTGAGATAAGTAAAATCCTGGAATGTTGCCATGATTTTTCATAACCTTGAAAAAAGTATTTATTCGGCTACATGGTTGGATATTAGCTTCTGTCAGATGTTTACCTTTAAGGTAAACATATGTGCTTTAAAAGAGATAACAGGGTGAGCTGCTTGACTAGCTAGTATTTGATGACAGCAACATGTCAGTGTTTTGGTCTCAATATTGGCAGGAGATGTTGATCAGTTTGCACATTCTTGATTCATGTTTTGTACCTTATACAAAAACACATACCTATGGGCAACTGTGGCTCAGGAGGTTGGAGCTCGTCCTATATATCCGATGTTTGTGTCCCTGGGCAAGACACTTCACCCGCCTTGCCTACTGATGGTGTTCAGAGGGCCCAGTGTACGGCAGCCCTGCTTCTGTCAGTATGCCCCAGGGTATCGCCAGTGTATGAATGTGTGTGTGAATCACTGAATGCAGTGTGAAGTGCTATGAGGGTTCTCAGTACTAGATAAAGCACTACACAAGTACCCTAACTTTCAGACTATATATCGCTACTTTTTTCGCACACTTTGGACCCTGCGTCCTATGGAATGATGCAGCTAATACATTTTTTTTTTACATGTTAATGGCCTCCGGGGGGCACTATAACAGAAAGCGCAAAAGTGAGACAGACATGTGGGGAAAGATTATGCGCTGAAGAAGACACTACCGGTAGGTGTCATGCACACACCATCATGGAACACACACGAAGAAATGCACCTTTTAATTTAAAGGCAATTGAGTTGGCCATCAAAGAAGGAAATAGAGCTACTGCACTTAAGCTTGACATCAATGAATTAATGGTGAGACGTTGGAGGAGGCAGCGGAAAGAACTGACTTAGTGTAAAAAGACGCCCAAAACTTTTAGAGGACATAAAGACACTGAATAAGATGACTTTAGTGGCTTCAATGAGGAAGAGGATGATGAAGATAGTGACCAATGACTTTTTTGGTAGGCTAATGTATGTTTTATTTTCTAACCAGGGATGTCACTGTTATGTTGTGTTGGTGCCGTACTGCCAATTTTCTTAAATTAAAACTAGAAAAGCACTCAGACCTCTGCCGGGGCCCCTCACCCCCACCTTTTTCCAGCGGAGAGCGGAGATTTGGGGCTGCTGTGTGAGGGCAGCCACTTCTGAGCTCTCTGACACGTGAGAGGAGTGGAGGTTAGCACTCCTGGTCGGTGGGTGGATACACGCTTCATGTCAGATCAACCCCAAAATGTAATCAGTTGCGGACATTTCCTGGTGTCCTGAAATGTTGTTTCAAAGTTTACACAATGTTTTTCCACATGATACGATCTACTTTGCGAAGTATCACAGTCCTGAATATTTCATCGAAATCCATCCATAACGTTTTGAGTTTTGTTGCTAACAGACAGACAAACAGACAGACAAGCTCGAAAACATTACCTCCTTGCAGAGGTAATTAAAAGAAATCTTCTGTGCATCGTCTTTATGTGTAAATATCTCAATGTACAGCAGGAAAACGTGCGGCTTATATTCAGGTGCGCCCTATATATGTACAAAGTTTATTTTATTTTCAAATTGAGCTGGTGTGCCTTGTATTCAGGTGCGCTCAATAGTCCGAAACTCATGGTACAGGCCATTTACCATATTACCTTTTTTTTAAACTGACAATTTGCAGTTATTTTCTTTGTTTGGAAACGTGGTCATGACTCCAGAAGGTTGCCCAGAAATAGGTTTGGGTAATAACTTCATAAAATCAGATAGCCTAATCAGAGATCAGAAGGGAGCAAGCCATTTTACCCCTTCTGTACGCAAATTGTTGGGAGTTTGATAGAGAGCAATCTCCCACAGGATATTTCACCATGCGTCAATTTGAACCACCATTAACAACTGATGATTTCAGGTATTTGCTGTAATTTACTCTAATCTTATTTTGGCTTAATAGGGGTCACACTTTTGTAAATTGCTTATGAGTAAGATAGTCTATACTACCTTGATCTATACTACCTTAGTCTATACTACTATCTGAACAACAATCAATAGAGAAAGGGATAAAGCTCTTCAGAAAACACTATACAGTTAAGTTATACATGATACTTGAGCAATTTATGGTTATTTATGGGCACATTTCATCAAAAATATCTTAGCAACCAAGAGAAATAAAGACCTTTGCAAAATGAAGTGCATCGGTACTATAGGATTTGTTTAAAGACATAAAATGAAGGAAGGGGCAAACCAACAACATGTAGGCATGAAATAGGTGTCAGTTTGAATAAAATAAATTTTAAGTTTTTGGTCATAATGACCATTACTGGAACAAGATAAGAACTGTGAAGCTTGCAAGCAATTAGAACACTATCCCAATTTTGATGTAAGGGGGTGGTAGCATCTGGTAGTGGGGGAGGGACTGTGATACTTCGCAAAGTAGATCGTATCATGTGGAAAAACATTGTGTAAACTTTGAAACAACATTTCAGGACACCAGCCTACACTGGAAAAAATGCCTCTCCAAAAACAAGTTAAAAAAATGATACAAGATAATTTTCCTTAAAATAAGTAAAAAAATCTGCCAATGGAACTAGTGAAAATTATCTTGACAAGATTTCTTGAAATAAGGCAGTATATTAAGCCTTGCAAAATCTTGCAATTAGCTGGAAAAAAAATCATTTTTAGCTATATTTTACTTGTATTGTAAAGTTTTGTGTCTCATAAGAAGTTTGAGGTGCTCAAAAGTAGTATTTTTTCCCTCAAAAGTGGCATTTTCTTAGAAGTTATTACCTGAGTGCAAGCAAAATTGGGGAAAAAAAGTACAACCCCAAGCAAACAACCGAAGTAGTTATAGAGTGGCTTTAAGACAACAGTCAATGTTTTGGAGTGGCCAAAAAAAGGATTTAATGCCAGACAGTGAGGATTTTTATTTATTTTTATACAATATATATGTATAGTTTATTTTAATTGTAGCTCTTTCCAATAAGATTTCAATTGTATTATTTTTTTTGTTTTACTAACTTTGACACATGTGTGTTTAAAAGAAAATAAAGGGTTTGTAACATTTTTAAGGTGCTGTTGGAAAATATATTTTTTCAACATTGTAGATGGGTCATTTTAGTTTAAGTATTGTTGGCATTCCTATAAGTCAAATCATAGAAGGTCATAAAATCATGGAGGTTGTAAAGTACCTGACAGTCACAAGAAAAAATCCAGCCAATGTTTTATGATTGGCTGTGTACTCTGATGTCATCCTGGTCACCATTATCATAATATCAAAATGTCTTATTTTTTCCTAAAGAGGGGAGATTATGTAATAAAGAACTATGTCAACATTCAGAACAATGAAACACTCAGCAAGAACAAAAAACACAGATAGAGGAAGCTAAAAAAAATGGTAGGAGCACTGAGACTGTAATGCAACTTCAACAAACAAGAAATGGAGGTGTGAAATTTGTGTTGCAGAACATCTAAAAAAATTTGGAAAATTAGTTGGAATTCGAGAATGAAGTAATCAATATCAATCTAGGCTACCCCCCACTCACGCTGTCTCCTGCTCATCTTTTCCACCTATCTATCTCCACACTTATTAGCCTTATGAATTATGCCTTTTATTTCACCTCACCCATAATCTCATCAGGTGAAAATCCCTGCAGGTTGGACTCCTCTATCACAGTCTATCTAGCTATGAGGGATTCCATCGTAAATTACTGCAAACTGAATACCCAGTTTTCACATAAGGAATTACTTTAATCTTCTACAGCCCTGTTGTGAAAACTCAATTGTTTGGAGCACAGCGATGGGCATCATTTCCTCTTGTATATCGAGGTAGACTAAACTATTTCTGCCTCTTTCATTTATCCTTACTGAGTGGTGTCGTGTTCTCCTCTCTGTGAGGCAGCAGATACACAACTGGTGCTCTGTTGCATGTGAAATTATATAAGTCAATAAAGTGTATACTTTAAAAAAAAAAACTGGGCACAAAAGAGCAACTGCAAGTCTTTTCTTCCCGTAGAAAACATCTGCCTTAAAATTTCTAGTTTGCAAATGTGCAGAAAGAGGTTTGTATGGTTGTAGATGAAGATATTTTTTGGAAGAATAATGGAAGTTCTCTTGCAAACATCCAGTTTTGAGATGCGCAGCATAATACTGCTTGAGAGACTCTGAAGTTGCGGTTGTGACTTTTGGCAGAATCTTTACTCATTTATCTGACTGGATGGTAACATATCACAATGTCCAATCAGAGAGCAGGCAACTTCTGTCCTTCCACAGCGCTGCAGACTCCTAAAGGGGATAGAGATTCAACATGGACGAAGACACGAGTACGTCTGCGACTCAGGTGGGTTATCATTTATGATACTGTGGGAATTAAATGAGTTAGTTGTCATGAGTTAGTTGAAGCACTCACTTGATTTACTGTCACCCCAAAAAAGGTGTCCATTGTGCCTAAAGTTCTTTGAAAAGCAGCTTTTATGCTTATATTGGTCTTATAGTAAAATGTGCAATACTTCCTGTCCCGTGAAATGAAAACAAAAATGGAGACGTCAAATTTGAGTGGTTTTAGGATCGCTCAGTATTCTTTGGCAAATTTGCCAGACAAATTCATTGCAGCAATGGCCTCAGCATGAGCAAGAGAAAATATTTTTCCTCTCACCAGCTCTGTATGAGGCAGCGAGTTTTCATTTCATCTCGTTCCGACCTCTGCCATCTACATAGCTACTGTTTGCTTCATGAAATAAATACGTTCGTACTGAGTTCAAAAGTAAAAGTTCTCCTTTTGTAATAGCGCAGTTTTTTTTTTATGATAAATTTTTAAATTCTGGACTAGTTTGTTTTGACTACAATGATTAAGTAGTAAGAGGGCAGCCCTGGCATCATCTCTGTTTTGTTGTAAATATGGTTTCTGATTGATTGATTGATTGATTGATTGATTGATTGTGACATTTATTTGGATTGTGCAAGGACATAAACTCGTGTAAACGTTGCTCATAAAAAGGCCTTTATATAAATGTTTATGTTCATAAAGGTGATAGTTTTCAGGGGTGCTCTTAAGATCCACGAGTGGTAATAAACTGAACTTAAGGATCTGCATGATTGTTTTATTCACATCCAATCATTACATTGGAGTAATTAACACAGCGAGAACCAAGGAGCTGGAGGTGGATTTCCACAGCAGCAGACCTTAGCAGCAGACATAAAACATGGTTTCTAAAAAAAAATCAAAAAATATTGTTTTGTTCTTAATAAACTTCTCATTACACAGCCATTTAATACGGATAGTCTAACTATTACATATGCATATATTACATATAGGAATTTCCTGTCTGAATATAAAATTCCAATTCGCCCACAGGAATTTTGTATTATTCTATCATCAAACTTAAAACTATTGGTTTCAAACTCTAGCAAACAACATCATCTATATGCTCATTTATAAGAATTATATATAGGGACCTCAGTCCCCTTTTTGAGTAGTAAAACAAAAACAAACAGGGAACTTATTCAAAGAGCTATTATAACTAGCTTCAACTTTTTTCTCAAAAAATGTATAAAATGAAATAGATTGGGAAAAAACCTGGTTATTACCTTGGGAGTTTTTTTTATATCAGATAAAGTCAGAGAAGTATCACATTATTTATTTTTTGCATAAATGCTATCTGACTAATTTGGTTGTCAGTAAGTACAATCATAATATTGACCAGTTTTGTACCTTTTGTACTACAGAGAATGAAACCTTAACACATTTACTATAGGAGTGTCCTTTTAGTCTTTATTTTATTTATTCTGGAATGACCTTTTTTAATAATAGAAAACTTGATAGCAGAGGGGGATGGAAAAAAAGCACAGTGCTTAGGGTCAACAAAAAGAGCCTCAGCTTTTTAATTAATGGTGGGGGATATCATTTCATCCTCCACGATTTATAAGTGGTGGAAAATGAAATGTGGATTCATTCCTAGATTACAATGAAAATGGTTTTAAAATCCAACCTATAGTATGTGGTCTTGAATCAGTGTGTAAGACATTCTACAGCTTAACCCCAGTCTATACCTCCATGTGTGTATTCCCTTACCTATGGGTTGCTTCCACAGATAGGTCTCCTCAATCTATAACAAAATGAAACCCACATCAAGGATTTGCTCTTCCTAATTAAATTCACCCAATGTGTGGATTAGGCATCTTCCCTAACTTCACTTTGGGTGATCTTGTTCTTGCATCTGCTACTTTGCTTATGTGCATGACATTTTTTCTTTCATTTTCCCCTGTCAGATAGTGATCTGGATCACCCCCAAAATCTTATCACTTGTTCATAGTCCCACTGTGGACGTTTCCTGAAAATTGTGTCCAAATCCATCTACAACTACAAACAAACCCTGGCGAAAACATAACCTCCTTGGTGGAGGTGATAAAAAAACGTTATTTTTTTCTATGCGCTGTTCTATTCTGTATTCACAGCTCCAGCACATTAATTTAATTCCACTCCCCTATTCCTCAAGACAGTATTTTTGTTCCACTTAAGCTGGGGATGCACAAAATAATATCTTGCCCGATTTTAGCCCTGATTCCCAATTCCCAGGGTTAGAGGGCCTAAGAATCTGTTTGTGTGGTGGAGGCACACACTAGAAGAGGGTAACTGACCTGGTGTGACGTCAATTGCATTATTACAAACATGTCTGAATTTTTTGTAAATTATGTTGGATAGTGTGAAGTGATTACGACCACACCGCAAATGCGTGCTGCCAACAGGCAATGAAGATTGGAAGCAGGACTCGTCAGAGGTGCATATATATATATTTATATATATATAAAAAATATATATATATAAATATATAAATTGTATGTATGTATGTATGTATGTATGTTTTTTACATGAGTGCTATTCCTATTTGGTCTGAATTTTAATGAAAAAGGAGTAATATCTTTTGATATTACTAATAATAAATGAGAAGAAACACCCTTTGCATTACAATAACAAGGGTAGCTCCAAATAACACAAATTGACAATGTCAGTAGTGGGTGTTTCCACCATTTGCCGCAATGACAGCTTGACAGCGACGTCTAATGCTCCTCACTAGGCTCATGATGTTGTCCTGAGGCAATGCGTCCCACTCTTCCACAAGTGCTACACACGGTTCTGCCAGGTCACGTGGGGGTGGGGTACGATCATCCAGTCTCTGCTTCAGCTGGTCCCAAACGTGCTCTATGGGGTTCATGTCAGGGGACATTGCTGGCTATACCATATGAGGCACTCCGACTTCCTGAAGTCGAGCTGTGACAATTCTGGCATGATGTGGTGGAGCATTATCATCCATGAACAGAAAGTTGGGGGTGTGCTGGTGGAATTGGGGGATGATGATGGGTTCTATGTAGCTCCCTATAGCTCAGAAAATAGATTTCAAAATACTCCTACTAGTTTATAAATCATTAAACGGCTTAGCACCAAAATATGTTGAAGACCTGTTGTCACCGTTCCAACCACCGAGACCACTCAGGTCCTCCAACTCTAGCTTACTAAACATTCCTAGACTCAGAACCAAACATAGAGAATCAGCTTTCAGTTTTTATGCTCCCCTTATCTGGAACAGACTTCCTGACGAGTGCAGAGCTTCTGAAACTCTGAACTGCTTTAAATCGAGATTAAAAACTCATCTGTTTAAAATTGCCTTTGAGTAAGTGATTGTCATATGTATCAAATGCAAGATGACCCGACACTCATCAGTGAACTGGACGGTAGACCACTGCTGCATTGTCCAGATCACATGGTCTTGTGCCCACTGCAAACGTTCGCGGCGGTGTCTTGGTGTCAGTGGAGTCACCTGCAACAGTCATCTGGCGTTCAAGCCAAAGCGATGGAGTGGGTTGTGAATGGTTTGCCTGGAAACCCTAGTACTATGGAGTTAAATCAGGGGCAAAATGTTTGTGTATTTGAAAGAAATATTTGAAACTGAAAATACAGTATGAAAAACAAAAAATTGAATTCAAAATAAAGTTAAATGCATTAATGTTTTTAATTGCAATTTCAATGGTATTTTCATTTAGTATTTTTCTGAATAAACTTTAATTCAAAATGTTCAGTATTATATTTCTTTTCAAGTTTAAGAATTTTTTCCCCTCAGTTTCAGATTATGTTTTTTCAGATTCAGATCTTTCTAATTAAGGTAAAAAAAAAGTTTTTAACAGTTTCAGATTTTTCTTCCAGCTTCAGATCCTTTTTCTACACTTTCAGATTCCTGTTTTTCAGTTTCAAACGTTTGGCCCTGATGTGGCGTGGTGGGCGGGGCTACATAGAGAGGGGAGAAAGAGCAAGGGGAGGAAAGGCAACTGCATGAAGTCACAACTCATTCCCCATGGAAAAAGAGTAAAAGTTGGACTTTAGCTTCAACAAGATCTGTGATGCTAATCTTTTGGAAGATGAACAAATAATTCTTTGCGGGGAAAAACGGTCACATGCGGCTGCTAAAAGCACAGCTAAATGTTTACACTTTAGACATACAAGCAGGCATCTAAATTACGACAATTATTACTTTTGCATTCTGAAACCAAGTTATTTTGGACATAAGAGTGAAACTCTTGGTAGAAGATGTGTTTGAATAATTTTGAGAATGCATAATGCGGTGAAATGGAGAGCAGCAGGCTTTCCTTTCATCCATAACTGTTAAGCATCTCTGTTAAGAAGTTGTTCTTCATGTGTGTTATCTTAATATGTTGTATGAAAGTGGAAGTTGAGAAAAAGAAAGATCTTGCCCTAGTCTACTTGGGTGATGTAAGCTCTTTAATGACATTTTGATCAGGGAGGTACGTCTAACTCCCACAGTGTTGTAGAAGCCACAAAGACAGTCAACACCAGGATTATCAACATCTCCTTAGCCTTTAATTAGTCTTCATCAGAACTGTCACATAGCAACAGAAAAAAGTCCTACACATTTCAGCTACATGACAGAGAAGCCTTTATCTCCTTTAAATACATGAAAATATCCTTATTTTGTGCTGTCAAAATAAACACTAAAGAGGTGTATAAAATTATACTTTTTTTCTTTAGGACAGCTGTTTTCCTTTTATTTACACATTGAGAAGGGGAACGAACAAAACAAGAAGTTGTGGAGTTACAAAGAAAATATAACTTCTGAAATACATTTATGCAGATTTGTTAAGCGTTTCCAGCAAAAAATAAAATAAATAACTTAAACTAAAGATGGACTGGAGGTGTTCTGTAGATGAAATATGGAAACGTAGGGTTTAAAGATTAAAGTTTACAATGTTTTATTGAAAAACAAAACAAACAAAAAAATGACTGAGCTGTTTATTAGATATCATTACAACATATTTTCAACATTGCCCATTGGGATTTAGAATTTTTTTTTACTATCAAATGTTTGTTAGATTGAATGAATGTTTTGAAAAACAATGAAGACAGTGGATGTTGATAATACAATGAATGTCAACCTTTCATTCCACGACATGCTGCATAAGGCATTTTATAAATTAACATTGAACATTGAAAAAGGTTTAGAAGGAAGTTTTTAATTGTTGCCAATTATGTCTGTGGGTCTAATAATGTGTCTAATAATTAAATTATGTGTTAGTTTTGATTAATATTTTATAGGCACTGATAAAGGTCATGTTAACTGTTAAAACCAGGGGATGTATCTACAGGAGTCTTCTATCAATTATATCAATTATAAAAACATTCTTACATTCTATCCTTTAGGCAGTTATTTGGTAACTGTAAGAAACTGATTTCTCTAATAATTTTACAAAGGAGAAAGATACAGTGGTTTTTGATAGATTTTCACAAAAATGACATAAAGCTCTGTTGTTCTTTTTAACAGGATTCAAGGGGATTGTTCAGCAAAAAAATTAAAGTTCCTTATGTGACTTTGGAAAGCCAACCAAGCATCTGTGGAGATGTTCTGTTGATTGTTATCTTTCTAGGAAGAAAAGTCAGACTTGTGAATGACCTCCAGGCCATCATCACATGGAAACCTTAAGCTCAAAGAATTATCTTTAATGAAGCAAAGGCTTTGAAGGCTGAACATGGATTCCACAGATCTTCTCGCAGGTGGGTGGATACTCTTTGATGGAGTGATAAAAAAGGAGACTTTTAACCTGAACAAGATTCCATTTAGAGTAGCGCTGTCTTCTCATTTCCTATCAGTCTCCAGTTGCAAGACGACCCTTTCAAATCCCTCACATGGTATCTGGCTTGACTGTCTTTATCTGCATCTCGTGATGTGTTTGTTACGTCTCTATAAATGGTCTTCCATCCAGATTTTAAGCTTAGTGAACTCCAGTAAGGTAGGAGAGCAGGAGCTTATGATTTTAGATTGTTGACTTCGCACACAGCATAAGAGAAAAATGCACAGACATCCAGACACTGACAAACATTCAAATGTAGACTCAAGATGTCATGGAAACTGCAGTCGCAGTTAATAACCAAAAAGAAAAGGCATAGCACTCAGTATTGGCCATGGGGATTCTTCCTTCCTGTACGTATTCAAAAAAGAACACGAAGTTAATGTTAAAATAACACCGTGTTTATCATTTTGCATGCTGTCAAATTGTTCAATTGAATGTGTTGCCTTTTTTTAAAGATGTTTGTTGAGCAAGCATTTCCAGCACTTTGCAATTGCACATTCTATTACAACCATACATTTCACTGTGCTTTATCAGGGTTCTATGAGATAGACTGAGAAAATGCTGGAAGAAATATAATACATAGTTTTGAAATTTTTTTCTTTTTCAAATAAGATTCTGAAAATTGCTTTGTGCTTTGGTATCAAGCTTATTTACGATGATACCCCAAAATAAAATCCAGGTAAACCAACTTTATTCATAAATCCTCTAATTAATGAATTGATGATTAATCCAAACTGGAATACAGCTGTTCTGTGCAGGCATCACAGGATGAACTACAAACCCACACAGACATAGCCATCCAATCAGAGAAGCTGAAAAGAGGCCCATGGTAACTTTGCAGAAGCTACAGAGGTCCTCAGCTCAGGTAGGAGAATCAATTGATAGATTAGATGCGACACATGGCCTTTATGGAAGAGTGACATGAAGAAAGCCATTGTTGAAGCCATAATAAGTCTTGTTAATATTTTGCCACAAGTCAGGCATGGTACACAGCAAACATATGAAAGAAGGTATTCTGGTCAGTTGAGACCAAAGCTATTTTTTTGCCTACATGCAAATCTGGGCAACAAATATTGCACATTGCCCTGATCACACCATCAGCACGAAAAAACATGGTGATAGCAGCATCAAGCTATAGAGGGTGCTCCTCTACAGCAGCCAAAGAAAAGCTAAGTTCATGGGAATATGTATGCAGCTAAATAAAGCATAAACATGTTTATGGACAGCAAAAGCCTGTGACTGTGGGAAAAGTTGACCTTCAAGCTGGAGAACAACCCATAACATATATTCAGAGAAGGAATAGTTTAGATCAAAGCATATTCATGTGTTTGAGAGGTCCAGTCTTTGGAATAAAGTTATCGTGTTCTTTATGAGGTTTTGAGATGTTACTTTTAAGTGAGTGATAACATTTGATTCCTTTTTTTTGACCGTTTGAAGAATACGTTATTACTCAATCTAGTCACATTCTACATAGTTATTGTCCAAATACCCCTTTGTCAGAATATGTTTAGATAAAAACCTCCAAAAGAAATCTTCAAAAATAGCCAGAGATTCTGATTTCTTCTATATTGACTGGCAAAACCTGAAGACCAATAGGGTTCAATAAGATACGAGAGTTGGTTTTGTAAAGTGCCTTCACATGTTGTGAATTGGCGCTATGTAAAGAAACTGAATTGAATAGTTGATTCTAAACTGAAAAAAATGAAATGATTTGGGGGGGTTCAGTTTAAAAAAAAAGTTTGCTATTGTTTTCAGGTAAAATATGAATAATTAGGAAGGAGCCGCAGTCTAGAACCCTTAAACAAATAATCAGTAGTCAAATTGACCCTGCACTAATTGTAGCACCTCAGACTTATGTGTAGTAACATAAAGTAGTAATGTGTATGTATGTTTCCATGGCTGACCAAGTTAGATTTGCATCCTAAAACGTATGTGAATCAAGAAGAGCTCATATGAAGAAAAACATATTTTCAGAATTCTGCAATGTGCTTAATTTCAAAACCTAATTTTATTTATGTGTAATTTCAAGCATTTTGAAGTCATGAATATCTTCTTTGTTGATGCTTCATCCTAAAGGCTTATAGCTTGTGTAAAGAGAAGGATCTGAATCACACTGCTAGCTTCACATCTTCTAATTGACCACAAAAATGTTTATATGCAAACATGGTTAAAGGTTGTTTAATGATTTGATTTGCAGCAAAATGGTGATCCCAACTCATTTGACATTTACATTTTTTAAAATACATTTTGTTACTCGGATGCATTTCATTGCTAATTTCCTCTATGTGTCTGCCACCATGGTAACCACTGGAAAAGCATTTCACCATGAGTGTTTCCTTTGTGTTTCCTAAAATGTGTATAAAAATAGGTAGGCTAAATGTTTGAAAAGCTTTCACACCCTTTACTTTTTCACATTTTTTCACGTTACAATCACAAACTTAACAACATATCTTATTGGGATTTTATATAATAAAGCAACATAAAGTAGAGCATGATAAGCCCATGGAAAATGATACATGGTTTTTAAAATGGTTTACAAAAATAAGTTTGAAAAATACTGCAAAGCTACTTGATTATATATTTAAAGGATGTTTATGCTTGTAACAAGATCAAATGCGAAAATGTTCAATGGGTATGAATACTGTGGATTTGTCTTCCAGTGAACAAAAGAGCAAAAGCTTAGCTTTTGCTAACAAACCTTAATAATATACGAATGTGCAGAAAGTTCCTGTTTCATTTAGATTCTTTGAAATCAAGAAACTTTCCTAGAATGTCTTTTATGCAGTTAAGTAGCATAAACAACGGGGCGCAAATAGTGCATGAGTATGTTATGGGATGTTGCTTTCTTACTGCCCTGTTGAAAAAAAAGACTACCTTGGCATTATAAATTCAGACTAAGAGGTGACGCATATAAGAAGATTACAAGAAAAAAAGACTACACTTGTGTTGAAAAAAGGAACAGTTTGTATTACGAGTACAAGAAAACGTTTAATTTTGCTTTAGTGTTATGTTTCCTTGAATAAACACAAGGAAAATCCTCTAGTACATTCCTTATCATAACCTCCAAGGTGCATACAGACCCAGGGAGTGTATGGTGTGTCTACTAGGAGCAACACATTGTTGAACGATGGAAGAAAAAAAGTCTCTTACATACACATTAATCACATTAAAGGAGGTGTATGCACACACCTGAAACCCACTTGAAAGCATCTCAAGAGACACACAAACCAGCAAAAAAAAAAAAATTTAAATGTAATCACACAACAAGAACAAGCACACAGTGCTGTAACATCGTTCGAAAATCTGTTGAATCATTCATGAGCAGCTTTCATGGGTCATGGTCCTCTTAACTTTTTGCTGTGAAACTCAAAACATTCAGATGGAACGTGGGGAGTGATGAACTCAGGAGTGGGAGCTAGCAGCCTTTATGATAATGCACTTGGACAGTTTAGGTCAAGGATTTAATTCAGGCTTGGAAACCCTGTTCCCTTTTTATCTCAATGAGGATTTAGCAGAGTAGGGTAGCTTTGACCTTGGAGAAAAACTGTTTTTATTTATATATATATATATATATATATATATATATATATATATATATATATATATATATATATATATATATATATATATGTATATGTATGTGTTCTGGGCTCATCGCTTCTTGCTTCTGAAGCTCATTTCTCAGTCATATACCAAAGAACAACTTTTAATATCTAAAGTAAATCTTTCAGTTTTTTTGTCACTAGAAAACAACGGGAGCATCATATAATAATCAGAAACAAGGCCGTTGTATGTGTATGAAAATCACTTTGGCAATGTGGTTCAACTCTATGACTCCCCAGCATAGTCACATCAGCTGAGAAGTTCTCCCACACACTACACCACAGCTGCTGGTTCTGGACAATACAAGATGAACACAGAGTTTGATTGGGCCAGCTCTGTCTCTGCAGCCCTGCAGATGAGAAAACTAACACAATAACCAGCATCAGAGAGAAGGGAAGCTGGTTTAAAGCCCCCTGCACACGAAGAGACCTCAGGTTAAGTTTTGACTGAGCTTTAAATTGAGTGGCAGAGCCACGCTCATTCTCTGGATCCCTACAGTCCTTCCTGGGATCCGGCTTGCAGTCCCACTCTGGATGTGTGGCGGCTGCAGCGTTCCCCGTCGCACTGCGGGGACACTGTGAGAGCCAAGGCTGCTGGATTTGTGACTGTGGGGTCACTGTTTGTCACAAGCAGGACTCGCGGGAGCCAATGTTTGTGTGCGGAGACTTCTTATTCTGCTCTTTGTGAATCCCGTTGTGAAGGACAGAATACCTGAGTGGGAGACACAGGGAGGGATGTGATGGGACAAAAAGAAAAAACACAAAAGATTTGGTTAAAGAACGTGTAATTTATGACTTTTCCTGGCAGAAAACTGACATTTTGGAATCCAAAAATAGCCACCCATTACAACTTTCATAATAGTTTTATGGGACAAGCTTTCAACCTTCAGTATAGTAAGAAAGCCTTTAAATTATTTAAAATAGCAGAGTACATTAAGAGAAACTTGAACGAGAGCAATGCCTACAGTGCTTCTCTGTGCATCCATTAAAAGAATAGTCTCTACTGACACTGCCGTGTGCTTTTTATTTTATGCCTGTCAAAATGTGTTACTGCAGCTTTGGCATCTTGCTGAAAATAAAATCTAAAAATGTAAGCTTCGCTAAGTTACGTTATGTCTAGACATAACTTCAGATCATCCTCTCAATCTGTGATCTACACGTTTTCTGCAAGCTTGCTGATCTCCCAGAAAAGAGTTAACTCGGAATGGAGGTTGAATCTGACTCGCCATTCTTACAACTCTAATCCTCCTAGGGAGGTCATCACAGAGGCAAAATGGCTGTGATGTGAAATGATAAGACAGGATAGTGGGAAAATTGTAACAACCATCCACTGCACATGTCATCTGAATCTAAAAAATAATTATTATCATTAAATGGTTGATTTATTTCAGCAAATCAATTCAAAGTCAAAATCTGATATATATGAATTGCTCACAGAGAGAAATCAAGGATTTATTTCTGTTAAGTGTGATGAGTATGACCTCTAGGAAAACTGATTTTAAAATCTAAACTTAAAAAAGTTTCTCAGAAAGATTGATCACCAAAACCAATTGATTTAAATTCTTTAAACAAAAACAAAATGTATGCCATAAATGTTTTGATTTTGTCTTGTTGATTTGGCTGGGATTATTTTATAACAGACTGCTGACTTGACAGTTGTCAAGTAGACACTCATTCACATGCTCCAAAATAAGAGCAAGCCACAAAAGATTAGTGAAGGGTGCTCACAGTGCTATATCCAAGTGTCTTAATGTAAAGTTGATTGGAACTAAAAAAGGGTGATAGAAAATGATGCACAAGCAACTGGCATAAGCACAGCCATGAAAAAATTGTGAAGCAGAAGAAAAGAGATTACATTGTTTTGAATATTTATATGTACAGAAAATACCTGTTTTGGTTCACTTCTTGGAAATCAAGAAACTATCCCACAGTGCCATGTAATCAAGCGGCAGAAAAAAGGTGCAAATGGTGCCTGAACAAGTTGTTCAGATCAGATGTTGCTTTCATACAACACTGAATTGGCTGTTGGAAATAAAAAACAACCTTGGAAAAAGAGACAACAGCTGTGGCCCAAAGTTCTCCCTTACATTAAAAACTTAAATGGAAAACCCACAGTCGTTTGTGGCAGATGACCGCTTGTGAATTGATTGAATTCAATTGAATAAATTGAATTGAAAAGAGATGAAAGTCAATTTTTCATTTCCTATCCCCCCTTGCCTTTTCAAAGATGTTTTTAAGTCTATAGAACATTCTGTCCTGGCTGCTGTAAACAGCAGTATTGCCACAAGTGTGGTCTCTGGGGCTTTAAACATACTGCTGTGCAACATTTGATAGAAAAAAACACACAGGTGAACAAATCCTGTGTACCACAGAATTAATTAAAATTCATTTTATTTCTACTTGCAGTGTTTCAGTGGCCTTGCTCTACTTTATTTTTCAGACTTGCTTCACCCGTACTCTCTGTCACAGAGTCTAAGGTCAGTGGACCAGCTGCTCTTGGCCATTTTGAAGACAAGGCTGAAGCCCAGAGGGTTATCGGGCCTTTGCAGTTGCAGCCTCTAAGTTATGGAACAGGTTGTCTCTACGTGTTAGGCCAGCTCCTTCACTTTCTTCCTATATCCTTTGTGAAAACTCATCTTTTTTCCCTGCCGTTCAACACATCCTGAGGTGTTTGTTCTTTTGCATGAGATGTGTTGTCTAACATTGCTTTATGTCTGCTTTTACCTAATTTCTTTTTTGCTTATTTTTTTGCTTATTTAATGTACAGCACTTTGGTTAACCACTTATTGTTTTTACCTCTGATTTATAAATAAATTGGAATGAATTCCGAAATCAAAATCATCAAGTCTGGAAATAGAGTGGAAGGACACAGAATTGAACTTGCTAGAGTTCCAGTCATGATTTAAGGAGTGGAGCAATCTGCTAGTGTTGGTCCACTATTTACCAGGAGATTTTAAAACATTACATGCTTTCCTCTGTGCTTTGCTGTGCATGATTGGCCAGTAAACACATCTGACCTAAACCCCATGGAGAATATGTGGAGTATCATCAAAAAGGAATATGTGAGACATCAGAGCGAACAATACAGAAAGTGGCTGTTAAACCAAACTGGGCTTCCTCCACTCAGTAGTATCACGGGCTGATAACCCCAATGCCACACTGCATTGATGCAGTAATTCATGCAAAAGAAGCCCTGACCAAGGACAGTTTGTGCACTGTACAGTATTTCAACTATGGGTGGAAATTGATAAGGAAACAATAAAACCACAAACCTTTTAAGGAAATATACTATTTTAATTTTAAATATACAATTTGAATCCAGATATTAAAACTGGAATCATGCGCACTTCAAATCAACAAAGTAACCAACTCCTCTTTTCTTCGCAAATCATGAACCGTGTGGAGTTAAATTTGACTAAGTTACCTATTAATAAATGTGTAATAGGACAGTAATACAGTTATATCTCGTCCAGACTGAGATTTGGCTAAAACACAGCATAAGTCCCTTTTCCTTCTGGTTAAAAAAGAAAAAAATGCTCAAAAAACAGTCCTATATTAAATTTAAGTATCTGCTGTGTGCAACACTAATCACTAAAGGAGAGAAATTGAATCTGTCAAAACAATCACTCAGCAGTAAACAGGCGCACAATAGCATTTTACAACAACATGCCTAAAGAAAGCTTTAAGTGAAATATAACGAAAGCTAATTTAGTATCTGCAACAGGTCTAACAGATCTGCAAGCCTCAGTTCATTTGTATTAAAAATGTGCTTCACAGCACACAGGCTTGCATAGGTATTATTCTACACATACAACATGAATGATGGAAAAAGCAACCTAGATTTTCTTTCTGTGTGTGTCACAAAGAACTCACCTTGGGCTAAAACCATTAAGAGCTGTTTGGAGAAACACCCTGGCCAAAGACACTTCCTGCTGCCAAACTGGCCGTGAAATACACCTTTCAGACAGCCACTAACATTTAGGGCTTTGAAAGAAACAGGCTTCAGATTCTCACCGAAGCTGAACACAAAATTGTTCTTACATTGCAGCGTTAAACCTTTAAATGGCTTCACTGTTGTGCACTGATTGTGAGCACACTGATGCTTCAAAAAACCCCGGAGTCACAATCAGTGCGACTGTGAGCAAATTTCTAAAAAACTTCGCCTGAACTTTTGATGCATGTCACGTGGTCACATTCATATTAACATATAACTACATTATGTAACTAATGAAATATAGCGGATGGGTTTTGTTGACAATTAAATAACCATTGCCTGTCAAGGCAATGGTTATTTACCTAGCACATTGTCAAATGTGCTAGGTAATCCGTCATGTAATGTATTTAACAACACTGCAACTATGATCCTATAAATCCGTGATCCCCAATCTTTTAATCACCTCTGACCATTTTAATATTAGACAATATTCACACGGACCAGCAGATAAATTCAACAAAATAAAAAGAAACAACCGGCATGAAAAAACTGGATTATTTATAAGTTAGTTATAGTAATAAATCTTAATCCAATGTGTCCTCGTAACCTTTTTAACTAATAGCAGCATCCGTGTATAATCACGCCCACAACATAACGTGAGTAACATCTTTTATGGTGTAGTTGGAGCAGCAGTTTATCTACAGCTGAGAGGAAGAGGTTTGATAAGCTCATCAGGAAGGCCAGCTCTGTTCTAGGGTGCCCCCTGGATCCAGTGCAGGTGGTGGGAGACAGAAGGACCCTGGCCAAAATAACATCACTGATAGACAGTGTCTCCCACCCCATGCATGAAAATGTTGCTGAGCTGCAAAGCTCCTTCAGTGACAGACTGCTGCATCCTAGGTGCATGAAGGAGCATTTTTGCAGGTCCTTGGTCCCTGCAGCTGTTTACAACTGCTCCCAACAAAATCAATAATGTTTACATCCCTGCTGTAACTTGACTCATTTAATTAAAATTTATGTGGCAGCTATTAGCATAACTGTTTTTCTCAGTTTATATTTTGTTAACTATTTATAAATAATACATTTACTTTTATACTTTCTATTGCACAACTACTCATGCACATTTTGTAAAAATTCACTGTTTTCAATGGTTTTTTAAATGATCCTACTCAGTTCCACGTTCTAATCTAAGTATGCCACTTTATTTTTAATAACTGCACAACAATTTGTTTTTTGTAATTGTATCCTTAATGTACATAAATAATTCTTAATTCTGTTTTTATATTTTTATACCATTATTGTTTGATCGTGAATGCTTCTATTATATGTCACTTTACTGATGTTACAGCCAAATTTCCCCTTTGTGGGACAATAAAGGATTATTATATTATTCTATTCTATTCAATTCTATCCTTTCTGTCCCTTAACACTCTCTGGTTGCTATGGTAACATTTAAATATGTCTTTAAAATAAGATTTACCTTAAAAACAAAGTGCATGAAAAATATAACTCACCACAATGCTGAATCAGTGGGAGCTCCGTGGCTGTTTTACTGTAACAAGATGACCCGTCTGGCACAGTTTTAAAGACTTCATTGCCTAATTAGAAAGCGGGCTGCCAGATATTAAGCAGAGCGGGGGCTTGGTGCATGGAAATTCGATAAATCCATGTTTTAAGTAAGACTCCTGTCTTTTTCTTGGAAATCTTCTTATGTCTCTTAATTCTTTTTCTTTTCGCAAAGATACTTTTCAGAGACTGCTGTTTTTAACCATTTTGCTAGCTTGTGTGTTTGTTTTAAGTGGTGACGTATCACATAACCAAGGCAAGCATCTTGACTTGCATCAAGAGTGAATTATATTGAAAAGCCTGGTGAAAAACTAGGAACATCAAATGTGTCAAAGAGTGGCACTCTGTCATGAGGTTTCATAAGCTGCATGCTTATTAAAAGGGGTGACCATTGCTCAGGTTGTAGGAGTGTGTCCCGTAATTAGTGGGTTGCCAATTCGAACCCCCACTCCGTCCATCTTGGTCTTTGAGTCCCTGGGTCACACAGTTCACCTGTCTTGCCTGCTGATGGTGGTCAAAGGGCCCGGAGGCGTCTGTGTGTATGGCGGCCTCGCTTCCGACAGCGTGCCCCTGGGTAGCTGTGGCAACAATGTAGCTCACCACCACCTGTGTGTGAATGTGTGGGTGAATGACTGAATGTAGTGTAATACACTTTGTGGTCCTCTGACTGGAAAAGTACTACACATATGCCCGTCATATACTAAAATAGTTCAGGTCAGCAGGTTTAACAACACCAACAAGAAAAAGTGTACATAATGAAGGTGAGGAAAAAAAAAATCAAATAAATTAAATTCACATTTACTAAATGGGCTGACAGTATCATGACACTTGTAATATTTTTAGTGGTTTTCAATTGTGTTTACATTTTGGTCCTACCTGGGTCGCTTGTTGTTGTTTAGGCTTTGCCATAGTTTATTCCTTTGTTATTTCTTGTGTTTCTGCTCTTTGTGCATTTTAGTTTAGACTCCTATGTTAGTGTTAGACCTTTTCCCTTTGGTTCATAGATCTGTTTTCTGTAGCTTGGCTCCAGCTGTGTTCTCTCTGTTTATTAGGTTCCTTCCCTCCATTTCCCTGCTTAGCACCATTCCTTAGCTGTTTTGCATCCCTCAAAATAGACTCACCAGGTTTTGATGTCACTCTTCACTCCTTAGTATTTAGGTAGGCTCTATGGTTTTTAGTATTCCTTACTTTCTTGTTTTTGGTCACAATCATCAAATCCCTCAACACTATAAATGCAAACAATGTCCTGACTAAAGATTGAATAGTGCAGTAAACTTAATTCATGTTAGTTTTTTTAATTTACTTTCTTACATCGAGTTCTTCTTCTTCTTATTGTTTAAATGGTGGGTGGCATCCAACTTAAGGTGCATTACCGCCACCTACTGTGTAGGAGTGTGAGTCAGAGTAGGAATATCCTGTAAAAAACAAACAAACTATATTCTACTAATTAAACTACTCTTCCTAAGGAATTCCAAGACTAACTTATGTATAATTATCCCGACCTAACAAAATCCTTAAATTAAATTCCCCATATCCCTTTAGTATTAACTTTTCTTTTAACCCTTTTCTATTCCTTATATATTTACTGCAAAAACATAACACATGTTCCACCGTTTCCCTATCTTTCCCGCATTCACAAAAACCTGTTGGATGTTTCCCTATTAAATGAAGAGTGCTATTTAACACTGTGTGTCTCATCCTTAACCTCGTTATTATTGTTTGATCTCTATTATTAATTTCCATATTTCTCATCTTACCTACCTTTCCCTGTATGTGAAATAAATGCCTTCCTTTTTCTCCATTTACCAACATTTCCTGCCATTCATTCAATGTCTGCTTTTTGATAATTGCTTTTACTTCTTTAACACTATATGGAATTTCTATCCATTTATTTAATTTAGTTGCTTGTTTAGCATAAAAATCAGCAATTTCATTCACATAAATCTTATTTCTATCTTTAATTTACTCAATCTAAACAAACATTCACATATTTTAAATAAAATATCCGGTCTAGTATCATTTGACACTGATTTAATGGACAAATATCCTGAAAGAGAGTCTGTACATATTATACATTTTTTCACCCTATTTTGTTCTACCCAAAGTAAGCTAAAACAGATTGCTAACATTTCCACCGTAAAAACTGACAAATTATTTGGAGTTCTGATTTTTATATATTTCTCTAAATCTGGGATACAAAAAGAGAAACCTGTGGTCTCTTTTCCTGAGTCTTTTGATCCATCTGTAAATACTGGAACAAACAATTTATGTATATTATTTAATCTTTCAAATGTAATATTATCCCAATTTCCTTTACCTTTTTCCTGTTCCATTTTAATCTTAATATAAAAATCTATATTACAATGAGGGAAAATCCACTTTGGAATAACTGAATACATACATTTCTTTATAAAATGTATATAATTTCATTTCATTTTTTATGCTAATCTATTTGCTTTCCCAACCATACTCTCAAATTTATCATTTCCATTATTCCTACATAAATAAATTTCTTTTCTAACCAAATGATCTTTTTCTGTACATCCCTGTAAACTAGCCCAATAATTTAACAATATTTGTTTGAACCTCAAATCTATCGGCATTTCTCCCATTTATACTTGAATAGATGCTATTGGTGTTGACTTCATCGCCCCACTACATATTCTTAACGCTTGGTTTTGTATAATCTCAATCTTTTTTAATAAAAGTTTTACTTGCAGAACTATATACAATACTACCGTAATCAATTACTGACCTAATCATTGTTATATAAATTTGTTTTAATGCCTGGGCACTAGCACCCCAATCAGTTCGTTTTAAACATCTCATTAAATGTATTACTTTTTTACACCTTTCTTCAGTTTTACTTATATTCTCCTTCCAAATTAGTTTAGTATCAAAAACCACTCCCAGATATCTAAAACTTTTAACTTGTTCAAGCTTTTCTCCATATAGTTTAAGATTGATCAGCACGTTTCTCTTTCTTGTAAATACCATACTTTTTGTTTTCTCTACTGAAAACTTAAAACCCCAATCATAAGACCAGCTTTCTACCTTTAATATTGCTTCTTGTAATTTATTTTGTAAGTGATGAATATTTCTTCCCCTTTTCCAAATTGCTCCATCATCAGCAAATAGTGCTTTCCCAAACTCATAGCCTATATCACCAAAAGCATCATTTATCATTATAGAAAAAAGTACAGGACTAATTATACTTCCTTGAGGAGTTCCATTTTCAACTAGATATTTATTTGATATTTTATACCCTATCTTTACTTGAATATATCTATTAAATAAAAAAAAATTTATCCACTCATATATTCTTCCTTTAAGACCTGATCTATTTAATTGAATTAATAATCCCTCTTCCCAAACCATATCATATGCTTTTCTATATCAAATAATACTATTGCTAAACTTTCTTTATTAGATTGTGCTTTCCTAATTTCATTTTCAAGATAAACTATTGGATCCATTGTTCCCCTACCTTTCCTAAAACCACTCTGATATTTTGTTAATACATTTCTACTTTCCAGAAAATGATTTAATCTCTCTGTAATCATTCTTTCCATTATTTTTCCAATATGCGATGTAAGAGCTATTGGTCTATAATTTTCTGGTTTACTTGAATCTTTTCCTGGTTTTATTATAGGTATTATTACTGCTTCTCTCCAATTATTAGGTATTTTCCATCTTCCCAAACCTTATTATACAATTCTAATAATTTTATCTTCATTTTATTTCCTAAATATTTAAGCATCTCATAACTAATCTTATCTCTACCAGGAGACTTTATTTTACTTTTCCCCAAAGCTAGCTCTAACTCAACTAAAGTGAAAGGAACATCCATTAATGACAAAAACATTCCTTGGTCACTTATTACCTCATTTTTCTTTCTAGATTCTTCTCTTCTAACCCTTCTATCCTCTTGATAAATTATCATTACTATTAATTCTAACAAATGTTTTGGCTAACATCTCTGCTTTATCCTCATTTTTAACAGCTAACTCATCCTCCATTTTAAGCACTGGATAACTCCATTCTCTGTATATTCCGTTCATCTTCTTTATCATTCCCCAAACATCACTTACTGGTGTTGTTCTCCCAAATTTATCACAAAAACGTCTCCAATTTTCCCTTTTAGCTCGTTTTATTACTTTCCTGGCTTCTGCCTGTAGTCTTTTATAATTTATTAGATTATTAAAATTATGAGTCTTTTTCAATTCTTTCATACTTGTATATCTCTCCTTAATTGCTTTCTCACATTGATCATTCCACCAAGGCACATTTTTCCTTTTCATATTGCCTTTACTTTTTGGAATTGTTATTTCAGCTGCTTCATTAATTATATTTCTAAAAGTAATTTCCACTATTTCTACATCTTCTTTTATAGTTATCCTATCTTGATTCTTTTCACATATATATTTGAATTTATCCGAATTTGCTTTTTTTAATACCCACCTTCCTTCTCTTTTTCCGATGTTTAATTCCTTAAATCCAAAAACCTTAATAAAAATTGGATAATGTTCACTCCCCAAAGAACTATCCTGTATATTCCACTCACATTTCCCAGCCAACTCATTAGAAATTAAAGTAATATCTATTGCAGAAGTGCTACCTGTATTAATATTAATTCTTGTTCCTCTTCCATCATTTAAACACACTAAATTTAAATAATCTATTAACTCCTCAATTACTGCACCATTTGTACCTGTTTTTGTTCCTCCCCATAATGTATTAAAAGCATTAAAATCTCCACATATCAAAACATTTTTAAGTTCACAGCCTATTATGAATTTAAGATTATCTAAATCTAATTTCTTACATGGATTATAGTAATTGATTATATAGATTTGTCCACTATATGTATAGATTTCTATTCCAATAAATTCTTCTTCTTTCCCCATTTTAATAACTCTATAATTTAAATTACTATTAATAAAAATAGCACACCCTCCTCCAATGCCATCTTCTCTATCCCTTCTAATCACAGTATATGGAAATAATTTAAAATCTAATGTTTTATTTAACCATGTTTCTTGGATACATACTATATCTGGTTTCTCTATTTGTTGCTCTATATATCTTTTAAGTTCCTGACCATTTGCTATTAGACTCCTTGCATTCCATTGTAAGATTAATACCATTTACTAACATATGCCTCCACCTTCTTGACTTGATCGTGCACTGAGATTTTGCCTAACTTCCTCCCACGACAACTCATTTAAATCGAAATGATTTGCATTAGCTTTCACAATAATTTGAATCCTCTCTGTCTTTGATTGTGTTTCCATTGTTGCATTAATTACTCCTGCAATGAATGTAACAAGCTTTTTCAAATCTATCCAGACTTTTCCTTCCATTTCTTTTCCCATTTCTTTGAACGATTCCTCCACTGAAGTTCCAGCTCTTTTTACTGTATTTTTCCCAACCATTTAAACTGCCTCTGCATAAGCTATCTTGTTTTGTACTTTTGTTTGATGAATGTGAACTTCTCTTTTCATAACCTGACAACCAAAATAAGCAGCACTATGCTCTCCTCCACAGTTACAACATTTTGGCTCTGTTTTGTTTCCACACTCTTCGAATCCATGATTCTCTCCACATCTAGGACACCTCTTTTTCCCTTTACAGATATTTGCCGTATGTCCAAATCTCTGGCAGTTAAAGCATCTAATAGGTTTTGGTATGTACTCCCTCACAGCATAAGACATGCAACCTAAGAAGACTCGATATGGCAACATTTCTCCTTCAAAAACTAATAAGACTGCCTCATTTTCTCTTTTTATCCCATCCTGGAACTCAGTTAATCTTTTAGCATCTTTTACTTTTGCTCGTCTTATATTATTTTTGATATCTTCCACGGATACCTCCACAGGTATTCCCCAAATCACTCCTTTTGGCCCTTGATCCCCCATTCCCACCTTACTCATACTAATCACTTTGTGTTTCCCCACCTCTCTTATTTTCCAAGCCTTTTCTCTCTGTTCTTCAGTCTTGCAAACAATTACTAAATTTCCATCTCTCAAAACCTTTGCCAATTTTATATCTCCTACCTGATTCTTCAAAATAGATGTTCGCTTAACCGGGCTCATTGTATTTATTCCATTTCCCTCACTGAATCTCAATATGATTTTAAATTTACATTCCTCTTCTTCTGCACTTTCATTTGGCACGACCCTTCTCTGTTTCCTGGTTTTGTCTCCATCTGAATTATTACCTCTCTTTCCCTTCATCGTATCCTGTCCAAAACTCATTTCCATACTATTTTCACTTTCGTATTCCTCTATATTTCGCCACTCCTTCTCATTCACTACACAGCCGTACCTACCCGCCGATGCCTGTCCTTCTCGTCTTGGTTTTGGCATTTCCTCCAACTCCAGTCCTTTTCTTCTGAGCATCAAAATATTCCCAAGTCCTTTATTTTTTCCATTTGATAACACCTTATTTTTTTCCGACAAATGTCCTTTAGCCATTAATTTTTCAATCAAATGTCGTCTATCACAATCTGTTTATCCTCCAGTCACTCAAACAAACGAACTCACGCGCTTCCACCATCCAAGCCGTCCTGCTCAGATCACCCCTCGATCGCCCTCTTTCCTTACATCGAGTTTTCTGTACTTTTTACCCATATATTAGTCTAACCAAGTACTATGTACTTGGTTTTTCTTGGTGTGCACAACACCTGTACACCCTGTGGCACCCATTTTCAATGAGCGCCAGTAGAAACAAGCTGCTGTTCCAGTCCACACTAGTCGGTGGCGGTAATGCACCGTTTGTTGTTTGCCAACCGGCAATAAAATTCAGAAGAAGAAGAAGAAGAAGAAGAAGAAGAAGAAAACAACATTAGACTAGTTTTATACCTTCTGGACTACAGTGAACTTATTGACACGGAGAGCTTTATTTTGTTTCTTGATTTCCAAAAACCTTTTGACTCAGAAGAGCACCATTTTATTTTCAGAGTGCTATAAAAATGTGGTTTTGGTTCTAAGTTCTGTAATACAAATATAACATTATATAACAACAACAATAGCTCTATCAAACTTAAATATGGAACTTCTCAGAGATTTTTGTTATCGCGTGGGATCAGACAGGGTTGCCCAATATCTCCCTATTTATTTCTAATTGCTGTCCAGTTTCTGGCCACTTGTATCACACAGAGTTCTCTAAATGGTATTAGAGTTGCAGGTAGACACATTATTATCAGTCAGTTGGCCGAAGACACCACCCTGTTTTTACAAGACGCCTCCCAAATTCCTGCCGCCTTAAATTTAATAAATTTTTTCTCTGAAGCTTCTGGCCTCCATCTTAACTTAAAAAAATGTGAGCTCATGTCTGTTAAAGAATGTGCCACTTCTGCTATTTGCAATTTTCCAGTCAAAAATCAAGTAAGCTATCTAGGAATTATAATAACAAAGGATTCTAACCTTAGATGTCTGACAAATTTCTCCTCCGTCATAGACAAAACTCAAAGATAATTAAATTTATGGCTTCAAAGAGATCTGTCTTTAAAAGGCAGTATCCTTCTTTCAAAGGCTGAGAGTTTGTCTAGGCTCTCCTATGCAGCCCAATCTCTTTATGTTGAAAATCGTACCCTTAAAATTATTGATAAAATCCTGTTAGACTTTGTCTGGAAGAGAAAATGTCACTATGTCAAAAAATCTGTTTTGATTATTTCTACGGAATATGGTGGCATGAACTTTATAGACTTTTCAACCCTGAACAATACTTTTAAAATAAACTGGCTTAAACTTTATTTCTTCAATCCATCCTCTATTTGGAATGCTATCCCCTCCTATATTTTTTCTAAAGTAGGTGGCCTGGGGTTTCTTTTGGTCTGCAACTATGACATTTCCAAAATTCCCGTGAAGCTTTCAAACTTTCATAGGCAAATGTTGCTTGCTTGTCTTATTTATAAGCACAACTTTTCACCACATAATTGTTATATCTGGAACAACAAGGACGTTACACACAAGAAAAGGAGCATCTTTTTTGAAAACTGGTTCAATGATAACATTACTTTAATTATTCAGCTTCTCAAACCTGATGGACAATTATACAGTTACAATGAATTTATCGAAGCTTATCCTGTGTTAATTTCTCCTACAGAGTTTTCTATTGTCATGGACTCGATTCCTTCTGGCATTAAAATTCTGCTGACAAGCTTCTCCCTCTCTGGTCCCATTATCACAAAATTCGATCTGTCCCAAACTTTTGTGGGTAAAATATGCCTCTCTGTCAGCCAATCTAAGAATAAAAATATTAGAATGCTCCTTCAACAACTTTATGTTTCTACTCCTCATATTATATCTTACTGGAATAGTTTAGTACACGACATACCCTGGAAAAAGGTTTGGTCCTTACCTTATCGATACCTCTTAACTAATAAGGTGAGAGAAATTTCTTTAAAATTCTGTATAAATATTACCCGACTAAAATGTTCCTTTCACACAGATTCAAAAAAGATATCGACACCAGCTGCTCTTTTTGTAATAGTCTTCCTGAAACTCTGGCTCATTTATTCTGGTCCTGCATTCATGTGGAAAAATTCTGGTCTGAGATTTTAAGACTTCTACAAATGAACATCCTTCCAAATGCTTCATTTTCCTTAAAAAATGTTGTCCTTACTTTTTATGACCATGAAAAAGACAGCAGATACTATGTTATTAACCTAATATTCATTTTAGCTAAATTTTATGTTCATAAATGTAAATATTCCAACACTAAGCCATTCTTACTTCTCTTCATCTCTGATATAAAAATAGATTTTGTGTCTATTAAAAATTCCAATAACTCGTAAGATATGAAAACCGTAAAAAATTGTTTGAAAAATATGATGTATGTAATTGGTAATTTGTATATATGTATCTTCTCAAATGCATCTCTTAGTGTTTTTTTGTTTTTCTTTTCTGTCATTCCTGACTAATTTATCTGTGCTCCGCTCTTTTATGTGCCTACTGTTGTTTTTAGCCCCCCATGTTGTTTTTTTTCTGTTCAGTCCTGTTTTTTCTTTTATTTTATGGGATCAGAAGAGTATCACCTTGAAATGAAACTGAAAATAAATATTGACATTGAAAATAAAAATTGGCATTGAAAAATATTATTGTATCTGAAAATATTAATTTTGAATCGGAAATAAATCTAGTGAAAATTTTAGTATTGAAAGTGAATTTTTTTTTACAATGCCAATCCTTTTTTCAATGCCATCATTTTTTTCAACTTCATTCAGGTGATACTGTTTTGACGCTTATGTGTGCAAGCGCATGAGGGGCGGGGCTTCAGCCCCCCATATGTTTGCATGAATGAGGCAGGAGGGAAACTTCGACTGTCCGAGTGGGATCAACATTTTTTTTGCTTCTAATGTGGTTTGTGGAAGGTGATAATCTGCAGTTGGGGACCCGATTTATGACAGTCTTTCTGTAGTCTTTTGAATCAAACATGTTTGATATTATCGCAAGTCCTAGTGTAGTCGTTGTGACGTAAATCAATCAACAACCAATAAAGCTGTTCTCACACAAGCGGAAGCACAAAGCTACAGATCCCGGCAGGGGTCAGGTGCAGAAATAATTTTTGAGGGGTAAGAATCTGTACCCTCGGTTTATTAAACTATGCGCATGGAGTCATAATCTGTTCCCTCCGTTCATTCAACTATGTGACTGTGTGGGGGTCCTGTCCGCTTACAGTGTACCCTGGCTGTTTTGGGTTGTACTTTACTGCTATGGCACAATGGTTAATAAGCAGGATTACATCACTGATGATGGTGGGTTTGAGTCCCGTTTATGATATTGTCTTGCACCTTGCCACATATCAATTTTTTTTTTTATTCCTGTGGGAAAGTAGGCTAAAAACATAGGTGTCATATTTATAAATAACAGTTTTGTAGCCACCTATGGAGCCTGGCAGGGTCTATACACAACAAATACAATATTTGTGTTCCATGGTTGAGTAATGGGCCATAAATTACAAAGTGTATGCCAACCTTGCCCCCTGGAATACAGGCACATACCAGCGCTATCTGTGCATCTGCATGGAGCAAGTGGTACAGCATAAACACCTTGCATTAAAAAGATATGAGTTAACCAGTTCCTTGATGATACAGTTCAAACTTTGAATGCAAGTCTTTATTTGACATAACATTAATCTTGGCAAAGAATGCTACAACATTCGCACAAAAAGAAACTGTATAATGCTCAGCACAATGGGAGGAATTTAGCGGGAAGCTAAAATAGCCTAGGTGTAGTCGTTTAAATAGATTAAACAAGATTCAGTGTTTATAAAATCTTTAGTCTGAGACTAAAAAACTGTTAACCCAAGTCTTTAGATGTGAGCTGATCTTTAAGAATCTTTTCTAAATCATTTCAAAGTCTCTAGGTGTACAGAAAGCATAATGTGGTTTGTGGAATAATAATAAAAAAACAACATATAAACGGTTTCTTCTCAGTTTGCCATGGCAGTTGGCGCGCATTACCGCCACCTTCTGGTTTAGAGTGTGTCACAATTACGTTTTGCAATCTAATAAAAATGAGTTGTCAGTGTTAATTTTGCTTGCACCAGTCTTAATTGATTTGTTAACGTTATTGACATGTATTGTAAATATATATTGTGGTTCTGATATAAATACAGTTATTTAATATGGTATAGCCTATATAGTGTGTATTTACATCCCTTCATACCACACTGTCTGTAATGAGGAGAACCTCCAACAAAGACAGGCTACACAAGCATAAAACTTTATCACAAAGACTTTTAGTCTACTGGTCAATTGAAGAAACCGTTTGTCTTTTTTTCTTCCACAAACCACATTATTAGCAATGTAAATGTCCTGTTGTTTCTCGTGTCTCGCCTCGGACAGTCGGAGTTTCGCTCCTGCCTCGTTCATGCAAACATATGGGGGGCTGAAGCCCCGCCCCTCATGCGCGTGCACACACAAGCGTCAAAACAGTATCACCTGAATGAAGCTGAAAAAAATAATGGCATTGAAAAAAAGATTGGTATTGAAAAAAAAGTTTGAAAACTTGAGTTATTTTTTTCAATGCAAATACATGAGTTTCATAGGAAAAAAATCCCTTTCAATACAAAAATTTTCACTAGATTTATTTCAGATTCAAAATTATTATTTTCAGTTACAATAATATTTTTCAATGCCAATATTTATTTTCAGTTTCATTTCAATGTGATACTGTTCTGATCCCATAGTATTTGATCTATTTTCAATAAAGCTTGAAAAAAAAGAAGAAGCTGCTGGAAAAACTATTCAAACTCATGCAAGCGGGTGTGCACGGTGCTTAAGTGGTCTCACGGAAGGTTTGCTTCAATGTTGATTTCGGTACACATCACCTCGTCTTTAGAAAATAAAAATCCATCCACACCTAACCGCATAAGCGTATTGTTAAGGACATTCAGAAGATATTCATGCCGTTTCTGACCGTTAACACCGGTTGAAAATAAGATGACGGAGTATCCTTTGTTACATGCAGTGACGTTTTGAAACCGAAAACCCCTCTTATGCAGGCACAAAGTATCACCAAATCTTCTCTTTGGTCGGAGTTTTTTGAAAGAATACTTTTTAATGCTGTAAATCTGCGCTTTTGTGTGGATGACAGGCCAAATCATAGAAAAATATATTTGTTTTGTCAAATACATGTGGACAAGGCCTTAGTGTAAACCCAGGGTGTCCAGCTCCAGTCAAGGGCTGGTGTCCTGCCAGTTTTAGATGTGTCTCTACTCCAACACAATTGATTCAAATGTTCCAACTACCTCCTCAGCATGGCAAAGTTTTGCAGAGGCCTGCTAACAAGCCATAATTTGATTCAGGTGAAATGAACCAGGGAGAGAAGTAAAATATGCAGATGGTGGCCCTTGAGGACTGACGTTGGTCACCCCTGGTGTAAACCAAACATTAGTAGCCTAGGAAAAGTTGTTCTAAAATTCAGTACACAGTAAGTCTTGATGAAAGCTTTTTTTAATCCTTATTATTATCGTTCTTATTAAATGTGGCCAGTTCTACCTCTGCATACTCAAAAAAGCTCTGTAAGACTGTGTTCTACAGTTCTGGTGATCATGTGATCTTAAATTATGATTCCTGTAAACATTTTGTATTGATTGAAAACACTAAATGTGGATCATACCATCTAAATCTGTTTGTGTTCTTTTATTTTGAATGCAGGATTCGGACATCGCAGATGACTTCACCCAGGTCCCTCTTGGGGTTCTTTATGACTCCGGACACACCACCACAGATGAACAGCAATGCAATCATCCTTGAAGGAAACATTGTCATGGACGAGATTTCTACAACCTCTCAAGCAATTTGCCTTCTCTTTGGGTTAATGTATGCACTCCATCTGGATTATCCCAAAGGTATGAAGAACACATTTGAGTTCATGCAGAATATATTATTGAACCTCGGACAACAAAAGCTCAGGCCAAAACTCCAAACATTACAAAATGCTCTATTGAGCACCTAGATGTAGATTTTAGGGATAGCTATACTAGTTGTATACATGAGTGAGAGTATGATGGACCTGAACAAAACATTACTGAATGGATATTTGACCTCCCCATTTTTTTTTTTTTTTTTTTGAGCCAGAGAGGTCGCCATATTGTATTCTCCAGAAATAAGAAACCATGTTTGGTACATAACTGGGTGAGAATGATCCCTCTCATTGAAATTATAAATGTTCACAGTAACTGTCAAATGAACTGCAATGGGTCTTTTTTGTTTTTTTTGGTCAGCCTCATTTGAATTTATGCATATCTGGCTCAGTATGTTCAGTGTGCAGCTACTGCTACCTCACAATACCAGAGAACGAAGTGGTACTTGGGAGTCCAGAAGTAAAAAAATAAAATAAAATAAAAAAGTTTCATGAAGACCTAAAGTAAACCAAGGTATCTGTTGAGATATGATTTATTTTTGTATTTCATCGCTGTTTTTTTTTTTCATATTGGACGGAGGTAGTTCACTGGCAAAAAAAAAATCCTTATGTAGGTCACAAGACACTGCCATCAGCAGACATGTTATCTCCAGTAAGTAAATCAGTAGAATGTGGCATGCTTTTGTGGAATTTGAATATATGTTAGGGTTGGGCGATGTCCCTCAAATTGGCAGTTGATGATGTTCACAGTAAAAGATCGCGATGGACGATGCTATCGTGGGAGGGGGAGGGACTTTTTTTTTTTTTTACTATATCTCCTTAAATAGGCCTAAAAACGTTTTACTTAAAAAGTAGGAAAACTACTTTCGTTATTTTACTACACTAATACATTCTAAGTTGTAATACGTTGTACATTTCAAGTTGTAATACACTTCACGCAGCTGCGTGAATAAGACTAAATTAAGTGGCCACTTCAATGGGACACACTGTACTCACCCGGCCTTTTCAATACGTGACACTCGGTTGCAGGTAAGGGGAAAAAAAGAGACTGATGAACCGAGCTGTAAAGCACAACTTATTTTGGACCAGTCGCTGCTGCCAAGAAGTAAAAAAAAAGAAATAAAACTTGACGTCCGGATTTTGTTCTCAGTCACCCATAAGGAAGGCGGTCTTTGTATCAGGATCCACCTACTACTCCAGGTTGTTCTCCTCCCAGGTAACAGCCTTACAATAAGTTATTTTCACAGAGCAGCTACACGACGCGGTCCTCCCCTGTGTCGGCTGACAGGCGAACAGCTGATCTACTTTGACGCTCTCACGTCTCGGTCTCCACCCTCGGTGTGCTACGCCTCCCTTCAGCCGAAAACTGTTGGAAAACAAAAGGCAGCCACCAATATCCGCGCACCCTTGACTCATAGTGCTCATAGCGCAAGTTGTGCAGCGATCCTCGCTCGCTTCATAAAACAGAGGTGAAACGGTACTCACAGACCGTGAGTACGATGTGAGTGAGATGACGCGCACACATGTCCCGCAAAACTGCGAGCGGCAGACAGGCAGCGCGAGGCAGATCATCGACGTGTGCTGCCGTAGTATGTAGTGTGAATCTATCTGTGAATGTATCTGCTCCGAAGATGTATACTGTTTACAGGCACAGTTCTGTTTATAATACAGTTTTAATGATCTGGTTTTATTCAGGTTTTCAACTGTCAAAGACTAATGTTGGTGGGTCTGTTTGTTGCTGTGAAAAATTTAGGAAAGGAACACTCATTCTCAAGTCTCACTCATACTGTCATAAATCACATACTCTGATTTTTCTCTTTCACTCACTCACTTGCTCACTCACACATTTGTATAACTCAGTCCCACTCACATATATATCCTGAGGAAATAATTCAGAGACTGGTATAACTTGGCCAGAATCTGAACCAATCCGTACGCTAAAAGAAAGATTGTTTAGCCAAACTTAACCACTGATGGTCACTTTCAGACAAGTTTGAGAATGAAAAGCATGTTGATTGTTGTTTATAAATGCTGAAATAAAAAATTTACTATGGATTTCATAATGTCATTTGTTGAATTATTTTCAGGTTAGCTAAACTAAGGTATATTAAGGTTTTTTTTTTTAAGATTAAGTACTGCTCACTTACATGGTTAAGTTCATGTGACTTATCTTTGAGTTCTTGTCAACTTTATTGAAGTGCATGACACTAAGATACCTTAAGTGTAGTGTATACCAAATGTAAAGTAATGTCCACTTATTTTGGCAGAATATATTAAGTTCTTGTGACTCAAAGTATTTAAGTTGTAACTGCTTGATTTGAATTTAACTATACTGAGAACTTAAAAAAAAAAAGTACAGCTCACTCAAATATAACAATTTCACAATACTTTCCACAAGTAAGTTTGTTTACGTACTTTTCCCAAGGTAATCGGTTTCCTAAATATTTTCAAGTAAACTTAACTAGTTAGAATTTACAGTGAACAATCTATGTTGCTTCCAAGCTTTTGACAGCACTTTGGTCCTGCTTCATCCAACATGACAAACATTCCAGTACATTTTTTTTCCAATGAAGACGGGATGTTTAATGCAATGTAGTTATAATATAATATAAAATAAAACTTTCAATGTAACACGATTAAAACCATCCATGGCCCTTAATGGTCTAGTTCAACAGATGAGATACCGCAGCTCAATTTGCTGAATAAGTTAATGCTGGCTTCGATAGAAATGTCTCAGAAATAGAGAGTGTATCACAGTTTGTTTCATACGGGACAAGCAACTTGCAGAATTTAAATTATCTGCTGCTAATTTCAGTGAGACAGATGCCACAGGACACGTTTAGCGCTCTAGTGGAGACTATGACTTAACAGGGCAGGGCTGTTTTGGTAGGGAAAGGGGGACCAACACAACATTAGGCAGGTGGTTGTAATGTTATGGCTGAGTCTGAGAAAGAGTAAAACCTGGACCTTAGTGTCAAAAAGATCAAAACGTAAACTTCAAACTTCAGCAGAAAAACAGTAAAAGCACAAGTACTATCATATGTCTACATGAACAATGTTTAGTACAAAATTTGGTTAGGGGACTATGTACAAACATTACGTGTACCCATTTGAAGCCCATATTTAATTTAATACTTGGATCAAATGAAACTGCAAAAGGACATGTGGCTCGATCCGTACAGTGTTTATCCACGGTTTTATTTGTACACAGCTGAGCCAACAGGCCAACTGGCAGAGCAAGAGACAGGATGGAGATTTGTTTAATGAGGCCAGAGGAGAGACACAGTGAGACAGAAGGCCCAGATCACAAGCAGACTAAACAGTTCTACATATTTCAGGCAGCAATGTGGCAAACATTCATCCTGATGAAGTGCCCCTGATGAAGACTTTGAACGGGCTGCACAGCAGACTGACATCTGAAATTACATGTGGAGAAGGTGGGAAGTAGAGATGCATGCGTATATTACAGCAACATTATCTCCAGATGAGTATTATGTAATTTTAAGAAGAAATTATAAAAAGCTATTTTAGATCAAGTAAGAAGCTAGTAATGTTCTTAATTAAAGCTAAGAGTTTGGTTTTACATTATTCATTTATCACATTATTAATTCTTCGAGCTGTTGAAATGCAGCCTGTTATTTATTAAATAGAAAAACAATACTATATAAAATTCTTTAATTTCTTTCACTCTCGCCCCGTGACTGCTGGAGATAGGCACCAGCCTACAGTGTGAGCTCCTTTTCAATACATTGGATATATTTGATGAAAATACTAACGCTTTTTTGTAGAGGTATAATTTTCTCCTGGTGACACTCAAAATTAAAAGCAACAAAAGCGGGCAAGATACATATATGGCCTACTCAACTTTGGATGACACTACCTAGGGATATAATAATCTGTCTCATGTCAGATTTAATGCAGTTCACTCGTAAGCTTCATAGACTTTGGCTTTTCGGTCCTCTCATTCAGCTGCATTAACCTCAGGATTAACCTTCTGGAAATGAAACAGCAGAGCGCTTGTCCTTATGTTGTTTAGTCCTCTCATAAAGTACATTTTCACAGACTATGATTGAATGGTAGAAGTGCACTTGGAGATGCTTAACCAAGGTTAATGTATGGGTTAATACAGTGGAACTCACAATGGGATAACAATCTGACCAGATGCAACATGGCAGTGAATTTCCATACCCGCACATGCCTAAATATAGGATTCGCTGTAAAACAAATACATTAAAGTGGTACCAGGCACTAAAACAGGTAAAATATATACATTTGGTGTTTTGTCATTATGTTTTAATTTAAATGCAAATCCACAGAAATATGTATGACGGAGGATAAAACTACAAGCCCAACACTGTTGGGTTTCAGACAATTACCTTTTTATTTAACTCACTTTTGACCTAATTTATAGGCTGTCTATGTTCTCAAACTCAGAATTTGAGTATCACAGAGTTGGGATTTCCTGTTAGACATATGTGCTTTATCCTGACTGGATCAGAGAAGACTAGATCACAATCTTGATTCATTCTGTGTGTCTGGGGAACAGCTGAGGCTTCAATCCGTGCAGACAAAGAAGATTTAAAGCCAGAAACATGGGGAAACAGAGCTGATCACTACAACTGCAATCTGAAATGTATTACCTAATCCCTAAACAAAACAACAAAACATATTTTTAAGGATGGTTAAACCTGTTGCACATAACCCTTTCTTGGCTGTGTTACTGGATTTTTATTTTATTTTCACTGGTTCCCCTCACGCTTTAGCCATTATCGTTGCATTAGCTGTGGTGGAGTTGGACCCAAGCACAGTTTCATGATTCATGTGATTTATTTAAGGCTTTTAGCAAATTTCCACTGGTATGTAAATGATTTGTCATTGGTGAAGAGCCTTAAAATATTTTAGATTGGAGGTAAAGACTTGAGGCTAAAATTACCACATATAGTTTTTTTTTTTTTGCAACCTAGGTCAAATTCTAAAGTATCTGATATTTTCTACACAGTTTTCTCACTAATAGTCCAATCTCCAACTTTTACCTGTTCAGGTATATGCTAAAAGTCCTTTTTTCAGTCATTCACTCTTTTGATTAGCCAGGCTTTTTACCTCCTCCAGTGATTGCCTCAAATTCTTCTGGTCCTTCTTGTTTAGACTAAGCTATTCTAACAAATAATGAGATATGGACCTCTTCGGCCTATGATGATTCTAATAAAAAAAATTAGAGAACAACTAAGATGCTCGTCACGGAAAAGAAGTGGGACAATTGCGCAAATAAACCCAAATGTGCTGTATTTTAGCTACCTTGTAAGAGATTTACCAAAAGAAATCCTGTACTCCACCCCTAAAAACAAATAACTGAAAAGAGCTACAGTGAAAGTCTTACCAGGCTTTACACAAAAGAATACAAAACATTGGGGATGTAATTTAGGGTTATCCTCCTCTATACTTCTGCTTCATGCTGTGTTAGAAATAATTCCCTCACATCCTGTATGCAGTGGTTTAAGGTTTCTGCAGATCTAAATACACTCAAGCATCATAATCAGAAAGCTCTCCTTCTTTTTTAACCTTTGTAGTGTGTGTGTAGATGTGTGTTGTTCACCAAGAAAACATTTAAGAGACTCTCAGTCACACAATACTTGAAACAAGAACACCTTACTGAGAAGTGAGCTCACATCCTGCTGTGATGGTGATGCTAGGGAAGGAGGGAAACAGTGAGTACTGAAGACTTGAGAAGAAGAAAATAGATGATGGCAGAAGATAAGTGAAAACAAGTCAGCAACACAATAGAAAAGTATGTATTTTGACAAAGAGTTGGGAAACTTTTAAAGGATTTTTGGGGGAAAAGGATGTCACCCAGGACAAGTCGCCAGTCCATCACAGGGCAACACAGAGACACACCGGAAAGACAATGATGAATGCACACACTCATACATAGAGCCAATTTAGAGACTTGACCTAACAGTCATGTTTTTGGGCTGTGGGAGGAAGCCAGAGAAAACCCAGACATGCACACAGCATCCAAAATCTGTGCAGATAGAAAACAGATCAGGATTCAAAACCAGGACCTTCTTGCTCCAAGGCAACAGTGCAACCAACTGTGCCACCATGCAGCCTATAAAATATGTTTTCAAATAATGCCAATAAAAACCTGATACCTTAAATAAAACGGAGTCTAAACAAATGCTATCACAAGTAATCTGATTAGGCAATGGAGTTCACCTGTGCTATTTAATCTCAGTAGAAAATGTTCTGAGGTACATTGGCAAACCAAATTTGCTCCAGTGAGATTAAAGCAAAATTGTGGTCAAAATGTGGCAGAACAGTAAAACTGCACATCAACATGAAAATGGTGGTGGCATCATAATTCTGCGGGGATGCTTTACATCACTAGAGAAAGAGAATTAAGTCACAGTTGATGGGAAGACCACTTCAAACTCAGATGATTTCTCTCTGATGTTAATTATAGGGCAAGTATGGAACAGTAAGCCAATGGATCAGTCCTGAGCCAGTTATTACACAGTGTGGTATGATGCCTGCTTGTTGTGAGTAGTCAGGTACTTACTCCCCAATGGCAGGTCGATGTGTGTTGGGGTTCTGTGATACACTGCACACAGTACAATATCCTCTCTTGGTCAGGCTTCTATTGATCTACTGGAACCTTTACATTAAATATAAGGTGTTATAATGTACCAGGAGTTTTCAACATTAGGCCACTGTAACATCTGTAAGCACCCCATCCAGTCACTTTTGATGAGATTTACTTTAAGATTATTTAAAACATAATGGACACAACAAGAGGAGTCTGGATTTACTATTTATATACTTTTTTTCAATCTGTCAAGAAGAAATATGGAGAACTTACAACAGCTTTACTGTAGCAGTCAATTCAGGCAAATATTATTTGATGATCTTTGAAGCTGCAGCGTTTACTCCTAAATCAAAGTTCACAAACTAAAGGATGAACTTAGATTTTAGTCTAAGTATAAGCAGCTTTGCTGAAAAGAGGTACACTGAAGAATTAAGGAAGGAGGACTTTCAGAAAATCTAATCTTTCTGGAAATTTCTCCACCTCACCTGTTTGGTGAGGGTGGTCAGGAAGGACATCAAAAAGCATTAGGAAGCCCTAAGAGATTTATTGCAGAGGCCAGAGAAACCAATCTGCGCCAGATAAACTGAGAAAGTGAAATACCAAAAGAATGCCACAGCACAGACTAGTGTTATTATCCCAGTGGCTCAGAACCGAGGACATTTCATATATGGTTTGAGGCAGAAAGTTTACCACCTTTTTTCAAAATTTTGTACAAAACTCTTTTATTCTAAAAGCTTTGAGGTTGACATTGGTAAACCCAAAACAGCATTAGCACCTGAAAATCTGAAGTAAAAACTTGGATGAAAAGCCCATGGTCAATTAGCTGAATTTGTAATTCAGCCTATCACTGTCAGCATAACGTCTTGCTGCTTTTTGAATCTCTCTCATATAAAGCTTTGCAGAGCTTGGAGGGAGCTGATTAGTGCATTTCTCATTCACAGTTAGTTGTTGAATTTTCCTTCGCCCCGTGACTGCTGGAGATAGGCACCCCCCCCCCCCCCCCCCGCAACCCTGCATAGGAATGACGGGTACAGAAAATGGATGGATGTTTTGTGTGTGTGTTTCATGCTTAATTATGTAATTTATGTGTCATATATGCTGTGTATGCTTTATGCTGTTTTTACATTATCTCCTAATCTTGTAAAGCACCTTGAATCACCTTGTTGTTGAAAATGTGCTATGCAAATAAAATTGCCTTGCCTTGATGTTTGTGGTATGCCTTTAATGAAAGTCCAAAATTCAGTTTATCAGAACATTTGAATGTAACATAAGATGATTAGAAAAGTACTTAAAACAGAAATGTTAGCATCTTGAGAAGTAAACAAGCAATCCACCTGTGGCACTGCTTTCACAGCAACATTCAGCTCATATGCATTGGTGGTTTTGGTGATTGCTGTCCTCCATAGAATCCCTATTGGGTTTCAATCAGGCCAGTTTGTGGGTGAGTAAAGCACAGTAACACCATGGTCATTAAAATTAGAATATTATTTCAGACCAATAGAAGTATTTTTTATGCAGAAATCTTATATTATGATCATGTTAGAGCCTACACAGGATAGACTGTTGCCTTCACAATCGTCCAGAAGACAGTCATTGATTCCCTCCGCCCCCCTTACATAAATTACAATTTTAAATATTTTACCAATAACATAAATGTGGGCAACAACTTGACTTTGAAATTCAGAACTGTTTTTGTGAAACAAAGACCAAATATACTGACAGTAATTGTTTTTTTTTTGTTAATTCTTTTGTTAATTTTGTTAATCATATTTTAAAAAATGTCTTGCAGTTGCACAGAAAAAGAAATCTGTGTTAGAATTATGGTAGGACATCACTAGACGCTTTCCCCAAAAGTGGGTTGGAGTCAGGCATTATTGTGGTCTTTACACTTCCCAATTCAAGACAAGTTAAATATTAATACAACATTTAACTTTGATATATTATATTAAAACTGGAGAAACGTTACTGAATGATTTTCGTAATTTATATTCTACTTTTTGGGTTGACTTGTTTCTAGGAACCTTTAATAAGTAATCCATAACTTGCTATATCCAATTGAAGTAAGGCAGATATAGTTAGATGAGTAAACCTGTGCATATCTGCAATCAGAGCAATAATTTAAAAAGTTTTAAACAGTTGAAACTGTGATAGACAAGGCAGAATGAGGACCAAGTTTATCTTGCCAGCACAAAGTGAGCATGACAGCAAGAAAAGCAAAATACTTCTCCAAAGCTCACAGTTAGGTACTGTAAACAGTGACATATCTTGTTCACTAAGGCCCTATAATAGGGTTATACTATATAAGGAACACGTCTATTTCAACACTGTCTACTATTTTTTCTTCATCACAATTTCCCCCTCCATTTGTGCTGAGCTTCAGCATCTCATCCCTTAATATTATGCATCATATGTGGGTATTGAGGGCAGGGAAGGTCCATTCAATTGGTCAAATATAGTATTGCCATGCAGAATTAACATGCATTGCACATGAAATACAGTCACCTACCTAATATTGGATTCAAGCAGTCCTTTGCGATTGCGATATTGCACAGATTAACATTGCAATGATATGACATATTCTCCAGTTCTATTCTACAATCATCGAATGCAGTTAAGAGACCAAAAATGCATTAGGTGCCAGCTGGTAATTTAAAAGGCATAAGCATTTTTTTTCTGTATAAATCATTACATACATAAATGTGTGTATTTGCTAAACGCTACAGGGACGTATAGTGTGGGCATGCATTTTGTTCATATTTGATTAAAATGTAGCTTTTTGGTAAGAAACACTCAAGATGGGTCTGGCATGAAACAAAGGATGGAGATGTGGAAAAAACATATAATTCCAATTGTTAAGTATGTTGGAGGGTCTGTTATGCTGTGGGAAAGTTATTCTTTCAAAACACTTTGGAATCTTGTTAAAGTGCATGGTATCTTGAACTCTTTGAAATACCAGTAAATTTTAGTTGAAACTTGCCAGAAAACAGAAATTGTGTCATCACAGGGTCATTCCACAGTACACTGATCCAATACATGGGCTTAAATTAACAGGAGGCTCACCACACACAAAATCCAACTTCTTTTATAGCCATCTGAGCTCCCAAACATACAATTAATTCCTATAGAACACCTGTGGGATCTAGAACTCTGGATGGCCAAGAGTTGAAATTCCCCAACTCAGTCCATGAGAGACACTGCCCTGCAACTTTTAGATTAATCCTGTTCCAAGAAACCAGAATCAAGTGAATGGCACATCACCCGGCCTTTGCAGAACGTGATGGCATGCTGAGAAGGGAAGTCAGTCACTAAGGACTGGTGTTGTAGTTTTATAATTTTTCAATAGGTGAAGGTATTTTACCCTGTCCTAGTGAGAGACTGTGGAAAGAGGAACAGTCAATGATTCTTCTCTCTGTATCATCAAACTTTGTGAAATGTTACTGAAGACAATTGTTTTTTGTGCTGTCACATTCCTCAAAAAAAGGTTGTACCAAGTATTTATAACAGTGATTTGTTGTGAGTACTGTAAATTCCACCACAAACCATTTAGAAAAGGTGGACCAGTACTACACCAAATTATATCAGTTTGTAGAGAAACAAGTAAAATCAAGTGATTTAACTAAAGTAACTCTGTGCATAATGATAATTTACATAATTTCATAAAACAGCAAAAGGAAGTTTAAACATGACATAAAGCTTCCTCAGTTTAACCATTTTTATATAAGCTGCTCCTTTTCCCTTCACCTTGCCTCTAAACTCCTTTTCTTATTAGGTAAAACACTTAATGACCTTTTCTCGAGCAACGGTAGTGAACACCGACCTGCAGTGTTGAGGTGAGCCGCACTGAGGCTTAAAACACTAAGCCTCCTGTTCTGTTTGTCTCAGAACATTAATCCGGGTTTCTGCCCGGACACATTCACCAGGGCATGGGGGTGAAGGCTGCAGGACTCTAGGGAATACAATGGTACACAACACGTGTGTGCTTGTCTGTATATACCATGCAACATAGAATTGCACAGAATGGACATAGAATTGTCATAACATGACTGTGGGAGATTAATTCTCAAAGAAGAGATGCTAATACCAGGTAGTTCAAACTACCCAAGCAGACCAATGATAAGGAGATTAATTATTTGTTTGTGAGAGAGCATGGGTGTATTTTTAGGTCTGAAATCGGTGTACTGCTGGATCTCATTTGATTATTTCTGGATGGCTGAAATCTGCATCACAACCTACCTCAGCTAATTGCTTACATGACTGGAATGACAAGAAATTGCCACACTGTGTGTGCTTGTGTATGTGTGGGGCTGCAAGTACACATTGTGTCACATATGCATGCCACTTGTATGGGTCTTTTACAAATTCACCCACCTTTATGCATAGAAATAGCCATATTAGGCTTAACTTTATCTGTCTGTGTACTAATTATTTCAATTCTCCTACTTGGGTTTCCAGTTCTCCACTCAGTTATATCATTTTTACTTTAAGGTAATTTATCCTGCTGCGATGCTTTCTCTCCTGAAGGCCTGACCTGTTTCCATTCATAGTATGGCACATGCGGCAGTTTTGTAGAAGTCAGTGGTAAACTGCAACCCTGGCTCTGACAGATTTGACACTAGGAACAAACAGTGCCTGATAAACAGTGAATAAACTTCACATTAACAAGCAAAAAGGTGATGCAGAAATAACTACAAAGGGTTATGGTTGAGAATATCTAACCAAAACCACAGTAAAACCTCAATAGAAACCAAAAAGAACTTAAAAAACATGTGTGCATGTATGTGTTATTATTGTGCAAGTGAGTATTTTCATAATTATTTCTTACGCATCTTTTCCAACTCCAAGCTGCATATATGTAAATGCTTATTGGGTTTAAGCTTTTAAGGCACTGTGAATTTGTGTAATAAGGGACGGTTTTGTCTATGAAGATCAATATCCTATATCAAGGTTTTCTGAATTACCAGCCAGCCTTTTTTCTCCGGGGTAAAAATGAGCCAGAAAAAAAAGGTAACCGAAAAATTAAAAAAAAGTGAAATAGTCTTTTAGAGAATAAGGTAGTTGAAATCAGCAAACTATTGGGGTGTGATCATAGAAGCATCAAATGTATGCATGTAAAGCATCAAAGGAATTTTGCCCCCCTGCATTTTGTAGGATTTTTTTATATTCAGCCATATTAGAGGATTTTTGAGCATGAACAGTCCGTTTAAATTCATATCACAGCATAACTATTGATTTTTAAATAATCTAGACTTTGACTAGGCCACAATTATTCAAATGTTGACATAATGGCATGTTTTGTATCATTGTCCTCTTGCATAACCGCATACACTTCACCTTGAGGTCACAACATGGCTGAACACTCTTTTTCTTGATTTTTCTGGTAGAGTACACTGAAGTTATTCAATAATAAAAGATAATCTTTGAAACTACAACTAGTCCAGTTAATTTGTCAAAAAACGAGAATAACATGATCAAAGGAAGAGGAAAAACGTAGAAATAATTATTTTGCACACAAACACCACAAATTTTAGCACACATAAAACCTACCAAATGAAACCAATAGTAAAATATTTAAAAATCCTTAAATTTGCAACTCTAATATAATTATGAGTACAGAGTGCTTAATTAAAAGACTAGCTCAGAAATGGAAAGAAACAGCATGACAACTTTTGAGTGCTAAACACAAACCATACTGCCACAGCATGTTTCAAAGTACACTGATTTTACTTTATAACAACTCTCCTTGAAACAGAAAAAATGTACCTCTGTGGAATGAATCATTTTTGTTTTTCCGTTGCTGATTTAGAGCTTAATAGTTCATGCTGGCTAACCAGCCAGCGTGCTTGTCTGGACAGATGAGGGTCACCTACTCTGACAAAAGCCATTTTTTCTTTCATTATTTCATGGCAGAACGTTCAGATTAACAGGATTTTAACTTCACCCAGCTTTCATCCCTCCATGAAAATTAGACAAAAGATTGCAGAGCAACAGGCTAGAGTGATAAATGCAACTTAAGCTACCATTAGCGGCTAAATAGATCAAGGTTTAAAAGAGGGCTGGAAGCAACTGCTAAATTCTGTGAAACTGTATATAGATCTACTGAGGTAGAAATTAAAGACTCAGTCACCAGAATCCTTCTTAGCTACAATACATTGAAATGACCTCTGCTTGAATTTATAAATAAACATAGTACAGTTTTTTTAATCCACTCTTTACCACACTACATTCATTTATATTGTTTCAGAAATGTAATGTCATTGTTTTTCTTGAGGTGCCACCATAGCATTTCATAAGGTTGAGGTCTGAACTTTGACTGGGTCAGTACAACACCTGATTCTTTTCTTTATCAGCAAATCTGTTGAAGATTTGCTGCTGTTTTGTGGAACATTTTTCTGTCTATGACCTAGTTTGGGTGAAGCTGGACAGGTGGCCTCACACTTGACATCAGAAAACATTGTGCAGTTGCTAAAACAGGCCAGATCAGTTCCCTACCAACATGTTTGACAGTTGGTATGAGGTGTTTGTGCTGACATGCTGTGTTTGGGCTTCTATAAACATGCTGCTGTGCGTTACAGTCAAACATCTCTACTTTGGTCTCATCTGTCTGAAGGATATATTTCCAGAGGTTATGTGGTTTGAGCAACCATGCAATGAACTAAGTCATGTTGTCATATTCATTTTAGAAAGGTACTGGTAAAACTATCTCTTGGCAATGCTTCTAAACATGCCACAGTTGTTCAGTATATGTTCAGTTTTTTTGTGCTATTTGTTCTACTTGTGGTATTTGTCATCTCACCTCATTATTTTTTCTTATCTTAATTTAGCTAGGTTAAGCTGATTTCAGCTCATCTTATTTGATCATTATTTTGTTTTGTTTATTGTAGCTCACGATATCTTATTTTAATTTTGCCTATCTTAGGTAATCTTGGCTGAGCTATTGTTTCTTAATTTATTTTTATCTTAGCTCAGTTTAGCTTATATTCACTTGTTTTATGTTAATTTAATTAATTAGATCTCAATTTAGTTTAGTTTATCTTTAGTTAGTTTAGTTTAGTTTGTGTCATATAACACTCTGAAGCCTGATAACTAAGTAGTCCTTTATATTTTGTTTTCCAAGCCCTGCATGGCTTCCTCAGTGTCTCAAAGTAACACAGTTACAGTTAATTAACACAGTCAATTTCCCTTCAGAAATTGATGGTCTGGTTCATACCGTTACTTCCTCATTGCGTCTCGCATTAGGTAATGTAGCCCCCTTAAAAAAGAAAGTAATTAGCCATAGGATATTGACTCTCTAGGTTAATGCAGAGATGCATACTTTAAAGCAAAATACTAAGAAATTGGAGAGAAAATGGCGCTCTACACAACTAGAGGATTCCCATTTAACCTGGAAAAATAGTCTATTGCTGTATAAAAAAAACATGTTGCAGGGTTTTAAGTAAAAGCACTAGGCTGGTTTAAATCATATTTGTCCGACAGAGACCAGGTTGTTCATGTAAATGATAAATCTTCTTTACACTCAAGGATTATTATTGTGGAGTACCAGGTTCTGTGCTTGGACCAGTTCTTTTTACTATATATATATATATTTGGGATGTAAGAAAATGTCGATACACCGATATATTGCAATGTTTTATTTGCCGATATTGTGTCGATATTCAAAACAAAAATATCGTTGGTTTTTTTTAAGGATTTGAATGGAACCATTAACGATGACAGTAATTTTTGTACTAAAATTAAAAGTATAACTGGTAGTTTGTAGCTGTTTTCACCTTCTTTGTTCCAGTGGAAGAACTAGATCTAGTAATAAAACTGAATGTGTTAAAGTAAGAAACAGGTTGGACTGTTTAGAATGCTGTGAGAGTTTTCCTACTGTTAAATTCTGTTTTAAAAATCACAATATATAGTCTTACTCATAGTATCGCGATATATCGTGTTGTCTCCCCTGTATCGCGATACATATCGTATCGCCAGATTTTTGCCAATACACATCCCTTATATATATATATATATATATATATATATATATATATATATATATATATACTTCCAATTGGTAAAATCATTAGATAGCATGGGATACATTTTCACAGCTATGCTGATGATACCTAACTATATTTGTCCATAAATCTTGATGAATCCAATCAATTAGGTAGATAACAGGCATGTCTGGAAGACATAAAAACATGGTTGAATCTGAAATCTCTGCTTTTAAATTCTGACAAGACAGAAGTTGCCGTCTTTGGACCACAAGCTCCATAAAAAGAAACTAGTCAATCACTTCATCTGGATGGTATTAAATTGGCCTCAAGTTTTAATGTAAAGAACCTCAGCATCATTTTTTACTTAGACATGACATTCACATCCCATATTTAACAGGTTTCTAGGATTTCCTTCTTTCACCTTCGGAATATTGCTAAAATTAGAAACATCCTGTCCAAGGGTGATTCTGAGAAACTAGTCAATGCATTTGTTACCTCAAGGCTGGACTACTGTAATTCTTTTCTATCAGGTAGTCCACAAAATGCAATTAAAAGCCTTCAGTTGATCCAAAAGGCAGCAGCAAGAGTTTTGATGAATAATAAAAAGAGAGATCACATTTCTCCTGTATTGGCTTCCCTTCATTGGCTCCCTGTTAAATCCAGAATAGAATTTAAGATCTTCCTTCTTACATATAAAGCCCTTCATAATCAAGCTCCATCATACATCAGAGATCTAATTGTTCCATATGTTCCTAACAGAGCACTTTGCTCTCAGACTGCAGGTTTACTTGTAGTTCCTAGGATTTTAAAAGGAGAATGGGAGGCAGATCTTTTAGTTATCAGGCTCCACTCCTGTGGAACCAGCTCCCAGCTTTAGTCCGTGAGGCAGACACTCTGTTTACTTTTAAGGCCAGGCTTAAAACCTTCCTTTTCGATAAAGCTTATAGTTTTAGTGGCTTAGGTCATCCTAAGCTATCTCTATTGTTAGGTTGCTATAGGCTTAGACTGCTGGAGGACAAACTGACCACTTTTGTTCGCTCTGTAATTTTCTCTTCTACTACTCTCCGGTTGTATTTTTTCAGTTATTTTGACTTTTAACTTTGTTTTTGCTCTCCATAGAGGCTATACCTGGTCTGGTATCCTGCTTAGCTGCAATTCCCTGTTGGACGGGGGGCATCAGCTGGGATGATGCTCCCAGTAACTGAACATCTTCTATGTCCTGTTATCAACCTTTTACTTTCTTTAATATAGAAAGTACTCTTACATCAGTTCATTTTGTTCTTTCTGTGTCTCTGCTCTGTCTTCTCAAACCTCCAGACGGTTGTTTGTGGCAATTGGTCACTTGTACTGAGCCAGGTTCTGGATCTGCTGGAGTTTTCTTCCTGTTAAAGGGGAGTTTTTCCTGTCCGCTGTGGCTACATGCTTGCTCAGTATGAGGGATTGCTGTGGTTGGAGTCTGCATGAACGAGGTACAACCTCATGCCAATGACTCAATGCAATCTGCTGCGATTGCTCAAATATAAAACTTTAAACTGATTGGAATGGTTTTATGATTGTATTGAAATGACTTTTCTTGTAAAGTGCCTTGAGATGACATCTGTTGTGAATCGGCGCTATATAAACTGAATTGAGTTGAATATGGAGTAAGTAATTTTATTCGTGATGACATCATGCTGCTGCTTCTTTGTATAAATAAAAAAATAAAGATTGTAACTTTTGATAAATATATCTGGTTTTATATGAAAGAACCTTTCAAAATTAGAAAAGAAATGATTTGGTTTTCTCTATAAACAACAGTCCATTGTTTGTTCTTGTCTTGAACAAACTCAGCCAAAAGTATTATAGAAATCAATTACATGTTTTATGTCACTGGATCCTTCCTCTATACAAGTAAATGTCATCCACAGAATGACAAAGTGAGTTAATTCTACTGTAAACTTCATTCAGCTGTGTTCTAGTAAATATTTCATATTTGATAAAGTCCACGAACCAAAGTTTGTTTTTAGTCTCTGAACAATGATCCCCTGTATACCAGATAGTCTGTGAGCATTTACTTTGTGGCAGGCTTGGTTCTTTTGATCTCTGCTGTTTTAAACCAAAATTCTGTAATTATGGTGTTCACTGTTCAGATATATTGGCAAAATACCTAACTTGAAGCAAGTTGATCGTTTTAATATATTTAGACATTTAAAATAATTATTCTCAAATAGCTTGGTCCTTTGAACAAAACACGAAGAATCGTGTTTTATATTTGAGAAGGGATGCTTGTAAGGGTAATCTCTTACCATTTGTTTAGAAATAAGAGGGCTAAACAGGTCATCTACTGTATCCGTTTTATTAATTTGCTTCCTCTATCTGGTAGAAGATAAACTAGGAAGGTACAAATAAAATGGTGTGGCTTTGAGTATTTCACTGTTTTTAAATTCTGTTTTAAATTATTATTTTCTAAGGTTTTTAAATGTTTACTTTTTTACCTTTCATCGGAATTAAACAAATTCATTAAAAATGACATATTTCTATTTCATAAAAAGCTAAAGAATGACAGTGATAGGTAAGAGTTCTTTTTTTATTTGGGCTAAAATCATTACACAAACTAGTTATACAGCATTATTTGCTCACTTATATCTGACCTCAGATGAACTTATGTTGTATTCATAATTTTCCATTAATAGCAAAGTAAAAACCAATAGCACAGAAAATTACTTATTTTCCCCAAAGCACAGTGAATGCACCATGTCATTAAAGGTTTGCCTGAATATCATCATCGGCACCCACACCCTGGGTGGGGTTGGCAAAAGGGCCTTTCTGTGTGAAGTTTGCATGTTCTCCCCGTGTTCCCCTGAGCAGCTAATGTGAGCTACTCCTATAAAAACATGCACTAGTCCTGGGCCTATATGCTGCAGACAATCAGACAATCTGAAGGAGGACTGGGAAAGCTGGGCTCACGCCAAGGCTGCAATCTAATCCTGCTCCCAAAGGGGTTGCAATGCTCCAACTAGTCTAATTTATGGTAAGGTTTTGGCAGCAAAACTGCTATGCAAATGAAGTCCTGCCATTGCTCTGGTTGCGTCAGAAAGGGTCCCCAACCAGAAACAAACAATCCACATTTGCAAAAAAAACAAAAATAGAACAACAAAATACCATTTGCTTGTGAGCCTTACATTTGAAGATGACTGCATCCATGCTCCTCATGGAATATAGCTCCTTGCTGGACAAAAGTACACACACCTCTAAATTGCACATAAATGCTTGTTGCTGGAGGACAAAGTAAAGCTCTGAGTTCCTCAGATTGCAGTTCAAATGCAAAATAAATTTGTTCTGCTATGAAAGAGAAGGCTAGCACTGTATTAAGTGATGAGGAGGAAGAGGAGGTACAAAAAGCAGCACTGAAAGCTAACAGGGTTTTCAATAAAAGTGAACATATTTTTGAAAATGCTTAGTTCATGTTCTTGTCAGCGGCAACTAAAAGAGGTTTTCTTACACGTATTTTCTGTTAGAAACAGTTTCATTTGCAACAATTGGGTGAATAATCCATGACCAGAATGAATCTAAGGTACAGGGTTGTATTTATTACAACCTATAAACTATTGCAACTTAGTGAGGAACACATTGTTAATCTGAACTTAGCTGCTTTATCTGTGGAAAATATCTATTTTAAAATTATTTTTTGTCTTTAGGTCACTGAATAGTAACCGAATTGATGGAAAACTCAGGTGTGAACTAAGTAGACCTCTCAGGTCATCAGAGACTTGATCCCACTTAGTGAGTGGGTGTGTGTGAAGTGTGTTTTATGTTGAGAGGGTGTATGTAAGGCAAGGCAAGGGAATTTTATTTGTATAGCACACTTTCATACTCAAAAGGATTTCGGTGTAGTTGAGATCAGGCCTATCTAAAAGTGAAATTAATAACTAGTTTATTACTAAACCAGTATTGATGTGTAGTTTCTAACTAACAGGAACTGTGTCAGAGTTTCAATCATCTTCGACCAGGCCGTGTCCCTCAGCTGAAAAAAAGGTTAAAATGATTGGGAACTGTCCATGAAATACAATGGCTCAAGCCTGCCATGAACCAAAAACTGCTGCTCACATTTCTCATGATAGAAAACAAGTTTGACATAATCATGGGCAGAGATGCTCTCCAGAAAACAGGAACCTGCTCTGAATTTCACACCTTTAAGGCTGACAACAATTTTCAGCTACCCACATAGACAAGCCATTTGCCTTCAGTAGAGAGGTTTTATGGTTAGATCAGACAAAGATCGGAATGCTTGGTTAAAATAACAAGAATTATGTTTAAAGTCAGGTTAGACTTTTAAGCACCAGAACATTGCACAACGTTTTAGGTATGATGGTGGAAGCATGACACTGTGGGATAACCAGTCGTACTGGTACATTTCATTAAGGGGATGGAATAATACCGAAGGACTCCTCTTTAAATATTTAACTTGATCGCATATTAACAATTTGATAGGTAAAACTTGGATACCGCAGGGGGTTCAAACAGGATATAATTAGACACATAAGCAACAACAAAACTGTAGATAAAAAAATCCATCATGAAAAATAATTCTTTAAGATTTAATATGACAATAATGAGTGCATGTAATTTATGTTTGTAATAATTGAAAACTAAGTACAAAGCCTCTAATGGCTGACTGAGAATATGTTCAACAATTAACGGCTGGTTCATTAACTACGTATGCAAGCCTTTTTTACGTTTATTCAAATGTTTAGGTCACATTGGTTAGGTACAGAGGGATGTATTTTTGCCTTTGTTCTTTATAAACCTCCTTGGACACATAATGCTCCACTATAGAGTCTCTTCCTGTTCACACACCAAACATCTCTGACTGAGACAGCATGAATAATATAGAAGGGAAAGTAGAAAATTTCCTGCCTAGCTGAGCTCTATACCTGGCAGGAAGGAAACAAAATTCTCCCTGGATCGTGGAGTCCCGTGAGATCAGGCGAAATATCTTCATATTTACATAAAGCTCAGAAAGAAAAAAATAAACAGGCCTGCATAAACAGATGCAGAGTAATCATGAATGAAACCTCAGAGAAAGTCAATATGTGTGTGAGTGCAGATTCATGCATTGGCTTTCAGAATTGTGAGTCAGCAAAACAAGGAAAAGGATTGTGTGTAACCAAGAATAAAGGAATGTATAAAAAGTAAAAGAAGGGGTAAACAAATACTCCTTTTTGTTGAAAACCATGTTGTGAAGCAAAGACAGATCCAAGAAACTGCACAGGATTTGAGCTGAGGTTGCTTTGTCCCAGCTGTCTAATTGCTAATCACAGTAGTGCCAACCACATAGGCCACAGCTTTATTTTTGGCAAAAACCTCTGTTTGATATCCCCACCAGGACTCTGTGATGGAAAGAATTCCAGGCTTTAAACATTTTCTGGTTAACCACATCAAACTCCAACAGGATGATGTTGTAATTGTGGTTGATAACAGCAGGTGTGGAGATAAAATGCAATTTATTGTATAAGAGTTTTGGAAATAATAATAAGGAAAAGTAAGGGAAGGAAAGCAGACATATACAGTATGATTATCAATCACAAGGAATTCAAATCTTTAAATTCCTGCAACATTTTCAGAAGACACGGGAATGCTACAAACTTTCTAAATAGTTTTGGAACAAAAGTACAGTTATTTGTCAGTCTAAACAAATAAGATAAACATGAGCATAAAATGATGTAAGGTCCCAAAGTGTTCAGCAAATTCCTATATTTTTAACCTCATCTACCAACATGTGATATGTGAAGGGATGCATGCTTGCATTGATGTGCACTGTTTGTTTTTCTCTCTCAGTTTTTTTGTTTTTTTGTTGGTAATTTATGATTTGTACAATTGCTGCACACAGTACATATGATTTTAGAGTTAAAGTATCAGCCAGCTGCTGATGTTCAAATGCACCCGATTTTCTTGAGTGTGACGGCTGCCATAAAAGCTGAAGCTGCATGATAACTCTATGACAACACAATTAGGAAATGTCTGAAGGAGTCAAATGTAAGATTATCTGTCTAAAAGCTGACACTTAAAAATGCTCATCAAAGCAGCAAATCTCCAAGAAAATGGCAGGAAAAGAAAAGATTGGGATTGTTTTAAACTGCTGCTGCTGAACCCAGTCGTTTCACAAAGTCATTTTACATTCCTTCAGGTAACCTCCCATATTCCCACAATATGAAAACTGCATGTCACAACAAATAATTAAATAAATAAAACATACAAAGTTGAGAATTTAGCAAGCATTTTAAATATAAGTTAGAGACCAGGAAAACATTTCAGTAGACTGAATGGCTCATCAGAAAAAGGGAAGGAACTTTGGCCCTGCTGACAGGCACCTTGAATAGCAGCTCCACCTTCCATCAGTATTGAGAGTCAATATCATGAGATAAGCAAAAATCCATACTATTCCCAATAATATGATTATGCTGCAAAATACATTATTAAAGTCTCACAATTAATAAAAAAACCTGATTTTCTTTTGCTATACACATAATCAAAAGTGTTGAGAGACCCCACACATCAATTCCAAATATATTCTTACATTTTCAGCTTTTCTGAATTATTTTGAATTTGAGGGGGAAAAGAGCATCGTTTAGAATATTAAGCCACTGCAGCAACAGATGCCAAGTTGAACCAAGGATGTTGGACACACACAGGCACATGTGGCAGCGGTAAACCACTTACAGGCTGTTTATGCAGACTTTATAATGTGTGTGTGCGTGTGTATGCAGATGTGAGCCAGATGCATCCATCTTGTTTATAGTAATTGTTGTGTTTCATCTCAGCGAAGCTGCATTTTTCTTCTAAAATAATACAGAGGGAAAGAGAGTGAGGAACAAAGAAAAAGGAGACTGGTGTGACGCAGAGGTGAAGAGACAGCGGCCCACACAGCGAGTCAATTCAATTAGGAAGTAAAAACCCTTCCTGACCACTTTAATGTGGTTACTGATTGAGGACAACTCTCTTGATGATCAGCTCACATGTTTAGAATGCACTGTTGTCACCAGATCCAACCACAGTGGGCAATGATAAGTTAAAAAGTAATTTGAATTTATGGGATCAAGGTTTATTGTTGAGGGCCAGTCTGCTCTAGGAATCACAAAAGAACCTACTGAAGGTTGACCAGAGCTATCTGGGGAGGTCAAGGTGACTAGAGATTCTACTTGTATACAATATATAACCTGTTAATAGAGGTTAAAACAGTCCGTTGAGATCCACAAACACCTGCAATGTGATATAATAAAGCACATGTCAGCACAAAAGTAAAATTGCTGACAATTTTGGTTCTAACTCAGAAATCAGAACTGTTAAGGTTTAATTTCTTGTTTTTTGTACTGGGCCGGAGATGCACCTAAAATTTGCAGGACACTGGGCTCCTAAAACTGGAATAAAATACTTCTGTTTTATTATATTTATTTTCTTTTCCATGCTTGGACCTGATTCAGATCCATAGGTCATTACCAGGCCACTGCAGAAAATACTGAGCAGGTAATGCAATTAAATGAATTAGATGTGTTGGAGAAGACAAACAAATCTGTAGGACACTGACCTTTAGCAAATGGCATTTAACATCACTGGTTTCTAGTCAATTGGAACAGTTCTATCCCAATTTAGTTCTGTTTTCTGCATTTTATAAGCCACTCACAGTTCATGTCAATGATCATTGTAATGGCTTGCTTTAGCACTCAGTGGTCATGGGTTCGGCAAGAAATGCTCTACGAATGGGCAGGTTGTCGGAAACAGAAGATTTTCAACTTGATCAGCCCTGAACGAGGATTAGCCATTCAAGAACTCCAATGCCCTTTTTCATCTTGACTAGTGAAGGCTCTACACATAAGTCCTACCACATCACAGAAAAAACAACCCTCTTCCGTTTGGAAGCTATGAACACCCAAAGTTAAATATTTTTAGTTATTAAATCTCAGTAAAACGTTTAATGAATAATTCTAGGGAAGCACAAAAGCTGTGGAAAGCTAATAGAAGGGAAGCTGCATGTTAATTTTAATGACAAGTGGGAACATTTTTGTAGTTCATTCAGTCTTTCAACAGATAAGTGGAAGACTGAACATTTTAGTAGCTATCTGTGAATCTCAAAGTTAAGTTAAAGATCTACATTCACTAGGGAATACACACAGATTGCTATTGTAGCAAAGATAGCTGCACTAACAGTGCCATCCAAATTGACTGTTTATATTTATGCCCATGTGCCTCAACTGCATAATAATTTTGTGTTTACTTTAAAAATATTGAACTTTAATGACCGCTCGCAGTAGTTGGTCTAGAAAGTAATATTTGTTTCTGCCATTTTTAGACCTTTGTTTAAAATCAGAGTCTGCCCAAGTCTGTTTTAGCATAAAAGAAGTGGAGATTGGAAATTGGGCAAAAAAGTTGCGTCTTTCATCTGCAAGACCTCCTGACACCATCAAGCTGATGGTCTGCCTTTCTAGAAGTAGGTCAGTAGGTCCCTTTCAAAGATCACAACTGCACTTATTTCAGTACCTATACAGGACCTCGACAAACTCATCCATGCGTTTATCTTTAGTCGGATTGATTACTGCAACAGCGTCTTCACAGGTCTGCCTAAAAAGTAAATTAGACAGCTGCAGCTGATCCAGAACGCTGCTGCTCGTGTTCCTCACTAGAAACAGGAAAGTTGAGCACATCACCCCAGCTCTAAAGTCCTTACACGGGCTCCCTGTAGCTCAAATAATAGACTTCAAAATACTTTTACTACTTTATAAATCATTGAATGGTTTAGCACCAAAGTATGTTGAAGATCTACTGTTACTACACCAACCCCCCAGACCACTCAGGTCCATTAATTCCAGTCTACTTAACATCCCTAGAATCTGAACCAAACATGGAAAAGCAGCTTTCAGTTTTTATGCTCCTCTAATCTGGAACAAACTTCCAAACAGCAACGCTGCTGAAACACTGAGTTCTTTTAAATCACAACTAAAAACATTTCTGTTTAGAGCTGCCTTTGAGTAATGCTTTCATGTATCATATATTTTGCATGTGCTTCATGCTTTATTACAGTTTTTAAGTGTCATATCCTTTTGTCTTTGTTTTATTGCTATTTTTACTTTATCCCCTAATCATGTAAAGCACCTTGAATTTCCTTGTTAATGAAAGTGTGCTGTTCAAATAAAATTGCTTTGCCTTGCCTTGCCTAGTAAAACTAAAATAAACACACAAATGCCCATCTTTATTGCAACATTGGCATGTTTTGGTGGTATGGACAGAAATGACCATTATCAGTTCCCCAATGTCACTGTGCTGGTGAGCTCCATTGCCTCAATTCAATAAAAAAAATATTCTCACAGCAAGTCGGTATGTCAGACTGAGTTGACACCTCCAGTTTTTAGATTTATTTTAGTTTACAAATGATAATAGCTAGTAATAATGGACTTTCATAAAATGGTTTTCCCATGAACACAAAGCAGTGGTAAAACCAAACATTGGCGGCCAAATAAATGGGAAAAATACACCACAATTCAGAACATCTCCTTCAGGGTTCACTGCATGTTTGAACAGCAGCTAAAAACACACTGTGGAGCAGCAGAAACAGCTGAAAACACACACACACACACACACACACACACAAGCACACACTTATTAAACACAAACACAATTTAACCTGAGAACAACAGGGTGCATGGAAAGGCTAAGTAAAGAACACATGTAGAACATGGCTTACCACAAAGGAAGGATTTTTCAGAAATGAAAAAGAAACACACCAGCAATATGAGAATGTAATGCATGTGACCTTTATGACATCATTCTTTTTATGTAACAGGAATAGAGCCAGAACTACTTGCAGCTGAAAGGGATTTGAACACAGAATACAGTTACTGCAGCAAATCCATGCTATCTGTGCTGATGTGAAACACTGTTTGAAAATGTTTACAAAACAGAAATGTATAAACTGTGGAGAGCATTCAGCCTCCAAGTCGATACTTGGTAGAACCATCTTTCTCTGCTTGTACAGCAGCAAGTCTCTTTGGATAGGTTTATACAATCTGTGCAATTCCCGAGACGGAGGTTTTTTCCCATTCTTCTTGGCAAATCAAGCACATCTTCAGTCAGACTGGGTGGAGAGCATATCTAAGCAGCAATTTTCTAAATTAGATTTAGGTCTGGACTTTGACTAGACCATTTCAAAACATGTATATGCTTTGATTTAAATGATTCCACTGTAGCTATAATTATATTTAGTTTTTTTTTTTTTTTTTTTTGGAAGGTGACAATTCACCACAGTCTCAAGTCTTTTGTAGCCTCTAACATCTTTCCACCAGGGACTGCCCTGCATTTAGCTCCATCCATCTTCCCATTAACTCTGACCAGCTTTCCTGTACCTATTGAGGATAAGCATCCACACAACATGAGGGGGGCACTAGCACGTGTCTTAAAAAGGTTGAGATGCCGTGTTAGCCTTCACACAGTGTTTAGTCAAAAGGTTCTATTTGTGCCTAATGTAACCAAATCATTTTCCACAAAAAAACGTGACTTCTTTTGGCTTTCTGATTACTACTTTTTCACAGAAGAGTGACAGCGTTCCCTGACAGGTATTTCGAGGGGAGATAGTCACCGGCCACCATGCTAACGCTTGTCAACCCTTGAGTCAGAATTATTATTTTGATTCTGTATAGTCTGCAGTTTTGGCACAAGGTGGAATACTTTTGTTCGACATTTAAAAAAGTCGGTGACTTGACATGATTCATTTTCTGACAGTATTAGGAAAAAACGATCACTAGAGCGAGCCCAATAACTCTTTAATCATAACTTGTGAGAAAAGATAAGACAGGTACTTCTAAAATAATTAAATTAACAACATCACAAAAGCAGTAAATGATGTCTGAAGAACTTCATGGAGAACACCGGAAGGTGCATCTTTTGCAGCAAACACAGTTCTGCTGCTGGTTGGAGGTCTGAGTTGACATTTCTTCCTGTCAAGGGGGTCAATTTCAGGCAGATGATTATCTGATAGCATACTGCAGTACCATTTAAAGAGCTATGACAACAATTACACTTATAGCTCTTAAAATGGCGCTGGAGTCTGCAACAAACTGTGTTAAACTTCCACGGCTTTTGTTTATTCACAAACAAAATGTGGAGTTAATATATGCTTGATAATGTTCAGTAGAACTGATGATTGATGATGGTGATAAGATAGAAAAACACAAAAAAGAATAGAAAAACATTAACAACAGCTGTGCAGAGATTTGAAAGCTTTATGCTTTTTATCTGGTCCAAAAAAAAAAAGCATCACCTTATATCACCTGCACACTCAGAGATTCACAATGGCAACAGTTATCTAATGTCAAGCCCTTGTTCTCTTTGCTATACAGAGGTATGTAGTTAACTTTAGTCAAAAACATACAGTTAAAATTCTTAATAAGTTCTTCTTGTCTAATCTGGTGAATGCAAATTCTGATATCCAATGTTTTGACTGTTCCTGGACAGCGACTTTTCTCTTTAAGAAAAAACACATTTAAACCTTTATTTTATTGGCATCATGTGTACATTTTCTGAGTTAAAATATGTACTTATATGTGGTAGGGGACACAAAGTGTTGGTCAGAAGTTTATTTGCACTCATCATAGAAATTAATGTTATATCAATTTTGGACTTTTAAAAACACATTTGAACAGTTCTTGTTTCAAGATGATAATGATACAACAGAAAACCTTAACAAATTTTAAAAACAAGAATTTGGAGCTCATGTGTGAATTTATTGTGGGTTCTTCTCTAATAAGGACCCTGTTGGAACACCCAGGTGGGCCAAAATTCCATTTACTGGCCCAAACTGTCACCCTCAGACAAACAGAAATTGGTCTGGATGTTCTGGAAAAACCCAAGAAGCACCAGGACTGAAACTGTATTATAATCTAGAAACTGGTGGAACAACAGTTTCACTGTCCAAAGTGAAATAAATTCAACATTAACATCGACTGAGGGGGTGTCAACCAAGAAAGACGTCTATGCTCCAAAATGTACACCTTCAACCAAGATTAAAATTAGCAGTTGTCCACATATACACGGCAAACATTTTATGGAGAAAAGTTGTATGACTAAGGCCCTGTCTACACGTGGATGAAACCAGGTGTAGCAGCAAAGATTTTTAATCGAATAGGTGTCTCTTCCACAAGGAGCCGGCGTTTCAGGACCCCGTAAACAATCATGTTTGAGACCTGGTCCCAGAGTGGAGAAACCTCACAACGGCTCAGTTGTCTCTGTGATTATGAGCTCTAAGGCATTTATTCTGAGTGGATGACGTTGCCACCCCATTCCTATATTTAACACACATGCGCAACTCTGTGATAAAGTAAACAAACATGGGGCCGTACGGTGTTGCGGTCCTAATAAAGCAAATACTTTAGACCTTAGATTTACTGTCCCTCCTCTATCACCAGCAGCAAAAAATGAATCCGGAGAACCAAAGACACCATATGCTTGAATAAAGCTCTCGTTTGAAGCTAGATTTGTGCCAGTGGAACCAGCATATGTACTGCAGCATGTTAAACCGGTTTGTGTGAATTCATGTGGACAAAGGTTTGAATTATTGTGGTGCAATTTTTACAGACTCTGTTTTCGAAACGATACCCTTTTGTCTCCATGTAGAGCAGGCATAAATGTGGCAAAGAAACTGTTTGGCTACACTGAGAAGAGGTGAATGTTTTGGGGGTTTTTTTTACAGGGAGTGCTACTTATGCATTGGACAAAGGAGATAGAATGGGGAAGTAAGTCAAATTCCCCAAATTCCCCACAGATCAGTTAGATGGTTGAAAATTGGACACAGTGCAGTTCCAGCAGGATAGTAATCTGGCTGAAGTAGTCAGAAGATACAGTTTTGAAAACGTCTAGATCTATATGGACTATGCATAAAAACTAACCCTGACCCCTGACAGGAAACCAACCTGTTTAAAAGAGCCCTATTATTTCTGATAAGTGATTAAACACAATACCAGAATTTTGCTGTAAGCTTGTTAATGGCTTTAAAAAAGCACATGGTTTCTCTGAAACGTTCTAGAACAACTCTTTATCCAAATATTAGTGGGGATGGATGTTTAAAGTCTTATGGAACAACAATGAATGTGTTTTTAATTAGAGTGTTATGATTAAATTAAATGTACCTATTAAAAATAACCTTTAAAGCAAACATTATATTTTTCATTAAGCCCACATTTCTGTATTTAAATACTTTTTATTGTCTGATATAATATTCCATCCATCCATCCCTCCATCCATCCCTCCATCCATCCATCCATCCATCCATCCATCCATCCATCCATCCATCCATCCATCCATCCATCCATCCATCTTGTCTATCCAAGGGGTTCTCAACCTTTTGCAAGCTGCCCCCCCCCCAAAGCTGGTTCATTGCAGTTGGGGCCCCAGGGCCCCCCCATTTGTATTATTATTATTATTATTATTTTTATTATTATTATTATCAGTAGGCCTATCATCATAACTAGGCTATTGCTATATAATTATATATGCTATGATACATGCTTTGTTGTTGTTGTTGTTGTTGTTGTTATTATTATTATTATTATTATTATAGACCTCTGATATTAATTTATGCTTTATTATTGTTATTATTACTAGGCTTAATACTAGGCATCATCTGCATTTTTTACAGAAGCTTGCAGGTAGGTGATGTTAATGTGAGACCTGAGCCTGCTTTGCCTCGCAAAGATCCTCAATTCTTGGCTCAATGTTTGATAAACAAAGCCTCAAATCATCCTTGATTTGTGCACGATTGCAGTGTTTTGTTTTGTGTGCAGTCATTTTTGAGAATCCTGCCTCACACAAATATGTCGACGTGAAAGGAAGGAGAATCTTCAAGGCGACATCACAGAGTTGAGGATACTCCTGCATCAATGCTGACCAGAATGATGAAAGAGGGCAGGAGCTAAAGAGTTCCTTCAGTCTACTGTCACTCTTCAGCTCAATAAGCTGCTCCTGCATATCAATTGACATAGGATGACGATATTTTGATTTTCAAAAAAGAGGACATCTGGCACAGTAGTGAAACACTTTCAGGACTTGGCCAAGAATTTTGATTTGAACATATTTAAAGTGTGCATTATCAATGTGGTTAGAAAAGATTAGTTAAATAACAAACTTCAAAATGGCTTTCACAAGTAGAAAAATGATTTTATAATCTCTGGAAATAAAGTAGTAGAAGAAGTAAACAGCTTCTCAAAAACATCTTCATCCTCCACAATCAATTTATAGATGAACTCTCACTCTGCTCAGGCTTTTTTATAGTTTTTGTGTTCATGTGATCTATGGGATATTTGCCACTTCTGTCACACACAGAAACTCACATGCCAGCTATGTGAATGGTGCACTCCGCCATACATTTGTTGCGACTAGACGGTATATTTTTGTGGTTTGTGCATGAAGCTTGTGCTTTGATTCTTGTAAACAGCAGTAACTCGGCGCAGAGAGCTGCGCAATTGCATTGCGCAATGCAGCGTACTTACGCGGTGATGTGCGGTGCGGCGCAACTCGGCGCACAGTTTGTCTGTGCCATCTATAAATGGATCAGAGCCAGGTACTTAGGCAGCAGCTCGGAAGGACATCACACAAGAGAAAGGCTGTCATACTGCATGCATTCCACCAGCCAGTTTAAGTGGTCCTATGAAAAACAATAAAAACCCGGACATTTTACCCCGGAAAGCACATGTCCCGGGAAAAGAGGACACATGGTCACCTTAAATTGAATGCTCGTTTGCTGTGCACACAAACGGATCTCGAACCCATGCAAAACAGCGATAATCCTCTTTACATTACGTCGCAAATTGTTTTCTCCTTGCTGACAGGTGCTCCGACGCTGATTGAAATAGGGAGAAATCGTGTGACGTGCCTGCATGAGTGATAAAGTCTACAAGGCTGGAGAACATGTCGCAGTTCCCTCGACTGATGCGGCCATGCCAGAGGTTTATTTTTTGTCTGAAGGCGTGCACTTTGTCTGCAAGGAGCAAAATATAAGTTTTGCGGCCTTGGAAAGACAGGTTAAGGCCATTCAAGCGTTCAAATATATCGACCAAATAGGACAGAGACGCAAGCCACATAGTGTCATTCAGATGCTTCGCCAGATCTGATTTTATTTCTGTCAAAAACCACTTCACTTCTTCTCGCACTTCATACAACCTCTGTAACACCCACCCCCTGGAGAGCCAGCGAACTTCAGTGTGACTCGCTTAGTAAAACCACTTATCATCTGCATTTGCGCTCACGATCGACAAACGAATCAAATTTGTTCAAAACGTCTTTTTTTTTTTTTTATCAGTCCAAACACATTTTAATTTCTATTCAGGAGTTATATATATACAAAACGATAACTTTTTATTTTTCAGTTTTTTTCCTCCCATCCTGTAGCCTACTCGCACCCCACCCCCCGGGAGATTGTCCACGCTTCCCCGGGGGTGCGCCCCACCGGTCGAGAACCACCGGTCTATCCTATGCAGGGTTGCGGGAGGCTGGTGCCTATCTCCAGCATTCATTGGGCGAGAGGCGAGGTACATCCTGGACAGGTCGCCATTCCATCGCAGGGCATCACAGAGAGACACAGGACAAACAACCATCCATGCACCCACAGATACCTAAGGGCTGTTTTAGAGAGATCAATTAACCTAACAGTCATGTTTTTGGATTGTGGGAAGAAGCCGGAGTACCCGGAGAGAACCCACACCTGCACAGGGATAACATGCAAACTCCATGCAAAAAGACCCTAGGCCAGATTCAAACCTGGGCCTACTGGACGAACTGTGCCACCGTGCAGCCCAATATAATATAATATAATATAATATAATATAATATAATATAATATAATATAATATAATATAATATAATATAATATAATATAATATAATATAATATAATATAATATAATATAATATAATATAATATAATATAATATAATATAATATATAAGATTGTTATCCTAAATGTCCTATTTTAATCAGATGTAAGTGGAAAATCGTCATGATTAACAGAAATAAAGGCTTGAAAACATCAGCTTGTGTGTAATTAATCTATATAATGTGTTTAACATAGTGAATTGAGTTACTGAAATTAAACCTTTCAATAATATTCTGATTTATTGAACAAAACACTGTATATTTCACACTTTACCCATGTTTTTTATCAACATAAAATATATTTTTTCAAACTTCAAGAAGTTGTTTGTTGTATAGTCAGCCCACTCCAAAAAAGGGGTGTTTCCTTTTGAAACCAACCTTGTGCAGAAAAAAACTTTGTATTGAGAGTTTCATGCAAAAAAAAGAGTATACATAAAACCAGTAACTGGCACAAATACGTATTCTTTATAACGATAAATGTGGTATTTTCACGGAACTGCAAAGTGATTGTTGTAAAAGTGGAAATAATGGAATCTTGAAATTTTAGTACTCTAAAAGAAGAAAATGTTAATTAAAATAATTTTTCAAAATGAGGGCTTCACAGTTTATAGCACTGTTGCCTTGCAGGAAGAAGATCCTGGGTTTGAATCCCGGCATGGGGATGCATGGAGTTTACATGTGCTCCTTGTGCATTTGTGAATTCTCTCTGGGTATTCCGGCTATCTCCCGCAACATGACTGTTAGGTTAATTGGCCTTTCTAAATTGCCCTTAGGTATGAGTGTGTGTGTGCATAGTTGTTTGTGCTGTGGGTATGTGTGTTGCCCTGCGACAGACTGGGAACCCATTCAAGGTGCACCCTGCCTCTCGCCTGATAAATGCTGGAGATAGGTACCAGCCCCCCACCCCTTGCGGAGGATAGAGGGGTATAGATAATGGATGAATGGTTACAAAATGAGTTCCCCGAAGTGTTTTTATTTTTTTGTGTGTGAGTGCGTTCCTTGATATCTTGCAGCCTCAAAAACCCACCAGGGAGAGAAACAGTGTTGAGTAGTGATGTAATTAGTGCCAAGTATCTTACCAGTAAAGCCACGAGTGAACCACGGAGGTCCAGGGAGATTTAAATGGGCAAAGTGGACAGAGGAGGGAGAGTGAAGAGATTGCCTTCTGTTGCTTGAAACCACTCACAACCTCCTTAACATCCTTCTCTATTTCCCTATTTTATCGCCCTCTCAATTGAAGTCAAGCTACAAATTCAAATATCAGACATCCCCTGTAAATGTCTTGGTTCTCTACCTTCCACCTTCTTCTTTTCTGTGTTTTTGATTCATCTGATGTGACAGCACTGTCTATTCTGCAACAATTAATAAGTTAGCACCTTTATTTACACATCTTATAGCGATTTCCTAGATAAAAAGTAAACATTGGACAACCACACGATCTAATTTGAGAAATGGTAAACACGAAAAAAACATATTAGGACCATAAAATGAGATTATTGTCCTCTGTAGTCTAAATACGTTACTACATGCTGGAGAATATATACTGGCTGCAACACTCTGCCCTGAAGCACTTTAATAAAATAACTCTTAATGCATATCATATAAACTAATAAATGCACTTGCAGTACACATTCAAACTAACAGCTGCTGGAGACTGCATGGGCATACTTTGTTTTTCCGAAACAGCTGTATTATTTCTGCTTCATTTTAAGAGTTGTTACAGATCAGTTGTCACAATATAGCCATTTAGGTTCAACTAGAATTTTAACACATTTTGTTCATGTTGATCTCACTTACCAGTTTTGGCTCTATGAGTTCCCCAAACGTAATCTCTGAGGAATTTACAAAGCATCTCAGACACCTGAATTAATCTGACACTTTATGATGAGGAGGAGCTTCACCTCTACTCCGATTATCTTCAGAAGATTTGACATTCTGGGGCTTTTACTTTTTCTTCCCTTTCACTTTGAACAGGTGGTGACCAGTTCAGCAAGAATTGCATCGAGCAGTAAACTGACCATTTTACCTTTAGGCTCTGCTTGCTCTTCTGTCTGTCAGCCTTCCCTCACCTCAACCAAGACCGAAAGAGACGATAATACACATACAGTATTATCTAATATTAGAACTATATACACTGAACTATACTGAATTCAGGTTTTCATGAAAAAATATACTCCATGCACTTACTGTCCTGAAGCCATGCATAACCCTATATTTTGAATTGTGGATACCGTTAGAGCTGCTAAATTAGCTCCCTACATGAAGTTGCATATTCTAGCTAGTTTTCATGAAATTTGATGTTATTTTGTGCCCAATAATTAAAATAATTTATTATTCAATATCATTTGATTAAACTATCCTCATCAAATGGTTTATTAATATGCTCTTAAACCTCCTAAGTGGGACAGTGATAAAATAAATAAATAAATTTGACTAAATGCATAGAAAACAAATTTAAACAACTAGATGTATACCTTTGTATATAATTACAGTATACAGTACTGTGCAAAGGTTTTAGGCAGATGTGAAAAAATGCTGTAAACAAGGAATGCTTTCAGAAATATAAATAATGAATGTCTATTTTTATTGTTTTACAAAATGCAAAGTGAGCAAACAAAAGAAAAATCTGCATCAAAGTAATATTTGGAGTTACTATCTTTTGCCTTCAAACCAGCACCAATTCTTATAAGTACACTTGCACAAAGTCAGGGATTTTGTACGATTATAGTCAGGTGTATGATCAACCAATTATATCAAAGATGTGATCATCAATCTCACACATAAGTTGAAACACAGTCATTACCTGAAACAGAAACAGCTGTGTAGGAGGCTTAAAACTGTGTGAGTAAAAGCCAGACTCCTGCCAATTTGAGGCTGTGGAAGATAGTTTCATGCCACGGAAAGATAGAGCACAGCAACAAGAAACAAGGTGAATCAACAAGGTCTCCCCCAGACAAAGATTTCGAAGCAGACTGGAGTTTCAAGATGTGCTTTTCAGGCTCTTTTGAAGAAGCACAAGGAAATGGGCAATACTGAGGATTGTAGACGTTGTGGTCAGCTAAGGAAACTTAGAGCAGCAGATGAAAAAGATATCAAGCTTATTACCCTTCAAAATCGAAATTCAGCAGTGCCCTCAGCTCAGAACTGGCAATAACCACTGGAACCCAGGTACACCCATCTACTGTTCAAAAAGTCTGCCTAGAAGTGGTCATCATGGAAAAGTTGCAGCCAAAAAGCCATACCTCCGATGTGAAAATAAGGCAAAGCGACACAACAAAACATAGGAACTGGGGTGCAGAAAGATGACAGCAGGTGCTCTGGACTGATGAGTCAAAATTTTAAATATTTGGCTGTAGCAATAGGCAGTTTGTTGAATGGCTGGAGAGTGGTACAATAATGAGTGTCTGCAGCCAACAGTGAAGCACGGTGGAGATTCCTTGAACTTTTGGGGCTGCATTTCTGCAAATGGAGTTGGAGATTTGGTCAGGATTAATGGTGTTCTCAGAGCTGAGAAATACAGGCAGATACTTATCCATCATGCAATACCATCAAGGAGGCGATTGGCCACAAATTTATTCTGCAGCAGGACAACAACTCCAAACATACAACCAATCATTAAGAACTATCCTCAGCATAAAGAAGAACAAGAAGCTCTGGAAGTGATTGTATGGCCTCCACAGAGCCTTTATCTCAACATCATCGAGTGTGTCTGGGATTACATGAAGAGACAGAAGGATGTGAGGAAGCCTACATCCAGAGAAGATCTGTGGTTAGTTCTCCAAGATGTTTGGAACAACCTACCAGCCGAGTTCCTTAAAAAATCGTGTGCAAGTGTACCTAGGAGAATTGATGCTATTTTGAAGGCAAAGGGTGGTCACAGCAAATACTGATTTGATTAGATTTCTCTTTTGTTTATTCACTGCTTTTTGTTGTTTGATAAAAATAAATGATTAACATTTCCCTTTTTAAAGCAATTTTTTGTTTATAGCATTTTTTTTCACAACTGCCTAAAACTTTTGCACAATACTGTATATAGTAAAATGAGTAAGAAACGATCTTGGATATACAGGCCAGGGGAATGCGGGAGAATCTTGTTTTTTCCGGGATCCCAGAACAGGCTGAGGACGACGCTGAATCCACCGTCCGAGATTTTCTCCAACATCAGTTAAAGCTCCCAAGCGACACGGTAAAAAACATCACTTTTCACCGCGTCCACCGGCTCGGAGGTAAGAAGCCCAACAACAGCCGGCCGCGACCTATTGTTGCTAAATTTGAGCATTACAAGCAAAAAGAGCAGGTCAGAGGCCAGGGCAGAGAGCTGCGGGGAACGAATTACAGCGTTAACGATCAAGATCCGAAGGAAATCCTGGATAGAAGGCGCGTTTTGTTCCCAATCAGGAAGAAATATATCAGTGAAGGCACCAGAGCTACAGTAGCGGTAGATAAACTGTATGTTAATGGGCAGCTGTTCAGGGAAACCCAGCTTACTCCTTGGCTTTATTAGTCATGTAACACTGGTCAGATAAGAGTTGTTTTATCAGTCAACTATAATCTAATGTTAGCACAGCTCTGTAAAGTTGTTTACTTCACTCAATGTGGGCGGGGCCAGGGCTAAGCACTGGGATTCTGGCTCTTTTTTCTTTTCTCATCTTCACATGTCTATCACCAAATGTCTTTGTCACTCCTTTTTCCTACCTCCGTGAAGCTGTCCCCCCACCCACTTGAAAAGTAAAATCTAATAGGCGGAGCGGTTAGTGCTTCGTTTGTGCTGATTTGTGCAGGTAAAATTATCGTTTGTGCTGCTTTGGTTTTTGAGATATTAAACTTTATTTTATAGGTCATTCAAAGGTCACCGTCCCCCCAGACAGCTCCAAAACGGACCAAAATAGTCTACTTTTTTAGTGCTTCGTTTGTGCTGATTTGTGCAGGTAAAATTAACGTTTGTGCTGCTACGGTTTTTGAGATATAACAAGTTTTATTTTTGCGTGGTGACGTCACCGTCCCCCCAGACAGCTCCAAAACGGACCAAAATAGTCTACTTTTTTAGTGCTTCGTTTGTGCTGATTTGTGCAGGTAAAATTAACGTTTGTGCTGCTACGGTTTTTGAGATATAACAAGTTTTATTTTTGCGTGGTGACGTCACCGTCCCCCCAGACAGCTCCAAAACGGACCAAAATAGTCTACTTTTTTAGTGCTTCGTTTGTGCTGATTTGTGCAGGTAAAATTAACGTTTGTGCTGCTACGGTTTTTGAGATATAACAAGTTTTATTTTTGCGTGGTGACGTCACCGTCCCCCCAGACAGCTCCAAAACGGACCAAAATAGTCTACTTTTTTAGTGCTTCGTTTGTGCTGATTTGTGCAGGTAAAATTAACGTTTGTGCTGCTACGGTTTTTAAGATATTCAAAAAGTTATTTACAGCCTACACCATAATAACACTGCTGTTTGTGGTTCTGTGGTTTTAAACACAGCTGTAGAACTCTGTTATGTAAACATCCACTTTTCTTGTGCTTGCTGTGGTATTAGTTTTTATGAATGTTTTGTATGTTTCAGAAAATAAACAGGTTCATAAGGTGGTGGTTATTAAACCAGAGCTGAAACGAACACAAGATAGACTAATATTTGCATTTGATCCTCTTAAAACTGGCATCACAGGCGAAGTGATTGAAGTGAACCTACAGTGTTTTTTCAGTCAGTTTGTATGATTTTGCTTTTAACCATACAAGTTTATTATTATTATTATTACTGTACAGCAGCCTCGCTTCTGTCAGTGTGCCCCAGGGAAGCTGTGGCTATCATCCAAAAGTTTGCCATCAGTGTGTGAATGTGTGCGTGAATGGGTGAATGACTGAATATAGCCCACTGTAAAGTGCCTTGGGGTCCTCAAAGACTAGACAAAGCGCTAAAGAAATGAAGGTCATTTACTATTGTTGTCTTAGAGAAAATGTATGTTTGCTTATATGTTACTTTTCGATTTTAAGTGTTACTTTGAGAATGTTTGTTGATTGCTACCTACATGTGGAAAGGGGGATATTCTACTGCATTTAGGCCAGGGGTCTAAATGCAGATTTTTAGATTTTAGGCTGTAGAGCAACCTATGGCTCTTTAGCCCCTCCATTGTGGCTCTTATGAAACCTAAAAAAATGTGTTATTAGGAAGACAACAATAAGGAATTCTGTTTGTGGTTTATGTTTTTATGAAATGTCTGCATTGAATATCTAAAACATAAGCACCAAGATTGTAAAAGGCTTTTAGAAGTAATTCAATCTTTCTTAGCTACAAACTATGTGCTGTAAATTTCAAGTTGGTTACCTATCTTTTGTAATTTTACATTTTTAAGAAAAAGGCTCACTTAACTGGATTCATTTTCCAAAATAGTGTTTTCCCATTGTAAATGTTAGATTATTCATTTTGTTCTAAAAGTAATTCCAAAAATAACAATAATTTTAGTTGACATTTCCATATCTTTCAAAATACAACAAATTGTTTAGTACATCTTTATGAATTCTATCTTCTTTTTTTGCAGCTCTAGACATTGTATTTGGAACTGAAAAGTTGGCTGACCCGTGACTTTGCTCATGAGATCAACACATAATAAATACTACAAATTTATTGAAAGAAAAATGTTACCTTCAAGAGGATACAGGTGAGGTTGACTGGGTTTGAAAAGCAAATATACCTTATTGAAAAAGAAAAGAGTGCAAAGTGACTTGATTTTGAAAAATGACTTTATATGAAAGACTGAACATGCTGATAACACAACTTAGCCAAATGAACACATGTAACAGTAATAAAACAAAAGACAGAATACAAGCAATGCTCATTATACTGTGTATAACACAGCATGGGGTTGTAACTTTTGGTTTTCAGATGCCGTGTTCACTCCATTTGCCAGGTCATCGTAGAACTCCCAGACACATGGAGCTCTCCTGCAGTAGGCAGTGTAGTGCCCCAAACCACCACTGGACAAGCTTCCTTGGAATGCAATCAATGCCCTCAAAGTGAAAGTCTTGCCTTGGAGAACCAGATCGGCAGGACATTCATTCAAGGAAACCTCTTTTTTGTTTGCAAGGTCAGTATCGATCCATACTATATCTCCAATCTTGTAGCTGTGAGTAACTGTCCCTGCACAGAGTTCCTTTCCTGAGGTGCTGTCTTCTGTTTTGAAATCTGGTGGACATAGAGATGCATTGGAGATTGGCCTGAGGCAGGGAGACTCAGGTAGGCTGAGTCCTGCTTCCACAGCAGTGCCAAGATGAGCCATACAAGAACCTTTGAGGACAGAAATGGCAGAAGAAACAAGAGGCACTTCCCTCGTCATCCCTTTACTGAGATAGCAGTATTGTGAAGAGCAGTATTTGGTGAAATAAACACTTGAAATGTTCCTCATTGTCTTTTCAATGACAGTGGAGATGTTGCACTGAGCATCAATTTGGAGGGCACCAGACCTCAATTGGACTGCTTCAAACATTGCACTAAGCAACTCTGCCCTCCTCTTGTAGGTTTGTTGGGTCACACCATCTGTGGCAATGGCTTTCACCAACTGCAAGACTGGGTTTTCGCTGTCTTTCATAACAGCATTTTGAAATGCTGAGGTGTCGCAGAAGGCACAACATAAGCACTGAACTAATGCGTCAAATCCACAGGTATTGATTACAGAGATTGGTGATTCCCCAAATCTAATAGGCTGGTGAAGGCTTCCCTTTTTTAATAATCCCAACTTCACTCTTTTGGCCCCAAAAGATTCATCTGCATTGAGCCACTCAGTACAAGGAGAGAGGTAGGAGGTCGTCTTCCTTTTTTTGGGTGGAACAGCTTGGCCCCTCCAGTTCTCAACGGCATCTTCATCAAGCAGAGCAACATTTGCATCAGATCCCACAAATTGTTGAGCATCCATTTTTATTTTCTCTTCTGCACTGTGAGTAGTCATGGATCCTGGATTAATATCTGTCACTGTCAGTGAGTCCACTGTTGCCTCATCTTTGTTATTTTCTTGTGCAGAACATATCCGCATATTTCCTTCGATGAAGGAAAGATGACGAGCAATGAAGCGGTCAGCTCGGATAGGCAAGTTTTCATGTTTAAAAAGGCCATGTTTTATGTTTTTGAACTCCGCTTCAACAGTGGCTGAGCTTGCTGTGATGCTGGTGCTTTTGAAGAGAGGGACCATAATTCCTGTCCAGAGTGGCAAGTAACTTGCTAGTCTTATTATATGTGGAATAATCTCAGGAAGGAAGTGAATATTATCTCTATCCCCGTCAGCTGAAGCAAGTGACCTGCTCTCCTCACATATTTCTGTTATCCACTGTCTTATTTCAGTCTGGATCTCGTCAACTGATTCCACTTTGTCACTTTCCTCTATCTCTTCATCTGGAACGATGATGGAGTCATCAGCAATCTGCGCTTTCAGATATTTTTTGCACCTTTCAGATGCAAGAGGGGCTCCAGAACTGTCATCACCTTCTGCTTCACTGAGTGCCACAACAGTGATAGCACGTAAGAGCTCTTTTGCATGGTCCAAGCACTGTGACTGAAGAAGTTTTGCTAGTGACCTGACAAAGAAATCTTTAACACGGTGTGTCTTCTTCTTCTACTTAAATTGCATTGTTGGTATTATTCTGTCTGAATGTTGTTTTATACATTAACATGTACTGTACAGCACTTTGGTCCAGTGTACTGGTTATTTTTTAGTGCTTTATTAAATGTTTTTCTTTGAATCTGCAAATAAAAGTAACCGTTTTTAAAAATGTTAATAAATAAAAAAATCACTCTTTCTGGCTTGATTCAGTGAATTTTACGATGTGTACTACACTGTGTGTTTGCTCAATATCTAAAATCATGTATAGTATACCATGTATTAACTCAGTATCTAAAGTTTAATTGAAATATACTCTTACCTTGTTCAAAAAATACAAAGGGTTGTAAAAAAAAAAAACTACTTGAAATACCTTTCCTGCCAAACTTTTATTTGATGCAAAGACTGCTAGCTTGTTCGTTTGTTGTAAAAATGATGGCAATGCAGATTGTTCGGTTTATTTCAATAAAGATTATGTTTGAATAGGAAAGATCCACTTTAACATATGTCTAGCATGTCTCGTGTTCAGCAGGGAGATGTGTGGGACAGTGGTTAAGACAGGTGCAAAGCCTATAACCTCTGTCAAGGGTTCGCCTCCTCGACATGTGCATGTTTTTTCTTTTTATGAACTAGAATCTTGAATTTATAAAAGGAACATAATTGAACAAGTAAAATTTATTAATGTACATGTGCAACAAATTTAGATCATAAAAACATAAGGAGACAAGGTTTTCTTGCAGAACTTTATTCAATTTAATTAAACAAATTCAAAAATACTTTATTGATCCCAGAAGGAAATCAAGTTATTGAACACTTTTATACACAAAAGGCACACGACCATTTGAAAAACATTTTCAAGTGTATATCTCAAACGGTAGCAGCACAAACGTTAATTTTACCTGCACAAATCAGCACAAACGAAGCACTAAAAAAGTAGACTATTTTGGTCCGTTTTGGAGCTGTCTGGGGGGACGGTGACGTCACCACGCAAAAATAAAACTTGTTATATCTCAAAAACCGTAGCAGCACAAACGTTAATTTTACCTGCACAAATCAGCACAAACGAAGCACTAAAAAAGTAGACTATTTTGGTCCGTTTTGGAGCTGTCTGGGGGGACGGTGACGTCACCACGCAAAAATAAAACTTGTTATATCTCAAAAACCGTAGCAGCACAAACGTTAATTTTACCTGCACAAATCAGCACAAACGAAGCACTAAAAAAGTAGACTATTTTGGTCCGTTTTGGAGCTGTCTGGGGGGACGGTGACGTCACCACGCAAAAATAAAACTTGTTATATCTCAAAAACCGTAGCAGCACAAACGTTAATTTTACCTGCACAAATCAGCACAAACGAAGCACTAAAAAAGTAGACTATTTTGGTCCGTTTTGGAGCTGTCTGGGGGGACGGTGACGTCACCACGCAAAAATAAAACTTGTTATATCTCAAAAACCGTAGCAGCACAAACGTTAATTTTACCTGCACAAATCAGCACAAACGAAGCACTAAAAAAGTAGACTATTTTGGTCTGTTTTGGAGCTGTCTGGGGGGACGGTGACCTTTGAATGACCTATAAAATAAAGTTTAATATCTCAAAAACCAAAGCAGCACAAACGATAATTTTACCTGCACAAATCAGCACAAACGAAGCACTAACCGCTCCGCCTATTAGATTTTACTTTTCAAGTGGGTGGGGGGACAGCTTCACGGAGGTCTTTTACCTTCTTTTATCACTCACACACACACAGAATTTTTTCATAACATAACTATTTCTTTCTCTCTCTCTCTCTCTCTCTCTCTCTCTCACCCTCACCCTTCACAACTTTCTTCTATTTTTCTCTTTCTTAAATCTCGGCTTTTGGATTTTCAATCAGGCAACCCCAGGCACAAACTAATAATACACCTGTGTTTATCAGTTTCTATGGTGATATGGACTTTACAACTTTTATCTCAAAACTATGACTACTCTAAGGTTTGTCACGTGGAACATTCATGGAGCTGGCACCAGAGAGAAAAGAGTTAAGATTTTTAACCGGCTTAAAAGATTGAAGGCAGATGTCGTCTTATTACAAGAAACCCATAAATCTACCTCAGCTGCAGATGATCTTAAATCCCCTGAGTTTCCTAATGTGTTTTCTGCATGCTATAACTCCAGACAAAGGGGAGTAGCAATATTAATAAATAAAAATTTAAATTTTACAGTAATAGACACAGTTACAGATCCAGAGGGTAGATTTGTTATAGTAAAACTATCTATACATAACCAAAAGTTATGTATTGTCAGTATATATGGTCCAAATGTTGATGACCCCTCATTCTTTCATTCCTTCTTCTCTGTGCTCCTTGAACACATGGATTGCTCACTTCTTCTTGGGGGCGACCTCAACTTTGGTTTAAATGAAGAAATAGACAGGCTCAGCACAGCAGGGACTCAGCGCAGCTGGAAATCTATAGATATAGTCAAACAGTACATGAGCGATTATCGACTTTGCGATGCATGGCGATCTCTTCACCCCAATGACAAAAAATATACTTTCTTCTCAAATGTCCACCATTCATATTCTCGACTGGATTATTTGTTAGTCAGCAGCTCACTGTTGACTGACATTTCAGATACTGAGATACACCCTATAGCTGTTAGCGATCATGCTCCTGTTTCTCTAACTTTAGTAAATAAAACAGAAACACCTCAAAGCAAAAATTGGAGATTTAATATATCCTTACTTAAGGATAAAGAATTTATAAAATATTTTGAAAAAGAGTGGGCTTCTTATTTAGAATATAATGACCTCCCTGGTACGTCGCCATCCATTCTTTGGGAGGCAGGAAAAGCTGTGATTAGAGGTAAAATAATCTCATTCTCATCAAATAAAAAGAAAATGGAAAAAAAAACGTATTCAGGAATTAGAAGAAACTATTAATTCATTAGAAGCTTCTCTAGAGGAGGAGAGACTAGGCAAAATCCGTACAGCAAAGCTAGAATTAAATCAAATTATCAATAAACAGACCCAGTTCTTAATTCAAAGACTTAGGATAGAAAACTTTGAACAAGGTAATAAATCAGGTAGATTTTTGGCTAACCAGCTAAAAATTAATAAAGAAAAAACAACTATATCTGCTATTAAAGATCAGACCGGGAATACAGTATATGATCCTGGAAGAATAAACAACACATTTAAGGAATTTTACAAGGCTTTATACTCACCAGAGATAAATCCTTCGGATCATGAAATTGAAAATTTTTTTGATAACATAACACTACCTAAATTATCTGAAAGTCAAGCGATGGCCCTGGATTCACCACTATCAGCGGCTGAACTCCAGGAGGCCCTCCAAGGCATGCCCAATAATAAGGCTCCAGGCCCAGATGGATTTCCAGCAGAGTTCTATAAAGAATTCTGGAATATTCTGGCACCAACATTCCACAGAATGCTGCAGGAAACCAAGGAAAATGGCCGACTCCCACCAAATATGAATTCTGCCTACATTAGTCTTCTACTAAAATCAGGTAAAGACCCTTTGTTTCCTACCAGCTATCGTCCCATATCCCTAATTAATGTTGATCTTAAAATAATCTGCAAAGCCCTCGCAAAAAGGATAGAGAAAGTAACCCCTCTTATAATACATCCTGATCAAACTGGTTTTATTAAAGGGAGACATTCATCCACAAATTCACGTAGATTAATAGATTTAATAGATTTTTCTAACTGTAAAAACATTAAAACTAATATATTATCTTTAGATGCAGAAAAAGCATTTGATAGAGTTAACTGGAAATTCTTATTTGTAACCTTACATAAATTTGGCTTTGGAAATTCTTTTATAAACTGGTTAAAAATATTATACAGTTCACCAACAGCGTGTATCAGAACAAATAACCAAACATCATCTAGGTTTTATCTTCAGAGAGGTACCAGACAGGGATGTCCTCTCTCTCCCTCCCTGTTTGCTATTTTTATTGAACCACTAGCAGCAGCGATCAGGCAAACTCACAATATTAAAGGCATAAAATGCAATAACATAGAACATAAAATCAGTCTTTATGCAGATGATGTATTACTTTTTCTCCAGCATTCACAAACCTCTTTCTCTCAGGTAATCGGGTTGATAAACTCTTTTTCAAATGTTTCAGATTATTCTATAAATTGGTTCAAATCTACAGTTCTTCCAATCAATTGTTCTGTCCAGAATCCAACTAATACACAACTGCAGTCAGGGAATATTACCTATTTAGGTATCAATGTCTCACCAAGACTGGCAGATTTAATCACGTTAAACTACATCCCACTTTTAAAAAAAGTGGAAGATGATCTTGCCAGATGGAAATCTCTACCCATATCACTTATGGGAAGGGTTGCTTCAATAAAAATGAAGGTTTTGCCCAGAATCAACTACTTATTCTCAATGATCCCAAGTAAACCATCACTAGACTGGTTTAGATCTCTGGACTCCTCTATCTCTAAATTTCTTTGGAAAGATAAACCCCCACGTATGTGCTTAAAAACACTGCAGAAGACCAAAGAAAAAGGAGGTCTAGATCTACCAAACTTCCATCATTATTTCTTAGCCAACAGGCTCCAATACATATCAAGATGGTTAAAACATAGCTACCTAGACGAGTCCTGGATAGACGTAGAACAGACACTATGTAATAAGATAAAACTTTCAGACCTACCATTTATTAGCTCAAATATAAAACAATATGAATGCTTTAAAAGCATAAATATCAGCTCCTCTCTGACAGTATGGTGGGAGTTTCTAAAAATGACAGAGTCCACAATAATCCCATGCAGACGTACACCCATCTGGAATAACCCCGACATCTTGCAAAAAAACTGTATGATAAGTTTCCCAGTCTGGAGGTGCAATGGAATTGAATACCTGGAACATATATTTGATGGAACAGACTTTATCCCATTTAATACATTAATTACACAATATGGAATTGATAAAAACAAATTCTCAGAATATCAACAAATTAAATCTATTATTAATGGTAAATTTAGGCTCAATACAGCTGAATTACAAATTCCAGCAAGAGTTTTAGATTTTCTTAATCTCAACCCCCCCAAATTGCTGTCTAAAATATACAAAACTTTATCTACATTAGATGAATCAATAGCCATCCCTATTTCAAAATGGGAGGTGGATTTATCAGCCAACTTTGACCAAAACGTCTGGTCTCAGATATGTTTAAGAACCTTTAAAATAACAAAAAATCCTAATTTGCAATTAATACAATACAAAATCCTTCATAGAGTACACTATACAGGTCAACGAATGTTTAGGATGGGTTTTACATCGTCTAATACCTGCTTACAATGCACAAGCAATATACCAGATACTTATGCTCATGCGCTTTGGTTCTGTCCACCTGTTAAGAAATTTTGGTGCCAGATTTGTGAGGACTTATCAAAGTGTCTGAAATGTAAAATCCCACCATCTCCCTCAATTTGCCTGTTAGGAAATTTAAATGATGTCACCATGGACACAAAGTCAGTTCCAATGGTTCACATTGCCTTATGCATCGCTAAGAAAACTATCCTCCTGAACTGGAAAAATCAAAAAGCTCTTAATATTAATCAGTATAGAAATCTCTTGTTGGACCATATTGGTCTTGAGACGGCCTCTGGCTCCATATCTGATCAATCTCTCTGGGCTCCTTTGATCGGCTCCATCACCTAGTGGGGGTGGGGGGCACTTGGTTTTGTCGTTTGGGACACTGTTGCTGATGTGGGGGTTTTGGGGTTGGAGGCGTCTGGGGGGGACCCCGGGGGGTGGGATCACTGGGCGGATGGGGCGCTGGAATATTCCGGAATTGCGCCGCTCAAGGTGGCAGCATGTTGGAGTAGCTCTGTTACTTTGGTTCATATTTTTTTCTTTTTTTAAACTTTAATTCTTCCATTTCTGGTAGAAACATTGTTTTTGTGGACAACTGTTCTCTCTGGTTTTGAATGCTGTGCAGCTGGAAGGATTTTTGCTGATACTTTTTTTTTTTGGACATTTGTTATGATGCATAACCATGGCAACAAGGTGGTTTACAACTGGCAGCAGCTGATTAACATCACAAAAGCTCAAATAAGACCTCAACTACAGCCACGGGACCCTGGTGAGTTGGGGGGAGGACGCCGTGGATCCGGAGCGTCCTCTGGGTCGGAATGTCGTGCAACTGCGGAGCGTCTTCAGTCAGAGGTTTCTTCAGATCTGCAGAGCGCTACAAGAGATCATCCCTACCCACAGCCATCAGCATCTACAACAAATCTTTGAAGGAACTTGCATAATGAGTTACAACAACATTTAATTTCCCTTTGGGATTAATAAAGTAATTTTGAATTGAATTGAATTTTGGACGTAGTGGCCGGCCTGGGGTTGGGCTTTGGGTGGTGACTCCTGATAGCTGCATGCGGTGCCTTGGGGGGGTTGCACTGGCAGACATGGGTTACTGGCCTGGTGGCCGGGCTGCGCCTGGGTAGGGTCTGGGGTGGGCCTGGGGATCCGGAGCTCGGGGGCGCCGCGCCCCCTAGCTGTGGTCCTGGCTGGGGATCGGCCGGCGTGGGGTCTCTGTTGGCTGTGGGGGTCGTGGCCGGGCTGCGGCCGGCATGTGCAGCCGCCTCTCTCTTTTTCTCTGGGCCGATTGTCATCGCCAGTCCCTGTATGGCGTCTCGCCTTGTTTGCTGGTTGGGGTGCCTGGCTGCTGGTCGCGGCGGCTGGGTGGCGTTTCTGGGCCGGATCAGTCCTTTTTTGCACTGGACTTGGCTCCTGGGTCTTGGTCTTTGTGTGGGGCGCTGGGGTTGGGCATTTGGCCGGGATCGGTCGGACTTGCGGGTGGACTGGCCGGGTGGTGGGCGTGCAGGGCAGGTGGGTGGGGCGCTGGGTTTGGTCTCCTGCCGGGCCGTTGAGCAACAGTGGTCGCTCCACAAAGAATGAGGCTGGCGGATGTCGGCCGCCCGGCTCATCGGTTTGCTCCTGGTCTGGGCAGGTACGTCGACGTGGTTCAGGCTACGGGGGCCTCCGGTGTGCGGGTGGCGCTGGGGGCCACAGGTGCTCTCCCCCCTACGAGGGCGCTTGGACGGGGGGGAGGGGTGTGCGGGAGGGGGGGGGGGGGGGGAACTCAACCTGGGTGTCTAGTGTCTTTTGTGTTTTGAGAGTAGAGCAAATGTCAGGGTGGGTTTAGTTCTCCTTCTGGGATGGGGCTGGGGGGACTGCCTTGGGGTCCGTGGGGCTCTGTGGTGCTGTGGCCGTGGGCCCCGGGTTGAACGTGCCATGGCCTCCCTCCCCTGGTGGATCCCAGTGAACAGCGGTGCCTATTGGGGTCAGTGGGGGAGCTGGCTCCCTGGGAAGACATTTTGTCTCCCAGTCCTTCCCTCCCCATCCCTGGACACCTCTGTCCACCCGCTCCATCACTTTACCACTCATATAGGGTCTTGGGGCATGGGCACATCACTGGGGTGCGAGGAGGGGCTTCCCTCCTCGCTGTCCCGTGGTGTCCTGGGTCCCAATTTTAATATACAACTTAGACACTCCCACTTATAACATTTTCACACGACACATATTTAGGGACTTTGGGGTGGGCACACTTTTCGGCATCCAGAGGGGGAGCGGTACAATCAGCTTCACCTCTGGTGCCGGTGCCCACTGTTAAAGCACATATAGACACTGAGGGCTCGGGGTGGGGGTTGGGGGATGTGTGGCTGCCTCCCCCACATCCCACCCCTCTGTTTTAAATGCACATTATAACAACACGCAGCAACACCATACTCGAGCGGGAGGATGGAGGCTAGGGGTCTTTTCCCACCCCTGTTTGCTACGGGCCATCAGGGGTTGGGGTCCGGAGGAGGACAGGCGGTCTGGTCGGGGTCCTGGGCTGTCGGGCTGCTTTGCCACTGTGGGGCCCTTGGCGGTCTGCTTGTCTCCATCCTAGAAGGTAAGGGGTCCACCTCCCGGGTCCGGGGGCTGGTGGCTCTACTGGGGCATCAGTACCTGGACCTGGGAGCATAAAGTGTGCATGGGGTGTGTGAGTGAGGGTACAGTGTCATTTTTTTGGGTGTCTTGGTGAGTCAGTGAGAATGTATGTGTTTAAGAGGGAGGGAACGTATGACTGTGTCTGTATGTCTTTGTCTACCTGTCAGGTTGGATCTTGGTCTGCCCCCTCGCCTGGCGCACCTCAGGCCTTACACTTAATGGGGGGCCTATTTCCCCTCCGTCACTCCCCGCCGGTGACGGGGGCCCCTGCCTGCCGGTGCGCCGGTGGTCAATCCGGTTCGGACCTGGTGCGTGCCTGGCCGGGCCTGGGGGAGCCGGTGTGTCGGTCGGCCGATGCGCTGGGCCGATATCTTCCTTTGGTTGGTTGGGGCACTTCTTTTAGAGTTGCCAGGTTTGGGATTGTTGGGTGGTGCCTGCTCGGTGGCTCGGCGGGATGCAGATCCGGCGTCTCTGCTCGTTTGATCACCTGTTCTGTGCGCACCGTGCGCGGCCGGTTCATTGGCGGGTTGGACCGGCCCTGGCCCTCGTTGGATGCCTGGTCTCGGCGCCCTGCGTTGCGCGGGATCAGGACCCGGGAGCTGGTACAACTTGGCGTCAAGATGCTGACTGAACCTGGCCTGGGGATGCTGTCCGTCCCCTGCGGCTATTGGTGGGGCGCTGGGATGTTGGCGATGGGGATTGGCCTAGGGCGGAGGCGTCGCGTGGCGGCCGGCGGCGGCCCCTGCAGTGCCGGGGGCCCCTCGTCGGCCGGTCCCTTGTCGGGTCCCTGCTGGGCGGTGGGGTGCCCCTGGGCCCCGGCTCCCCCGGTCCGTTGACCGGCCCGCCCCGTGGGCTCGTCACTGCTGCCCCCCGGGCCCCTGAATAGTGGCCGCTGGATGTTCCCCTGGGATTCTCCTTTTCTCCTCTCTTGGGGGATGCGGTCGGCCCCGCCCGGGTCCGCCTGGGGCTCTGGCGGTCCTTTGGACGTCTTTGCTCCGATCTCCTTCATGTCTGCATCGATTCCTGGGAGACGGATTGATGCCTGCTCACACCAACTATCGAACACTCTTATGGAGAAACCTTATATGCACCAGCATGCTAACACACACACATTGTTGTGGGGTCTCTGGTGTTTAAGGATATATTCTTGGGCTGAGGTTATCATTACTAGAGCTTGATTAATCGGTACCATGAGTTTCTCTGTGACATTGTTGTTGTATTTTTATATCTATTTTTGTGTGATGTGGTTGTGTAATTCTTAGTTCACAATGTTTGGTTGGTTTTGTCGATGTTCCTTTTTCGTGTTTTGTTTTTTCCCCTCTCTCTGCCGTCCTGTGGGTATGGAGGCAGACTTCAATGTTTTCCTGTGTTTTCTTTGTTCCCCTTCCTCTCGTATTTTCAACTCACCCTCTCTCATGCCATTTTGTTTCCTACCTCTCTTCTTCATCTTCCTTCTTTCTTCTCCTTAATTTTCCGTCTCCGTGTCCATAACATCAGGAAATAAAAACCCCAACAATTCATAATAAAGATTTTTCACACATAAATCAAGTGGAGTATGATAGCAAAAGCTGTACTGCTCCGCCTGTGAAAGTAAATCTGTTGGGCTTCTACTTGGTACTCAGACACCAATTCTGAGCTCCACACTGCCAAACAGGACACGTAAAAAAAAAAAAAAAAAAAAAAAGTATTCAGAGAAATGGTAGGAACTGTAAAAAAAAAATCTAAAGTGGATGAATGTTGCCAAGATGGCAATACAATGTCATCGCTTGCATACAGTGAGTGGTTTTACCCTATATCCAACTATGAAAAGTCACAGTTGTACAATAGCTACATTCAGTTCATATCATGCAACTCATTCCATTATCCAATGGGTTTATATCTATATTTTAAAAAGCTTTTTTGAATTATACAAATTTGGCAAATTATACAAATTTCTGCACATAGATAAAACCCCAAAAGCATGAGTAACAACTATTTGAGTTAATCAAGACGGATCATTTTCATTATGATTGTGGGTTACAGCAAATGAAAATCCAACATTCAGTTATTCCTATTGCTATTGGGTGTTTAAAAAAATATAATTTCCTTCTACTCAACGTTCCATAATATGCTAGGACAATCTCAACAGCCAGTTTGTTTAAGTCTGGTCTTTTGTTGTTTGGGTATAAGTATCTGTCTACTGGACAACTGTCAAGTTGATAGAGTTCTTCATGATTGTGTATTCCAAAAGATAACACTACCATATTAAAATCCTTTAATAAATTGGTCTGATGTAATAATCAGTATGCTTCTGAGAATTTGTATTTTGGGTTTAGCTGTAAGCCGTACTAATTGGGATGAATGGAAATAAAAGTGTTCATGACATTACTCTATGTCTATTTATCTATATATGAGATTTACGTACTGAAATAAATAAACTATCAAAGATACTCTTAATTATTTAGATGCACCAACACATCTTAAGTATCATTGTTTGTGTTATATTGTGCAAGGCTCGACAAACTCACTTGATAGAACCTTGAGATGCCCTAGAAATACAGCGGCTAGACAGGCACTGGTCTGGTGTTGCAGAACCAGAGCAGCAGCTTGGAGGCAGAGGAGCAGCCACTGGAGAAGCAGAAGGGGAAATAAAAGGAAAGGTAGAGGAAAATGTGGATCAAATAAAAAGAGATGAAAATGGAAATGAAAGTGCAGCCAATATGGGAGAAGACAAAAATAAATGACAGGTGAAATAATGTAAAATACGAAAATAATAAAAACAGAGAAACAATGAATTGTTTAATAAACCCAAAAGAATGAAGGGTTGGTAAGAAAAATAATGTGGAGCCAATAATGGAAAGTATCACAGAAAAAGGCAATTAAGCAAAAACAAAATGTAGAAGCATTGATGTGATAAGAATATTCCAAGAAGTTGAAGAAATCAAAACACAGTGATGGGAAGGTAAGTATCGAGATATGGAAAAAAAGGTTTAAAAACGAATTCAGGATGATTGAAACAGGGAAGGGGAAGGAGAAAGAAAGGGAGGGGAGAGAAAGGAAAAACAAGGTTAGTTTACACCAAGAGGATTTGTCAGACAGCAGGCAGGAAAATACCTCTGAATGGGTGTGTCTATGTGTGGGTGTCTGAGTGTTTTGTGATAATTTGCAGAACATTTGTTTATAACCATGTGGGGGGGTGGGGAGCAAACATGATGTCCATTAGTCTAACTTAAAATAAAAGTTGACATTTTAACAGCGGTTATCAAAGTTTTTTAACCCTGATTAAAACCTAAGAGTTGCAGAGACTTGTAACCCGGAATTTCACTACTTAAAGGAGACAGACAATGATAAAGAACCAACTATGGTACACTAATACTATTTTTTATATTATATTTTATATCCATCCATCCATCCATCCATCCATCCATCCATCCATCCATCCATCCATCCATCCATCAGCAATCGTAAGGCATTCCCATGCCAGCCTAGAAACATAGTCCCTCCAGTGTGTCCTGGGTCTTCTTCTGGGGCTCTTCCCACTGGGACGTGCGGGAAGACCTCGCCAGGGAGGCGTCCTGGATCCACCTCAACTGGCAACTCTGGATGTGGAGGAGCAGTTGCTCTACTCTGAGTCCCTCCCAGAAGACTGAGCTTCTCACCTTATCTCTAAGGGAGACCCCGGCCACCTTGCAGAGGAAACTAATTTCAGCCGCTTGTGTCTGTGATCTCGTTCTTTCAGTCACTACCCAGAGTTCATGACCAAAGATGAGGCTAGAAACATAGATCGAACAGTAAATTGAGAGCTTTGCCGTTCGGCTCACCTCTCTCATCACCACGACAGAATGGTACAACCCTTGCATCATTGCAGATAATAATAATGATAATAATACATTTAATTCGAAGCGCCTTTCAAGACTCTCAAGGTCACTTAACAAAGAACAACGATGTAAAACACAATAAAGAAGGCAACTAAAACACCACAATTAAAATACAAGCTGTCATGCTGACCTATTCACCCACTCCTCATCATTGTCCTCACCTGTGTCTCTCCAATCATCCACAACTGATCCTCCTCCCCTTCTGCCTTCATAACCCGTCACTTTCCCTCACTCAGCACTGGATCATTATCGTACGTCTCCATGGTGTATTGTCCTGCTGTTATCCGTCCTACTCATCCTATGTCCTATCTCTCTGTTCCAGCCGTCACCATCATCATCATCCCCTCCTCCACCAACAGCCCTCTAAAATAAATAGTATTGCATCTTTCCACGGCTTCTGGGTTTGGGTCCATGCACCACACTGCATTCCTGACAGAATGATCCGCCCTGATGAGATGGACCCAGCACTCGCTCGGGAGATCACCGCCCTTCACCAGGACGTCTGGGCTGGCCTGTAGAAGGTCACGGTCTCCCCTCACCCACCTCTTCGCATCTCCGGGGCTGAGGAGATTCTCAAAGTTCTTCCTCAGTTCCGGAATGTGTTCTCTGCCCGGGATCTCGCCGCGCTGCGGAGCGAGGCAGAGAGGGTTCGCCAGGAAGCGTGGGATCAGATCATCGGTCCACCCTCTCCACCTCCACCATCTAACTGCCGGCAGAGGCCCCGCCGCACTGAGACTGTTTCCTGGAGCAGGGAGCAGAGTGCCGTCCCCTCACCAACTGCCTGCGGGGCCGCTGCTTCATCATCAAATCCTCCATCGACCGACGCAACACCTCTGCCTGTCTGTTCAGTCCCTCCCTGTCTGGCTGTGTCGCCCATCTCACATCGCACCAGACCCCTGTGGGCCCTCCCAGAGATGGTGAGCCCATGTCACCTCTTTGGGCTGAGCCCGGCCAGGCCCCATGGGTAAAAGCCCAGCCACCAGGCGCTCACCAACATGCCCCACCTCCAGGCCTTACTCCAGAGGAGGTGACCATTTGTTGTCCATTCTATTCTATTTGTTTAATTTGTCATCTGGGAGATTTTTTATAACCATTACAATAAATAAAATACTTACAATAATGAATATGAAATGTAACATAAATGAATAAATATACTGTTAGCAATGATTTTTCAAATCATTCATTTCTGGAATCATCTCAAGGTCACCAACTATGAGTTTCATTATCCGCAGTGGAACCGCAACAATAACTGCAGGAAATCCTCCTTCAGAATACATGACCACTTTGGGACACATCCCCAGCAATACTGCTTCACATAAACCTTCATACATTTGCACAACAAGCACATCATTTTCAAAAACAAGGTTAACCCATTACCAGGACCAGTCTGAACAGATTCTTTTTAAGGAAGTTTGATTCCTGGGGTTCGATTCCCGACCCTTTGCTGCATGTTTTTCCCCCATCTCTTTCCAACTATGTCTCTACTAGACATAAAGGGCCACAAGAGCCAGAAAAACATTAAAAAAGAAAAACAACAAACAGGCCAAGAATAAAGTTATGGAGTTCTTTAAACCAGGGTTGGGTTGTTAAAAAAATATTCTTTACTTACAACATTTCATAGAGCACTGCTCAATCCATCACTATAACTGCAAACCTACTATAACATGGCCATCAAACAAAACTGACAACCAATAAACGTGGCTTATAAGGGAGAATGGGAAAAACAGCCAGAAGACAGAAGAAGAAAAGTCCAACTTGAAAAATCAAACCTTTGGGACAAGCCATGAAGAAGACATGGGAACAAACATGGGGAAATAAGGTTTTCTCTACAGACAAAAAAAAAGAGAAAAAAGAAAAGAAATATATATATATATATATATATATATATATATATTCGTTCTGATTCATAACTATGTGCTAATTTATGTTGGTCTGTCACATAAAATACTGTTAAAATGCAGTTAAGTCACATGACAACATCAAAAGTACAAGTGATGGGAACATTGGCAAGCCAAGGCATTGTACATTTACCAGACACTGTATATTTCACCAGATTCAGTCTATTTTCACTCTTCCTTTCACAGCCACAAAGATCTTTATCTTTGATCAGACTTTGTGAACAGATTCATGCCCACACAGTTCATGCAGAACTAAGCTCAAATTCTGAAATGTTGTCTCCAACTGACAGCTACAGTAATGACCTCAAGCCCTCCATTGGCTTTTGATAAAGGTGTGAAACAAGCGTATGAGGATAACTTTCCAAGACATTCTGAAGAAATGCTACTGTGACTTCAACAGGCACTGAAGCAATGGAAAACTTGTTTATTGTGTGTGTGTGTGTACATTTGTGTGCGTGAGTGAGTGAGTGAGTGAGTGAGTGAGTGAGAGAGAGAGAGAGAGAGAGAGAGAGAGAGAGAGAGGGGGGGGGGGGGGGGGGGGCAGAAAGAGAAGTTAGCCTGGGATATTGGACTGACTTTTCTAGTTGCATCTTCATATTACAAGAAGGACTGGGTATTAGCCACTATTAGCTTACCATATGAAAACAGAATAGTATACTACCACAATAGTCTTAATCTTTGTTCAGAACTAAAATCACATAATACAGATGTATTGCATAATTGCCTTTATTTAACACAAGATGTGTTACCAGTGAACATACAACTCTTTTTACATTCGTATTGTTAATCTTGCAGACTGATGTTCATTTATATAACATTTCAGAAAGGTTGCCTTCCCTCCAGTAACCTTTTTCGTACAATACCACTGTGGTTCACACAGCAATTGTACTTTGCACCCAGTGACACTGGCTACTATGGCAACCTGTTACCTATAATCAGCCCACTTCCTCCAGCTTGTTCATCCAATGGCTGCAGGCTGCATTTCTTCTGTCTGAAAATGATGAGCAGGGAGCTGGAGCTGAACACAACTTGATGAATATTTGTGCAGCCACCACATTCTCATTACTTTCTCTTCTTGTTTAAAGGATTACATATTCCAAACCAAGTCTCTGACGATACACCAGTAAAAATATAATCAAATTAAAGCTAAATTGGATCATGTAACCCTATCCCAAAAAGTGGGTTTAATTACAAAACTGCATCATTTGCAAAGGAATCTGTGGGTTTGGCTTGGCTCAGGTTTAGTTGTTGGGTCCAACAGACCACCTTTAGGTTTAACTAAGAACAGAAAGTTCTTTCTTTCCCACATTTTTCACTTAGGACAAATTCCTGTAAAAATAAAATGTTTTTTATTTCTGATAGAACTTTCTAACAACTACAACTTTGTTCATAAACATGCTGGCTTTACAGTGATATTTGTCTTAGTGAATATGTTTTAAGATGTTATAAGATTATGGCTGAATGCAGCTGACAACATCCAAATGCCATTTGTCCAAACAGCCTGAAGCCAGCACTTCCTGTTAGGATTTTCAGTTAGATATTGTTTATATCTTCAAGACAATGTAGTCTCGACAAGCACAAACAAATACACACACAGACCCACAAAGAGTAGCACATGCAAAGAGTAGCACATAAATAAAATGGAGTCAGGCGTGAAATTGCCAAGAACCCCCCCCCCCCCAAAAAAAGAAAAACTAAATACAAATCTTCCATCAATTTTCATTCCTCCAGACAATAAAATGTTTTATACTTTTCCTTTTTCAGAATACAATACACACTTTTCATGAGATCCATTGCATAATAATAAAGCCAATTTCTGGTGAGTTTTGAAGCTATCCTGTCAAATACATGCGCAACAGGACAAGAGGCAACAAGAAGTTGAAAATACGACCAGAAGTAAGGATGCAAATGATATGTAAAGGCAAAAAAGAGCAGAGGGGGAACACACCTGAAAAAACATGAAAAAATGATCATGAACAACATTGCTAAAAGAAGAGTAAATTCCAAAATAGGCTGAGATATATCTTTTTTCTTTTTTTTTACATGTCCTCTGTGGCACACAGAGTTAGTGTCTGAGTACCAAGTAGAAGCCCAACAGATTTACTTTCACAAGTGGAGCATTACGGCTTTTGCTATAGTACTCTGCTTGAGATACATTGCCTGGCCAAAATAAAGTTGCCACCAAAAAAAAGGTCACACACTATAACATTTCATTGGACCGCCTTTAGCTTTGATTACGGCATGCATTCTCTGTGGCATTGTTTTGATAAGCTGTTGATGATGTCTCCTGCTTCCAGAACCCCTCTTTCACAATTTGAGCCTGATGAATCCTGGCATTGTCATCTTGGAATATACCTGTGCCATCAGGGAAGATAAAAACCATTGATGGAATAACCAGGTCATTCAGTATATTCAGGTAGTCAGCTGACTTCATTCTTGGAGCACATACTTTTGCTGAACCTAGACCTGAAAAACTGCAGCAACCCCAGATCATGGTACTGCTCCCACAGGCTTGTACAGTAGGCACTAGGCATTATGGGTGCATCACTTCATCTGCTTCTCTTCTTACCGTGATGCACCCATCACTCTGGAACAGGGTAAATCTGGACTCATCAGACCACATGACCTTCCATTGCTCCATAATCCAATCTTTATGCTCCATAGCAAATTGAAGCCTTTTTTTCTGGTTTGCCTCATTGATTAGTGGTTTTCTTACGGCTACACAGCTGTTCAGTCCCAATCCCTTGAGTTCCCTTCGCATTGTGCATGTGGAAATGCTCTTACTTTCACTATTAAACATAGCCCTGAGTTCTACTGTTGTTTTTCTTTGATTAGATTTCACCAAACGCTTTAGTGATCGCCAATCACGATCATTGAGAATTATTTTCCGGCCACATTTCTTCCTCGAAGACAATAGGTCCCCACTACCCTTCCACGTTTTTTTTATAATGCATTGGACAGTTCTTAACCCAATTTTAGTAGTTTCTGCAATCTCCTTAGATGTTTTCTCTGCTTGATGCATGCCAATGATTAGACCCTTATCAAACACACCAACATCTTTTCCACGACCACGAGAAGTGTGTTTTTACATGCTTGTTTATGAAATGAGAAGCAACTCATTGCACCAATTGGGGTTAAATAACTTGTTGCCAGCTGGAAAATAATCACCCGTCCAGTAATTATCCATTAGGAGGCTCGTACCTATTTGCTTACCTTAATCCAGGTGGTGCCTTTTTTTGGGGACAGGCAGTGTATATGTATAAGAAAAAACAAACAAACAACAACAACACAACAAATCAAACAATGCAAACCAAGAACTACACAACCACAACTTGCAAATAGATATATAAATACAATAACAGCGTCACTGAAAAACTCATGGTACTGATTATTACAAGATGTAGTAATGGTTACCTATGCCCAAGATTGCATCTGTAAACACTGAAAACCCCACACCTGTGAGGTTGCGTGTGCATGTGTGTGAGTATGAGCATACTGGTGCATATAAGGTTTCTTTTTTATTTTATTTTTTTAGCAGTGGGCACCAGCACCAGAGGTGAAGCTGATTGAACAGCTCCTCCTATGGATGCTGAAAACTCTGTCTACCCCAAAGTCCTTACATGTGTGTCTCATGAGAATGTTAAAAGTGAGAGTGTCTAAGTTGCACAGTAAAATTGAGACCCAGAAAGCCACTGGGTAATGGAGATGGAAACCCCTCCCCGCACCCCAGTGACGTGCCCCAAGGCCCTACATGAGTGGTAAAGTGATGGAGGGAAGGAGTGGGGGACAAAATGCCTTCCCAGGGAGCCAGCTCCCCCACTGACTCCAATAGGCACCCCCGCTCACCAAGACCCACCAAGCGAGGGAGGTCCATGTCTGCAGCACTACCAAGCCCCACGGAGCCTATGGCAGTTCCCCCGGCCCCATCCAAGAAGATCTATACCCACTCCAACATTCAGTCTACTATAAAAGCACAAAAGACATTAGACACCCAGGTTGAGTTCAGCCCACCTCTCCCCGCACGCCCCCCGTCCAAGTGCATCCCCTAGGGGGAAGAGTACTTGTAGCTGGATATTAACAGCCTCCCTGCCAGTAAAGGAGGCCCCCAGCCCCACCCAAACATCAAAGGCCTCTGTGCCCAGGCAGGAACCCAATGCAAGCCCCGGCCCAAAACCCCGCTACATACCCACCCGGACCAGGAACAGGCAGATGCCCCGTCCGGCCGACACACCAGGCCGACATCCACCATGCCCTATCCCCGGCAGAGCGATTACTCCTGTCTGAAGGCTCAGCAAGCGACTGAATCCAGCACCCACCCACCACTTCCAGTACCCGGGCAGTCCACCAGTGAGCCAGACTGAGCCCAGTCACACACCCGACAACAAACGTCGGCCACCGCCTGACCATGACCCCCACACACCGGCAACAGAGACACCCAAATCGCCCGACCCCGAGCCAGGACCACAGCTAGGGGGCACAGCGCCCCAGAACCCCGAGCACCCAAGTCCACCCTGATCCACCCAGGTGCAACACGGCCACCAGGCCAGTAACCCATGTCCGCTAGTGCAGCCCCCGAAGGCACCGCATGCAGCCACCAGGACTTACCACCCAAGCCACCAAAGCCCCACCCCAGGCGCGGGCCACGGCACCCAGCGCCCAATCCGCCTAGCGAGCCCACCTCCAAGAACCTCCCCAAGGACCTCCCCTCAGTCCCAAACTGAGGGAGAAGGTGGAATATTACATTTCAGGCTGAGATGAATCTAAATGAATAAAAAAGCAGGAACAGGCTTACTCATGCAATGCAAGTAACTAGCTTTTCCTTTCCGGACATGCTTTAAATTTGTCATTACCGAAAGAGGCTTTTCTAGGAAGTTTTGTAATTTTTGTGTCATTCCATTTGTTTAACCATAGCTTCATTTAAGAATCAATTTACTTTGATCCATATTTCTTACTGTGTGTGGCTTAGTTTGGTTGTTGCTGACATCTGGTGTGAATTATATGTCAGTGGTCCCAGAAAATAGAAATTTATATTAGAAAAACATGATTAAAACTGAAAAAATAATTGACGTTATCAATAATTATTTTACTCACTGTGAACTGTGCAGTTATAGACTGTACATATATCTGTACATCTAAACTGACTGTAGACTGTACATCTAAAACAGTGGCCTGTTTTTCTTAGACTTAAGTTTCCTACTTTTGGAACAGATCCAGGATTCATCCACAAAAGAGAAAGTAATACTTCTATATCAGGTGGGTTTTAAAGAGCTAGGAAAGTGCAAACAGTGTACAATTCAACTCGGGTTGTTTTCAAACAAATCTGGATGATTAGTGCAGCACAGCTAGCTGCAGAAATAATTCGATAAATACCTATTTGACAGGCAAACTCTTTAAAATCTGTGCAGTTACGATTCTGCAAATTATAAGAAAGCTTAGTGCATAGAGTAATGAACATTTGCCTAAAGTCATTGTCACTGACGTATGTTTCACTAATGGCAGCTGTGGTGATGCAGGCAACTGCTGTTTGACCAGAATGCAGGTGTGTTTTAAGACACCATGCACCCTCACACACAACATGATCTGTAAAAATCCATGTATTTTCTTTAATTGTAAGGATTTAAGCTTTCTTGTTGCTCTCCTTTTTCCTCCAGTATAATGAGCAAACAAAAGAATAGGATGATAAAAAGGGGTACTATTAGCCATCAATCACATGTTTTATGCCTGAATAAAAATAAATGAGTAAAATACTTATTTATATTACAAACTTTTTTACTTTAGACTGCATCATCACCTTCGTCTCAATGTGTGAAAGGTTTTAACTTCCCTTTATTCAGACTAGTAACTTTCTTTTTTTCAAATCTTTAAGAACTATTTTTCTGAACAACATGAAGCTGTGCTGAAAGGGCGAAGCACAAGCAGGAGTTCAGTAAGTTCCTTTTAATAATGAAAATGAAAGAAAAGCTCAGTTTAATACTGTATTGTATTTGAAAAGTACATTACAATGACATACATGAATAAACAAACAGACTTTTAGGTCTGCCAACTGACAACTATTTACAGTGATGTGAAACAATATATGGTCTTACACATTTTTTCTGTAATGCTTTTTCACATGTGCATTTCAGATCAACAAATAAAATCTAAATGACAAAAAAGGTAACCTGAGAAAATTTAAAATGTAGTTTTGAAATTATAAATGTATCTAATAATGGAAGAAAAAATAGTAATTTACACGCACCTTCTGTTTTGTAATAAAATTGCCAAAACAAACTTATGACTGGTTCTGACACCCTTGGCAGCAACAATTGCCATCAAGCATTTGTGTCTTTTTACATCCCTGTGGAGGAATTTAGAATTATTCTTTGCAAAAATGTTTTGATTCAGGTATACTGTAGGTTTTTCAAGCATTAACAGATCATGCAGTAACGTCTTAAACAGATTTAAGTCCAGACTTTGATCAGGCCACTCCAACCCTTCCTTTTCGACTTCTGAGCCAGTCAGAGGTGGATTTGCTTGCATGTCTGGGTGAATAACCCAAAAGTGCTTGAGCTAAGGTCACTACCTGATGGCCGAAGATTCTCAGTTAGGATTTCCGAGAAAAGAGCAGAATTCATTGTTCCATTCACTACAACAAGTCATCAGGGTTCTAAGGAACTAAAAATGTTTCCCCACACCATCACAGAACTACCATAACCACCACCACCACCACCATCACCATATTTTACGATCAGTATGGGGTCTTTGCCTTTTGAAATGCTTTCTTTGTATTGAGTAAGCTACAACAGGGCTCACACATTTTGAAAGCTCTAGTTCTACCTCATGAATCCAATAAATACTTTCCCAAAAGTCTCCCTAATTAATAAGAGTGGTTTAAGCACAAATAGGAGACAGGATATTGTGTGTCATACATCACTATTTTAAGAAGTTCTTCTGGAAATGATTATCTTATGGTGCTATGGTTTGTATGCAAATATGCCTAAGTAAAACTAAACAATGCTGTTCTACAGTTACACATTAAAATTAATGTACACTAAAATGTATATTATAACATATTGGTGTTAAATTAGCCAATGAGTCAGAGTGGTGACTAAATAAAGTACCTGGTTTAATGTTATGCCACCTTGGTCAGGCAAAACAGTTATTTCCCTTGCGACGAGGGGTTGGTTTTGAAATTTAGCTATTTTCTCCAGCATGAGATCTGCTTTGACAAACTGTAATCATAAGGCGGAATGATTTGTTTTGTTCAAACATCTGCCTGCAGCCCTTTGTTTATTGATTAACTAAAATATCTATACTGAAAACTAGAAAGTCTAGGATGAATGCATGTGGGACTAAATAAAAAAATACTTATTTCCACATTTATTTCCAAATTAATTTATTTATTTCCACATTTATTGATTTATAGAAGTGTATTCTAATAAGGAGGGTGTTTCTAACACTGGCCTAAAGCCTAATTGGTTGGCTTCAAGATTCCATTTACACAAACCTGGTTCTATACTACTGTGCTAGTGGTACTACAGAGCCACATTCTTGTAGCTAGTTCTTGTAGCTTACCATGATTGGTTAGCTACAAGAACCAGTGTCAACCAATCACCTCTCTATGTATTCAAACAAACATTTTGGCTCTGCCCTGCCTGGGCCTTCTCAGGTAGTACTAGCGGCTTGGTGAGAAAATGGCTTCTCTACAGGACTTAGCGCATGAGGTAAGGCATATTTACAATTTGATTCATAATAATTCAGTCAATAAAGACATTATTTCAGATACTACTACAGTAACTGACAGGATGATAATGATGAAGAAGGCTGGTTCTGTCCTTGGAACTACTGTGGAACCACTGGAGATGATGATGCAAACAAGGATTCTTCATCAAATCAAAAAAACTATGGACAACCCTCATACAACAACAGAGCGTCTTCAGTCAGCGGCTTCTTCAGTTTCGCTGTAATACAGACTGCTACAGGAAATCCTTCCTGCCCACAGCCATCATTATCTACAATAACTCCTTCAATAATTAAATATATGAGCTACAACAATACTTAATTTCCCTCTGGGATGAATAAAGTATTTTTGAATTTGAATAGAATTTGAATACTAGCTGTCTGTTTGTGAAAACACATAAAATCAGTGAAAAAATTGATTAAAGGAGCTGTATGTCAGAAATGTATTTCAATTAATCATAAAATGACCCTGATATGTCACTAGACATTAAGAAATCGTGTTCATTTCAAATACTTATATCACTGACAACAGTAGTACGGCCAGGATATTGTCATTCAAAAAGTGAAGTTTCGCCCTCAACTGATGTTGATGTCATCTTATGTTTCGTCCTGAAGCTCCGCCCTCCACCTATCTGCCAATCAAAAAGTCAATAGTGTTTTGGCATCGGGGTTGCCAGCTTTGCTCTAGTTACTACAGCTGCAGCTACAAAAGTGTTTTGGATAAAAAATGTCAAACGTTACTACACCTAAAAGACCTCGTTATCATTCAGAAATACGTCGTGACAAAGTCAGAAATAAAACAAGGATTTGTATAGAAGATGCCTTTGCAAGATGGAGACGGCTGAAAACAGAGAAGAATTTGAAGACAGACACCAACGTTGCTAATTTTCTCCTGGACAGGTAAGATTCAGCTATGTTTGGCTAACTTGTACTTAATGTAAATGGACATTTCAAATATTCATGACAGTCATGTTCGTACAAAGTAACGTTACGTTAGCCCATATAGAGGAGGAGGGTCATCATATTGAAAAGGTAAGGAGTTGTTTGGGAAATAAAAACGGCGAGTCGTCATTGCTAACATTAGCAATGCATTATCAGAGCCCGTTTCTCTGTCATTATAATTAAACATAATTAACAGAAAAAAACTTACTTTGTAGGACTCATCACTTGCCATTGGAAGCTCCTTGTAGCAGCCTACGTTCCGGCAGCCTATCTGGCAACCTCGAGTCGGGAGGGATACACCGCTCTACAGTTTTCTGAAAGTGATTGCAGTACCAGTTTTGGCCACAATCTTACATACGGCTCCTTTAATAAATGACCATGCAGAAAAAATACCAATTTATAGATAATCATTAAAAATCTCACTTTTTAAAGACCCACTCTGATTAAAATCATGTTTTTCTAGGTGTTAACATGTTCTTGTGGCATTTTTCTGATGCTAGAGGACATATCTTGAGAAAATTAAGCTCATAGTTGTATTTCTGATTATTTCTGCATTCAAATGGCTGTGAATCAGTAGCAGACGTTAAAATGCAGGCTAAAATCGACTGGAGTTGTTACATAGTAACTCCACTGGGCGGGGCTACAAGCTCCTACTCCGCTCCGCCCCGCCCGCTCAGGTTCTGAGGAGTAGAGAAGACGATGGTGGATCAACACCTGTGTGCTGTAAGCGGGTTGCAATAAATTGCTGAATAAAACAGCCCCTTTCTTTAAATTTACTGCTTTGTGCTGTTACTGCTTGGTACTACTAGATGTCCACTACATATAGCTTCAATACTGGCGTCATTTGTGGGTATGTTTCTATGAAAAAAAATCGGAGAAAAAAAGGTTTGTAACCCGACACCAGCTAGGTGGGTCTCCATGCCAACGGCTCCGCCCACAGCACATTGGCGAATTGCTAATGAGCCACTGCAGCTCTGCTGAAGAGAAGTCCCAGAAAACGGCACAGGTTTTGTGATTTTGGCTAAAAATGGCATAATCATAATTTAATGACCACTGAGAATGTTTAAAAATAGCTAAAAATATGATCGGAGTGGGACTTTAAGAAGTTTTTAGTAAAGGATGCTGATGGTCACTCATAGTGGATAAAATTATGATTAAAATAAGGCAAAGGCATGCTTGCTTATAATTTACAAAAGTAAATGAGTACATTTTTGTAGATTATGTTCATAAATAAGTCGGCTACAGCTACAACAGCAGTGCTCATTTAGAAACACAGCAATATAAATTGAAGAGGACGGATGCCAGCAGTCACAACTACAATGTTTTTCCCCAAGACTGAACATGGATGTCCTGAATGTTTGATATAAATGCTCAGTAAAAATCATGACATTAAGCGTCAAGAAAACTCATTGGTCTTATTTACTGGACCCTGGATATATATACTGCACCACAAATTGATTCTGGATTAAATACTTTCATCCCAAGGATTAGGAAAATCTAAGTGAAGCAGGGCCATGGAATCGTTGAAGCTTCTAGGGATTGCCACAAATGCACTGGTGTGTAATGTTTGCACCCAGACGACAACTGAGTAGATGATTTCACATTCAGCGTTGCCAAGTAACACAGGTAATCCCTGTCGGAAAAAAACCATGGATGGATATTCACAGCAAGTAGTTCAAGATCTAGAGAGTGCATTTATTTTATAGTAAAGATGAAGCAATCAGATGACTTATTTATACATAATCCATTGGGACTGGTGATCAGCAAGTCAAATACAGAAAAAAATCTGAATATTTCAAATCAACACTAAGACCTTCCACTATTTTTTTTACGTTGGTGCACTTACCTTGTAAAACAATTAAACAGATTATGAACACGTTTTGATGCTGAAATGGGAGTAATGTGATTCCTTCATCTGATTTTGGATTCAAAACTACTACCTCTACCAAAGGTAGTCACCTTTTTTACTCTTTTGTGGTATGAAAATGATCAAAATCAGCAGGTTAAACTTCAATCATATCCAAAAATCAGTATTGGCTTGAAAAATCCCAAACTTTGCACTTAGGCTTCATAGTAACCAGGCTTGGATTAAACCATATGTATGTAACGAACACTGGAATCCCTCCTTGTAGCAATCAACAGCATAATAAAGGGCAATAATGTTCTAAATGTTTTGAGCCACACTTCTGTTTAAGGCCTGCTGCTTTGTGTGCAGTCATGTGTCTTAAATTGTTGGATAAACAACCTTCAAGGTACTGATACCGTCCTTTAGGTAAAAGTTTTGACAATGGCCCTTAAATGATTTACTACAAATGTGCTGACACTGTTTTTATTGTTGGAATACACTGTGATTGAGGTTAAATCAGTAATGCTGATAAAACACTGTGTTTAAGACTAATCAGTTTGAAAGAAATAAAGAGATAACTTGCAGTCGATTTTTGGAAAAAGCAAACCTTTCCAAACGCTCACGCTGAAGAAATTGGTTCTCATCTTTGTTAAGATTTCTTTCCACAACAGTTCCCAACATTTTCTATGGACCAGAGGAGGTGGTAAATACAGTTCCTTAGTTTTTGACATGATTTCAATCACACATTGGCAGGAAAAATTGCAGATTAATCTGGCAAAAAACTACTTACTGTTTATTCCTCATCTTTTAACATAATTATTCAAAGAGTTACATAATCAAAATACTCATCTAGAACCTTCAACGCGTTATCTTACAATCCAGAAGAGAATATTAATGTGGCTTAATGCATATTTTACATGTAGTTCATAACCTTTTCCTTAGAAATTTAGATCATTATCATACACTGACTGTTACCATGAGACATAATTCCAACAAATGGAGGTTGTATAAGATGGATTATCTTGCTCTGCCAGAGAATTATCCAGTATGTAAATATGACATTCACTAATACACAAATAATTTATGGTTTTTACCAGACACAGCTTTGAAAGGTGCATAATGAGAGAAATAGCAAAAAGAGAAAAATAATGATTATAAATGGCTTACGGTAAACAATACACTGCCTAAACCCTTGATGGGATCAAAGGTTCCAAAATGCCTTTTTTGTTACTGTTATTTTACATCTACACTTTACATGTGCGATTAATCTCTGTCAGCATAAACAGGATGAGCATGGCATGAAAAGGCTAAAGTGAGACACTGCCATTCATGAACAAAGATAAGATTCTTATTGAGACAAAAAGACAGATGAAAACCACTTAACTGGCAACAGTGGCGTATGCTGAACATAATGTCCTTATCACTGTGAAACATGATCTCCAAGTAATAGGTTTAGAGACTAATGATACATAGATCATTAAAACCCATAGGGACTAGGAGAAGTATTTATGGAAATAGGGCTATCTCCATAACACCTGAAATGAAGTTATTTTGTTCTCACAGCAGACTACTCCTATTTGCCACTTGTAGTATCCAGACAGTGTCAACAGTAAGAACAGTTTTAAAATCCAATGACATACTAATGGCCTTTTGCAAATTGCATAAGATTACCAAAGAAATTGCACATAGTCAACACATAAGATATTGGTGTACATGTTGTACTCCAACAAAAAAGTCAGAATTAAATAGTTTCACTGACAACATAAAAAGTAATATGTTGTATTTTTATTTTACTACTAATAGGGCTCTATAATAATTAAATATATGTCTTTCATGGTATAAAACTCTCACAAAATCTAAGTCTTAAAAGTGTAAACATGGAGATCTTTGATAGAAAGCCTCTGCTGTTTCATGCTCAGTGCCACATAACACCAATCACTCAATAAAAAGGTTTAGAGAACTTACTTGAGTACATGTGTTGAACCGTTGATCTGTGTGGCTGTGCAAGAAGTGCCAGTTGCCATGATGGATGGCCTGCGATACCTCTTCCTTCCACAACATAGGATGATGAGGAAGGCACGGCGGAAGGATTTGTTGAGGAAGGCGTAGAGAATGGGGTTCAGCATGGAGTTTATGTAACCCAGCCACAGACAAGCGGCCCACAGCTGATCGGGGACAGTATAGTCTATAAATGGGTCCACCACATTGGTGACAAAGAATGGTGCCCAACAGAGGCAGAAACATCCCATAATGATGCATAGAGTCTTTGCTGCTTTTGTTTCTGTTCGCATACGGTGGTTACGTTGATGGTCGGCAGACTCTGATGTTGCACCCACTCCTGGGCTTGCACCTGAGGTACCAGGAGTGCAGCCCCCAGCCCCACCTGCCCGCTGCAGCATGCTGATCTGCAGGGCGTGTGCTCGAGCCGTGATGTAGATCCTCTGGTAAGCCAGCACCATGAGGACCAGAGGAATGTAGAAGGCCACCAAAGAGCAGGTGAGGGCGTATGGCTTGTTGACCATAAAAACACATGAAGTGGAATTGCTGCTTTCATTGTGGCGCCTCTCCTCAATCTGAGAAATACATACATAATAATAAAAAAATTAGAAAATACATAGAACAGTCAATTCTGCATTAGATACTGATGGTATTGGGGGGAAAAAACATGCTTTGCAAATATTTATGGAATACAGCCTTGCTTTTAACAACGTCCTGTAATTTTAAAGCACTTTATAGTAAGGAAACTGTAAAAGAAAGTACGAACCAACTATAGAATGCTGAGAGAGGAGACAGCTTATTTTGGGTTCTTTATCACAGTTTTGTCATCTGTAATGTTAAACAGTCTTCTTTTGCAACTTGACTGACATAAACTTTGCCATAGATGAGTTTTGGTGTATCTCAGAAATCTGTTCTTGTTTCCTGCTAACTGTCCTATTTAAAAAAATATGGTATCCTTTATCACTTTCTATAATAGTGACATATCACTAGGAATTCCTTTAAAACCTATATTTCTTGACAGCCTTCCTAATTTTACACAGTCTTTTTGAACCAAAAAAATGTATGTTTTATAAAGTTCATATATTCATTTGAGATGATTTAGAGGTACTTCTGTTTGGTCACAAATCTTCCCTCATTCTCATTAATGTCACGCCCGACAATGTATAAGTACTACCTAGACAGCAGGAAATCCAAAGTAATATTTAGAGTAAAATTGTATATTCACATTTTTGATGATCAAGTCAAACTTGGTGCTTAGTCTCAGTTTTACACTTTTAGACAAAAATTAATATGTAGCCTCTTATAATTGTAAATTTAAAACAAGTCATGTAAAGTAGAGTAATTTAAAACAAATTTGCAGTCTTCTATCTGGGTGCTGATCAGAAGAGGCTAAGATTAACAACACTCTAGGTAGGTCTGATGTAATGATGAGAGTCCTCTTTTTCTTCCACATATACAGGAAACATGGTTAAGCAGTATGGTTTGATATTGTTTCATTACACCCTAAAATTCCAGAAAATTTTAAAGAAAAATCTGTTAGCCTGTGAGAGAAAACTGAGCCATCCATTAGCAGAACAATGATCCAAAACATACTGTATGGGCAAATCAACACAGTAGTAGTTAAAAAACGTATTTGCCGTCTCAATAATCAGACTTAAACCGTACATAAAACATGCAGGGTGAGCTAAGGAGAAGAGAGCATGACCCAGGACAGCAATAAATCTAGAGAAATTATGTAAAAAGGAATCAAAGATGTAAATGTCCATTCTGTAAGCTCCTAATGTGTGAAATGTAGGAGTGGACAAAGTACTTACAGATAGGCAAGGAGAATGTCAATAATTGTGACAGTGGGAATTTATTTTTTTTGTGGTAAAATTTTTCTCCACAAGAGAAATGCATTCAGATTAAAGATTGGATTTTTAGGGGGGGTATAAGATCATGCTACTACACTACAAGATTAAACCATATAAAGTTTTCTATACATAGCTTTACCATGGGTTTCAATTGTGCAGGATGCTTCATAGTATCTGCATATAACAGCAGTTTTAAGGTTACTTTTTTAAGTGTAAAAACATATTTATATATGATGTGGGAACTGAAAACATTCTACCATATTTTTTGTAAAAACAATGTCACTGGCTTTGAAATAGCTACATGTTTTCAAATCTAGTGGGTCAGGAGGTTGAGTCTCACCAAAAAGGTCCATAATATAAAGCATTTAAATAGGCCTGAGCCCTCTTGAGAGTTTTAAAAATGATGACCACTTCAGACTTTTAGGTATCTGCAAGCCAACAGTAATGTGTTCACACATACCAAGTTGGCTGTTTGGGAATACTTCGGCTACCGTAAAAAGCCAGACATTCACGGCTTGGAAGAAGAAGGTCGCCCGACGTGCAAAACGTACTTGAGAACAGTGGCAGCCCGAGGAGGCAATACATCGAATATTTAGCACCACCCATTGTTGTATGCTAAATTCAAGGTAAAGTTAATGCTGTCTTGAAATGAACGAGCATATTAGCGTCTGACATTAGTGAAATGAGCTTGTTACCTTGGCAGATATGGTAAGTACCTTATCTTTTCTTTTCTTCATCTCTATCCTTAGTAACTTTTTTTAACTGAGGCACATATGGTAACTAGCATGCTAATGATGATTTATCTTAGGATGCTAATTAGTTACCATATCTGCCTCAGTAAAAAAAAAAGTTTCTTCCTTTTAAAAAAAAAAATAAAGACATCAAAATACACATTTTAGAGCTGTAATCATACTGTGAAACCGTGATATTTTTGCCTACGGTTATCATACCATCAAAATCTCATACCGGCCCATGCCTAATTTTATACATATAACAATTTATTAAAATTAGTACTTTCCTCCTGATTCCATTCCTTTTTATTTGAGCTTGCAGATAAGCAGGATTAAAATATGTTTTTTTTATATACTTTAAAGTTGGTTCTGGGGTCTTATTCAATTGATCTGTGAATAAATTGTTTATCTATCTTTTGGTTTAATAAAATGAAAGCGGAGGGGAAATTTAGCTTGATAACTTGAACTTCTGAACTGTATTGATCTGCTATGACATAAACCATATTTGGACTTGAAACAGTCCATTGAAAATCCCACATTCTCCCCTGCTCATTCAGTACAATACCTCTCAGGAAAATAATGCTCTGCACATCAACATTAATCAAAGTGAAGTCTCTTTTATTAGGATTTCATTTCTGTAGTACACTCAGCTTAAGAACAAGAGCTGAATAAGAAATAAATCTACATCCCCAGATGGAAGCTTCTGTTCTTTTAGTGAAAGTCAAGATCTAAGAAAGTATTTATACGCCAAAATATCGCAAAATGTTATCGATATTCAAAAGCAATGTATTGATTTCTTACTTTTTTATTTTTTAGAATTTGAATGTAACTATTAATGATGGCAGTAATTTTTTTGTAGCAAAATTAAAAATATGACCGCTAGTTCGTGGCTGTTTTCACCTTCTTGGTTCCAGTGGATCAACAAGATCTAGCAATAAAACTGGATGTGTTATTTATGAAACAGGGTGGAGTGTTTAGAATGCTGACAGTTTTTTTACAGTTAAATTAAGTTTTAAAAATCACAATAGTCTTACTCATAGTATAACAATATATTGCAATATATCGTATCTCCCCCCTGTATTGTAATACATATCGTATCACCAGATTCTTGCCAATACACATCCCTAAGTGAAGGGTTATGTAAACTAAAACAAAAAAATCAAACTCATTCAACCCTTCTTAAATTATATCGCAATTCTTCAAAATTGCAAAATCCAAATTGTCTAATGGCGTATCACTGACCACCAGCAGATCAATGCTTTACCCAACCAAAAGTTCTGATATCTCCCAAAACAATCTGATCAGTGCATCTAATATTCTTCTTCTTGTATTTGAGGTGCCAAATAGAGCACTGTCCCAAAACCTCTGAAGTTGGGGCACACTCCATGTTGTAGGTCTGTACCTGCTCCAGTAAATCTAATTCAAAAACTTTTGAATAACTTCAAACTCTTGCAATCATTCTGTAGAAGCCTGTTTATACCAGGCCAATTTCAATCAAGTTTGTAAGTAGAGAAATGTCTAAAGCCCCTTTTCCACTACGGTCTGCTTGCCCAGGCGAGGGCGAGGGCATGGGCATGCTCAGTGTAGCAAAGTGTTACGAAAAGTCAGTGATGTCTGATTCTTCTGGGCGGACATCTTAAAAGATAACGCTACGAAGTAAAAAATAATGACGTGCCATCGTTGCCAGCTGTTTATTTGGAATCGGTCAGGCGCTATCCTGTGACAGCACACGCACACTGCCAATCAGTGGCTACCACTACGTAGGTAGGCGTGAGTGTGACATCACTTTACCAGACCAAATCAGTTTATAGGTGGGTGTGCAGGGTCGCCTCGGCATGTTTCAGACTGAGTCAGTGGTAGTCCGAAATAAGCCATCGGCTCAGCACAGACAAAGCCAGTGGAAATGCACTAAATACGTGCTTAGCCGACCCGGGCAGGGCCCAGCAGACCCTTGTGGAAAAGGGGCATAAGATATTTAAGGAACGGTCATGGGGAGTCTCTGAAAGAAAACCCAGGTTTGCAGTCAGTTGTGATGGAAAAATGGATCAATACAGATGCTGCTAAACAAATCATTCAGTTAAAACTCTCTCTTTCTTCTTCTCACTGTGTTCCTATAATCTCTGCAATATAACAAAGGTTCAGTAAAATCTCTGACAGGTGCTAAATTCCTGTTGTCTCATGGTAGATCATTACAGAACACCAGACTCAAAACCTGACTTGTTTTTTGACTTAGGGTGAAATCACATTGTCTCTGGTCAGTAGGAGCAAGGGATTCCTGAAAGCCACAACAATAACAGAGGACCGCACAAACAACCACTGAGATGTTACAAAGTCTGTCTCTTGTCACTTTAGTTCTGGTTTGTTTTGCTGAGTTTCAGAGCTTTAGTATGTGCCAAAAGTGACTGGCTTCACAGAATATTCAAACAGCTCTAATTAGACCCGCAGAGATCCACTGCCACTGTATGGGGTTAACTTTGGATTGCAGCTGCACCAAACTCATGTTTGTGTGTAGTAGAAATAAGGGAATGGAATATGCGTATGTATGTGTTATTTAGCTAAACTTTGGCCAAACTGAGCTGGCCAGTCTTCCTGTTGACAAGCACCTCATACGTAGTGTCTGCTGGGAATACGAAAGAGGAGCTAGAGATATTTACTTTTTAATTTTACTTACAAAGTGCAGAATCTAAAATGGTTATTCATTGTACATCCAGTGTTCTCTGACAAAAATGCATGAAATAACATTGTTACCATATAAACAAACAAAAAGATTTAAATTCAAAAACAAACCTCTGGATGGAATGAAGTAATGAAGGACTGGAAGGATGGATGGATGGATCCTTGGGTGTTTGGGTTTCATTTGTGTTTTCGGATCTTTTTTGTTGTTTATCTTTAAAAGGGTTTGCCATATTCATTTAATTTTCTATGTTTATTATTCTCATTAGGATCTTGCCATATAAGTTAATTTCTTCATGTTTAGTTTCTTGCTTATTTCTTGGGTGCTTCCCTTCATGTATTTTAGTTTGTTCTCTTCGATTAGTGCTAGGCTATTCCCTTTTTGATTTGTAGCCAATGCCATTCTCTTGATTTAGTGTAGTCCTGGTCTCCCTGTAAGTTTTCTTAGTTGATCTATTCTTAAAATTTTGCTAATTTCCATCACTGTCAGCCTCTGTGTTTGTGTCCTTTACAAACCTCATCAAGACATGGATGGATGGATGGATACAATATTTTGACAATGAGATTATAATTACAATTCTGTAATACAAATATTTTATATATGTCATTTTATTCTGTTTACATAGTTATTTACAGCTGGAAAATACTCAATCCTTTTCCAGACTAGATTGTTTTTGTGAATGACATATTGTTATGTGATGAAACTTAGTTTGGAGTGTCAGTGCTACTATAGTTCAACAGCTACAGTATATAAATCCATCTGTTTTGTCATTAGTCTATGAGATGATTTTGACTGAGCTACAAAAAAGTGTATTGCGGAAAGAACAGACCCCAAGCTGTATTAATAATTAGATTGACATACAACAGAATCCAGCATAAATGTTGCACCTTGTTTTACATCTCGTCATCACTTGTGAATAGTTAGACCTGAAATCTTAAAGTAAATGTTGAGTCAAGAAAAAAAGAAAAAAAACATGTACACTTCAACAGATCAGCTTCAATCTGTAAACCTGTATTATTTTGATTTTAGAGTTAAAAACGTTGTGTTTCATACTCTAAATTCTTCTAAATAAATAATTGACAAATGTATTGCTAAAACAGGACACTTCATCCCAAAAACATAATTTCCATTTTAGTTGAACTAAAATTGACAGCCTGTGTTGTCAGTGTTTCAGTTGTTGCATGTTGATGCTGTTTTCATGGCAACATTTGAAGCATTTCTTCAATGTTGTAAACAAAGCTCGATGAGACAACAATTTATCTCATTGTTGCATGTGGACACTAACCGCTTATGCAAACAATGTTTTGAAAGACCATTTGTATGTGTGATTTTTTTTTTTTTTTTTCGAAATTTTATTCCCTTACAATTGCTTTGTCTCCTCCTGTCCTTTTCACTAAACAGTGCTATGTTCTGGAACTCCCACTGAGATGTTCAACCTATTTGACCACATTTCTATGTATATATAAATAACCTAAACTCTTAAGTAAGTCTGTTTCTAGCTGTAACTCAAACTCCTTCAACTCACCTTGTCGTCAATGCCGATGCTGTTCCAGCCCTGCATGATGGGCAGAAAAGAGATGAAAGTTGGAATGACCCAGCAGCCACCGATCATTAAAGCCACTCGCATGGGAGTCATTTTGTTCCTATAGACCAGAGGCTTGCAGCAGATAGCGTAGTACCTGCAGAGAGACCAATGCAGGGAAGAAAATAGGATCAGCTAAAATCAAAAGATTTAGCAGGTTTTTCAGTTCATCAGAAGCAGCGAAGATAAATCAAGCTGCCAATAAACTAGCAACTTCAAAAATATGTTTTTATCCCTATGACAGCGGTCCAATCAAAAGTATTTTGTTCATCAGCAATAACAAAAGATTTCTCCTTCTCTGATTTTCCTTATCATTCCCCATTTTAAATTAGCTTTCTTGGCAAGATAAACTAAATTTAGCTTCCAATGAATTAGCAAAAACATTCCAACCCATAAGCAGTGTTGCATTAGATACATACACATAAAAGTACAAAAAAATAAAAATAATATTTCACAAACTTTGTTCACCGACATTCATACCATAATCTAGATTTTGTTATGATTCTACACTGCATTAATGCCTTAATTGGGTAAAGTTATTATTTTATTTTATTTATCCTAACTGTTTTCATTGCAGGAAGCCCAATTAGATCAGACTACCAGAGAGAACACCTTGTTAGGGAGGTAATATTTCTGGGTGTACTCTGAGCCTAATTTCAAGTTTTGTGGTGTTGTAAATTTCTTACAGGCTAAATATTCCAAACATTTTGGTTCCGTCATCTCATTGACACTGATATTATCTGTTACCTTAAAATTAAAGCTTAAACATTACGTTAATGTGCAAACAAAATATTTAAACCCAGTCATACATGTTACATATCTGGGTTTTACAGCACTTATATTCAAATGTATTCATAAAATCAACTAAACTTGATACAAACATTAATCTAACAAATTAAAAGGAGCAGGGAGGTCCCCTTTTAGGAGTCAGACAAAGTAAACAAAATTTTCTTCTTTTTTTTTTTACTTTAATTTTTATTGCAATTTTAGTATGTCACAACTGTTGACAATCGAATACAATTTTCCTGATAGAAGAAAGGCTAATTTGAGTCAGATATGACATGCCATTTCAATAACAAGCAAATAACTAAAACATAACAAAAAATAATAAAAAAAAATAATAAATAAAAAAAATAAAAAAATATAAGAACAGAGCCTGTGTTGAGAATTCTGTAGAAAAAGTAAAATCATGGTGCATACAAAAAGGGAAGACAATTGGATATATAAGAGTAGGTATGGTTGACATTAATGCGTAAAACTTTGGCGAGTACGGTCAGAGCGCCAGTGTCCTTATGATTTGTCAAGGTAAAGTTTCCATTTTTGCCATACAAGTCCACCTTCAAACGTAACACACCAGTCATATGTTCCAACGTCCTTATTTCCTGAATTACATCAAGCCATTGCTGTTGTTTAGGTGAATCAGGCTTATACCAGCTTCTGGTTATGGTTTTCCTTGCTGCTGTAAGAAGTGTTTTTACCAGGTATCGGTCCTCCTGAAGTGTAACCAGTGAAATATGACCCAAGTACAAGACCATGCATGACAATGGAATCTCATATCCAAGCACCTTTGTTAAGGTTAAATGTACATCTTTCCAAAAAGGGTTCAGTTTTTCACAGTTCCAAAAAATGTGTGTATGGTGTGCTTCTAAGCAGCCACATTGTCTCCAACATTGTTGAGGTGTAGAAGAAGCTTTACTGCTGATTTTAGGTGTAATAAAGAATCGCACTAAATTCTTCCAATTGAATACCCTCAATTGTTGCGACCTTGTGGAGGAATGTTGAATTTCACACATATCAAACCATACATCTGGTAGATTTTCTACATTTAATTCTTTTTCCCACCTTGATTTAAGGTATAATGTTGAGATGGCCTTACTTTCCATAATACTTACGTAAAACATGGAGATTATTTTTACACATTTACTATTTGATTTGTATGCATTCATCATAATTTTCACAACTGGATTAATTTCGTGTGAAGTGTCCATTTTTATTTTTCTATTAAAGTAATCTCTGAGTTGTATATACCTAAATAAGTCCCGATTAGTAAGAGAAAATTTTTCTTTGAGTGTTTGGAAAGTCAGTAATTCCTTATTTTCCACTATTGTATATATTGCTCTAATGCCTTTTGTTGCCCATTGCTTAAATGTGACATCACTTTCACCTGGTTTAAATTGAGTATCAAAGGCTATCCATCGAAGTACTTTTTGATCTTTGCTTAATTTAAATTGTCTAGCAAATTCAAACCAAAACTCCACTGCTTCAGAGGTTATTGAATCCAAATGACTTTTGACTTCCGATGGGATTTCTTTTTCTCCAAGAACTGACTTAATCTGATAATCCACCATATAAATCTCAATTTCCTTCCATCTAGCAGAATAGTTATTGTTTCACCAAAGGAAAAGGGGACGGAACTGAGCTGCATAAAAGTAATCTTTGAGATTCGGCAGGGCCATTCCTCCTTTGAGCTTGGCTAACTGGAGTGTTGTGTATCTTATTCTGGGCTTCTTTCCATCCCAAATAAACCTGGAAATAAGTTTATCCCAGATTGTAAACTGGTGTTTAGGTATCGCTACAGGCAAAGCTTGAAATAGGTATAGCAATCTGGGTAATATGTTTGTTTTGATGACGTTAATCTTACTGGCAAAATCTAATGGATAGGTAGACCACCGTTCCATATCGCTTTCAATACTCTGGTTAATCACATTATAGTTTGCACCATACAAGCTACTTAGGTTTTTTGTAATAATCACCCCTAAATATTTTATTTCTTCCACGTCCCATCTTAACTTATGTCTTTGTCTGATTTCCTCAGAAGGTTTGTAATTAAATGACAAAAGTTGTGTCTTCGCGATATTTAGTTTGTAACCAGCAAATAAATTTAATTCATCAAGGATTTCCATCAGTACGGGAAGGGAAGTGTCAGGATCTGTTAAATGGATCAAGACATCATCCGCAAATAAACTAATTAGATGATCTTTATGTCCTATTATAACGCCTTGTATTTGTTCATGTTGACGGATTGCCTGGGCCAGGGGTTCAATATAAAGAGCAAATAATGTGGGACTGAGGCAACAACTCTTTCTAGTTCCCCTTTGTAAACTGAACGATGGAGATAATGACCCATTAATTTTTATTTTGGCTGTTGGTTGTTGGTAAAGAGATCTAATTATATTTACAAAATGTTTATTGAAGCTGAATCTATCCAAAGTTTGATAAAGAAATTCCCAATTGACCCGATCGAAAGCCTTTTCGGCATCAAGGCTTAGTAATACTGCTGTCTTATTTTCCTTTTCTATTTTATCTATCAAATGTAGAGTCCTCCTAATATTATCATGTGTTTGACGGCTTTTTATAAATCCAGTCTGATCCTCATCTATTAATTCAGGAAGGATAGCCTCTAGTCTTTTTGCTATAATCACTGTATATATCTTATAATCTACATTAAGAATTGAAATAGGCCTATAATTGCAACTTAATTCCTTGTCCTTTCCCTCCTTTGGAAGTACAGAGATGATTGCCTCATTCCATGAGGGTGGGAGTTTACATTCTCTTTTAATCCAATTAAATGTTTTTAACAGGAGTGGGGCTAGTTGTTCTTTAAAGGCTTTATACCATTTAGCAGGAAAGCCGTCACTACCTGGTGTTTTAGATGTTTTTAAACTCCCAATCACATTATTTATTTCTTCTATTATGAAATCTGCTGTAATGAAATCGTTTTGTATTTTGCCTATACTTGGTAAATCCAATTCATTAAGAAAATTTCTTGTCGCTTCCATTTTACAATCAGAGGTGTCCGTATACAGTTGTTTATAGTAATCTAAAAAAATGGCCTCAATTTTCTGTGGATGGTGAATCAAATTGTTTGTTTGTGGGTCTCGTGTCCTATGGATGGAACTATCAACCTGCTGTTTGCGTAGGCGTCGGGCAAGAAATTTGGCTGCTTTAGGGCCGGATTCGTAGTATGTCTGCTTATAAAATCGAGCCTTCTTCTCGACATCTTGTTCCAACAGGTCGCTAATCTGTTTCCTTAATTGCTGCATACGTGTTAGTAGTTCTGGGTCCCTGTTGATTTTATGTTGTTGCTCCGCATTTGATAAATCTGATGTCAGGGTATTATACTCCTTTATTCTCTTTTTTTATTTTGTGCTAATAGTGCAATCAAATTCCCACGCATCACAGCCTTCAATGAATCCCACAATATAACCTGTCCTTCTCTTCCTTCCTTCTATTTGAACTGTCAGGTACAAAGCACTGTGGTCAGAAACATCCGCTATTCCAATGCTACAGTCTCTCACCCTATAACAGTCACTTTTTGGCATAAAAAAATAATCGATCCAAGAGTAAGTACGGTGGGGAGCTGAGTAGTGAGTGTAGTTTTTCAGAGATGGATTAATATGTCTCCAGACATCGCAGTATTCTATATCATCCCAAGCTGTGTTAATCAATTTGGATATTTTGCTTATATTTCTCTTGCTGTTAGTTGTGTCTAAATGATGGTTTAATACCACATTAAAATCTCCACCACATATACAGATACCCTCTGCCTCCAGTACAATTACATCCATTAATTTTTTGAAGAACAGTTTACTTAGGTGGTGCATACACATTTACTAATGTTAATACATCCTCTTCAATTTTACCCTTAACAATGAGATATCTCCCCTCCTTTTCTTTTATTTCCTTATATGATTCAAATTTAAATTTATTAGCGACAAGAATAGCAATCCCCCTTCTATGTGTATGTTCATATGAGTTATGGTAAGTATTTTTAAAACCAAATCTTTTAAATTTCTCATGCATTTGTTGAGAAAGATGAGTTTCTTGCATAAAAATAATATCTGCTTTCTCTTTTTTAAATTTGGCCATTACCTTTGACCTTTTAATAGGGTTACCCAAACCGTTCACATTTAAAGACATTAGCTTAACCTCAGTAGACTTTATCATCATCAAAACGAGTCATTCTTACACCACTATGTTTCCACAGGCTAACATTAAATAAAATAAACTGTAACACAGTAACATGCCCAGAACTGCTTAGAACAAGCATTATAACAGAAAAGTATAAGGACTTCCAAAGTCTGAAGAGCATTCTCCAGTTTTCAGCTGAGGAGGGGGAAAACCTCTCTCCAGGAAAGGGCCCCAACCCCAATAAGTCCGCTACAGACTGTATCGTAAATCACTTACGTGTGTCCGATGGCACAGTTGACCTCATCATCTCGCCAGCCAGCACACATACACTGAACATCTTTATGTAAAGGGTCGCTTTAACATAGGTTTTTAAAGACTGCTTTGCCCATGTTCAAATTCCCGTAGGCATTCTTTAGCTCTTCTGGCAGTGTCCACACTTCTGGTTGATCCCACTCGCTGCCACGATGTAGCCCGCTGGAGACGATCCAACAGGTGGCTCTTACCTGGCGGTCTCTCGGGCACCTCCATGCTGTATCCCCGCCGACGCAGCTCCTGAGTGGCCTCCCAGGCACTGCCGTACACCTGCACACCGTCCTCCCAGAAAATGCGTATCCGATTGAAAGGGGTCTGAAAACGGGTGCCTTTTTCTTTGAGAGCCTTTTTAATATCGGTGAACGCCTTGCGCTGATGAAGAACGGTGGCTGTATAGTCATGGTCGAAATACAGCGGTTTCTCTTCCATCATTATTTTCTTTTGCCAGGCTTTTTGGATAACCATCTCCTTAGTGGTATACTGCTGGAAGTTTACTATAATGGACCTCGGACGTGAGTTTGGGCCCGGTCTGGGCGCCAGGGCTCTGTGCGCGCGTTGAATTTGCAAGTCCACATCGCCAAGCTCAAATTCGGGGCGAAGCAGTTTTTCGACAAATTCCATCACCGAGCCTTGTTCAGCATTCTCTGGCACACCGTGGATCCTGATATTATTTCGTCGAGCCCTCGACTCAATATCGTTCAGTCTGTCTTCTAGCTTCTGCTGATCCTTTATAGCCTGTTGAAGGGCGGCGTTGGCCTCCGTACTCCATGTTTCAGTGTCGTCGATCCGTGTCTCCATCTCGTTGATTTTCTTACTGTGTTCTTGTATGGCTAGCATGTTTGTTGATAGTTGCTGATTTACTTCTTGTTTGAACTCAAGGAACTCTTCTCTCATATCATGTTTAATTTCGTCTTTGAGAGTTTTTAAATCTTCTTTAAGTTCCGACTTGAGTTCGCTGATCTTATAGTTTCAAGCCCCGTGAACACATTCTCGGATGTTGATTCGCCTCCATGTTGTCGGTCCTCTACTCCCCGCATGTCGCCCTGCTCGTGTTGCTCTGCACGGTGTGGATAGTTATTCGTCGTACTTTGTGTCCCTTTACCTCTGCCTTTCTTTCCCCCCGTCATATCAATTAAGGAAAATCACTTTTATTTAATCAAAAATAAGTACACGGGGGTAAATATAACGCTGACTTGCGAGAGCTAAATGCTCAACCTGCCATTTTGGTTTGTAGCCAAACCGGAAGTAAAGTAAACAAAATTGTCAACGCTTGAATTGATACCTCAACACCTCAGGAATGTATATTGATAAAGTAATTTAAATTCAAGAGAATTTTTTAGGACAAATAGTATATAATTTGATTATTTAAAATATATGGATGGGAAGACTTGACTAAGAACAGATCTTAATTCTGTTTAAATGTTGCCAGGATTAAATAATTTTATGGTCAATGTAAAAAACAGTGAGCTTTCCGCAGGAGTCTGTGGTGAACCCTTTGGAGCTACACTGCTTACACTTCTGGTGGAAAGCAGAGGTAATCCTATAAAAGTTCAACCATGTGCAGGTACATACAGAAAATGTGGTAATTTGTTATGGACAGTTAAACATGTAAAATATGTTTCTCCTGCTGTGACACTCAGTTCTTTTACACAGTCACATAACCTTCTAAATGCAATTTCTAATTACATTTGGACTTTTGTTATAATGGTTACTTAGGCATCTCTTGTGCTTCTTCTTGTTGTAGTTTACAGTTGTGTGAATTTCAATGGCAATGAATCCATTTATATTCTTCATATTTATATTTAAATCTTATCTTACTGTTGGTGCTTAGATATTGAACTTCCAAAAACGGTTCCTGATTCTTTGGCTCTCTTTATTATCAATCAAACAGTCAAACTTTATTAACAGACCTGGTCCATAAAAAAACAAATAAAAAAAATGCAAAACATAAACCATATCAACATTATTGGCAACTATTCTTCAACATTTAATATAAAAGGTCTGAAGCTCATCATCTACCTTTTTACTAACTGATAAAAACAGTGTCTGTGACTTCTAAGTTCCAATTTTAAGAGGATCACTACAAAAAAACAAGTTAGTTGAGCTTCATGTTATTTTTTTGGGCATCCTGTGTAACATAGAACTTGCTGTTTTTGCTTGTTCAACCCTTGCAGGGTCATGGGGGGATAGTGCCTATTTGCAGCGATCAAAGGGCTAGAGGTTAGAGTGCACGCTGAAGAGGCCATCAGTTCATCACAGAAACACACAGGACAGACAGCCATCCAAGCACACATTTCACACCTTAATAGCAGTTCAAGAGATTCATTAATGTAAATTCATGTCTTAAGCCATTGGGAGGAAGCCAGAGTACCAGTAGAAAACCCACACACTGGGAAAACTGGGAAAAAAATGCAGAGAGGCAAATCAAACCCTGGGTATGATTCTAACCCAGCTGGCATACTATCAGAAGATTGGATCCTAATAACCATGCTGTATCTTGAAAAGATGAATAAAAATGCAAACATATTAGGAAAATTGTGTGAACTGAGTATGAAATATGGAAGGAGGCATACAAAAAAACATATTGTTTAAAGAAAGCCATAGGAACATAAAATAGAGAGGGACCAAAAGACATTGGGATCAAAAAAGTATCAACAGATCAGAATGAATACAGGATACAGAAAAGAGTTTATGAGATGAACGCATACTGTCACAAATCCCCTTCATCTCTGCGTGTTGAAGTGTTTGTTTGTGCAAATAGACCAGAGCTTAACTGTCCTCAGATTACAGGAAACTGACAAAGTCAACCAACTAAATGACTCAGACCGACCAAACTTTCTGACCTGATGTTTCAATGTGTAAGCGTATGTTTGCAAACAGGCTATTTTGGTGTACCTTTGAACACTGCAGCTAAGCCAAAAATAATGTTCAACTGCATCACATGTGGGGCACAGCATTGATTCATCCAAATCAGTAGATGTATTGTGTATTTTCGCAGCAAAAATAAATATTGAGGGAGGTATGACGTGCAACATGGGTGAAAATATGTGCAAGCAGAATACAGCTGGTAAAGGGTGCATTTTAGTTTAAATTAATTTGGTCTTGTACTCTGCTATGGTTTAAGTAGCAAAAAATAAATACAAATGGCATCTATTACAAAAATTGTTTTAACTTTAAAAACCAAAAATATCTGCTAAGTTTTTAAAAGCCACTGGTAATATATATTGCATGTAACAATTAAAAACAAAAGTCCACGTGTTAGGACAATAGATCAAATGGTAATTCCGCCTTATTTACATTTAGTTAGCAAATTAAATAGCATTAAGCAATACATGCAACCAAATGAAAGGGAGAAACGTTAAGCAATTCAACTCAACCCGAGAAGATATTAAAAGACCAAAACAAACAAACAAAATCTAAATTTAGTAAATTGGAAGTCAACATAGTCACAATTTGATTAAAACAAGCCATTCTCCAGAATGCAAATAAGTCTAACAAACCTTTTATTTTAACACTTTTCTCTTTTTTTGGAACAGTCAGTTACCACAAAATCGAATTCAGATAGTGTTTTTGTATGTTTCTTTCATATCATAGCCTACTTCATACATACTACAATTATAAGAAGGGGAAGAGCCACATAATAGCTACATTTATATAAATTTGTTAACCTGCAGACTAGTGAGAGGTATGCAAATCCTTTGATTTAGGAGGAACTGGCAGGTCTCAGTGAATCAAGAAAGAAAGAGTTAAAGGAGCATCCAACTGTTGGTCAAGTGCTTGGATGGTGTTTGGTATGAGTTGCACTTCTCTTTTCAACATGGAACAACATGACTTGAAATGGTTAGGTGCCCTCATGTAACCATTGGTCCCAACATCAGGACTTGGTCACATTTGTACACGCACATGTCAAGCGGTTGTACTGTGCAACCAACCCACTGTCCTGCAAATCTCTGTTAAACCCTAGCAAGTGCTGGTAATGTCTCAGAATTTGAGTAGAATTTGAGCAGAGGATGCTGAGATACTTAAAAAGCACCAGGAGTGATTTGCTGTATAGGCCTTGGGTGGTCCCAGTGTGTAAGACTGGCGACAAGAGAGGGAGATCCAACTGTCAAGAGGTGAAACTTCTCAGTTTTTCTAGAAACGGTTACTCTTAGATGGTGGAAGGGGCATTGACCTTGAATTCAGGAGGAACAGTGTGACATTTGACCTGGCTGTGGAACAGTAGATGCCTATAAGAGTAATTGTATGACCAAAACAAAAGAACCATGACCTATATTCTGCATGAAATGAAGTTGGTTTGCAGTGTGGGTTGCACTCCACCAGGTGTGCTCCTTGTCATCATTCCTGTTTGTGGTGTTCTTGGACAGGCTCAGAAAGCATACTCGTGTACAGGAGTTAGTATATGCAGACCAGAAGGACAACATATTTATTCTAGTCTGGGAATGTCTCGTGATTTTCCTAAATGAGATTGAAAGTGTATCTGGGAAAGGGGATGCCTGAGTATCTTTCCTAGTCCTGTTACCCCTTCTACCTGATCTTGGATAAATGGAAAACAATGGATGTATCTAGTTTGCATGCTGAAATGTAAAGCTTAGACAACCAATGTCCATGCCTGGTGATAACATCAGCCCACTGCGATATCTATAAGCCCCACATGAAGGACAGTTGCACGAGACAACTATCCAGTTTAATGCCAAACCAGAATGCAACTTCTGCCCAATTCTGTCAAGTGTTGTAAGACATAACAAAGAGAAACCCCATTAATATTATTCTTAATTGTGATAATTTTTTCCTCTGCACCAATGGTTGTTTAGTAATTTTTAAACGTTTGTCTGTTTTCCAGCAAACAGGTAAAAAGTAAGGAACGACAAGCATAGTTTATTGATCTTGGTTGTGCTGCCGCTGTACTCCCTCAAACCACCACAAACCAATTATTTTAGCTTTAAAAATACCCACATGATTAACTGTTTAAGCTTGGGAAATTTTTTAAAGAAAGTTTTGACATCTAGCTCATACATTTCTTCCCCCACAGAGGCTGAACTGATACATTTTTTTAACCGTTGCCTTTTCCCAGGAGGCTGACTGACCATTATGCTCTGCTGCGGGAGAATTAAAGCTAATCCAGTTTATGCCATCGTCAGTCACTGTGGATGCTTCCCTGCCTTCTCCTCTGTGATCCTAACTCATTACCTACTTGCAGTGCGTGGCATTTCACAGCCATCAGTAATTTGGAGTGCTTGTGTATACTGTGTGTGGTCTCCATGTGCTGTGGCATTAAGAAAAAAAAGGTCAAGAGGCCCTTTCTCTCTTTAAATCTCCAAAGTAGTTTTGTTGAAAGGTTGCAGATTGATTCTTTAATCGTGGGTGTGCAGGTCTGAATGACAGAACCCCACTCCATGTCTGCAACACAATAGTAAATCCTTGAAGTTGTCGATGCAAGTGTCCAGAAACACAGGACTTCCAGTGCAATGTATGCAAGCAAACCCCTGCAGCTTAAGTGCACACAGAGAGGAATTAGATGTGGACAGAAGCACACATTCCTATTCTTCAACACATTAGCCTGAGTAAGATTAGAAGCAGGCACAGTTGAATGGCAGCATGTCATGACCACAGGCAATTTAAATGGCCCCTTCTTCCCTTTGATCTGCATAACATGTCACACTGTTTATTTCTGACATTTTTATTTTGACATTATTTACTTGAGCTGGTTTCTGAGACCAGCCAAACCCAAAGTGTACTGCTGTGTTCTACATTCGCATGCAGCTGCAGCACATGTGACATATGCGAAGGACAACTGCCTACAGATGCAAATACAGACTAATATACACAACATAGTATTTATTCTTATATAGAAGTAAACAAAACTGCATTGCTTTAATTTTCTGCATTACTGCTACACATTGCGAAGAATAATGAACAAATGCGAGTTGTATTTTAGGGAATGTGAAATTAACTTACAGTGCTTAGGTGTTCGATTTTAGATCAAAAATATTCACTGCTATGTGTAGAAACCTTTTTCGTCTTCGTCATGTTAATCTTCAACAAAAATGTCCAAACTTTTATGCAATTTGCATGACTTCATGAGCATGTGATAGTTTGTCACATACAGTTGATAATGATGTATGCTTTTAATGTGTATGAATTTATAGGCTATAAGGAATTATCCATCTGATCCATAAGGTTCTAGATTTAAAATTACTTATGTTAGGGAACTAGTTTAAACATCAGGGAAGGGCTCCCCAAAATGCAGCTATCTAAATTATTTTCTGAATCTTCTAATTTAAATTATTTTAAGGACTGATGCAACGCCTTTCTAAAATATGTGGACAAATTATATGTAGAAATAGAAAATGTTAGATACAAGATAAAGTATTTTATTCACCAGAATTGCTTCTACATTATTTAATAGGGTTCTACACCATAAAATGCTCTAAACACCATTCATCCTCAATGTCTGTAAAAACAAAAAGCTGGTTAGGCAGCACAAATGGGGAATTTAGTTTGCTATAGAACTTCATCTTGACAGGAAAGCGACTCTAATGTAAGTATATGGTTATATTTCAATTCTGTGTAAAGAATCTTATTTTCTCAATGTTCATTTCCCAAAGTTTTTGTTTTACATTCTTAATATCTCTGAGTAAGCCACTTTACCGAGTGCCTTTATGTTGACACATCCTGCTTGCAGCAGTTGTTTTTTTCAGCCTCCATTTATTTCTATTCAAGCTTTTTCAGGATAGTCAGCTCAAATTATGAATAGGAAGCTTTATCTTGCAGCTGCTCAATTTTATTTCATGCTACGTTCCAGACTTCTCTTTTTTAATTCTTTCAGTATGACTTTTTTTTTCTTTGTCACACTTACAAAAGAAACCTCTGTTGCTTATGAGCCAAGTGCTAAAGAAGAAAACAGAAGCATCTAAGTGTTTGTTTATTTGTCTTGATTCAGTTTTCCACACTCCACAGTCAACAATAATTCTGCTCTCATTGCTTTCATGGCATTCATGTTTTGGCGTTTTTCTTTTTTTTTTGTTTATCATTTAGTGATTTTGTTCATTGTTCAAAACCCGACTGATAATTTTCTTTACTTTAATTTTTCTCACCAACACTAACCTTTGGCTTCCTTGAAGGTCATGAACATCACGGTCTTTAAATTGATAGTCTGAGTTGACCTTTCATTCAGGGTCTGTTCCAGATTTCAGATGCCTTACCGGTTTACCCAATGTGTTTCCATCAACCCACAGAGTATATGTAAAACAAACTTTTATTTTATATTTATTTAAAGAAAAGGTAAGCAAACAGAACTATGCAATGTAATGTAACAACATCTAATCTTCTAATTTCATGAACACATAATTTGAAGCCCTACCAGATCATGCTGATAACACTCTTCACTGTAGATCCTGCTACTCTGTGAAAAAGACTCCCTGTTAGCTATTTTCAGCAAGTGGTGAGGTCTTTAAATGAAGTCAGACAAAGCTCTTTGTCTATTTTTTTTATCTATTTCTACGACACATATATCTATACCCTCTTTAAGCTGCGAGAGAGTAAGAGAGAGCAAAACTTTTAGTAAGTCAGCAGTTTTTTTGTTTGAGTTGTGAAATGAGTGATTGATTGAATCGCAGACATGACATTGGAAGTCGCACAGTTAATTTCTTATTTGAAGTCCAGAAACACTTATAGGAATAAAAGAAAACAGAAACACTAGGAACACTGGTGATGAAGGTGACTTAAGATTCCAGTGGGGCACTGAGGCACAGGTAAGGATATCTATATACACATACATAGGGGGAAAACTGAACGACACGAGAAAAAGTTATAACTAATAAGGAGGGGACAAATTGAAAGTGCTGGCGTTACTAAACTTGTAAAACACAGAAAAAAAACCAAACACCCTAACGGAATGACATTTTTTTTGTTTTGTAATTCTGGTTATTTTAAAATGTACTCAAATATTCAAAGTACCATGGGCCCTCAATTACACAATTCTTTCTGAGTTTTTCAGATCTCTGCTCTCCCGTCGATGTTTCTTTTCCAGTAATGAGTATTAACTGTGTACCATTCCAGTAAATTAACCTCCCTAACATGTACAGTTCTCAGTTATTCAGCCTTTTCTCAAATTTTCTGTCGTTTGTATTCTGCCTCACTTACCACTTGATTTAGTGACAACAGGTGATATCTGAAGAACCAATATGTAGGTTTGTAAACCCACTAGACCAATGCAACCTTTTTCTGTTAACTGCTGGTCATGTTAAGTCATGCAACTAGCAGGCATCTCATCCTTTGATCTGCACTCCCTGTTTTGACTATTGAATTATTAGTACACTATTGCACCACTCATAAAAACAGTTGTAACTTTCTCTGGTGCTTGTTCAAGTGCCAGCCTCTAACAGCTTGAGTTACTTACATCCTCTAATTAGTTGGAATTTAGACTACCCCTTCTGGATGTTTTGCTCCCATTTTTGTCAGGGCTTGTAATTGTTATAGTAACAGCACAGATGGTGAATTTATAGTGACTATTATTTAAAAGATGTGCATTTTTTATGTAATGCATTAAAAAGTCTCTTGTCTTTTTTGTTCATGATTCAGTGATGCATTAACCATATGCTTCTTTTTAAAGATTTATTATTGGCGGAGAAATTTTTTTTCCTTCTTGGTCCACTGTTTTGTTTAGGGACCTGTAAGCTACAGATGACAACAGCCTTCCTCACCCATCAATCTCTAAAATTATATTTCCACCTGTGTTTCCCTCATTTGACACCTGAAGCTCTAAAACATTTGGATTATTTTTGGTTTGTAACATACTGAAGTAGCTGCTGATATAAAAATAAAATAATCAATAAAGTTGTTGAAACCAAAGCGAGATATACAATTTATTTTAATTTGATAAAGCAGAAAGCAGTCCTTTTCAAACAACTGATAAACAGTTTTAGAACAAAAATAAACCTATTGCAATAGTTGCTTTTCGGAAACTATTGCAAAAAAAAAAGATATTCAGACAAATATAAACACTTTTTTGCAGGTGGGAAACAGGCTGTCTTAAAGTCTGTAATGAAAACATGGGCAATCAACCTGAAAAAGTTAACGGGTCAGCATACGTATGACTGAAATAGTTTTTTCCTTCCAACATGTTTTAGCCTGGTTTTCCAGCAGGGCCAGAGGTCAGGCCTCTGGATGAAAGTTTTTTACTTTTTCTTTTTTTTTTGGCTGTCCTGATAAACCAGTGGCAGCTGGCAGCCTAAAATGGAAAGTGGGAAAATTTGTCTTGAGACTTGATCTTTGAGCCACTGGCCTACCTGTCATAGATCAATGACAGGTTTTCTCTTCGTTGGGCAGATTCCCCTTTTTTCTCATCACAAATTTTGCTTAAAGCCAACGTTTTCAAGAAAGCTGATTTGAATCATAGTCTGCTATATTGTTCCAGACCTAAATGCGTTCTATCAGTTCAGCTAAATTTGCGCATTGACATTTAATTAGTACATATCCAAAATATTTAAATCAGACTCTCTTATATCCAGGTGAATAGGTTGACACAAAAACGTAAAATAAATTGCATCATGCCTTAAAAATTGTGAAAGAAAATCACAATACAATTACACAGTAGCACTGAAAGACTTACAAAGTAAAGAGCAGAATGTGCTATATAGTAATTCTATAATGTGCTATACAATAATTCTCATTCATTTGTGGAACATTCTTTGATAAAGGGGGTCCCCAAAATAGTGTGTTCATGTCCAATCAGAAAAAGTAAACTCCTGCGTATAATACTTGGTTACATAGTATAAAAAGAAAACATGAGAAAAACATGGGAAAGTCGATAGTGTAGCTCCAAATCATAATTCTTTTCCTAAGATTAGACATGCTCCATATCAGCTAAAAGACCACAAAAACAACCCCAGGCTTCTCTTTAACACTGTTGCCACTTTGATTGAAAGGTGGAGGACTATTGAGCATCATATTTCACCTTTGTTCAGTTGCCTTAAGAGATGAACACAATGTGTAGGAAATTGAAAGACAATAAATTAATCCACAAGGTTGTTTTTTTACTCCGAATTCCAGAATGCAATGTGAAAAAAATGGTACACCCCATGGCAGCCAGTGTACTTTTCTATTATATTTGAACATATGGATATTTAATACCTGTGATGGCATGCTCAATAATCCTCCTGTGTTTAAGGTTCATGATGCAGTGTTTGGAGCAGACCATCTGCTGATTTGGATCACCTGGAGCCAGTGTTATCCTCCCCTATATAAGCTCCTCTCCACCTTAATTTCAGTGGGAAGAGCTTCTCTCTCCCACGGACACATTTTGGTTTTGTGAATTGCTTGGCGTGGGAGCTTTGCTCCCCACTCTCGCCTTCATTCATCTTTTAGTTTTATACTATTTAAATAAATCCCTTTAACTTGCTATCAAGTGTGGCATCTCACCCTTGTTTTTTGTCATGGCTTAGAGCCAGGTCATGACATACCACTTTTTTTTAAATAATATTTCATTTTTCAAGATTTTAATAGAACAAGATACAAAAAGACAATAAAAGAAACAACAACAGTAACTCACGAAAAAAAAAAAAAAAAAAAGGGGGGGGGGGTCTACAGCCCAAGCTTCCCTGACAGAGTCCGAGGAAAACGCAGCAGCAAAATTTTGACACAATCCGTCTGCAGTCTGGGGGAAGCAAGAGATTTTCGAAAAGGATGTGTGTGGTGGAGGAGGGGTCAAGATGTGGGCACCATTCCTTAACGCAGTGTCTGACTTGAAGGTAACGGAAGAAATGTGTGTTAGGGAGGCTGTACTTGGAACTTAGCTGTGTAAATGATGCAAAATGCCCATCGATAAACAGATCAGAGAAAGATCTGATACCTTTCTCCTTCCAGACAGTAAATGTCGCATCTTGTTGACCAGGAGTGAATATATGGTTTTGGCAAATGGGAGTCTGTACTGAGACACTGGGAGCCTGATAAGCTGTTTCTATCTGGTTTAGAATCTGTGGGGAGTTCTTTAAAATGAAATTATGTTGATGTATCTTAAATATTGAAACTGAATTTGAGAACAAAAGAGCTGGAAGCAAGGATTTTTTTACAGCGGCAGCTTCCAGCTGCAACCATGAGGGGCTCTCCTCCATCTCAGCAGATCTGCATTTCCAGTAGGTAAGAGCCCTGGCATTCGCTGCCCAATAATGGTGTCTCAAGACAGGCAGACCCAAGCCACCATCTTTGGTGGGTTATATTGGTAAGTTTTGAAATAAGTACAGGAATCTGGGTAGGCTGATCATTTTGATAGCATTCACCTTGCCAATCATAGACAGGGGCAATGACTTCCAGCACTCAGTGTCCAACTTAAGTCTTTCCAATGCCTCTGTGAAGTTCAATTTGAAAAGTTGTTTTGGATTTTTTGATAGCTTAAGTCCCAAATAAGTGAAGCTGTCACTTACTAATCTAAACGGCAATTTGTCCAGGAAGTCTTCTGTGAATTGATCAGCCAAGGGAAGAAATTCACTTTTTCCCCAGTTTATGTTATAGGCAGAAATTTTCCCAAAGGAATCTATATATCACAATAGAATGGGAATAGATGTAGCTGGGTCTGCCAGACAAACCAAAAGGTCATCGGCATAAAGGGCAACTCAGGTCTCGATATCAACCAGCTTGATACCTGTGATATGTGGATGCTCCCTAATACCTATGGCCAGGGGCTCCAGAGCAATGTTAAATAGCAGGGGGGACAAAGGGTCCCCTTGGCGAACACCATGTTGCAGGATGAACGGAGCGGACCGGTCTCCATTGGTAAGGATGCAAGATTTGGGATCAGTATATAGTATTTTGACCCTGTCTATGAAAATATCGCCAAAACCAAATTTTTTCAGTGTTACTATTAGGTAGGGCCATTCTATCATGTCAAAGGCTTTTTGGGCGTCTAGGGCCAATATAGCAGCCCTGTCATCTTGCTTGTATTTTGCATACATAATGTGAAGAATTTTACGAACGTTACAAAAAGAAAATCTACCTGTGATGAAACCCGTTTGGTCTGGGTGGATGATGGTTGATATATTTTTCCCAAGCCGATTTGCTAACACCTTTGTAATGATTTTCAGGTCACAATTTAAAAGGGCGATAGGTCTATAACTAGCCGGGTCCGTTTCCTCTTTATCTTTAAAAAAACCCCACAAATATTAGTTTCACTAAGAGAGGGTGGAAGCCTCCTGTTTATAAAACTATCTTGAATCATTCTCAGCAAATGGGGTGCCAATATATCCTGAAACGCTTTAAAGAACTCTGGTCCAAACCCATCTGGACCTGGTGACTTACCATTAGGGAATGATTTAATGGCCTCCTTTAACTCGGAGAATGTCAAGTCAGTGTCCAAATTCTCTGTTGAAACTGCATCTAGCCTTGGAAGATGGAACGTGTCAAGAAAGCGGTCATATTCTTCTTGTGTTGCAGTTGATTTGGAAGTGTAAATATCTGTGTAGAACTCTCTGAATCTTTCATTGGTGTCTTCTAAATTTTGTAAGTAGCTGACCAGATTTGGATTTAATTTTATGGATAGCTCGTTTTGCCTGGTCACGTTTTAGTTGCCTCGCAAGTAGTTTTTGTGGCTTATCACCTAATTCAAAGTGCTTCCGTTTAATTTTGAGAAGTGTTTTACTAATTTGGTCCCCCAGTATAGAGTTATATTCATATTTTAATTTAAGAATTTTGTTATAATCTGACTGCAGCCTTGAGCTTTGGTAAATCCGATCTGCAATTGACAATTCCTTCTCAATGTCTTGACAACCCTTGACATATGCTTTAAGAGTTTCCCATATAGTTGAATCGTTCACCTCACCATTGTCATTGGTCTCAAAGAACCGCAGGATATGAGTTTTTATGTGTTGTTTAAATACCTGATCCTCCAGTAGAAAAGGATTAAAATGCCAGATGTAAGCTCTCTTTGGGAGAGAGCTTCAGATTGTAGACCTACAGGGCTATGATCAGATAATATTCTGCCATGGTATTTAGTGTGGCTGGTATTGGAGATTAATCTAGTATTAATTAAAAAATAATCAATCCGTGTATAGGACTTGTGTATGGGTGAATAAAAGGAATATTCCTGATCACACGGATGTTGCAGTCTCCAAATATCGACTACTTTCTTAGATTTCATCAGATTGTTAATGGTTTGAATGGATGAAATACCTGGTGGGGGGGCAGAAGACTGCCTGTCTAGGTATGGGTCAAGGTAACAATTAAAGTCGCCTCCAATCAGAATGTAGCTTGAATTGTCATCTGGAATTAGATCGAACACCTTAAAGAAAAAAGTCTGTATTTGGCCCATAAATATTGACCAATGTAACAGGGAGTGAATTTATATGTCCAGTTATAATTATGAACCTGCCATTTGGGTCGGTTGTGGAAGAACTAAGATGAAAAGTTACTGTTTTACTGAAGAGAATAGCAACACCCCTGGCTTTAGATGTAAAGGGTGATTGATATGTCTGTGAAATCCAATGAGCTCTGAGCATTCTGTGCTGGGTAGGTGAGAGGTGGGTCTCTTGCAGGAATAGTATGTCTGACTTAAGTGATTTTAAATATGAAAGAAGTTTGCCGCGTTTAACTGGACTACCAAGACCCCGGACATTCCAAGAGACCAGTGACAGGGAGTCTAAGGGGCTATTTATATGAGATGTCTTCTGCATTATAGCAACACAAATACATAACATTCAGTCTGGCAGCCAAGGGAAAAAAGAAAAGAAGGACTAAGAAACCTAAAACTAACCAAAAGAAAAGAAATAGCAAATGTATAGAACACATCCACTGAACGAACCCCACCCAATGCTTCCCCAAACGAAGCAGGGTTACCCTCATCCTCATCTGGAGCTGCCGGGCGAACAGTGCAGGAACGTCTCCCCTTAACAGCCCCCCTCTGGCACAAATTATGATATAAAAGGTTTAAACAAAAACCACCTGCATACCGACCTAGACAAATGTCTTTACACTCTTTTCTTCTGGTGTCATAGAAATGAAGCACACATTATAAGTTTTGGGTAATGAAAGTTTTAGCCACAGCTGGATCGTTAAACGGTTTAACTTGCCCTTGATAGTGAACGTGGAGCCTTGCTGGGAACTGAAGCGTATGCCGTATCTCCTTCTCCCTCAGCAGCTGCAGCACCTCGCGGAAGCCTCGCCGTTGTTCCATGATGTCGGCGGTGTAATCGGGGAAGATTAAGATGCGGTGGGCTGCGAAATCCATCGTAGTCTGTCTCCCAAGTCGCAGAATCTTCTTTTTGTCTTGTGCAAAGTGGACCCGAGCAATTATGGTGCGGGGTCTGGAGCCATCCGGGGGCCTGGGCTGCAGAATGCGGTGTGCTCTGTCGATGATGACCGGCTTCTCGAAGTTGTCACTTCCCAAAAGCTTCGGGATGAGGTTTGCAACAAACTCAGTAGGCCTCCCTTTCTCCTCACCTTCAGGAACACCAACAATTTTTATATTGTTAGGCCTGGATCTCCCCTCGAGGTCTGAAAGTTTGGCTTGTAGTTTTTTATTCTCAAGCTGTAGACCGGCGACAGAACTTTCCATTGCGTTAATGCGCAGCTCGTGATCTGTAGCTCGACTCTCGGTGGTGGATAGCCTCTCGGCTAGCGCTTGTTGGGCGACCAGGTTCTGAAAACTCTGTTCGAATTTGTCAAACCTCTCGTTGATTGACTGCAGGAGTTTGTTTGACATCTTCTGCCAGATCAGAGACAGCTCGTCATCATCCTCCTCCAGTCTGTCATCAACCGACACAGCCGGGCTTGCTTTGCTAGGTTTGTGGCAGCTAGCATTAGCCGCGGCTGCTCCCTTAACGCCTCGTGCATTCTTGCTGGACAGGTTCTCCTTCCAGTTTTTGATGGTTGTGGAGAAAAAATTGCTACAGTACTTCTTGTGGTATGAAGAGAGCGATCAGTGTTCAAAAAAAGGTGGTTACATTAATTATTATAGTTGTGCCACGAGGAGCTCCAGGAAACATGTCTACTACTCGCTCATCTCACTACCGCCCCCCTGACATACCACTTTAAACGATACTGTGGAATTCAAGTATCAAATAACCCATACATTTCTTTAAAAATTTAATTTAAATAGATTGTCATTTCTAGTGTGAAATACATTTAGTTTGACGTGTTCTTGGCCATTGAAGTGAGAGTTAACATCAAGTTGTGATCGAATGAGCTGTCAGAGGCAAACAGATTTGGAAAATAGTCAACAAGTATAAATCATTTAAAAAACTGCTAACATGTAAAGACGTGGTTGTCCAAGAAAGCTGACCCTAACAGTAGACCGGCAGATGTTGAAAGAAGCTCCAAAAACTCTAAAATATCATGCTACATAAAGATTTGATAACAACTTAGAAAAACAAAATCACTGAGCAAGCTACTCTTCCTGAAATAATAGTGCCTGTCTTCCTACTAAACAACTCTGATCCAAAATCTCAAATCATTTCTGGAAATCAGAATATGTTTCCTATAATATGGCCTGTGATCAAAGAATGCTCACCTAAAGCCCTTAACCCCAGTTTTTCCCACAGAGCAATCCTGTGGTTCTCAGTGACATGTTTTACCATCATATGTGCCCTCAGGGTAAGGCTACCTGTCAGGGAAAAAGCCTTTTATTAGCATCTGTAAGACCTTGTTCCAAGTCAAGGCCTTGTCATGAGTCCTAAACAGTCTCTCTGTAGAAATACTTTATTAAACAATGATTTCCCAGCTAATTTATCTAAATGTTTCACACTGAATAGCTTAAGGGGAGCAAAGGTGGACCAAAGGGCTGATTAGTTTATACTAAAATAAAATAAAAATTTCGTTTTTTTTACATCACCAGCATGAGGTTGATCCAACAATTTCTTCCTCAAGATGCTGAAAATATTTTTACGCATTTGTTTGTCTGGACTACTTCACCAAAATAAACATCAAAGTTCACAACATTCCTAAAGGATTTCAACCCTTAGTTAAACTAAATAAAACACATCTGGGAACACTGCCCACAACTCAATGATGAGATTATTCTTTTCTCCAGGAGACTGCCTCTAAAGCTACGCAAATGCTTAAAACTTAGGCTTTTAATTAGTGCTTCAACTTGGTAAAGAATTGGGAGCAATACTTCTAAAACTCTACGGTATGGTTAACAGGTGCTTACTTGATGTAATAAAATTAGTGACAAAACAAACTATCTAAATTAAATTCTTAAAAGTCCTTGTTAGATATCAGTATTAATTTCTACAACACAAACGGATCAATTCCTAAATGGGGAAGAAGTATCGGTTCCAAATTATTCTGATTAAGACAGATCCAACACAAGCCCAGCATTAAATTCGTTGAAGTTTGTTCCAGTTGCCAGTGCCTGTTTTGGTGTAATTTCTTAATATAAATATTTCTGTGTGAGTGTTTTGAATATTTGTAGACCTCCACTTGGCTGTACATATCAACTGGGAGTCATACCTTCATTAGCTCATGATCTAAACCTGCAGTTTTACATAATATTCATTCTTGCTCCATTTCTGTAAGGCTGTCATACTTATAAAGAAAAAAAAGTTAACATGATTTGGAAATATTAACCTGGCATGTTATAGCATCTAGAGCAAGTTAAAGCTACATAGGCTAAAAAACTAACAACTGAATCAGTAATACATAAACTGTAATAGGCTTTCCACTAGATAATTATAATCTTCTTTAAAAATCTTTTTTATTTAACTACAAGAAATATCTAACTTTTATTAAGCTAGATAGATCAGGTTAAAGTAAGATGGTGCTGCGTTTGAAAGTAATATTTTTTTATATTTATTATACAAAATAATTGGTGATAAATTCTTGTGTGCATTGAGTAGTATGTCCAACGTTTAAAAACTTCTATCTGCAGAATTTTCTAATTGGTTTCTAAAAAGCAATGCTGCTAATATTTTGCCTGTCTCAGGTTTTTTCACGCCTTGAGTTTTTTGCATTCCGTTTTTTAAATTAAAATAACAAATATTTTTTAAACTGTTTTGAATTACTGTGATGGTACATTCAGCGTTTACCCTGTAATATTCAAATAAAAAGTATGTTCCTTTTAAAGTTAAAGAAAAAGGCAAGTAAAAGATAAGAAAATTAATTAAATGTGTAAAATCCTGAATGTTTAAATAGCAAAATGTGCAAAGAAAATACATCTTGTTCCTTAATAGCACAAAGATAAAAGTTTCAATAAAAATAATCAAACAGGCAGCCAATTACAATAAGAGCGGAAATCAGACTTACTGGAAGATGTGACAAGATTTACAAGGAAATTGTGGTGATTGTTTGCCATAAATTGGAAATGGAAGCACTGCTGTGCCATTATGTGAAGTCAGCTGCTTGTATAAATGATGACAAATCTCCTCCAGCAAGACTATTTTTATAAAAAGATCATTTTGAAAATTGAACTTGCTCCTTATCAGCAAATGTTAACCACCCACCTACAATTCCCATTCTACTTCTGTTTCTAAGGAATCAGACTTTGTTTTAGAGTCAGTTTAGATAAATAACAGGCAGAGGCTGACTTCAGAGCCAAACAGGCTGAAGCCAGTGGGCAGGTCAGAGCTGGAGCTGGCGGGCTGACTAGAAGGACTGGTGCGTTGATCGCGGCAGGGAGGACCGGAGGCGAGCAGACAGTTTGGCGAGGCGTGGATCCCCCCTAGAGCAGAGGTAGGCCATCTTTTCTCCATAGAAAAACTCAAACAGCTGGTTCTCGGCGATGTGAGGAGCCCCCGGAGAGCCAGCCGGAGGAGGGGCGAAAACGGCAGGGGAGAGAACCGATGGTGCATGGAGCGTGGAGATGTAGCTGACGTTGGTCGAATCTCTGCCAACATCCTCCACTGCTTCCTCCAGTTCCTCCAGATCGAGTGGGCTGAGGCTCGAAATGAATCGGGGGAGAGTTTCCAGGAGGAAATCCTCCGCTTCGATAAAGGCGAGCCAAAGGACGGGTGAAGCTGGTGATCTTGTCCAGCCGACACCGGAGCGCCCGCAGGACTTCTTTTGCCTCCGCTGGGTCCATTTCTTATGGCCGGATCATTCTGTCAGGAGTTGCGATGTGTGGTGGATGGACCCCTGGGGGACCCCACATGTGATTTCTGTTCTTTCTGATGAAAAGTTTCCTATTGAAACATAGAAGTCCCTGTTCTTTAGGTAAGATTCAAACCAGCCAAGTAGTGTACCAGAAAGTCCGACCCAGCTCTCCAGTCGTTCCAATAAAATATCATGATCAACAGTGTCAAATGCTACAATGAGGTCCAACAGAACCAGCACTGTGGTTCTACCACAGTCTGTATTTATGCGGATGTCATTGAATACTTTGACGAGGGCTGTCTCAGTGCTGTGGTGAGCACGGAAACCAGACTGAAAAACACCAAACGGTTTGTCATTGTTATGAAGCTATTTAACTGCTGAAACACCGCTTTTTCAATAATCTTACAGATTAATGGAAGATTAGAGATTGGCCTGTAGTTCTGCATTAACGTGTTGTCCAGATTTTTCTTCTTTAGCAGTGGTTTAATAACTGCTGTTTTTAAAGCCTGGGGGAAGACACCTGACATGAGGGATGAGTTCACTATTTGAACAAGATCAGACACAATAACAGGAAGAACTTTCTTTAGAAAAGCTGTGGGTAGGATATCAAGACAGCAGGAGAAGGAGCTTAATTGGATAATGATTTTTTCAATGCTGTTCTGGTTTAATTCGTGAAATTCAGACATTTTCTCTTCATTGTTGTTGATTGGGGATGGCACTGGTTGTGGGTTCGATATTGAGGTACAGATAGACCATCTAATTGTTAGAATCTTTTCAGTGAAAAAGCTAGCAAATTCATTGCAGGCCCTGGTAGAGTTTAGTTCTGGGGCTACTGTCACTAAAGGATTAGTTAGTCTTTCCACTGTTGCAAATAGAGTCTGTGCATTATTAATGTTTCTGTTGATGATTTCAGAAAAGAACGATTCCCTAGCATCTTTTATAGTTAGCTGATATCTATTGAGTCTCTCTTTGTAGATCTCACAGTGAACCTGGAGTCGAGTTTTCCGCCAGTTTCTCTCGGCTCGTCGACACTCTCTTTTTTCACTACGTACCAGTGGATTACTTGTCCACGGAGACTTCCTTCTACCTGAGACTACTTTCACTTTAGTTGGAGCAATGGAATCCATGATGTCTGAAATTTTCGCAAGGTGAATTTTAAAGTGATGTTTTCTTTAATCTTCTGCAAAGATGGACTCATCCTGTATTTACTTCTTTCTTATAGACAACAATCAATGTAATTAACAATATATGTAATATAATATGTAATATGTAATATCTAATAGTTTCTTAATGTAATATCTAATATGTAAACATTTTCAATGAAATCAAGGAACATTAAAATGATCCGAATGAAGTATTGCTTCCCCCCTGTTGTGACTGTGTTCATCAGTGGTTATCATTTTTAGAGGCATGACTTCATATCTGTAGTCATTTAAGATATCAGTATTTTCATGCAATATATTTTTTTTTATTCCATCTGCTCACTTGTTTTAGAACACTATTGTGATATCTTAATATTTTTTATTATTATTTAATTTTACATGATGTTACATTTTGAGCAAAGTCAAACCAATCAATGTACAAGAGACAATCTTTAAAATCAATAGAGTTAAAATAAGATGTAGTTGTGATGTTTCAAAGAGTTGATAATCCCAACACACACAATGCCATATTACAAACTTAAACAACTGCAACCACAATACCTACCATTCTAGGAAATGTTTAATATGAACATCTTTCCCCGAGAAGCATGGATGCATTCCACTCTTTTCAAAACTAAATCTTCCTTTCCTTCTTACCTCTAGGTTTTACCAGCGTAGCACAATGCCTTTAGTACCTAGTATCTTACACAGGCACATCTAGAGTTTTTTTAGTCTTACATTACTTACCTAACTTGTGTCACTTTTTAAATAGTTTCTTTATGTTATAGAACTGCCATATGTGTTGTGATCAAATTAATTAGCCATCCAGTAGCAGTACCAAGAGTTTATAATAGGTAAATATTCGGATGATAGACAACATTTATTAACCTGGGGTAATTACACAGCTACCAACAAGAAAGAGATTGATTAAATCAGATAACAGTTAGATTAGGTCTTTACTCACTTTTATATTGCAGTCAAACCTTGTAGTATTGGCCCAAGTAAAGCTTCAGCTGCTGTGGGCATCTTATCACCCTTGTGAGGACACTGAAGGGTGTGTTTGAGTTTTTCTGGCTCGTCTTTGTGGTTTGGAGGAAAATACCAAAACAATGCCTCTTGTAGTGTACTGTTGGAGATGCATTTGAATGAACTTCTTATAGGCCCAAGGTTCCTATACAACCACAATTGGCTGTATCAAAGTAGGCTGAACTAATTGTCAATGGGTTTTGAACACGAGCTACCATTTGTTGCAACAACTTTTTAGAATCTTTATAGATACAATTTGATTTGCAGCTAAGGGTCAAGATTTCCAGTATGGTTAGTTAATATTTGTTGTTTTTTATTTATTTGGTTTTGTTTGCTTTTTCAAATAGCTATATTTGCAAACATTTGCCCAGGGTAATTTAGTATAATGTTCAGAGAACATAAACAGCACCTCCAAGTCTGTAGCCATGATCCTCAGTGGAAAAATGGTGGACTACGACCTCCACATTGGCTCAAGTGAAACAGCTTAGGTATCTCAGTGTGTTGTCATTGGTATAATTTGAACAGAGCAAGAAATTATAAGTTATGTTGCAGACTCTTTCGCAACACACCTGAACCAATTCATGTAAGAGCAAGTTGATTAAAAACAAATACAGATGCATAATCAGCTGGTGTCAGAAATTAGTCAATATCTACAGTACCTTGTCCTTTAGCAGTGACAAGCCAACATAAGATCTGAAAACGTATTGTTTGGTCACTAAAAACAACATACCAAGCAATTCTATGTCATGCTAACAACACTGTTCCATGTGGACGTTTTGCTGAGAGAAAGTTAACTATTTTAGGAATTGGTAAGGTCATTGAAAATGAAGACAGTCAACACAGAAATTTTGGAAGCTATCCAAAAAGAAACTGTTTTATATGAAGTCAAGTGTTGGCTGTTACTTCAGGCTGCTATGTTTAAACAGGTAGTGAGACTTCAGGTGATTGATTATATCTTTTTGAGCATCATATAAAGGACCATACTGGATTTTAACATTTTGTTAAGCTAAGGATTTTCAGTGTATTTAAAAGAAATACATAAAACAACTGATATTTATAGTTAAAACAGCTAACAATGGTAGTCATAGTAATCACTAATACAAAATGCTAACAAAGACTTAAAATATAATTATTATATAATATATAGTAATAAACGGTACATAAACAATGATAAATAATAGATGCGTGTAGCAGAAAGGTTAATAATATATTCAAAATTATATTTATTATAGTTCTTTAGGATAAAACAATATTGGCAGGACAAAGCTTAAAAAATATCCCACAAAACTCTGATCAGTGCATCTCTAAAAAATTTTTAACGGTTTCGATTAAGAAATAATATGTTCTAAAGCACACTATGAGTAAACACGTTAAGCTTGAAATTGCAAACACAACTGGCCAGAACAAGATTCAAGTAGAAGATTATTGAGCTCATCCTTAAGGATGGAGATACAAAGTTGGTCCTAACCCTCAAAAGAAGTTTGATAAAGTAGTTTATGAGGATTTTCTCAACATCCTGAAGGGTAAGGAGTTCAATGTAGAATTAGACAACTGCCTTTCATGCACTAGATGTTTTTTACATTTTTATTCTGACTATTTCAGTTCAGCTAGTCCTTATCTTGATTTAGTCCAGAAGATGTGTTGAATGTTAGCATTTTTAGACCACGGATAGATGAATGGATGTTCAAACAAGATATTTTTCCTTGCTTTTACCTCTTAACTTCAGAACAGAATCTGTGAATAAATTTATGAGACTGAAAGTAATAAATCTGCCCAGTTTTGAGGTATGAAATGCACACAACATCCTCACCTGTCCAGAGCGATGCAGCACAGGTGCAGTATAGACGCAGTGGTTAAAAGAACATCCAGCGACGTCCGAACCAGGCAGAAGGTCTCGCCATAAATCCAGTGCTGGTGGACCAGCTCGATGGCGCCAAATGGCATCACCAACACTGACACAAGCAAGTCAGCAAATGCCAGAGACACAATGAAATAGTTGGTCTTGATTTTCCTGTTGGAGTAGAAGAAAGAGATAAATGTCCATGATCAATAGTCAGTTGTACAGAGTCTAACTCTCATTTCAAGGGTCAGTCAAATAAAAGTATGGATCAACTGGTAAAAATTATGAGTCTGAATAATTACTGTTGTGTTATTTAAGGCCCAGTGTCAAATAAAGAAACAGATACAGTGCAAGCTGAGAGGCCACAACCAGTAAACACTGGTTTTTTTCCCCATTTATGCTGCTTTGGGAGGGCCTAAAAAATCTACTGAATGTTATTACAGAAAAATAGAAAACATCTTTATCTTAAACATTAGCTGATTCCACATTCATTTTACAATTCATAATCTCCAGAAGAAGATCCCAAACTTGAACAGAAAGTCTCAAAAGCCCTTAAACATTTCTCTAAATATATACAAACGACCTCTTCCACACCAGAGGGTCCTTCACTTTACCATCAATTAGGGCCAACTTAGAATACCAAATGCAATCAAGATAATTTTTCATTTGTCATAAGAGCTGGACTGCTTGATGCAATGAAATAGGAGCAAATCACTACAGGGTACATCCTCTTCTACTCATGGAGAGCTTCCCAGAAGAGTGAAATAAATCAAATCCCATTATCACATCTTATCATCATTAGGACAAAAAAGTTTTTGTCAGGAAACAAAGAACAAGCTGGATGACAAACCTTGACAGATCAAAAGATTGAGCATCTTTGAACAGTAGCAAAAAGAAAGGGAGTAAGAAAAAGTTAGAAAAGTATGAAAAATGAATGAGGGTAGATGAATGTAAGAAAGTACTGGCAATACGAAAAAGGCTGAAATTGGATGCATCCATCTTCTTCAACAGAAAGCAAAAAGAAAGCAAAAAAGGACAGAAAGGTCAAAAACTAAAACTGAATGCACCTTGATTGCTTAGAGTTACAGCCTACAAAGTAGACTACTCAGTCTTTTCTTTGTGAAAAACTGTGATTTTGTTTGCCTAAGTACCATTGTATGAGGCAAATCTGTGCTTGAAAGAGAAAAAGGAAACTTTACACACAAAAAATAAAACTTGCTATGATATTTATTAACATTGAGTAAGATGGTCGCACTAGATATCACAGTTAATATTGTAAAGTTTTATTGATGCAAAGAGACAGAGGAGGCAGTAATTTGGGCTTGGTTTTAAGGCCTTATGTAGTAGAGACAGCACTCTAAACATTATGCAGTTTTTTAAATTATTTTTTTACAAGACAGTATTCTGAATATATACTTTAAAGAACAATATGGAGCCCATTTATTAGCAAAGTTGTCAGATGCATTATAAAAATAAAACCTACTGATAAATGTTTACACATCAAGCATGCCCTTTAAGACGTGATCTTACTGACACAAAACATGTACACAGAAAATATAATACTCTTTATTCTTAGTTTTTAAACTGATTGGATCTTTTTTTTTATAAGTGAAACACATTTTCCTTATTTTTTCACGCTGATATTGTTTCTTAAGGTCTTTGACAAGCATTTAAAAGGTTTAATGAACACTTGAATTAAACAGAGGGCCTGCTAATGAGCCCTTCAACTATTTTAGGTGTGTTGGAGTAGGGTTGCAAACAGTAGCACATGAAATCATAGGATTTCATGTGTTAGAATGGCCCAGTCAAAGGCCAGGCCTACATACAATTTAGAATATTTGCCTAGAATTAAAAAAAAGGTTCACAGATTAAACCCGTCCAACCAATAAAAGTAAAGAGAGTCTCTACCAAGACATCAGTGGCATCTCTGCCATGATAAGTTAGGTGGGGCACAGCAACACAGCAACTAACTATTCTGTGATACATACAATTTGACTTTGATCAATAATAGTGATTGATATTTTATGAGATTAACTTAATATTGATTCAATATTAAATGAACCACATAAAATAGCAAACATCTACACAATACAAAAGCCATTTTATCTAAATGTAATTGAAGAATTAAACCTTTTTATAGCCTACATGAAATTACACATAAAGGGTCAATCACCAGTGTTGTTCTTCTTGAAAAATAAAAATGCAGATCTTTCATCTGGGCAAACTTTTCAATAACTGTATAATCTTTCAAATAATCCCCTTTAAATCTATAATAATCTCCTGAAGCTCTTGAATGATGTTAAAATCCACTGGCTGGTGACGTCCCAAATGTTTAATCTCTAATTTCCGTTCAAGAGGCAAGATACTAAATTTAGACTTCATCAAAAAAATCTACTTCATTCACTTTTTGGTTTCTTGGTAGCTGGCAAGTAAATTAGATGGCTGCACATCTATCCAACAGAACGCAAATGTAACGTGTGCTATTTGGATAGTTTAATGAGTTATGCTGCACAACCAACAATCGCATTTGGAAAACGGGGCACACCACTTCCTTCTGTGGTTTAATAGCGGGATCTCTTCTTCTTCTTCTAATAAATTTCCGGCAGACGGATGGCGCATTGCTGCCTTTCTCTGTCGAGGAAGGTAGCGGGATCTCAGCTTGGGGCGTGGCATTTGTGCCCCTCTGCTGTCTACTGAGCGCACATTGGGCATGGTCACTATGATTTCAGATGTTCATCATTTAAACAAATGTTAAGGGGCCACCTGCAATCACAGTTTTAAGAGGGCCTACTGGTAAAGACTTAGAAAGTTATACACAAATGTTTATAACAGAATCTTCTTGGTAACATCTTTATAGAGTAATATTATATAACTACTGATTCTGTTACCAAGAAGATTCTGTTATAAACATTTGTGTATAACTTTCTAAGTCTTTACCAGAATAATGACAAGCTCAGTAGGCCCTCTTAAAACAGTGATGGAAGTGGTGTTCCCCGTTTTGCAAATGCGATTGTTGGTTGTGCAGCATAACTCATTAAACTATCCATGTAAATTCTAATTATCTACTAATTAATTTAAGCATGCCGTGCATAGAACTCCACAGCGACATCTGGTGGGGCCGGGCCCGACTGGCCCCAAATGCAGAGACGCCACAGATAGAGACACACCAAAAATGACCTGCCGCTGTAATTGCGCTTTTTAGAATAATTTTTTTGTAAATAAATGAAGTAGGACGAACATGTCACTTTTTATTCTGTTTTTCAAAAGTATTAAGTTTGTGTTGGTCTATCACTTAAAATCCTACAAAAATATTTTGAAGGTTGTGGTTGGACAAAACATGGTCAACATTTTAAGAGGTGAGAATACACCTTGCAAACATAACCTGTTTGAGTAACTATATATTTAATATACACCAAAATGTACCTAACAATGAGTAATATCTAAATAAGATCCACATATACACTCCAGTGACAAAGCACTGGCAACTAACTAAAAATAAATTGTTGAACATTGCTATTCCAAGGCAGCAATTGCACCATTAGTTGAAGTTAGGATTAGGATATGGGAAGAAGGACCAAAGGAAAAAAATTATATCTGGCTAAGTTTAGACAAGGTATCAATAATTAACAGATGCACACTGTCCATCACTTTCAGAAAAACACACACTCAGAGATGTCCCCTGAAAGGCTTTATGTTCAACAAAGAGCAGAACTGCTGATACAGGCAAAATTGCCTCCTTAGCCACGCAAAAAGTCAGGGGCCTATTATTGGTGCCAGTTCTTATAAATCGGAGATTCGTTTGTTACTGACAGACTAGATCTGTCAGAAAAAGGACACACAAAGTCAGTTCATGAGTTTAAGTCACCGACTCTTGTAATGGCAAAAAATTGTATCTCAGGGTTTCCATAATAAAGAAGACTTGAGTCCCAGAAGGTGTTTAAGTATTTAATTCAAACATGTCTGGCCAGACACGGAGGGGACAGAGTTACTCGTGCATCACCCTAACCAACCTTTCTAACTAACCGCTTAAATAGTATTCAGCAATCATTGTTTATCTCTGTAGATGTCTTCTCCAACGTTCACGCCCCGCCTCCTGGACAACACGTTAATGCAGAACTACAGGCCAATCTCTAATCTTCCATTCATCAGTAAGATTATTGAAAAAGCTGTGTTTCAGCAGTTAAATGGCTTCATAACAATGACAAACCGTTTTGATGTTTTTCAGTCTGGTTTCCACGCTCACCACAGCACCGAGACTGTCCTCGTCAAAGTACTTAATGACATCCGCATAAATACAGACTGTGGAAGAACCACAGTGCTGGTTCTGTTGGACCTCAGTGCAGCATTTGACACTGTTGATCATGATATTTTATTGGAACGACTGGAGAGCTGGGTCGGACTCTCTGGTACAGTACTTGGCTGGTTTGAGTCTTACCTAAAGAACAGGGATTTCTATGTTTCAATGGGAAACTTTCCATCAGAACGAAGAGAAATCACATGTGGGGTGCCCCAGGGCTCCATCCTGGGGCCCCTCTTATTTAATATCTACATGCTCCCACTAGGCAAGATTATAGCAACCAATAACATTAGCTATCACAACTATGCAGATGACACTCAACTCTACATTGCAATGTCACCAGGTGACTCTGAACCCATTCAAACCCTAAATCAATGCATTAACCAAATAAATGGATGGATATGCCATAACTTTCTCCAGCTGAATAGAAACAAAACTGAAGTGATTATTTTTGGACCCAAGGAGGAACGATCAAGAGTCAGCACACAGCTTCAATTAATACAGCTAGAAACTACTGATCAGGTTCGTAACCTAGGTGTAGTAATGGACTCAGACCTGAACCTCCAGGGTCACATAAAGGCAAAAACAAGGTCAGCGTTCTATCACCTGAAGAACATCTCTAGGATTAAAGGACTGATTTTGCAACACGACCTAGAAAAACTCATCCATGCGTTTATCTTTAGTCGGATTGATTACTGCAACAGCATCTTCACAGGTCTGCCTAAAAAGTCAATCAGACAGCTTCAGCTGATCCAGAACGCTGCCGCTCGCGTCCTCACTAGAACCAGGAAAGTAGAGCACATCACCCCAGTTCTAAAGTCCTTACACTGGCTCCATGTTGCTCAGAGAATAGACTTCAAAATAATCCTACTAGTTTATAAATCATTACATGGCTTAGCACCAAAATATGTTGAAGACCTGTTGTCATGGTACCAACCACCAAGACCACTCAGGTCCTCCAACTCTAGCCTACTAAACATCCCTAGACTCAGAACTAAACATGGAGAAGCAGCTTTCAGTTTTTATGCTCCCCTTATCTGGAACAGACTTCCTGACGAGTGTAGAGCTGCTGAAACTCTGAACTGCTTTAAATCGAGACTAAAAACCCATCTGTTTAGAATTGCCTTTGAGTAAATGCTTGCTGTCATATGTATGAAATGTGTTCATGCTCTCTTGCTTTTTTTTTTAATTTTTCTCTTGCTTTATTGTGTATCATGTGTAAGGTGTGTTTCTTTTATGTGTTTTTTTAAAATCACCAAATCATGTAAAGCACCTTGAATTGCCCTGCTGTTGAAAGTGTCCTATACAAATAAAATTGCCTTGCCTTGCCTTGCCTCCGGAGAACTGCTTCACACGAGTCTTATATCAACGCATAAAGCAGCTCATCCGAAGGCCAGACTGTTATCTTACTGCCCCGGCGTCTGTCTCTCTGGTGACCTGACACATCTTTATCATAAACATTAAGTTGGAGCAATAACCTTGTCATTTTACCCTAGATGCATTCACTAAACAGAGAATATACACTTAATTCCTAATTGCATAACAATTTTCCACCACACTCTTTTTTCTTTTTTTTCTGATTACCCATTCCAACCAAAAAACTAACAACGCAAAACAGTTGTTCATTTAGCTGTCCTGTCCTCTTCAGTGCCTCTGCTGTGGATGCTCTCATTCTATAAATAGCATTAGAGCTGTAAGGCTTTCCTATCTGCTCGTCTCTAAACCAAACAGTTCCTAAAAACAAGCAGTTAGTGATGGAACCAACCAGCTGACTGCTTGTGGAGCTCCCGAGTGTGGACAGCTACATGAACATGTGAGGCATGCAGAAGGATGTAGACAAATGCTGCACATGCACACACCCAAACTGTGGATGAATGAGCAGATGTTTGTACATTGTGCGCACACACCTTCATGCTGGCAGTAATTTAGAACAGTTTAGGAACCTTTAACAAGTCCTGAGGGGAGGCGTTGTTTTTAGTCAAATGACAGGTTGTGTTTAGCTAAGAAACTCAATAAATAAATCAATTTTAATACAAGAGACTGAGTCAGAGAGAGTTTGTTGTAATTAGAGATGTACATGGTGTTGGGTGAGTTATGCTGTAGTATGTAGTGATGATATAAACAGAGTGCAGCAAAGAAGAGGAAATGAATCAACACACCAGAGATCATGAAAATGTCCTCTCTTCATCTTTATGAACTTCTCTTTATGATGATTACGATGCAAGAATGCATTTGGTTATAATAAAGCTAAAACAGTTTTATACTCCTAATGATCCTGTGCAACTCAGCTATTTACATGTTTAGAAGGATTGTTTTGAGGCATGGTCTTTGCAAAAACATCTAAAGGAGATGACCAGGAAGACCCCACAATAAAACAAATTAACATTTTATATTTGCTGCAACACTTAATGACAAAATATCAATATTTCTGTAATATTATTGTTGTAAAATAAATCATAAAAGCATTTTCTTCAAATTTACGATCGGGAAACACTGTAACAAAATTGAAATGCTTCAAAAGACACAATTATATACATACTCCAAGAGGATATCCTTCTTTCAGAATTAAATGAACAACAATGTCTATTGTTTTGTAAAACAAAACAAGTTTTATATTGACTGTAACTGGAGTTATGCAATGATTTATTTAGGGCTTATTCAGAACCTGGCTATCTTCTGGATTTCCTTCTTTATACTTATCCACATGATACATTAAGCTGGAATTGACCAAATATCACATGAAAGCTTCACAAACTTACCAGATACTTTCATAGAACTTACTGGTTACTTTGCCTGGGGTCATTAGATACATTCCTGGATCTTTCCAGGCACTTTAGGAACTTTAACTTTAGGAACTTTAATGATACTTACTAATCACTTTTCCAGAATTTACCAGGTTATTCATCGGTTAGTGGTTACTTTTCCTAGAACTCAATGGGTACACTCCAAGAACTTTAAATCATAATGTGTTTAACTGTAAGAGGTTCAAAATGTTTTGTATGCTGCCTTAATCCAATTATTGACATACCTACACGATTTCACCCCCACTTGTGAACAAAACCCTAAGACAGTTAAACAGCTCAGGTTGAAACATGAGCTTTTCCCACACCCAAAGATGGAACCAGACCTTTTTCCAGCGGAGTACCTGTCCTCGGTCTGGCGGTTCCACTCTTCAGAGGTGGTCTCAGCTTTGTAAGGCTAACGGGACCACATTATCCATGACAAAGCGGTGAAGAAACCCTAATCCCATCAAAATGGAGAGGCTTCACCCTGTGCCTACATTTGGACACTAAAATCTCTCTGCAATTTTGAACTTTGTCAAGGCTTCTCTTGTCGCACAGACAGAGCTTCCAGGTGAAGCCATGTTAGTAATCAAACTCAAACTCTAAGTAGTTTAGGAAAGTGAATAAAAGAGCCATCATAGATTTAAGCATAACACCAACAAAATATTCTCTTTATGGCAGTAGTTCTGGTAAACAAAAAGAACCCCCCCCCAGAAAAATCGTTATCTAAAGTGCAAATTATTCAGAGGACCAAAAGTTCCTGACATGACAACAGAGTGACTGCTTCCAGATCTGCTCAGTGTCCAGTATAAACAGACTGTGTGGCAGCATGTTTCTGTGAGTGTGGGTATCTTCTCCACTCACTCAACATGTCACTCTGAGAGAAACAAGAGCTTGTGTTTGTGTGGTGGTTATTGATGAGCAGTGTAAGACCCTCTGAACCACCTTCTGCTGGTATCACCTCCTGCAGAAGAAGCTGTGGGGGGTTGGGTAAACTGACTCTAATGCCGCCTTCACACCGCAAGGCTCACAAAGCGACTAGTTTGAAGCGTATACATTTTTAAACCTGAAGCTTGCAAAGCAAAAAGAGTACATGGGTAGGGCTTCCTCTGTTGCCGGATGTTTTCAACAATGGTGGATCATATGAAGAGAGTGGCTTGGCTTTATCTGCTAAATAAAGCCAGACAATGTCAACGTCGGGCACATCAGGGCCATTTGTGAATACACCCCGTTTTTGAGAGGCGTTCTGATCTTAACCATTTGCTCCAGGAGCTGCGTATGGATGAGGTCGCTTTACTCTAAATGTGTAGTGACGTCACTACAGTGAGACACTCTGATTGGTTGACCCTCAGGGGACGATGCTGAAAGTTCAGCTAGCTCAACTTCTGCATTGCTGGCTTGGAAAGCAGCAAAAGTTTAAAAAATTGCTGCGGCTAAAGCACACAAAACACAGCAGAGACTCTGAGGGCCCTCTGACTGCCTCAACCATAGTTTTAACATGTAATTTGCCGTTCTGGGCGTTGACGTTTTGGGCAGTGTGAACGCGGCTTAAGTTGTTTAGCAGCTTCCCTTTCTTGCAAGCCGAACATATACGTAAGTGACAGCTAAAGTCCCTGCAAAAGTATTCAAACCAATTGAACTTCATAGTTTCTCATATTACAACTACAATCTTTAAGTGATAAAACACAAAGAAGAAACTAATTGTAAAGAAAAAAAAGGATGCATAGTTATTAAAACCATCATCCAAACAATATTTTTCAGCAATTACAGCTCTATGCTTTTCATGGTTTATTTCTACCAGCTCGTCTTTCTTTGCAAAATAGCTCAAACTCAGTCACATTTGATATATAACATACTGTATGTGAACATACATCTTTAGGTCTTTGACTGAGCCACTCTAGCACATTGATATGCTTTGACGTCAACAATTGCATTGTTGCTTTGGTTTTATTTATTGGGGTTATTGTCCTGTTGGAAGCTGTACCTCCATCCCTGTCTAAAGTGTTCTCCCTCCAACTGCTTTTCTTCAAGAATTCCCTTGTATTTAACTCCATCCATTTTACCTCAACTCCCACCAGCTTCTTTTTCTCTGCTTAGAACAAGCAACCTCACAGCATGATCCTGCCACAACCAAGTGTCTGCATGGGTATGGTGCTTTCAGGTAGATGTGCGGTTTAGGCTCTCTGCCATAGTTAGCTTTTTGTATGTAGGCCATTTTGGTTTCATCAAACCAAAAGGGGCTTCTTCAACGTGTTTGCAAATTAAACTTTTTATGGCTGCCCTTGAATGATAGCTGTCTTCTGAAAACAAATTTCCCAACCTTATCATTGGATCACTCCAGCCTCTTGGCTTCCTATCTGAACAGTGCTCTCCTTGACTGATCAGTAACTTTGGGTTGATGGCCATGCCTTTGTAGGTTTCCAGTTGTACCACACTCATAATTCTAGTTTCGAATGGTGGATTAAATAATGCTCCTTTATAACATAAGCCTGCTTTAAACTTCTACAGAACTTTATCCCTGACCTGTCTGGTGTGTGCATCATGATGCTATTAGTTCACCAATGACGTCTTCACATAACAGCTTTATTGATGTTGAGATATAATTACTCAGTAGTGGACATCTGTACAGCTGTATACAATCTATGCTACAATTTTTAGATAATTAGTTATTTAAAAAAACATGAGTCGCTTTTCTTTCACTTCACAATAATGCAATATTTTGTGTTAATCTTTCATTTAGAATGTATTTAGGAAAGAGATTACTTTTTGTAAAATTAGGGTACAATAAGATAGACAAGAGTGAATATGGGATTTCCCTCTTAAAGGGGGCATATCATGCAAAATTCAAATGCCTTTTGCTGTGTATTTGGAGACCCTAGGAGGGGAGAAAAGTTTAAATTAGTCTCTCCAGGTAATAAAAAATATATTTAGTTTCTATTTTGGTCCAATTTTGCAGTCTGTTCAGATTTTTCTTCCGCCTATTACGTTTCTTGGGCTATTACATCACAGTCTTTGCAGCGGCACAGCCAAATAAGGGAAGTGAAATCCAGCCAAACACTTCCGTGAATCCGGCATTTTTCTTACTTGCTGGGAGTTTGTAGTCCAAGTCTAGGGTCCAAGCTCAAGGATGCTGAAAGTTCCAGCGGATAAGCATAAATGTTCAGGTGTTGGATGCAATAATCCCCAGCCTTCTTTGCATAGTCTCCCGGGATCAGAACCTCTTTAAAGTGTCTGGTTGAGAGTTTGCACTGCTGGATAATTGTATCTCTGCTGTCAAACTACAAAAATGACCGAGTTGACCGGAGCTGCACCTCTGTGACCTGTAGGGGGGCGGAGTTTCAATGCCTCATTTGCATTTAAAGAGAGCGCCAAAACGGGTTGCTCCTGGACACACCCAAGAACAGGGGTATAAGAGGGGCATGTGGAGCTTCAACAATGAGGAATTCAGACCCAAGTATTGTAGTTCTACAATAAAAGGACCACAACTGCATAGTTTCAATGTAAAAAGGAAATATTTAAAAGGATGATATGTCCGATTTAAGGTATTGATTGGTTTTCTGTTGCATGTTTGGTGGGACAGAGTAAATCCTATTTCCCAGTGAAGAACAGCTTTGACAGTTTTTAATAAGATGCTCTGAGTTCAGCTTTATTTTGTAAGGATTTTTCACCCAAGGGAAACCTCTATTGTGCAGATGTGCAACATATGTGTAAGTGTGTGTCCCTGTGCAAATTTCCCAGCAGACAGTAGGGCAATGATGTTGGGAGCAACAAAGACCCTGGATAATTATTTTCTCCACAGGGAGATTAGACAACGCAGTAATAACTTTAATTCAGTGTTTTTAAATGAACACTTTTGCATATACACTGCATGAATGAATCTCAAAGTCAACTGCTTTTAATTGTTTAAATATACAGTCAGAACTAAAACATCAGGCCACACTGAGATATTTCAATGTGCATCTTCAAACAGTCAATCCTTAATATCAACATGACGAGACAGGGGTCACCCAGAGCTTCCAGGTGTCATGAGATAAGAAAAGACAAAGACAGGAAGAGAGACCATGAGAGAAAGAAAGGACAGATGACACAGGAGCAGAAGAGAGGACAGGAGGAGAGTGGGGGATGAAAATCAAAGATCACCGTGACAGCAGTTCCCACGTGATTTAGTTTCTCATCTAAATGAGAAGAATAGAGAACCACATTTTGTGGTTTTTTTTCAGCTATGTTTTACTGCTGCCTTTTACAAAGCAATAGTTTAGCTAATAAAAAGACAGATGTTTGGTCTTAGGTGTGATTAAAAACTAACTGTACATGACAGATGCTTTGTAACAAAAAGCAATGGTGAAAGTAACAATTGCAAAAGAGCAAGGATCTTCCTGATCTTAGCAGTAAACCTAGCAGATTGTTCACTTGTCAGACTCCTTACAGTTTCAGTCTGAGATTCAGAGACCATTTCTATGTTGATTACTAGGGTTAAAATGTTCATTTTTGATAAAGCTCAGAGACAGACCAAGCTCAAATGAGTTAAGGTACTTTGGAAAAGATTCATAGCTCGTAAACATTTCTTTAATGTTAAAACCAGAAATGTCTCTTTATTTCAGAAGGATTTTGACCCACAAGACCAACATAAAGCAGTGTATGACTGTGAAGCAGGAGGAAAATGATGTATTCAATTCCATTTATTCTGAACCCCCCACCAAAAACTATAACAATTGATTACCTTCAGAAGTCACCTACGGGTAATTAGCCACTTGTGTGTAACCTAATTTGATTATAAATCCAGCTGTTCTGTGAAGCCCTTGAAGATGAGTAACATGAATTAGAGGAAGATATAACTGTAGAGATCCATGGTTCAGGTGGAACATTTTGTCAACAAGCTAAGTACTTGTAATGCATTCACAAATCTGGCCTTAATGGAAAAAGTGGCAAAAAGAAAACCATTGTTGAAAGAAAGCCATAGTAACATCTGAAGTTCACATAATGGCATGAAAGGGGCACAACCCGTCTAGGAATGGGCCCTGGTCAGACAAGATCACCACTTATTTTTTTATATTTTTTCATGTGACTGGTATCTGTGGTAAAAAAAAAAAAAGTAATAATAATAATGATTAAAAAAAACTATAACTGCATATCAACCATAGGCACACCATCAACATGGTAAACATGGTGAGTGTTACTCCTCGACTCTTCTTGATTGTGGATTAAAAAGTGAAGATTTGATTAGATCTACTCGTTTCCTTCAATATCCAATTTGCCAATTTTCCTAAATCTTAACGTTTGGAACTGGATTGTTATTGGATTGAATCATGTAAAATACTAGAATGAATACAAACATAAGTATTCTGATTGAAATGGAATGACCTGGATCTTTCTTCCATTATGGAAAAGCCTTCGAGTTTACTTTTGTTGTAAATTGGTACTAAACATCCTACATATAAACTAAAGTGTATCAAATAAATAACCAAACCCAGTTTGTTTATCATTTATAACACGAAAAGTGATAAAGCACAAACCCACCTGAGTTGTCTGTCTTTGCAGACGGCCACCATGACCAGCAGGTTTCCCAAGACGCTCATCAGCATGACCAGAGACAGGAAGCACATAAGAGCAATCCGCTGTGGCATGCTGTCACTAAGAAAACCATGGAAAAGCACATTATTTTACATATTGAAAGTGGCAATACTGTTAAACACTGAAAAATAAATTTCTTCCTCTTTGAGTGACTTAGGGAAGTAAAAATATAGCACAAGATCTGGAGCAAAAAGGTGGACGTGTAGTTTTTTGGGGTTTTTTGTGATTCGCTACCATGTGTAATCTGAGGAACATGTTTATTCAAGCAAAGTCTGCTGTTCTGCTCTTACTGATTGCTTCCACCTACATAAGCACTCAAAGAGTTTAATATCCCAGAGAGTAATAGGTTTCACATTTGTAGTTGATTAGTAATAAATGGAGATGAAAGCAGCTGTGGCAGTATGAGGGGCTACTCCAGCCGCGCCTGAGCAGAATAAATCAGAGACACCTGCAGCAAAGTCAACTCAGGATGGTTTGGCAATCCAAACTCTTATCTGTGACATTTGGTAAAAGCAATTTTAGAATGATTTGATAAGGAAACTGAATAAACAAAAGCTTTGTGGAAAGAACTACATGATTCTAATTGCCATAGGTAAATGTGTGTTTATTTATATTTGGGAGCATATGTTTTGAATTGTTTTAGGTCTTCAATGAAAAAATGAAAATATAATTGTTCATATTCACTCCGTGCACTTTTGTAAAGCAGCCCATGTTTCCCAGTATAAAATATGTGTATAATTTATTTCAATGAGCAACTATATATATTGGTTGTTGCACTTTTGAGGGGAATTTCTGTCCTGTTTTGCTAAATACAAACTTTCATTCACAATAAAGTACATAATAACCATCTGCTCTTTTTGATGGATCATACTTTTTGACAGAAACATCTGCATTAAACACAGTCAGCATCAGCACCGTGTGTTTGGGAAGTCCTGTTTCTGTCAAATCCAAAAGAATGTCTGGAATTGTCTTTCTTAACAATCTCTGGATATCTCCAATGGAAATAGGTTGCCTTGAAGACAACATATTTCTCTCCAAAATTGTAATATAGATACTCATATAGTGTTGATATATTTTGCTAGCACATGCATGGGGTTATGAGGCCCACGGTTCTTCTTGGTATCTCTAGTCAATATATGATGCCAAATACACTGTCAATGATCAGATACATTAAAGAAACCTAAGCAGCACATGCCCCATCAATACTTTTTAATTCAGTGCTCAACCATGACTTAATCAGATTCAGTATTTTGATTTCAATGGAAAATTATGAAATTATGATGACTTGATTTGATGTGATTTGATATGATATGAAAAATTTGGATGAAACTGAGGAATGATGATTTGGGACTGACTAAGAATAAATAATCTGTTAAATTATTATATTACTGACATGACACCCAATACTAACATTAATTAAAGTAAATAGCTTAACAGGACACATTGTTGCAAAGTAAGAACAATTAGAAAAAATGGCTCACATGGCATAAAGTCAGGTTTTTCTTTGGTGATATAAATTGATTCCCACGACTGGGATGTATTTAACTGCACTGAAATTATCTGGTCCAATTATTTCCCCAAGCAGTGGTTGCCACTGAGGAAAATAGCATGTCTCCATTGCAGGAATGGCAGCAGAACACTTTTACAGGAGTTTATTCACTGATGTGACTTTCATTTCTTATGCAAATAGATTGGGTTTTACTGATGCAAACATTTAAAAACAAATTAATCTGTTATTCTGGCCTGATCTTTCTAGTGAAATATGGACGCTTATCAATGTTGCATATATAATCAAATACAAATACAATTTGAAAGGGCTGCAGTAAACAGAATGTTAACCTTTATAATATTATATCACTGTTATTATTATTCTTTTACATTAATGGTAAATTACTGTGCAATTTATTATTAATTAAGTGTAAATTCATTTCATGATCTTAACTGCAATGGTTCTGTTAAAAATAAATGTCCATCTATAGTAAAGGGTAGGCTTTAAATGCATAAATGATGGAGTTGTATATGATGTGACTTTGTAGAGTTCTTTTTTTTCTAGTAGAGTTCTACTTTCTCTGTAGTGGGAAGTGGAAGAAACAGAAAAATAAGGTTAGGTGGAGGCTACAATAAAGACAATATTTGGGCTTTAATCATTGTTTCAGGGAAGATTAAGTCCTTCAGCCTGAGTTTACCAGGAATAACAGGCAGAGACTAAACTACAAAAAAAAAGAAAAAAAAATCACCATTGAAAACTGAGGTTGAAGCTATTAGTTATATTGGTGCTTTGGTTGCATGATCTAGTAAAGGCCGGATGTACCCTGGTGATCAGATTTAGCTGATTTTAAGAGTAAAGGGCAGTTCTGTCTTCACATGATTTGGGAGGTGGAAGGAATGCCTTTCTTATAAAACTGTGTCTGAATTAAAAATCTACAGAAAAGAAAAGTTTAGTATTGACGCAAAGATCTTTGAAAACAGTTTTATAGTTATTATCACAATATAGTTTAAATACTACGCAAAGACAGCAATAAATAAACATTTGTCAAAGAGACAGAGCTACCTCTTTGGTTAATGTGTGGGGAAAATTGAAAATGGTCCTTTCCCTCCTGACCCTGACTGGTAACATTTAGGGGGGCCAGTTCCAAGGTTCCTATTCCCAAATCCCCAAAAGAAAATACATTTGTAAAAGAAAAGTGCAGGTGTTGCAATTTTTACTCTATAACCTTGGTCTGGCTTAAACAAAACATCTGAAGGTGCAGTAAAGTATCTGGCATGAATCAATGCTCCCAGAGTGAGCTGTGTGGAGTAAGCGGTCTATTTAAATGGCTTGTTTAATCAGAGACTTGTTTGACATAGGTAATGCATTAAAGTAATTCTCCTGAGGGTTTCAGTCTGTAGCACTTAAAGACTAGACAGGAAACAATAAGTAGGAATGTCAGTGATAAAAATACCAATAAATACATATATTTATTTGGTGTTAAACACCAGGAGACAGAATATCTCTATAAATATGATTATTTATATGTCTTTATATAGTAATCATGCTGAAAAAAAATCCAGCATTGATGAAAAATGTGTTTGTGGCTTTTATGTCGTGTCAGTGTCAACTGTGTTATGCTAATTTAACTCCCCGTTGGATACAGAAGTCGTGCCTTGTCCCTGTCTGCCAAATTATTTGACTCTGCATCTAAAGTTCAAAGCTTAAATGATCACATGCAAATGAGGCTTGTTCTTTGATCTGTGTTTCCGACGCACTAATCAGATCAGATGTGAACTCTGACGGCTCCTCAACAAATGTATTATTACTAAAAAGCAAGACATAGGCTCAATAAAGCCACTAATATTCTTTGATCCTAAATTTGTGAGATACAAAGTCTGGCATATCTTCTAAATGAGACTGCAATAATAGACTCTGATAAGCAAGTCATTGTCGCAGACCACCAACTGAACATGGGGTTGCTCTACAATGGAGAAGGGATGTAAGCTCTTCACAACGAACATGGTCACTGCCCAGTGACGTTCCTGCATCTCCACATTACACCTGAGTGCTATCTGTGTTGGCTTGTCTGTGTCTGTCATCATCAGCTAAACTGCATGAGACTGTAAAATATTTGTAAGTACCTCAGCTTTTACCAGAAATAAATTTGTCCCTGATGGTTTCAGTTGCAAGGTGGCAGTGTGCTAATGCAGGTTATATAATATGAACGTTACCATCGACAACGGAGATAACAGAGGAGCTTGTTTGATTAGCTTAGTTCGAACGGGACATTCTTGGTACTTAGCTTCGTGCTGGGAAGACATTTTTTTTAGCATATTGCTGGTATTTTTACGATATTACAGCATGGCATGGACTACACATGGCAGATTTCTCATCTTGTTTGGTTTAATGGAACCAGACGTTAGATCGCTTCCTCCTTTCCATGATACTGCTCATCTGAAGGGCAAATTTGTTGTGGAGGGTGTGATGTAATTTTAATATGATGAAAAACCTCGGGAAATCCGGAATCAAAAGAATCGTTAAAAAGAATTGATAACATTCGAGGCGTGCAACTCTGATGGTTTGTTGGGACCGGTTCTAAGTTGGAACCAGTTTTCAATTCAATTTCAATGGCGCTCTACACGCCTAGAGGATTCCTATTTAACCTGGAATAACAGTCTATTGCTGTATAAAAAGACCCTTCGACAAGCTAGAACAGCATATTTTTCATCATTAATAGAGGCGAATAAAAACAATCCTAGGTTTCAATTTAGTACAGTTGCCAAACTTACACAGAGTCATAGGTCTGTTGAGCCAACTATTCCCCAGCTCTTAGCAGTGATAATTTTATGGGATTCTTCATAAATAAAACAAAATCTATTAAAAATAAAATTATTGCCATCCTCCCAAACATGATTACTTCTTCCTCAGTAAATGACGCAGCATCGGAAAGAACTGTAGAACCTCATTTGTGCTTAGGCTGTTTTGATTCAGTCGAGCTGTCGGAATTATCAAAAATATTAGCCTCATCTAAACCTTCAACTTGTATGTTGGACCCAATCCCAACCAAATTATTTAAGGAAGTGTTCCATTTGGTTCCTGGCCCCATTTTGGATATGATGAATCTATTCTTAGTAAACGGATACGTACCACAGGAATATAAAATAGCTGTAATTAAACCTTTACTCAAGAAACCTTCCCTTGATCAAGATGACTTGGTGAATTACAGACCTATATCTAACCTTCCTTTCTTATCCAAAGTCCTTGAGAAAATTGTTGCTAATCAAGTCTGGGAGCATTTAAACAGTAACGAGCTGTTTGAACAGTTTCAGTCAGGTTAGCACTGAAACAGCACTGGTGAAGGTTACTAATGATATTCTCATGGCCTCAGATAATGGACTTGTGTCTGTTCTGGTTTTGTTAGATCTTAGTGCTGCTTTTGACACAGTCTATCATAATATTCTCTTAGAAAGGTTTTGAACATGTTGCAGGGATCAAAGGAACAGCACTAGGCTGGTTTAAATCATATTTGTCTGATAGATTCCAGTTTGTTCATCTAAATGATAAATCTTCACTCTCAAGGGTTACTTGTGGAGTTCCACAGGGTTCTGTGCTTGGACCAATTCTTTTCACTATATATATGCTCCCAATTGGTAGAATCATTAGACAGCATGGGATATATTTCCACAGCTATGCCGATGATACACAACTATATTTATCCATAAATCCTGATGAACCCAGTCAGTAAGGTAGATTACAGGCATGTTTGGAAGACATAAAAACATGGATGACACTAAACTTTTTGCTTTTAAATTCTGACAAGACAGAAGTTGCTGTCTTTGGACCAGAAGTTCTAAAAAAGAAACTGATTAGTCAATCACTTCATCTGGATGGCATTAAATTGGCCCCCAGTAATAACGTAAAGAACCTCGTCATTATTTTTGACTAAGACTTGACATTTAAATCCCATATTAAACAAGTTTCTAGGATTTATTTCTTTCACCTCCGGAATATTGCTAAAATTAGAAACATCCTGTCCAGGAGTGATGCTGAGAAACTAGTCCATGCATTTGTTACCTCAAGGCAGGACTACTGTAATTCTTTACTATAAGGAAGTCCACAAAATGCCATTAAAAGAATTCAGTTGATCCAAAATGTGGCAGCAAGAGTTCTGATGAATATTAAAAAGAGAGATCACATTTCTCCTGTTTTAGCTTCCCTTCATTGGCTCCCTGTTAAATCCAGAATATAATTTAAGATCCTTCTTCTTACATACAAAGCCCTTAATAATCAAGCTCCATCATACATCAGAGATCTAATTGTTTCATATGTTCCCAACAGAGCACTTCACTCTCAGACTGCAGGTTTACTTGTAGTTCCTAGGATTTCTAAAAGTAGAATGGGAGGCAGATCTTTTAGTTATCAGGCTCCTCTCCTGTGGAACCAGCTCCCAGTTTTAGTCCGTGAGGCAGACACTCTGTTTACTTTTAAGGCCAGGCTTAAAACTTTCCTTTTTGATAAAGCTTATAGTTAGAGTAGCTAAGGTCATCCTGAGCTAGCTCTGTAGTTATGCTAATATAGGCTTAGACTGCTGGAGGACAGACTTACCAATTTTCTTCACTCTGCTACTTCCTTTTCTCCTACGACTCTCCAGTTGTATTACAGGTCATTCTGTTATTTCGACTGTTAACTTTGTGTTCTCTCAGTGTTTTTCTCTCCATCGAAGATACACCTGGTCTGGTATCCTGCTTGGCTGCAATGCCCTGTTGGACGGGGGGCATCGACTGGGATGATGCTCCCAGTAACTGAACATCCACTGTGTCCTGTTATCAACTTTTTACTTTCTGTAACATAGAAAGTTCTCTTACACCAGATCTTCTGTTCCTTCTGTGTCTCTGCTCTGTCTTCTCAAACCCCCAGACGGTCGTGGCAAATGGCCGCTCCTACTGAGCCTCGTTCTGTTGGAGGTTTCTTCCTGTTAAAGGGGAGTTTTTCCTCTCCACCGTTGCCACATGCCTGCTCAGTATGAGGGATTGCTGAAGGATTGCTGTGGTTGGAAAGTCTGCCCAACCTCACGCCAATGACTGACGCAATCTGCTGGGATTCCTTAAATTGGAAACTTTTTAACTGATTGGAATGTTAGTATAAATGTATTGAAATGACTTCTTGTTAAGTGCCTTGAAATGACATCTGTTGTGAATTGGCGCTATATAAATAAACTTAATTGAATTTAATTTAATTCCCAACCCTAATCCAAGTTTCAATCAATGCAGTCAAGTTCAGTTTAGATTTCAAATTGGTTAAAAAGTTTTCTATCATAGGCAATCTAACTGATTGCATTGAGTCATTGACTTGCAGGATTCTCTCCTTCTGAAACTCCTATTTAAATGGAGAGGAATTCTATCTCCAGCAGTCATGGGGGGAGTATACTCTGGACAGGTCACCTCTACATCACAGTCTGTTAATTCAACATTTAAAGATGCTATTTTCCAAATTGTCCCGTATTATCAGAAACATTTTATTTTTGTTTAAAAATACTTGCATAAACTCACATATAGGTTGTGTGGCAACCTTAAAAGTAAAAACTAATGAGTAAAAGGCAAGCAAGGCAACTTTAGTTGTATAGCACACTTCTAACAACAAGGCAATTCAAGGTGCTTTAAATGATTAGGGGAGTAAAAGGACAAACTAACAATGACAACAAACCCAGTTAGATTCTATGTTTTATAAAACTCAGTCACTTGAGTTTTTTATTTATTTAAACAAAGTAATCAGTATTAAATTTAGTACACGCTCTACAAAAATATGTAAGCAATATAAAAACTAAAGTGTATATGAGAAAGAGGTGTATTCAGTTTAAATTCTAATTCTAACTCTGATTCTGATTTTGGCTATTGACTTTAAAGCAGCTAGGCTATAACTAAAGAAGCAGTAAGGGTTGTTTCTCCCTTTCTACTCTTGTTTCTTGTTTTTAAAGTGCGTGATGAGTTTCAAACAGATTTTCCAGATGTGGAACTTAAACCCGTTTTACAAATGTCACAGAAACTGAAGGCCTTTCTCAGAAAGCATGGCCGAACATAAACACTCACACACGCAGTGAAAAGAAATTTTGTAGCTCTTGTATAAACCTGACCTTTTGACCTGCAGCTCTGCTTTGATTTTGCTGGGCAATCAGCAGGCAGCAACCTTAATTAGTCCCACAGACACACAATGGAGTTATAAAACTGATATTTTTACAATGTTCAAAGGCCTTTTTGACATTTCAGGATTTTACTAAAGTATTATTTTAAGAAAGCTGAATCCAGTACAAAAGAAGATAATGCCTTTAAAATAGACAAACTTTTTTGTGCTAGTTCTTCACAGAAACCCGCCTTCGGAGACTCGTTCCGTTAATGGGTACCAGTATGAAATGAGCTATTAAGTTGACTCTGATTAGACCCAAAGAGCAGCAACTATAATGACTGACACCCAGCTTCGTTGGGCCAAATCCTGTCATGGGCCCGGTTGTTCTGAAACTACCTTTCTGTGAGGCAGAAGAAATTACACGTCCGACAGTATTACCAGAGTGACTCATCAAAGGTGAGCTGATTGCAGAAGCCGTCAGTCCCTGAATATTCCCACCTCTACGTAACTGTCACTGTTGCAGGCACTATTTGTGAAAATGTTCCAATCTTTAGTAAATGCATCTGCTCCAGAAAGCCTGAGGTAAAAAAAAAGGAAAAAGAGTACTTTTCTCACTCTGCTTTTAGTCTTTCTGTGTGCACATGGGACCTTAATGTGCAACATCCTGATGCTGATGCATGATTTAAATGCCTTACTTATCTTCATTTGAGGACACAACCGCTTCAAGAATTTTTTTTGGGATGAAATGTCCCAAGGGGTCAACTAGTCAGCGACACAATGCAAGGGACTGTCTACTGTCGCTACACCTTTGTTAAGGTGGTGTGAATTCTGCAAGTCAAAGATGAGATGCAATCTGTTTCCTTAGATAGAAAACTTTAATTCATTATTTCATTCAATGTTTCCTTCATTATTCAGTAATTTGAATAATGAACTGAACATTACAGCATTGTTTGATAACTGGAACCAATTGGAATGTACAGTATGCATGATTGGATTGAATATAGGTTTTTGTGAAGTGCCTTGAGATGGTGTGTTGTAAATTGCCGCTATTTAAATCAACTGCATTGAATTGAACTAAGAATTATATAAGAGAGTGATGTTCACATTATCTATAAAAGATAATCTCTGAGACTGAGAACAGGAGCAGGTGAAAATAAGTTGTTTTTCCAACTCTGTAAAATAGTGAATGTATTCATTAACCCAGCTTAGATTGCAGAGATCGTCAAAATACTACTTTAGACTCACCTCTATCTACAGGTTCCCTTTTGCATTACATGTTGTGTATGCTGTTATGTCTATTCCTTCTACCGTTTTATATGAATTTATTCTGAATTTATTTTTTTCCAACTTCTTTATTGCTCATTTAGAAATTTTTACTTGTATTGTGAGGTACATTTTTTTGTCTTTTGCTTCTAAATGTGTAGCATAAACAAATCTAGCCTTTTGATTTTTGAAAGTGTTTTATATAGTGGACATTGACTTGTTAGGAATCAGGAAAAAAGGGCATGATGGGAAAATGTAACTAAAATCAGACATTTTGATGTTAATCTAAAAATGTTCTTTTATTTGTTCAAATTGAGATTAGAAAAAAAGTATTTCGTCAGTTTTTACTAGCATGGCATTCCTGTTGTATTCTAAACACTTTCAGAGTTTTGAGTAGTAAAAAAACGCATTGGAAATGTTTGATGGTAAAATTGTGACTTTGGAAATCAGATGTTTCTCAAAAACGTCTAACTTAAAATCTAATATGGCTGTCATACATTAAAATTCAATAAAAGCAGCAGAACTTCATAGTTTATTTATACATCTGCTGGTTTGACACTTGGTAAAATTTTCACACATATAGTATTGTTCACTCATTGGCAAACGTGATTCTTTAATATTTGAATGCATAAAATACTAAGAAATATAGCTATTAGTTTCTAATATCTCACAGCTTTTTATTTTTTACATGCAACGAGAGCTGCGAAGATTAGTCCACAAGATCCAAGATCCATTGAAGAATCACTGGTTCCAAATTAATCATTCTAGTTTACAAACCGTTTCATGTATTAAAAAAAATCATGCATGCATTTAAGCTGGTAAATGCACTCCATAAAAAGGTAGATAGGTATGTTTGCTACATTTTTTGCTGAATAAGTGTTTATAGAAATGTTTCATTGATCAATGCTGTGCCTGGCTGTGTCAATGTTTCAACTTTGTACAGCAAACATACTTAAATTTCCTTCAATCCTTTTATTTTTATTAAGTGTAACTATGTTGATAATGTGAATATCTAAATGTATAAATGTTAAAACCAAACTCATAAATAATGCACGCAATTATTCAATTCAATTAATTCCTACGTTTCATGGAAATGTTACACTCTCCATTAAATGTTTTAAATAAAGGGTTTAGTCTGGTAATGTTGGCAATTCTTAACACTTAGCTTTTATTATTTGTAAATACATAAAGAAATGATAAGGGTTCATTTCATTTATTTTGTAATGCTTGTCGTAATCTACATATACACAATCATATTAACATATAATATGAAGTGCAAATGTTTCTTAAAGCTGCTATACCGAATCTGCAAAACACAGTCACAGAACTCACTCCCCTACCGTCAGCAATCATCCCTAGGCCACACCTCCCTGATATGGGAGCGTGCATTGCCACAGTAAACAAGAGACCGCAAAACATACTTTTTGGGACTCTGTTAGTTTGTCCTAAAGTTGAAGTGGTAGGAGACGACTGTTTCTCCTTCTCTGACATTACTGAGTGGAGAACCTCTCACACCAGTGGTGTTCTGTCGCAAAATGCGGGAGCGTGTAATAAGTGGAGGACCCGGGGACGCCTGTCCCGTGAGACAGACAACCGGATAGTCCAATTGTTGATTCTGCACCGAGCCATGTTATTGGCTGAGGTTTTTAGACAAATGCGACAGAACCACTTAATTATTTTTTTATTTTAATCTCCACAAAATATGTATAGCTATAATATGCTAGAACGTTGTTGAAGGGCATGAAAGTTTTAAGTTAGCTTGTTTTGCAGATTTGACATAGCAACTTTGAATGTTTTTTTTTTTTTGTTATTGAACACAGAACCTGCTCATAAAAAATACATTACAATAAAACACCCTTTTTTTGAGGAATGCACCATATGGAATGCACTATGTTTGCTGCACTGTTTTCCTTGTTTATCGAGCTTTGTTTCGGTATCATATATCTTGATGAAATGTTTTTTTTAATTGAAATTTCAAATGATTTCAAGGCTGTCTGGGGTCTCTACCCTCTTTTTGCTTTTGAAGTCTGATCTCACCTTTAGCAACCTATTCCAACACTTTTTCTTTAGATGAAGATACTTTGGTTTTTCCAGCCTGCCATAAATGTGCACTGGCATCCCCCTCCTGAACTCGCCGTGACAAATTAATTCTGCTCTGTTAAGTATTCAACAGAGAATGAATGGAAACAGTTTATAGAGCAAATATTTTATGCTAAAAATATTATATTTTTTTTCTTAATATGTTTTTTTATGTGTGCGTATATATATATATATATATATATATATATATACGCACACATAAAAATATATATATATATTTTTTTATTTTTTTTTATTTTATATATATATTTTGTTAACAGATGGCTTCTGCGAGATTGCCAAAATGACGGTCTGTCAGGGTTTTATCCCAGATGCAGGTATTTCTTTTTGATTTATAATCTTAACTAATTAATCAAAAATACATTTTCATCTCATTAAAGCTGTGAAAGAGCATAATTTCATTTAATTCTTGTTCAGTTCAAACAACAAAAACAACTCGTTCTTGCCTGAACAAATACACATTGGTTGGTTACCAGGGCTTTTTCATTGTTTAAATTAACTATTTTCTCTACTTGATTTTGTTAACTTGTCATTTAGTCTTTTCCTTCTTCCAAAATGTATCTTATTTCACTGTTTGGTGTTTCAAGGTTGCTCATTTCCCAAAAAAAAATCATATGTGTGCAGAAAGCCCTCAAGTTGTACAGTTAAATTTAACAACAAAAAATATTCTGAAGGCCTTCATGGGATTCCCTAATTGCAAGCAACAGCTGTCTGTCCACTGGTGTTCTCTCTCAGCAGGCAAAGACAAGTGCACCATTGTGCAGAGGGGCACCAGAGGCCATGAGTATTGTTCAAACCAGTATCAAATACTGTTTATCGTCAACAGGAACAGGGGAAATGTATTGGTGTGGCAGACAGAGGCACAACAGACTCCTGCTGCCTGAAACCATAATGGAAGGAAAGCTGAGGCCAAAAAAAGGAAAAATAATTATGTTTGAAAGGTTTGGAGTAAAAATGAATTATGGATGCAGGTGATTAACAACAAACAACAAACAACAAAGGATTTCCTTTGTGAAATACGTAAAACCATCAGGGTAAACAACCTTTTTTAGATAATGGGAACAAATTCAGCATGTGTTTTCATTCTTAAATCTAACAATGCTTAGAAGGAAGCTCTGGATTTAATGCGGTTTTTAAAGTCACTGACATGTAGTGACACATAGAGAAAGAATCAAAAAGCTATCAGAGAGAACTCTTCTGTTGTATTAATTCAATTGAAGTTATGAATAAAACAATCTTACAAGGATTATGAAAGATGCAGCCAGTGAAACCCTTTATAGCAGAGCAAAACCACAAGTCTACAACATTTCTCTCACTGTATTATAAATAATTTTTTTTGCACAGCTGTAATAATCTAAACACTAGGTTTCAGAAATATATTACGTCTATCTCTGACCAGGACAGGAAAATAAGCACTGTAATCATGTCAGCTTGACACCTGTATATATTATTTTAGAAAGACAGAATATGAAACACCATCTCAAAGATTTAGCAATACAAATGAAACATTTTTTCAGCTGGTCTTGTCTGATTTGACAAGATTTTTAACTGAGGAGGACAATTTGCTGTTGGTCTTAGAAATTCCCCAATAAGTATGCTGTGTTTTTCCAGTCCAAACAGATTATTTTCTTTGCTGTGACAAACTCTTTTAAAGCGCATGGCTTGCAACTAAAGTTTACTTCAGATATCTGATCCTGACATGGCAGGTCAAATCTGGAGTTTTGCTCCAATTATGTTTTGTTATCTTTCCCTCCCCTCTGACAGGAGTTTCACAGCAGGTGGCAGGTGGTTGTGCAGGAGAGAGCTGGCAACAGGGTATGAAACACAAGAGCTCCAGAGAGTGTTTCAGTGTTTCTGATGGTTTTAGGCAACTTCAGCTGGTGGCAGCTTTCATAGCGCATGGGATAATGGACACACAGTCTTGCTGGACAGAAATAAACAGCTTATTTGGCTCAATGTTACTTCGAAAAATTAAGCTAAAAGAAGTTTGGCCTTTGTATTTTTGCATTTTGTTTGTAAAAGTTATGTCTTAAAATGTATCTCATGTGGTTCACAAAGATTACGGTCAAATATATTGTGACAATGAAGAAAATATCTTCGGATAATTTTTAGGGAGTTAAATGCAAATGCATTTCTTTTATCCAGAAAAGCACAGATAAAGCAGTTTGTGAAAAATAACTGAGGAAAATAGAAAATAAAATGTAAAGACTGAAAAAGAGGCAAACCGCACCTGAATCAGATAAATGGGAGATGTATCTGAATTGATCTTATTTTCTCTCTGCTGAGCCCTTTCTAAGTTATTTTAACACACAAGCACACTAAAACACACGTTTTGTGGTGGTGTACTTTACGTTTTGGGAAATCCTTGTGTTTCACACAGCTTTTCTTGGGGTGGTAAGGTCTCGCTAGCTCAGTTAGCTTAGCTTCATTGCGGCTATGGCTACTCTTCTCTCTCCTGTCTCTAACTCTTCTCTTCTCTCTTGCTCTCTCTGTCAGATGTTTAGTTACTTCCCTGCCTCCTTTAGTGATAATGGTAACTGTAATAAATGTAATATTTTTGTAGCTTTGGAGGCGAGGGTATCAGAATTAGAAGCTCCTTATAGCGTTAACGATCAATATCCGAAGGAAATCCTGGATAGAAGGCGCGTTTTGTTCCCAATCAGGAAGAAATATATCAGTGAAGGCACCAGAGCTACAGTAGCGGTAGATAAACTGTATGTTAATGGGCAGCTGTTCAGGGACCCCCAGCTTACTCCTTGGCTTTATTAGTCATGTAACACGGGTCAGATAAGAGTTGTTTTACCAGTCAACTATAATCTAATGTTAGCACAGCTCTGTAAAGTTGTTTACTTCACTCAATGTGGGCGGGGCCAGGGCTAAGCACTGGGATACTGGCTCTTTTTTCTTTTCTCATCTTCACATGTCTATCACCAAATGTCTTTGTCACTCCTTTTTCCTTCTTTTATCACTCACACACACACACAGAATTTTTTCATAACATAACTATTTCTTTCTCTCTCACCCTTCACACCTTCACTACCTTCTTCTATTTTTCTCTTTCTTATATCTCGGCTTTTGGATTTTCAATCAGGCAACCCCAGGCACAAACTAATAATACACCTGTGTTTATCTGTTTCTATGGTGATATGGACTTTACAACTTTTATCTCCAAACTATGACTACCCAAAGGTTTGTCACGTGGAATATTCATGGAGCTGGCACCAGAGAGAAAAGAGTTAAGATTCTTAACCAGCTTAAAAGATTTAAGGCACATGTCGTCTTATTACAAGAAACCCATAAATCTTCCTCAGCTGCAGATGATCTTAAATCCCCTGAGTTTCCTAATGTGTTTTCTGCATGCTATAACTCCAGACAAAGGGGAGTAGCAATATTAATAAATGAAAATGTAAATTTTACAGTAATAGATACAGTTACAGATCCAGAGGGTAGATTTATTATAGTAAAACTATCTATACATAACCAAAAGATATGTACTGTCAGTATATAAGGTCCAAATGTTGATGACCCCTCATTCTTTCATTCCTTCTTCTCTGTGCTCCTTGAACACATGGATTGCTCACTTCTTCTTGGGGGCGACCTCAACTTTGGTTTAAATGAAGAAATAGACAGGCTCAGCACAGCAGGGACTCAGCGCAGCTGGAAATCTATAGATATAGTCAAACAGTACATGGGCGATTATGGACTTTGTGATGCATGGCGATCACTTCACCCCAATGACAAAAAATATACTTTCTTCTCAAATGTCCACCATTCATATTCTCGACTGGATTATTTGTTAGTCAGCAGCTCACTGTTGACTGACATTTCAGACACTGAGATACACCCTATAGCTGTTAGCGATCATGCTCCTGTTTCTCTAACTTAAGTAAATAAAACAGAAACACCTCAAAGCAAAAATTGGAGATTTAATATATCCTTACTTAAGGATAAAGAATTTATAAAATATTTTGAAAAAGAGTGGGCTTCTTATTTAGAATATAATGACCTCCCTGGTACGTCGCCATCCATTCTTTGAGAGGCAGGAAAAGCTGTGATTAGAGGTAAAATAATCTCATTCTCATCAAATAAAAAGAAAATGGAAAAAAAAACATATTCAGGAATTAGAAGAAACTATTAATTCATTAGAAGCTTCTCTAGAAGAGGAGAGACTAGGCAAAATCCGTACAGCAAAGCTAGAATTAAATCAAATTATCAATAAACAGACCCAGTTCTTAATTCAAAGACTTAGGATAGAAAACTTTGAACAAGGTAATAAATCAGGTAGATTTTTGGCTAACCAGCTAAAAATTAATAAAGAAAAAACAACTATATCTGCTATTAAAGATCAGACCGGGAATACAGTATATGATCCTGGAAGAATAAACAACACATTTAAAGAATTTTACAAGGCTTTATACTCTCTGGTGAGTATAAAGCCTCCATCGGATCATGAAATTGAACAATTTTTTGATAATATCACACTACCTAAATTATCTGAAAGTCAAGCGATGGCCCTGGATTCACCACTAACAGTGGCTGAACTCCAGGAGGCCCTCCAAGGCATGCCCAATAATAAGGCTCCAGGCCCAGATGGATTTCCAGCAGAGTTCTATAAAGAATTCTGGAATATTCTGGCACCAACATTCCACAGAATGCTGCAGGAAACCAAGGAAAATGGCCGACTCCCACCAAATATGAATTCTGCCTACATTAGTCTTCTACTAAAATCAGGTAAAGACCAGCTATCGTCCCATATCCCTCATTAATGTTGATCTTAAAATAATCTGCAAAGCCCTCGCAAAAAGGATAGAGAAAGTAACCCCTCTTATAATACATCCTGATCAAACTGGTTTTATTAAAGGGAGACATTCATCCACAAATTCACGTAGATTAATAGATTTAATAGATTTTTCTAACTGTAAAAACATTAAAACTAATATATTATCTTTAGATGCAGAAAAAGCATTTGATAGAGTTAACTGGAAATTCTTATTTGTAACCTTACATAAATTTGGCTTTGGAAATTCTTTTATAAACTGGTTGAAAATATTATACAGTTCACCAACAGTGTGTATCAGAACAAATAACCAAACATCATCTAGGTTTTATCTTCAGAGAGGTACCAGGCAGGGATGTCCTCTCTCTCCCTCCCTGTTTGCTATTTTTATTGAACCACTAGCTGCAGCGATCAGGCAAACTCACAATATTAAAGGCATAAAATGCAATAACATAGAACATAAAATTAGTCTTTATGCAGATGATGTATTACTTTTTCTCCAGCATTCACAAACCTCTTTCTCTCAGGTAATCGGGTTGATAAACTCAAATGTTACAGATTATTCTATAAATTGGTTAAAATCTACAGTTCTTCCAATCAATTGTTCTGTCCAGAATCCAACTAATACACAACTGCAGTCAGGGAATATTACCTATTTAGGTATCAATGTCTCACCAAGACTGGCAGATTTAATAACGTTAAACTACATCCCACTTTTAAAAAAAGTGGAAGATGATCTTGCCAGATGGAAATCTCTACCCATATCACTTATGGGAAGGGTTGCTTCAATAAAAATGATGGTTTTGCCCAGAATCAACTACTTATTCTCAATGATCCCAAGTAAACCATCACTAGACTGGTTTAGATCTCTGGACTCCTCTATCTCTAAATTTCTTTGGAAAGATAAACCCCCACGTATCAGCTTAAAAACACTGCAGAAGACCAAAGAAAAAGGAGGTCTAGATCTACCAAACTTCCATCATTATTTCTTAGCCAACAGGCTCCAATACATATCAAGATGGTTAAAACATAGCTACCTAGACGAGTCCTGGATAGACGTAGAACAGACACTATGTAATAAGATAAAACTTTCAGACCTACCATTTATTAGCTCAAATATAAAACAATATGAATGCTTTAAAAGCATAAATATCAGCTCCTCTCTGACAGCATGGTGGGAGTTTCTAAAAATGACAGAGTCCACAATAATCCCATGCAGACGTACACCCATCTGGAATAACCCTGACATCTTTCAAAAAAAATTTATGATAAGTTTCCCAGTCTGGAGGTGCAATGGAGTTGAATACCTGGAACATATATTTGAAGGAACAGACTTTATCCCATTTAATACATTAATTACACAATATGGAATTGATAAAAACAAATTCTTAGAATATCAACAAATTAAATCTATTATTAATGGTAAATTTAGGCTCAATACAGCTGAATTACAAATTCCAGCAAGAGTTTTAGATTTTCTTAATCTCAACCCCCCCAAATTGCTGTCTAAAATATACAAAACTTTATCTACATTAGATGAATCAATAGCCATCCCTATTTCAAAATGGGAGGTGGATTTATCAGCCAGCTTTGACCAAAACGTCTGGTCTCAGATATGTTTAAGAACCTTTAAAATAACAAAAAATCCTAATTTGCAATTAATACAATACAAAATCCTTCATAGAGTACACTATACAGGTCAACGAATGTTTAGGATGGGTTTTACATCGTCTAATACCTGCTTACAATGCACAAGCAATATACCAGATACTTATATTGGTCTTGAGACGGCGTCTGGCTCCATATCTGATCAATCTCTCTGGGCTCCTTTGATCGGCTCCATCACCTAGTGGGGGTGGGGGGCACTTGGTTTTGTCGTTTGGGACACTGTTGCTGATGTGGGGGTTTTGGGGTTGGAGGCGTCTGGGGGGGACCCCGGGGGGTGGGATCACTGGGCGGATGGGGCGCTGGACGTCGTGGCCGGCCTGGGGTTGGGCTTTGGGTGGTGACTCCTGATGGCTGCATGCGGTGCCTTGGGGGGGTTGCACTGGCGGACATGGGTTACTGGCCTGGTGGCCGTGCTGCGCCTGGGTAGGGTCTGGGGTGGGCCTGGGGATTCGGGGCTCGGGGGCGCCGCGCCCCCTAGCTGTGGTCCTGGCTGGGGGTCGGCCGGCGTGGGGTCTCTGTTGGCTGTGGGGGTCGTGGCCGCCCGGTGGCCGGCATGTGCAGCCGCCTCTCTTTTTTTTCTCTGGGCCGATTGTCATCGCCAGTCCCTGTATGGCGTCTCGCCTTGTTTGCTGGTTGGGGTGCCTGGCTGCTGGTCGCGGCGGCTGGGTGGCGTTTCTGGGCCGGATCAGTCCTTTTTTGCACTGGATTTGGCTCCTGGGTCTTGGTCTTTGTGTGGGGCGCTGGGGTTGGGCATTTGGCCGGGATCGGTCGGACTTGCGGGTGGACTGGCCGGGTGGTGGGCGTGCAGGGCAGGTGGGTGGGGCGCTGGGTTTGGTCTCCTGCCGGGCCGTTGAGCAACAGTGGTCGCTCCACAAAGAATGAGGCTGGTGGATGTCGGCCTGGTGGGTCGGCCGCCCGGCTCATCGGTTTGCTCCTGGTCTGGGCAGGTACGTCGACGTGGTTCGGGCTATGGGGGCCTCGGGTGTGCGGGTGGCGCTGGTGGCCTCCTTTGCTGGCGGGGATGCTGCTGCTGTGTGGCAACAGGTGCTCTCCCCCTACGAGGGCACTTGGACGGGGGGGAGGGGTGTGCGGGAGGGGGGGGGGGGGGGGAGCGAACTCAACCTGGGTGTCTGGTGTCTTTTGTGTTTTGAGAGTAGAGCGAATGTCAGAGTGGGTATAGTTCCCCTTCTGGGATGGACTGGGGGGACTGCCTTGGGGTCCGTGGGGCTTTTTGGTGCTGTGGCCGTGGGCCCCGGGTCGGACGTGCCATGGCCTCCCTCCCCTGGTGGATCCCGGTGAACAGCGGTGCCTATTGGGGTCAGTGGGGGAGCTGGCTCCCTGGGAAGACATTTTGTCTCCCAGTCCTTCCCTCCCCATCCCTGGACACCTCTGTCCACCCGCTCCATCACTTTACCCACTCATATAGGGTCTTGGGGCATGGGCACATCACTGGGGTGCGAGGAGGGGCTTCCTTCCTCGCTGTCCCGTGGTGTCCTGGGTCCCAATTTTAATATACAACTTAGACACTCCCACTTATAACATTTTCACACGACACATATGTAGGGACTTTGGGGTGGGCACACTTTTCGGCATCCAGAGGGGGAGCGGTACATTCAGCTTCACCTCTGGTGCCGGTGCCCACTGTTAAACAACATATAGACACTGAGGGCTCGGGGTGGGGGTTGGGGGATGTGTGGCTGCCTCCCCCACATCCCACCCCTCTGTTTTAAATGCACATTATAACAACACGCATCAACACCATACTCGCGCGGGAGGATGGAGGCTAGGGGTCTTTTCCCACCCCTGTTCGCTACGGGCCATCAGGGGTTGGGGTCCCGGAGGAGGACAGGCGGTCTGGTCGGGGTCCTGGGCTGTCGGGCTGCTTTACCACTGTGGGGCCCTTGGCGGTCTGCTTGTCTCCATCCCAGAAGGTAGGGGGTCCACCTCCCGGGTCCGGGGGCTGGTGGCTCTACTGGGTCATCAGTACCTGGACCTGGGAGCATAAAGTGTGCATGGGGTGTGTGAGTGAGGGTACAGCGTCATTTTTTTGGGTGTCTTGGTGAGTCAGTGAGAATGTATGTGTTTAAGAGGGAGGGAACGTATGACTGTGTCTGTATGTCTTTGTCTACCTGTCAGGTTGGATCTTGGTCTGCCCCCTCGCCTGGCGCACCTCAGGCCTTACACTTAATGGGGGGCCTAGTTCCCCTCCGTCACTCCCCGCCGGTGACGGGGGCCCCTGCCTGCCGGTGCGCCGGTGGTCAATCCGGTTTGGACCTGGTGCGTGCCTGGGGGGGCCGGTGTGTCGGTCGGCCGATGCGCTGGGCCGATATCTTCCTTTGGTTGGTTGGGGCACCTCTTTTAGAGGTGCCAGGTTTGGGATTGTTGGGTGGTGCCTGCTCGGTGGATCGGCGGGATGCGGATCCGGCGTCTCTGCTCGTTTGATCACCTGTTCTGTGCGCACCGTGCGTGGCCGGTTCATTGGCGGGTTGGACCGGCCCTGGCCCTCGTTTGAAGCCTGGTCTCGGCGCCCTGCGTTGCACGGGATCAGGACCCAGGAGCTGGTACAACTTGGCGTCCAGATGCTGACTGAGCCCGGCCTGGGGATGCTGTCCGTCCCCTGCGGCTATTGGTGGGGCGCTGGGATGTTGGCGGTGGGGATTGGCCTTGGGTGGAGGCGTCGCGTGGCGGCCGGCTGCCACCCCTGAAGTTCCGGGGGCCCCTCGTCGGCCGGTCCCTTGTCGGGTCCCTGCTGGGGGGTGGGGTGCCCCTGGGCCCCGGCTCCCCCGGTCCGTTGACCGGCCCGCCCTGGCGTGGCCGGTTGCCGGCGGAGCCCGTGGGCTTGTCACTGCTGGAGCCCGTGGGCTTGTCACTGCTGCCCCCCGGGCCCCTGCATAGTGGCCGCTGGATGTTCCGCTGGGGTTCTCCTTTTCTCCTCTCTTGGGGGATGCGGTCGGCCCCGCCCGGGTCCGCCTGGGGCTCTGGCGGTCCTTTGGATGTCTTTGCTCCGATCTCCTTCATGCCTATATCGATTCCTGGGGGACGAATTGATGTCTTCTCACCCCAACTATCGAACACTCTTATGGAGAAACCTTATATGCACCAGCATGCTAACACACACACATAGATGTGGGGTCTCTGGTGTTTAAGGATATATTCTTGGGCTGAGGTTATCATTACTAGAGCTTGATTAATCGGTACCATTAGTTTTTCTGTGACATTGTTGTTGTATTTTTATATCTATTTTTGTGTGATGTGGTTGTGTACTTCTTAAGTTCACAATCTTTGGTTGGTTTTGTCGATGTTCCTTTTTCGTGTTTTGTTTTTCCCCCTCTCTCTGCCGTCCTGTGGGTATGGAGGCAGACTTCAATGTTTTCCTGTGTTTTCTTTGTTCCCCTTCCTCTCTTATATTTTCAACTCACCCTCTCTCATGACATTTTGTTTCCTACCTCTCTTCTTCATCTTCCTTCTTTCTTCTCCTTAATTTTCCGTCTCCGTGTCCATAACATCAGGAAATAAAAACCCCAACAATTCATAATAAAGATTTTTCACACATAAATCAAGTGGAGTACTATAGCAAAAGCTGTACTGCTCCGCTTGTGAAAGTAAATCTGTTGGGCTTCTACTTGGTACTCAGACACCAATTCTGAGCTCCACACTGCCAAACAGGACACGTAAAAAAAAAAAAAAAAAAAAAAAAAAAAAAAAAAAAAAAGAAGTGTTCCATTTGGTTCCTGGCCCCATTTTGGATATGATGAATCTATCCTTAGTAAACGGATACGTACCACAGGAATATAAAATAGCTGTAATTAAACCTTTACTCAAGAAACCTTCCCTTGATCAAGATGACTTAGTGAATTACAGACCTATATCTAACCTTCCTTTCTTATCCAAAGTCCTTGAGAAAATTGTTGCTAATCAAGTCTGTGAGCATTTAAACAATAACGAGCTGTTTGAAGAGTTTCAGTCAGGTTTTAGAGCTCATCATAGCACTGAAACAGCACTGGTGAAGGTTACTAATGATATTCTCATGGCCTCAGATAATGGACTTGTGTCTGTTCTGGTTTTGTTAGATCTTAGTGCTGCTTTTGACACAGTCGATCATAATATTCTCTTAGAAAGGCTTGAACATGTTGCAGGGATCAAAGGAACAGCACTAGGCTGGTTTAAATCATATTTGTCTGATAGATTCCAGTTTGTTCATCTAAATGATAAATCTTCTTCACTCTCAAGGGTTACTTGTGGAGTTCCACAGGGTTCTGTGCTTGGACCAGTTCTGTTCACCATATATATGCTCCCAATTGGTAGAATCATTAGACAGCATGGGATAAATTTCCACAGCTATGCAGATGATACACAACTATATTTATCCATAAATCCTGATGAACCCAGTCAGTTAGGTAGATTACAGGCATGTCTGGAAGACATAAAAACATGGATGACCCTAAACTTTTTGCTTTTAATTTCTGACAAAACAGAAGTTGCTGTCTTTGGACCAGAAGTTCTTAAACAGAAACTGATTAGTCAATCACTTCATCTGGATGGCATTAAATTGGCCCCCAGTAATAACGTAAAGAACCTCGGCGTTATTTTTGACCGAGACTTGACATTTAAATCCCATATTAAACAGGTTTCTAGGATTTCTTTCTTTCACCTCCGGAATATTGCTAAAATTAGAAACATCCTGTCCAGGAGTGATGCTGAGAAACTAGTCCATGCATTTGTTACCTCAAGGCTGGACTACTGTAATTCTTTACTATTAGGTAGTCCACAAAATGCCATTAAAAGCCTTCAGTTGATCCAAAATGCGGCAGCAAGAGTTTTGATGAATATTAAAAAGAGAGATCACATTTCTCCTGTTTTAGCTTCCCTTCATTGGCTCCCTGTTAAATCCAGAATAGAATTTAAGATCCTTCTTCTTACATACAAAGCCCTTCATAATCAAGCTCCATCATACATCAGATATCTAATTGTTCCTTATGTTCCTAACAGAGCCCTTTGTTCTCAGACTGCAGGTTTACTTGTAGTTCCTAGGATTTCTAGGAGTAGAATGGGAGGCAGATCTTTTAGTTATCAGGCTCCTCTCCTGTGGAACCAGCTCCCAGCTTTAGTCCGTGAGGCAGACACTCTGTTTACTTTTAAGGCCAGGCTTAAAACTTTCCTTTTTGATAAAGCTTATAGTTAGAGTGGCTAAGGTCATCCTGAGCTAGCTCTGTAGTTATGCTGCTATAGGCTTAGACTGCTGGAGGACAGACTTACCAATTTTCTTCACTCTGCTACTTCCTTATTTCCTACTACTCTCCAGTTGTATTACAGTACATTTTGTTATTTCGACTGTTAACTTTGTTTTCTCTCAGTGTTTTTCTCTCCATAGAAGATATACCTGGTCTGGTATCCTGCTTGGCTGCAATGCCCTGTTGGACGGGGGCATCGACTGGGATGATCCCCCCAGTAACTGAACATCCACTGTGTCCTGTTATTAACTTTTTACTTTCTGTAACATAGAAAGTTCTCTTATATCAGATCTTCTGTTCCTTCTGTGTTTCTGCTCTGTCTTCTCAAACCCCCAGACGGTCGTGGCAGATGGCCGCTCCTACTGAGCCTGGTTCTGTTGGAGGTTTCTTCCTGTTAAAGGGGAGTTTTTCCTCTCCACCGTCGCTACATGCTTGCTCAGTATGAGGGATTGCTGAAGGATTGCTGTGGTTGGAAAGTCTGCATCAACGGGGCCCAACCTCACGCCAATGACTGACGCAATCTGCTGGGATTCCTTAAATAGGAAACTTTTAAACTGATTGGAATGTTTGTATAAATGTATTGAAATGACTTATTGTTAAGTGCCTTGAGATGACATCTGTTGTGAATTGGCGCTATCTAAAAATAAACTGAATTGAATTGAATTAAAGTCTACAAAAGTGGTGCAATCACAATCAATGAACTGCAATCAGCCAGCCACGTAGAGTCACAGAGTCATGCACACAAGACATCTGTCTGTCAAAGTCATTTTGATACACTGTTTCATGCCACTCAACTTTCAGTAGTGCCAAAAAGGGGCCTTCAGTAAGAGTATATCACAGAGGTGTATGCATTTTGTTTATTAACTAAATCTCTGGGCACTCTTCAATGACTTCAGGTCACAAATGTTAATCCTGGCTCACAGTATAAACCAACAGAGACAACAACAACAGCTGATAAACATGGACTGTTTATAGAGATGTCCAACATACGCCTGTTCTTTTTAAACCAGTTCTGCATTATGCAAATTTCAGCTCACTTATTCAGTTCTGGTGCAGGCGCAGATTTTACGAAGACAGCCCTCATACATCAAAGTCAGATCTCAGGTGATTGGACTGAGTTTTAATCAACTGTCAGATCCGCGACGAGAGCCCTCGATGCTTAAACATTGAAATGGATATGCCCCTTTTAGTTGATTGCATCCAAGACGTCTACTAAAATTCACCACAATGCTCAGTGAGGTTCTTCTCAGGTCTAAATCTGAAGCAGAGTCAAAGAAAACCATAGCAACAGCAGGAATGCCACTGACATTACATTTACAGCCGGATTATAGACTGCTCATCAGCTTAATACATTAAATAAAAATACTGACAGGAAAAGAAAAATGACCAAACTGTAAATATTATTGAAAAGTAATCTAAATGTTAAGGAATCAACATTAAATAATCAGAGATTTGAAGTAAGAATATAAATAATTTGTAATCCCATCACTTGAAGGTTCACAATTTAAAGTGAGCTGACAGTAAAGTGTTACTGCGAGCAAAGACCATTTATTGTGCTGCTGGAAATTTACTTAATTATTATATTATCATTATAGGTTATAAGAGTCATTACAATTATGCTCATAATTAAGAGGTTTTTTTTTAAAAGCTTTTGTGGCTGTAGCAGCCTTTATTTGACAGGGATAGTGTAGAAATGAGGAGAGAGGTGGGGAATGACACGGGCAAAGGTCTATAAAACGGGACTCGAACTCGGGACAACCTCGTTGAGGGCTGAGGCCTCTGCACATGGAGCGCCCGCACTAACCACTACACCATGCGATGCCCCTGATAATTAGAGTTGAGTGCATTTTAAAACTACAGGCTTGTTCTGTTACAATAAAAGGAAGCAGAGCTCTAATAATAATGCTAATTAAAACATTTATTAAATCCGAAGCTTGGACTTTTATAACTATAACCTTTTAAATCTGTTGCTTTTAATGTGATTTTATGAGAATAAATCGTTTTTTCTATAGCTTATTGGTTTTACTAAAAGAATAGTGTAACTTTACTCAGTTGTCTTAGTCTTTTTCTTTCCAGGATGCAAATCTTGACTAAGGGTGTTGTGATAAATTCAGGCGATCAGATAAAATTCAGGTCAACCCAAGAGCTGTGTCCGCTCTACTGCACACATGTTGTGAAGTCATCTTTAGCGATCTTAACACATTTGACCACAAATCAGAAGTAAATTTTTCAACATATTAAGTTAAATACAGTTGTTATTTATTTTCTTGAAAAAAACAATTATCTTGTAATATTGTGGATTTCTGTTTTATCTAAAATACCTCTGATGAACATATCTCTGTTTAACTAGAACGCCCCCAAGTTCTAATCACTTGTTCCTGGTCCCATTGCATATATTTTCTTAAAATTTCATCAAGCCATCATCCACCAACAACCTTTTGAGTCATGTTGCTAATAGACAGACAAACAAACCATCCCTGGCGTAAACATAACCTCCTTGGCGGAAGTAATAACTGGAAAAATTTTAAACTTCGCATTTGACAAATAGTTCATACAAAATAATTTCTTAATCCTGGGAAAACTCAGCTTTTAGTCAGTGAATGAAATTTTGACATCCATTTAGGTCTGAATTTACAAATATGATTTTTTTTAAAATGTCCAACAACAGCTGAAGAAATCTAATTTTCAAGTCTGATCCCATAATTAGTGGTGTCAAATTATCGTGTAAATTACAATTAATTAATTACAGCCATATTTAGTGCGTTATATTTTGAAATCACGTTAATTGAATTTTAAATCTATAAGTTTACAGTTTCTGCATGTGAGCTGCTTTTAAATAAAACCCGTTTTATGCACAGGCCTTCTTGTGCTTGAGTTGTTCGGGGTTAAGCACACCCTGAAGTGGACATCGTTTGGCTGTCAACTCATCAGAAGATGACTAGCTTCCATCGTGGTGGGGAGGGCGAGATGAGGAGGAACCACTTTGCTATATTTGCCAAGTTTTTAGACTCCTCTAGCGATTCTTTTTCACACAAAAAAGCAACTAGCGGCAAATTTTGCAACTTTTTATGGGGTTATTGGAAACATTTGAGTGAAGCATATAACGTTGTTCTTCTTCTCACCGAGCAGCGTAGCGGGGAGCTCTCCCGTCTCAGAGCTCACTGCAGCTCCATCCGGCCGCCCAGGTCCACCGGTATGACAAGCCATCGGTATCAAAAATAATGCGTATATTACGTGTTGTTTTACACCTGTAATATAGCTTGACTCAGAGAAGATATTTACCCCACTGCGTCCAGAACGCTAATGAACCGCACATGCTCAAAGCAGAAGTTTGCAGGCGCCTCAAAAACAGCAGAATGTAAATGAGTAGGGCTGCATCTGTTCAAGTCTGTTAAATACAATAAATGACTTTGTGAAGCCAGTTTTTAAAAATTCTGTATATCAAACTTTTGTTCTACCACAATAATGTAATGAATTTAAAAGAAAATACCGCAAGATGAGGGTTTTTCTCAGCAATTATTGGGTAAAATTAAAAAAGAGATTAATTAGATTAATTAATTACAGATCACAATTAGTTAGTCTCTACGTTTTTTTTAATCTCATGACAGCACTACCCATAATAGGGGTTTTGCATTTCATGTGAAGAGTGCTAATAGGTCAGAAACAGGAGAGCCAATTTCAGACAAGTAAAACTCAGATGGTTGCCTGAACGTAATGCAGTGATGAACTGATCTTTCGTAATAGGACTGTTAATGATGTGGGACCGGTGGTGTAGATAGATGGGGACAACAAGTGACCAAAACAAGTTTTCAGAAGGCTCTGAGACTGTTCAGCTTAGGGATTTCAAGTCTGATCATATAAGATAATGATTCCTGTTTTTCAAATGCACATGGGCAGAGAAATCTAAAAGAATTAAACAGTTTGCCTTATTGCTGTTTCTATAACATGTGGACACAGCTGAGCAAAATCCCAGACTCGGGATTCCCTTGCTTGACAATTTTATCCCAGGCTTTGTGAGCCTGTTAATTTTAAAATTTCAAAGGCAGCGTTGGCACACAGTGGAGAGTTCTACTGTATTTCAGTGCCAGATTTAGTTTAGTGTCAGTCAGTCCAAAACTTCTCACAGAGCATGTTCCCTAAAGGCGAAGAAATTTTAAACTTTAAGTATGCATGCATGAACCATAATGCAGTTTTTAGCCCTATGTTTGATGTTTCTTAAAGCTAAAAAAGTTTTTTAGTTTTTGATGAATTAGCTACTGCTGCAACATACATAAAACATCTAATCATATAAAAGTTAAATGAAATTTCAATCTTGAAGGCTCTGTACATTGTGGGGTTATTGTGTGTGCCACACCTCTTCGATGCTGCATTGCCTTGTTCCTGGTGCAACTGGTCCTAATTGTGGTGGACAGGTTCTCAAGGCAAAAAAAATGGAGAAAATGTGGTCTCATTTGGGAGCCCCAGAGTTGCATCTTTGCTTATTGTGGATCATATGTTTTAAGCTACGACTTTTTGCGTGCACAGTATTTAAGTGTGACGAGTCCCAGTCAGAATGGTTTTGTATGAGGCAATGGTTCCTACTGGAAAAAGGTGGACTGTGGTCGGACCACCGAGAAGGAATTCAATGACTTTGTGTTTTGTTTGGAGATGATGGTAGAAAGGGACAGCAGATGGATATACTGATTATACTTCATCTGCAGCAATGCAGGTGTTTCTGCAGTCTGTTGTGGTGAATAAGGCTCTTGATTTATCAGTTTGAGCCTTCATCTGTGGCCTGTAAATCTGGATTATAATCAAAGGAGCAAAGGTCTAGATACAAGCAGCTGAACCGATCCTCCTTCATAGAGTTGCTGGGCTCAGCAGCTCTATGAATCTCAGGAATGGGGTGAAGAAGGGGTGAGCCACTGTGAGCCACTGCTCCTATGCATCAAAACTAGTCAGCAGAAGTGGTCTGAGCATCTGATTATGACGCCTACAGGGCTGCCTTCTATTGGAAGTTTTCTGCTTATATCCCACAGTGAGGAGACCCAGGGGCAGACCCATGACTAGTTGGAGGGACTATAAATCCCTTCTGGCCTGGAAATGCCTTGGAGTCTCCTACAATGTTCTGGAGAGTGTCAATAGGGAGGGAAATGTCTGGGTTTTCCTCCTGCACCTTTTATTTTCATGAACTAAAGTCAGATAAGCAAGAAATAACAAATGGATGGATAAAAAAAACTGGCCTCACAGTTGGACTAATTCTTTAAGCTTTAAAAGGGTCTGTGCATCTGAAGATTTTTGATTATATAATTATTAGTCCTGTTTTGAAAAAACAACAACATAAAAACTGTCCTTCACTTAAAGTTTTTTTGTAAATGACACAACACATCATGGATTCTTAACTAATTATACAACCTGTCTGTGAAGTCATGCAATCTTGCTCATTTTCCAAACTAGTGGTTATTTTCATGTGAATAATTAATAACCTTTACAGAGACTGTGATAATACAAATGTTATTGTATAGAAGCCACTAATAATAAAACCTTGTGAAATAAAAGGCATTTTGATTGGTCAGAAGGTAAAAAGAAAACAGTTTTTATGCTTCTATCCAAAACACAGAAAAGACAAATAATTGTTAGTCAAACTGAAAAATACAGATAAAATACAAATAAGCAGCAGCAGCGTATTCCTGTTTCTAAGACTCACTGACTAACACACTGTGCGTTCAAAACTCAAATTAGTGACAGAACACTGTGGGGCATGAGGCAGCCATTAGGTAATATGGAACAAGAAGCAGTGCGAGTAATTTTAGCCTAATTGTCTTCATAACAATTTCCGTGAAGGCAGTAAGCATTCTGACAGCTTCACACACGCATGCACACACACACACACACACACACCCACGCCCAAAGGTGTAGGAAACAGGCTTCAGAGCGCTCAATATGAGTTCGGTTTCATCCAATTACTTTACATCAGTTTCGCTGCTAAAACATCCATTTTCCTTTAATTATTGGTCATTCATTGGCCTCTTCCTGATGCTGGTATCGCCCTTTAATACAGCAGGGGAATTCTGAAAATTGGTTGCACCTGGGGCCAGATCTAATGTTTGATACTGAGCTACTGTTAACACATTCAATCCGTGACACAGCCATCTTTTTCCTTTCAGGACATGCTTTAATTAACTAATAACCTCTTTCCAGAAAGACATGGACATCCTTTCTGAGAAAAGAAATGGCCCACACATGACTTCCTCCCTTTGTTTCTCTAATAAAATTAAAGTTTTTCATTCTCAGACTGTACCTGAAACGATACACCAACTGATTAACAAGCCTGTTATACTGCTATTGGTGCTCTCTAGTCAGGAGAAAGACAAAAATGTTGAGCAAAGGTGTGCTTCTAAAAAACATTCATTTAAGGAGGCACGTATTGCTTCCCCTTCCCCTCATCTAGACAACATAAAATCAATTTGGAAACCTAAGCTCACAGATGGAATTATACATCTGATCATATATATATATATATATATATATATATATATATATATATATATATATATATACACATACAGTGAGGAACATAAGTATTTGATCACCCTGCGGTTTTGCAAGTTCTCCCACTTAGGAATTATGGAGGGGTCTTAAAGAGCAACTAAACCCCAAAACAACTTTTTTTGCCTATAAACTGTATAAATGGGTATTTACCAATGCAATCTTTCAGTTTCTGGGGATTTCTTTACATTTTGGTGTAAACTTGTTTAATTCTACACTTTTTGGTCTAAAAACTTTTAGTGCTGCCCCCTTAGGGTTTAACGGTGACTACTGCATTTGAATTTTGTGATTGGTGGAGAACGGTACATCTTTACGTCACAGGCATCGACTGTGTCACAGCAGCCATGGTCTCACAGACACGCCCCGTGGGTTTGGGTATAAAACTATCAGACATACCGGCCCCATGGCGAGTTTGGACTTGGATTGCGTTTTTCAGGTTACCATTATTATCACATTAGCACTTAGTTAGCATAGCTAACATACTGTTTTGAACGTTAGCCTATGTTAGCATTACCACTCAGAGACCGGATTCCTCCGGTCTTTCCCTCAGCAGCAGCGCCAGCCTCGGACAGCGCTGACTCAGCGCCCCGAACCAGCGGCTGGAATTGATACGGCTCGCGGCCGCTGGGCTCCATAAAGCCTCCACCTCCGGTGACGACGGAGGAGATCCGCTGGCTCAGAGCGCTGAGTCAGCGCCGCCGAGGCAGAGGGAGACAGGAGGAGTCCAGTCTCTGAGTGGTAATGCTAACGTAGGCTAAAGTTCAAAACAGACGAATGTTGATCAGATCGATCAGTCGCAAAACTGCCAACGTTGCTTTGGTCACTGTCCATGTTTCAGTGTCACATTAAGCGAGCTGTCACTGTCCTCCTGAAAACACCCCCATGTTCCCCCCTCCGCTCATCCTCCATAGTTGGCCATACCCCTCCATGCTTCCTGGCACCACCCACTTTGTAGAATTTTTCAAATGTTGTCTGGGGGCGGGGTTATGATTTTTCATGGGGTTCAGTTACACTTTAAATGCAAATTGTAGGTGCATTTCCACTGTGAGAGACAGCATTTTTTTTTTAAATCAGGAAACCACATTGTCTGATTTTTAAATAATTTATTTGTATTTTATTGCTGCACATAATATTTGAACACCTGAGAAAATCTGTGTTAATATTTGGTTCAGCCTTTGTTTGCAATTACAGAGGTCAAACGTTTCCTGTAGTTCTTGACCAGGTTTGCACACACTGCAACAAGGATTTTTGGCCCACTCCTCTATACAGATCTTCTCTAGATCTGTCAGGTTTCGGGGCTGTCGGTGAGCAACATAGACAAAGATTTTCTCATCTGACCACATGACTTTCTCCCATGCCTCCTGTGGATCATCCAAATGGTCTCTGGCAAACTTCAGACAGGCCTGGACATGTGAGGACTTGAGCAGGGGAACTCTCCTTGCATTGCATGATTTTAAACCATGACGGCGTAGTGTTCTACCGACAGTGACCTTTGAATTGTGTATTTCACTAAATAAAGTTAGTTTTTTTCACCCTGTTTTGGATCTACAGTGAGTACACTGGGCAGTGGAAATAAATAATAAATTAAAGAAACTGTGTTTGTAAATGTAGCAGAATTTATTTTTTCCCTTACTGAGGCCACTTCAGTGTGTTTTTATCAACACCAAAATGCAAAACCCAGCTAGTTCTAACAAGCTCTGCTTTCTATCATTTGTATGCTTGAAAGTCTGTTAAACCAAACGACACTATATCCCCGCTCCAGTGTTTCTGTGGGAGCCCTCTGCCCCGGGAGTGGTGGTCGGCTGCGGCCACCTAGGTGGAGGTGGGGGTTTTGGCCTTGCCTCCACTGGGCGCCCGATGTCGGTGCCTCGTTTCCTGCTGTTGATCTACTGCTGCCAGTGTTCATCTGCACTTGGCCCATTGTCCTTTTTTACTGTTGCTTTTAACTGTGTGTGTGTGCATGGGAGTTGGGTTGGGGGAAGGGGGGGTTATAACTCTGTCAATGCTTTTAAATATATGGGGGCGGGATGGGAATGTAGTTTTATGTGGGCTCATTTTAATCTGTAAAGCACTTTGTGATGCAATTTTGTATGAAAAGCGCTTAATAAACAAAATTTGATTTGATTAGATTATTTGCAATCAAGCAACATTTAAAAAGCTCAGACCTCCAAACACCATTATTTACATATTAGTGGTAAAGGTGTGAGTTAAATAAAGTCCATCCATCTCTAGAGAGAAAAAAGAGGTGGCGTTGGTCACAGTCAAGTGCCTGTCTGGGTTGCCAGACAACATGTTTTGACCAAGTGTAAATGTTAGTCAACACACCTGCATTTGTTCACATTGAAAACCGTGTGATTAAAGATGCTCAGCAACAACAGATTTGCAGAAGGTGTAGACCTATTTTTTGGGGGATTCTATCACAAAAACAATGGTATGCCACAAATGAAATTAAAATGTATTCTAAAAGAAAATGTATTCTACGTAGGTTTTGTCAAAACTGTCAAAGCATCAAGTCAAAAGTGGACCAGTCTGCCAAACAGATTGAAATGCACAGGTATTCTGTCCCAGATGTTCACCATCTTCCTCCTGGTATAGACTTTAAGCCCCACGCAACCCAAACCGACGGACAGGGTAAGGGTAGCCTCATCAGAAAAGCAGCCAAGACCCCCATTCTAACTCAAGTGTCCCTACAGAGATTCAAACAATCCTTAAATTTAGCCTTCATAGAAGAGTGGCAAAAAAAAAAAAAGCCATCGTCAAAAGAAAACCAGGAAGAAATTCTGTTTGCCTCAAACCATGTAGGGGCCAAACCAGACATGTGAAAGCAGATGCTCTGGCAATTTCCTGCCATCCAAAATTGTATATGTGACAAATAACCTAACACTGGTCATTACCCTGAACACATCCTCTCATCTGTGAAATAAGGTGGTGGAAGCATAATGCTGTGGGGATCTTTTCCAGGTACAGCTAAAGTTGTACATGTTTTAAGACAGTTAAAGGGAACAGAACATGTAACCATGAATAATTTAAAATATATATATGTTTTATATGACAATAAAATATGAGTCACAACATCTGAGCTCTACTAATCTGCTGTAGTGAGGAGACATTCTACAAAATGAAGCACACCACTGCAACCGTAGCCTCTGGATTTAATGTTGATCTCTTTCCGTTTTTGTTCTGCCTACAGATGAATGTCTGTTAAAGCTTTTAAAGTGTGAATGAAAAGCAATATTGAAGGCATATAAAATAATTATTTTTCTGTAATCAGAGCTCAGAAAACTTAAAAAGATTCATTGATACAGTATACAAAAGGAAGGAACAGAAAGAAAGGAAGACAGATGGCAAGAATCAAGAGACAAATAGATACAATGACCCACACACAGATAGGCGTAGAAAATATGTAGTGTAGAAGAAAAATTTTGTTAGGCAATTAAGAACATTCAAGAAAAATCAAACAGGCTCAAAGTGATGATAAAATAAAAAATTTTTTAATCTTCATGTGGGCCCTCTTTACTGTTCATTAAATAGCTTTACACCATGTGCACCTCTATTGTTTATATTCAGACATCCACATGCTGACTACTAATTATCCCTTTTGAGCAATTTATTTTTTGAAACATTCTTTAATGAGATAGAATTATCAAAACAAAAACAAGAATGTGGTGCCCCTCATCAGTGAGTTGATAAGTAAAAAATGTATTTAAAGCTGATAAAATGCACACCACGCTTTAAGTTGAATATACACAAATCAAAAAGGGTTGAGAGAAACAAAACATATTCTGTCAGTGGTAATTATGTAAAAGAAAATGTCTTGCTAATGTTAGATGCCAGAGGAGAAGGGGCAGACTGGAGACTATATAAAGGGAACAGTAGTACAATTTTGGCACCAGCAACATTAAAGCATGGGCCCATCCTGTCTTGTATCAACAGTGCATCGTGGTCATCTAAGCGTGCAAGGTAGTTTTTTTTTTCTCGGTAGACCCTTATTACACCTGGGTATTGATGCACAATGTACCAAAATGAACCAGAATCTTAGTGGTATGTGTCTCACACGTCGTCAAATGTATGCAATAACACACTAAAGCAGATCTGAAGCTAAAACGGGGCCAAGAAAGTATATGAAAATAATACGAGAAGATTGGTATTGTGTATCTCTAGAAATCCAGATGTTACACAACTAATGGGTTCTTAAAATCTCACCAACTCTGTTTCCATGTGAACAGGAGGTGTAAAGGCAGCAGCAAATCTCAGGTTCTCAAATTACATGTGACTACACAGCCTTAATTCAGGGACATCATTCCAATTTTAGTTCGAAAACTAGCATCTGACTGGGTTTTGCAAATCCATATGGAACCATACGAATCAGGGATGTTGAATAATGCCTTGTTTCCACTGAGTGGTACGGCACATGTCGGTGCGGTGCGGTATGCTATTGTATGGTCCAGCGTATTTAGGTGAGCATTTCCACCACCAGTTGGACTCACACTGGGCAGGCATGGTGAAACCCAAACGCCTAACGATGGACTCATACTCGTGCGACGACAAAGCGTCAGTATATCTCATGCTTGTCACAAGCAATGGTGCTTTTTTATCTTTTTCTTTTACAAGTGATGTCTGGCAGTGCGGCACTCAGAACAGTGCCACACTGCCAGACAGAGTACCAAGTAGAAGCCCAACAGATTTACTTTAGCAAATGGAGCATTACGGCTTTTGCTATAGTACTCCACTTGATGTACGTGTGTAAGAAATCTTTATTTGATATTGCTTGTTAGTTTTTATATTATATTATTAAAATGGAGACAGAAAGTAAAGGGGAAAAAAACAAAAAAACAAACAAAGAAAAAGTTAAGAGGGAGGGGATGATTTGAAGATATAAGAGAGGAAGGGAAATAAAGAAAATACAAGAAAACATCCTAGTCTGCTTCTACACCTGCAGGAGGGCAGTGAGAGAGAAAAAAAGATAAACAAACCAAAACAATTTGAACTGAGAACCACACAACCACAACCCACAAATAGATCTATAAATACAACAGCGTCACTGAAAAGCTCATGGTACCGATTACAAGATGTAGTTGTGGCAACTTATGCCCAAGAATGCATCCCTAAACCAATGAATCCCCACACCTGTGTGTGTGTGTGTGCGCGTGTGTGTGTATGAGCATGCTGGTGCATATAAGGTTTCTCCATATGAGTGTTCAATAGCTGGTGTGAGGAGCCATCGATCCGCCTCCCAGGAATCGACGCAAACATGAAGGAGATGAGCAGATGAGAGCCGCGGGGGAACATCCAGCAGCTACAATGCAAGGGCCCCGGGGGGGCAGCGACAAGCCTGTTGGCTCCGTTGGCAGCCAGCTACGTCGGGCGAATCCAGCCATGGACCCAGAGACCTGAGGGCGCCCCACCCCCCAATGGGGACCCAACCAAGGATCGGCCGATGGGGGTCCCTCCCTGCTGCTGGTGCCAGGCCATGCAGACCATGGCCAGCCGATGGCCGACATGAGCCACCGCCACCCCAGGCCAATCCCCACAACTGGCATCCCAATGCCCCTTCGCCCCATGTCAGGGTTCCATACCAATAGACACAGCAGGCAAATTGCATCCCCAGGCCAAGCCCAGCCAGCACCCGCACACAGAGCTCAACCAGCTACAGAATCTCAATCTCGCACACCGCAGTGCACAAAGAGCAAGCCTCCAACCAAGGCCAATCAAAACCACCAAAACGAAACATATGAAACAGGCGATCAAGTGGAGACACCGGACCGACCCCTGTCGAGCCACCCGTCAGCTACCACCAAACAATGGTCAAACAGGCTCCTCCAAAGAGGCACTCCAGCCAACGGCGCTGAAAGGAAAACATTGGACTGGCACACCAGCAGACCAATACACCGGTTCACCCAGGCCCAGTCAGGCAGGCACCAGGGATGAACCTGCATGTCCCCCGAGCACCCAGCCCTGGACACAGAGAGCCACCAATGCACTGGCGGGGGCATCAGTCACCAGTAGGGAGTGACAGAGGGGAAATAGGCCCCCCATTTGGTGCGGGGCCTGAGATGTGTCAGGCAAGGGTGCAGCCCAAGACCCAACCTCACACATAGACAGTGATACACAGACATAGTCATTCGTTCCCTCCAACTTAAGCACATAAACTCTCACCTGTACACCTAGACACACACGAATGGACACTGTACAGTTGTGGCCAAAAGTTTTGAGAGTGACACAAATATTAGTTTTCACAAAGTTTGCTGCAAAAATACTTTTAGATCTTTGTTTCAGTTGTTTCTGTGATGTACTGAAATATAATTACAAGCACTTTATACATTTCAAAGGCTTTTATTGACAATTACATGACATTTATGCAAAGAGTCAGTATTTGCAGTGTTGACCCTTCTTTTTCAGGACCTCTGCAATTCGACTGGGCATGCTCTCAATCAACTTCTGGGCCAAATCCCGACTGATAGAAACCCATTCTTTCATAATCACTTCTTGGAGTTTGTCAGAATTAGTGGGTTTTTGTTTGTCCACCCGCCTCTTGAGGACTGACCACAAGTTCTTAATGGGATTAAGATCTGGGGAGTTTTCAGGCCATGGACCCAAAATTTCAACGTTTTGGTCCCCGAGCCACTTAGTTATCACTTTTGCCTTATGGCACGGTGCTCCATTGTGCTGGAAAATGCATTGTTCTTTACCAAACTGTTGTTGGATTGTTGGAAGAAGTTGCTGTTGGAGGGTGTTTTTTGTACCATTCTTTATTCATGCCTGTGTTTTTGGGCAAAATTGTAAGTGAGCCCATTCCCTTGGATGAGAAGCAACCCCACACATGAATGGTCTCAGGATGCTTTACTGTTGGCATGACACAGGACTGATGGTAGCGCTCACCTTTTCTTCTCCGGAAAAACCTTTTTCCAGATGCCCCAAACAAGCAGAAAGAGGCTTCATCGGAGAATATGACTTTGCCCCAGTCCTCAGCAGTCCATTCACCATACTTTCTGCAGAAGATCAATCTGTCCCTGATGTTGTTTTTGGAGAGAAGTGGCTTCTTTGCTGCCCTTCTTGACACCAGGCCATCTTCCAAAGGTATTTGCCTCACTGTGCGTGCAGATGCACTCACACCTGCCTGCTGCCATTCCTGAGCAAGCTCTGCACTGGTGGCACTCCTATCCCGCAGCTGAATCCTCTTTAGGAGACGATCCTGGCGCTTGCTGGACTTTCTTGGACGCCCTGAAGCCTTCTTAATAAGAATTGAACCTCTTTCCTTGAAGTTCTTGATAATCCCATGAATTGCTGATTTAGGTGCAATTTTTGTAGCCACAATATCCTTGCCTGTGAAACCATTTTTATGCAACGCAATGATGGCTGCACGCGTTTCTTTGCAGGTCACCATGGTTAACAATAAAAGAACAATGATTTCAAGCATCCCCCTCCTTTTAACAAGTCAAGTCTGCCATTCTAACCCAATCAGCCTGACATAATTATCTCCAGCCTTGTGCTTGTCAACATTCTCACCTGAGTTAAAAAAACCTAAGCAGCAACTTTTCTAATTTCCAATATTTATGTAATTCTCAAAACTTTTGTCCACGACTGTACACTCACTCTTTCTCCTCATACACACTATACTCTATACTCCCAGGTCCAGGTACCAATACCCCAGCAGAGCAACCAGCCCCTGGACATAGGGGACAAACCCCCTACCCTATAGGATGGAGACAAGCAGACCACCAAAGCCCCCACAGTTGCAAAGCTGCCCAGGCCCCCTGCCAGAGCACCTGTTCCTCCTTCCTGACCCCAACCCCTGATGGGCAATAGCAAACAGGGGTGTGGAACGACCCCTAGCCTCTCTCCCCCTTCTCGAGTATGGTGTTGCTATGTGTTGTTATAATGTACATTTAAAACAGAAAGGTGGGATGTTGGGAAGACACATCCACCCCAGGACCATGGCTGCAGCACCATCAAGCCCCACAGAGCCCAAGGCAGTCCCCCCGGCCCCCTCCCAGAAGAACAGCTTTATCCACCTCGACATTCGGTCTACTATCAGATCACAAAAGACATTAGACACCCAAGCTGAGTTCAGCTCCCCTCCCCCTTTACACCCCTGCCCAATCCAAGTGCACCTCCTAGGGGGAGATTACCTGTAGCTAGAGAGTAACAGCCTCCCAGCCTGAAAAGGGGGCCGTCAGTGCCACCTGCACATTGAAGGCCCCTGTGCCCAGGCAGTGACCCCGGTGACTCCCCACCCGGATGACCCAGCCGACATCCACCATCCCACCTCCCTGCCGATACCCAGCCCCAGTAGAGAGACCACTGCTTTCCGATGGCTCAGCAAGCGACCGAATCCAGCACCCCCTGCCTACCCCCTCCAGCTACCCAGCACATCCAGTACCCGGTCAGTCCACCAGTGAGCCCAACTAAACCCAGTCAAATGCCCGACCCCAATACTCCACAGCGCAATGACCAAGATCCAGAAGCCAAGTCCAGTGCCCAAAAATATCACCCATCCACTACAGCCACCAGCGTGACACCCCAACACAAGAAAAAGGTGAAACACCACCCAGAAATCTGCGATGAGAATTGGCCGGGATAAAAAGAAAAGACGGCAGCACACGTGGGCCACTGGCCGACCATGACCCCCCACATACCGGCACCAGCAACAGAGACACCCACACCGGCCAACCTTCAGCAAGAGCCACAGCAAGGGGGCACGCCGCCCCAAAACCCTGAGCACCCAAGCCCACCCAAGACCCACCCAGGAGCAACACGGCCACCAGGCCAGTAACCCATGTCTGCCAGTACAACCCCCCAAAGGCACCACATGCAGCACCCAGGAGTTACCGCCCAAAGCCCCACTCCAGGTGGGTGTAAAGGCACCCAGCATCTGATTCACCTGGGAATCCTACCCCCAAGGACCTCCCCCAGATGCCCCTAACCCCTAACTCAACTGTACTGAGCCTAAATTTATCTTTTGTAATAGATTGAATTTGTTGATATTCTAAAAAAAATTTGTTTGGTCAATGCCATATTCTGTATTAATGCATTAAATGGGATAAAGCTTCTTCCATAAAATGTGTTCCAGGTATTCAATAACTTTATACCTCCAGTCTGGAAAATGTATCGTTATTCCAGATGGATGTACGTCTGCATAGGATTAGTGAGGAGCCATTTTTAGTAACTCCCACCATGCTGTGAGAGAAGAGCTGATATTCCTTTTCAAGCATTCATGTTTTATATTTGAGTTAATAATTTCTAATTCAATTTAAAAACACTTTATTTGATCCCAGAGGGAAATTAAGTGTTGTTATAGCTCATACTAATTCATTCTTTAAGGAGTTGTTATAGATCACGCTGATTGTGGGCAGGAAGGAATTTCTGTAGCGGTCTTTGTTGCAGCGAAACCGAAAAAGCCTCCGACTGAAGACACTGTTGTTGTAGGATAGTCTCACAAAGAGGATGCTCAGTGTTGTCCATAATTTTTTTGATTTTATGAAGAATCCTTCTTTGCATCATCATCTCAAGTGGTTCCACAGTCATCCCCAGAACAGAACCAGCCTTCTTAATCAGGTTGTTCAACCTTTTTAAATCCCTGGCTCTGATGCTGCTAACCCCACAGGTGATGGCTGAAGAGATTACACTCTCCACAACAGACCTGTAGAAGATCTGCAGTATCTTGCTGCCAACCTTGAAGGGCCTAAGCTTCCTCAAGAAGTACAGTCTGCTCTGTCCCTTCTTGTAGACAGCTTCACTGTTCAGTCTCTAGTACAGTCTGTTGTCAAGGTTACCTCCGAGGTATTTATACTCCTCAACCAACTCCACTTCTTCTCCCATGATGGAAACACTGTTTGACTTATCTCTGTTTCTTCTGAAATCTACAATTATCTCATTTATTTTGTTCATATTCACAGTAAGATGATTGAGTCCACTCCATGCCACAAAGCGGTCCACCAGCTCTCTGTATTCAGCCTCTTGTCCATCTGATACACCCGGCAATTGTAGAGTCATCTGAGTATTTCTGATGACAGGTCTCTGACTTGTACTGGAAGTCTGAGGTTTACAGCGTGAAAAGGAATGGTGAGCGTACAGTCCGCTGCGGTGCTCCTGTGCTACTGAGCACCTAGTTTGACACACAATTTCTGACAAAGCAACGCAGGCTGAATCGTGTTAAATGCACTGGAGAATTCAAAGAGCATTGTCCTCACAGTGCTGCCTGCTTTGTCCAGATGACAGTGGCTGGGTTAAAGCAGGGGGATGAACTTCAACTCCAACTCCACCGCGATAAGCAAACTCCAGCGGGCCCTGATATGTTTTTGTTTGCTTACCCAGGGGGGGCAACAGGAGTCTCTCAAGGACCTTCATGATGTGGGATGTCAGGGCAACAGGTCTATAGTAATTGATGACTGATGGGTGATTTTTCTTTGGAACTGGAACAAGGCATGATGTCTTCCACAACACGGAAACCTTCTCCTAGGCCAGGCTAAGGTTGAAGAGGTGCTGCCGAATTCCACAGAGCTGCTCTGCACAGGCTTTCAGGACTCTGGGGCTGACACCATCTGGACCTGCAGCCTTGTTCCGGTTCAGTTTCTCCAGCTGCCTCTTCACCTGACTTTTAGAGAGAGAGACAAGTGAAAGGGGGAGGCAAGGGGGGTAGTAGCATCTCCTGACTTGGTTGAAGTCAAAATTGAAGAAACAGAAGAGTCCCTGACTGAGGTGAAGGATGAAACATTCCAGGTGTGACAAGAAATATGTGGGTCAGAGGAGAACGGGATGTCTGTTTGGCTGGGGACAGAAGAGGGTGATGCTGAGTTTGTTCCTGAACTGAACCTATTGAAGAATGTGTTCAGTTCATTGGCTCTGTCCAGACTTCCATATATCCAATCCTTCCTGTGCTTAAAGCCTGTGATCTTTTTCATTTCTGACCATACATCTCTGATATTGTTCCTCTGTAGTTTGCTCTCCAGCTTCTTCCTGTAAGCCTCCTTGCTGTCTCTAACATTGCTCTGTATACTCCTCAATAATTTCTCAATAAATTGGTAGGTCTGTTTATGATTTAACTGTTTTTTTCTTTCCAATATAATACACTGTGATCCCTTTCTTTTTATTCACTGTTAGGCAAAAAGAAAATTGTGTGCTTATAAGATGAGTTACAATCTCAGTGCTTGTAAGGCTCATAGATCTGGGGGAATAGGTGGATCTTAGGGATCTGCACACATCACAGACACGATGCTTGTACTCTCAGCATGCAACAACCAAGCTTTGTCCCAATAATCAATGAAAGCAACTGCACCACCTACAGCGAGCATGCATACCTGCTGCTAAGCCACGAAGGCAAACAGTGAACTTCTCATCACTCTCATGGTGAGCCTGCAGGGGCTGGAGTGTATAAAAACCAAATCTGCCCACCGTAAAGGAATAAATGTACTTTTGATTATTAAGTCGCAGTCAAGCCTCAAACGCATACACAGTATACTGCCTAGCAAAAGTATTTACACCCCTCGAACTTTTCCACTAACCATTATTAAATTGCAATTTTTGTTTCAATATAACTGTGAATTATAGTAACCATAGGAGACTGCTTTACATTAAACATTAATTAGGTTGTTACATTACTGGTGCAATGCATGCAAACTCTTCACTTTCACAGTCCTTCATGGCCAAACGAGATGGAAATCTTTGTGCATAAGAAGCTAAAGCTCAAGGAGAGTGGCGGGGACATTGTGATCATTGAAAAGAAATAGTAATTTAACAATGAAATGTCCCAATTTCCTATGATCACACAGCCCTACTAACCAGAGCTATCAAATTTAGAAGAAAATTTAAACCCGCTTATTTTCTATGTTTTTCTGATGATGCTTTTCTCTGACGGCTCACATTTGTCTTTGGGCATATGTTTAGAATTTAATTTCAGTGTCCTCTTTGTTGCCTGGTTACCTATTTGAATCCATGAAGGGCTGTAGGTGAAGAATCTGTGAAGCGCTAACAGAAACAAATAAGCACATTCACATTTGAGACAAAGATTTTTAACATTCAGTTCTTCAGAATGATATGATCTGTTACATGTTTGGATTATGCATTCTGCTTGGCCAGAAATGGATAACTTTGGTGTGTAAGGACCAGTATCCTGCAACTTTTAGATGTGTCTCCACTCCACTGTATCCGATTCAAATGGCACTAGTGGTCAGTGCCATATTTGAGTGATTTAAGTTTATTCAAACAGGTAAGCCTCTAAAGCATGCAATGTTATGGCTTTTCAAGACTCTTTAGATAATTTCCAATAATAAAGAAATGTTCTATGGTTTGTGTCAATCATACTAAATCAGAACACAGGCTATACGAACAGTTTGTAATGTTATCAACTGATGGTGCCGCATATCCGGACTTATTGAACTTTAATGGTTTAACTACTAAGTTTACATACTAGCTGCTTTTGGCAAAATGTTTCCATTTCCTTTATCTCACACAAGCCACTGATCAGATCAGCCAATAGCTGAGTCAGCACTAAACCACAGCAAACTCTGCATTAGAGATGATGGTTAGTAATTGGTATAATCAATCCCCTGTGTAAGCTTTCAAATTGGGTAGGGGCTTAAAATGATCCCTGCAGGTTAAGAGATGGTTGTAGGGAAATAAAAATATAATAAAATAACTTTGGCCAACATTAAGCTCTAGATTGGATGTTTGTATCAATAAGCCATGTTGTGGCCAATGCTCATTTCTGGCATTCTTTGAAGTCCTATCTGCAAGCAACCCTAACCTTTTTTTATTTTTATTTCCGAAGTAATGACAAACAAACTCAGCAGTTTAAACGTAGTTTAGATTCAATATTTAAATGCAAGTAACATATTTTTTTTTAAAAAGGCAAATTTTTATTTCATTAAGAACATGCCACATATTAGGGGGGTTGCCATCTTGGGTGCCTCACGATTTCGATTCAATTATGATTCGGTTGCTACGATTCAATTATAAAATGATTATTTTTTGGGATATTTTTACCACATTTAGGGTTTTTTCCTTCATTCCTTCCATGGTTACTTTCTTCTCTTAAATCCATCCAGTTTCTTTAAATTGAAGTATCCAAACCAATTGATATCATTTTATTTATTTAAAAACCACAAATCAAACCAACACATTTTTTAAATATGCTTCATAATCATATCAAGGTGACCCAATTTTGATTTCCATAAAAGAAGACACTTGGTCCAATCCTTAAACACATCAATCATGCTCTGTTTACTTAAAGACTTTTGACCTACATATTTAATGTGTTCCTGCTCTATGTGGAAATAATTTGAAAATAAACCTGTAACAATAATAGCTCCCTTTTGAAGTCATACAGGACAAACATTACACAAAAATCTGAAGTTATATTACGTGAAAATAAGGGTTATTTTTCTATTCAAAGTATGAGAAAATAAAGAGCAGCATTCTTCCAGTTTGATTTTTCCGTTGTCAATTTAATACACTACTCTAAGGGTGTATTCAGACCAGAAAAGTCCTTTGGTCCGCTTGTTCGGTCCGGACCAAAAGTGGACTTAATTTATTTTTGTTTGGTGCGGTTTGCATTCACACTGTACTTTTTGCAAGTAAACTATATTTTGTAAACACATCCACGTGTGTGACAATTGATGTTGCCACTGGACAGCAATGACTAGGGCGGCACACAGAGCACAGACCCGGAAATGGAGGAAAACATGGAAGCCCTACGTTCTGCTTTCCTGCTCTGCATATTTATGCTGTTATTGGAGCTGCAAAATTATATTGAGTGTCAAGAGAAGCTCATAAAACGCAGGTTTCGCGATGCTCTGTTTCAAATTTTGGAACAGCATCAGCGAATGCGTGCAGTAACCCAAAGGAAAATATGTGCTCTGCGTGCCCTGACCCACAACATGCTGGCAGCACCGAGGCTAAACAGAAGACAGAGGATCAGGTATTAACTTACCTTGCTACGGTGGCTTTTTAAGCCCAAAAAGGCACATGCATCCTGGAGTTGGTTCGGATCGACACTAGCCTGTATTCACACCTGAAGTGAACTGCAGCTAAGTCCGTTTGGAAGCAGACCGAGACCACCTAAAAAAGTGGGTCTCGTTCTGGTTCTCTGATCCGCACCAGGATTCATTTGTGTGTATTCACACCTGCATAAAAGGTCCGGGCCAGGGTTCGAATTGAACCTTGGTCTGTTTAAAGTGGACCAAGCAGTGCAGGTCTGAATACACCCTAACTTTGCACAGCAGTTTCATAGTGTTATGGCCACCTGTTTTTACAGGGGCCTTGTGATCTTTTTTGTGTTCCAACGACCTGTTTTTCAGATAGTGTTTTATTCAGTTTGTAATCTTTTTCTTCTTGTCTGCATGTCCGCCCTCATTCATGTCTGTCAGTGTGGGTTCCTGCAGATCCTGTTCCTCCCTTCTTCTACAAGCAATCGAGTCCACCTGTGGATGATCAGGCAGTTGGGACTTGATGATTGGCTTCCTGACTATTGAAAAGACATTCAGACTCACCTGCAGTTGGGGAGCAGCTTGTTCTTGTGCTGCTCCCCCCCAGTCTGCTATGCTTATTTTTTTATTTCTCTGCTCTGTTTGTTTCTCTTCTTGATTTTGCATCAGTTTGACCAATGGCATGTTTGCCACCTGTCATACACAAACAAATCTGCCAACTATGCCACACATGTCGTGATTAGGATGGAATGAAGGAAATTTCCTCCATGTTTCATACTTAAAGCTACACTTGAGCTGACGTCTGGTAAAAATGAGCTGCCCTGTGCTGCGCTTGGGGAGGATGCCCCAGACAGCACATTAAAAGTGGACATCTCCGGGAAAAGAGGATGTTGCTAACATGATACACAACATAGACGCTCCTTTTACAACTAAAGTGCGGGATATTTGCTGTATTTTGTAAATTTTACACTGCATGGCTGAAACACTAGCTGCAGCATACTGTTTCCACCGGTCCGTCCCCTAAAATGTCCGTGTGGGACGACAGACTTGTGTTTTTTTTCATTTAATTATTATGAAAAATTTATTTTTCAACACTTTTGAATTGCTATCTATTTTGCACATTTCACATCACAATTGTTTTTTTTCCCTGTTTTTTATGGTGAATCGGCACACCCCTACCACATAAACAGAAATGCACAGCAGAGTTATGGCTGGAGGCGGATAAGCTCCGAGTAACTTGCAGGGACTTTCTGTTTTTCAGCTGAATAGTGCAATACTGTGCAATTAGGCATGGGCCTGTTCCCAGTATAAAAGGTATACCATGGTTTTAATACCCAGGAGTTATGGTTTCAAAACCTCTAAAATCTTTTGTCATAATGTTTCATTTAGTCGTTTAGCATAGTCATGCAGTGCTTCTCCACCCACACATTGCTGTTGATTGTCGTTCAGCAAACTATTGTACTACTGCTACTAAGCTTTTCCTTGATCACTAGAAATAAATAAATACCACTACAACAGTGATTGTATGGAAAGGAGCACCACTCATCACTCGTATTAAGGTAAGGCTATTAAGAACTTCTGTTAGAAAGCTACAAGCTCCACGTTTAATATTTTATATCTTTAAGAGCTTTATAATTGTTACTTTTCTATTTTCGATAAAAACCCTTTGCATCCTGTTGCAAATCTTTGTTTCAAGTTATTGTATGAATCTGAGGTGGGGTTTTTTTCTTCATAAGGTTATACTATTAAAATTTTAGTCTGTGCTAATCTCTAAGGGTTTTGTCTGATTAGACAGTTGCACTTTTATAACACCAAAGGAAGACAGAATAAATTTTGTTATTTTACATTTTCTTTCCATGACTTTAGACTTTTCCAAAGCAAACTGAAGTGCACAGGGTAACTCTACCAACAGAACGGTGAAAAATAGGTGGGAGTACAGTTTTGCAAATACGGAAATTGTTTAATCTGCCGCCCTAGTTGGGTGATTTAATCAGTTTTTTTTAGGTGAAATATTTGGTTATCCTCTATAATGCCCTCAAACTGCTTTTTAAGGAAAAATTATTTAGTCCCATGACTGAAAGAGGTTGAGAAACACTCGCTTAAGTTAACTTATGATGAGGAAAAATTGGTTTGATATTAAGGCTAGGCAAGGCAATTTTATTTGTATAGCACACTATCAACAACAAGGTAATTCAAGGTGCTTTACATGATTAAAGGGTAAAATAAAAATACCAGTAAAACACAAAGCATATAAAATAAAAACAGCAATAAAGCAGGAAGCATAAACAAAACATATGATACATGATAGATTAAGGAAGGTACTACAGTATTGTAAGTCTTGCTTTTCATTTTGAAAGGAATTTCCAAGTGTCCACACCACAGACATGATCCCAGAGCTATAAAGATGGTATATAAAAAGAAACTGCATTACAAGAATCTGTTCATGTTTGCATCAAAATAATTCACTTATACTGCTCACAGCAAATTTGGATCTGTTCGTAGCTTTAAAGTGCAGTCTGAGCCATCCTGAAACACCACAGTGCAGGTTTCCACCTACTCAGCAGCTGTAAAGCTGACCTTTCACCAAATTACAGAACAGACGGTGGCCAGGAAAAAACCTGGAGTGTGAACCTTATGCCAGACCAAAAAGCCATCTAGCTAGTCCAAAACATTTCTTTGCTCCATGAGGAAACTGGATTCCAGAGTGGTAAAATGGCAAATTGGAGGCAAAAACAGGCATCGTAATTTAGACCTGCCACGTTTGATTAGAAGGAGCAAAAATGAAGAGAGACAGTTTACCATCTGTGGGTAATTCAGAAACAGTGACAGTTGTTTTGTTTTTTTAATAAAATTAGTTTGTTTTATTACTGAATCATGTGGGACTCAGTCATTGGTTTCAAGGGTTATCTGGCCAAACCTGAGTCTATCCTGTTTAACGGGGCTCTTAATGAGCTTTTAATAATCACCTAATTCATGCATGACCAATAAATTCATTATAATATTCATGTAAACAGCACATAAGTTCCAGCATAATAAATAAAATAAAAACATAATTGCAGAAAATAACATTTTTTTTCTTGTTTTCTCAAAACTGTTTCCAAAGTATGCTTTTGTTTTACTGTGAATGACTGATTTTCAGGAAACTGATGTGTGCAGCACTGTTTTATACATGACACCTAAATGAGATTTAATATAGGAAAATAATGCACCTCTTCTAATTTAAAAAAATATATATATTCATGGCTAACCACATTTACTGATGACTTATCTACAACTTGTAGGGAATAAAGTACTAATTTTTCCACAGATTCAAGAAGGTGTCCGAAACAATTTGATGAGTTTTTGGTCCATATTGACATGACTGCATTCCACAATTGCTGGAGCTTTATTTTTTTAATTTCACTGCAGAATTAACACTTGCACATTGGTGATGTGAATCTCCTGTTCCACTGCATCCCAAATGTGCTCTGTTGGAACTGAGATATGGTGACTGTGAAGGCCACTGGAGTACAATAAACTTATAGACCTGTTTAAGAGGTGATCCACACAGGATGTTTCCAATTTTTCATGTTGTTTACACCAAATCCTGATCCTATCATCTGAACATCGTAGCTAAAATGAAGACTCTTCTGACCAAGCAACGTTTTCCAATCAGTTATTGCCCAATTAAGGAACTTAAACAGCCTCACCAATTTTGGTGAGCCTGTCTGAAATGTAGCCTTAGTTTTCTGTTTTTAGCTGACAGGAGGGACACCCAGTGTGGTCCGCTGCTATTGTAGCCTAAATGCTTGTTGTTGATTCAGGAGTAATATACATACCTTGGTTGAAATGAGTATTTGTTTGAGCTACTGTTACCTTTCTATCATCTCAAACTAGTATGCCTATTCTTTCACATCAACAAGGCATTTTTGTTCACAACCAAAGCTCCCTAAATATTTTCTCTTTCTTCGATCTCTATAAGCCTGAAGGAGTTAGACAGAGAGGGGGGAAAAATAATCCCGGTAGATCCAGCAGTTTTCTGAAATGCTGAAAGCCCGTCTTGGACCAAAAACCACACTACAATTAAGGTCACTTAAATCAACTTTCTTCTCCCATTCTAATGCTTGGGTTGAACCAACAGCACATGTCTTCACCACAACTACTGTAGATGCCTAAATAATTTGAGTTGCTGCCATGTGATTGGTTAATTTGCTACTGTATGTGTACTGACAAGCAATCAAACTAGTGTTTCTAATAGTGGCTGGCGATTTATTGGATAGATGAGAGTCCAACACAATACTTATACAACAAAGGTTTAAAAAAATGTCACAGATGCCAAGTTTCCCTAATTGATATTCTTACTTGGAAGTAATTTTGTTGAATTAATAACATTACATAGTAGTTGTGTTCCTATCAAATAGGTTAGTTTTGATCTTGGTAAAAATGTTTCAGCTTTTTTATACACAAGGTTTTACATTTATTTTTGGTTGTGCTTATTTTGGAGTTATAAACCAGCTAGAGGAACACCAAATGATTTTTTTTCCCCCAATCATTCATTTAACATTTAAAACTGACCTTTCACATTGTCGCAGCACAGTACAATGTTTGTTTTTCTTCTATGTAAAATAGACACACAAAAACTACCACTGCCACTGCCATGCAGTACTTTATACTCTGGGGCAGTGTAACATGAAGAGGGGCCAATTAATGCAATTCCTAAACTCATAAAATCCTTTGTATTAGGAAACTACTTTACAATTGGAAATGGGGTTGGATTGCATAAAACTTAGAGATCAGCATGGGACCAAAGCAACTTGAGACTGCAAGGGCTTAGAGGCAAACATTTGCAAATGTCAGCAATGAAAAAAAAGAATAGTCATACTTCAGGTCAGTTACAATCCTGCTGTTCTCACAGTAAGAAATATGGTGTTTGCCTTGTTTCAAATAACAGTCCCAAGGTGTTGTAAGTATTTTAATATAAAGTATCTGCAGTTAGATTTATTTATAATTAATTATATTTAATTAATTATAATTAATAATAAATATAATTAATAATAAGTATATTTTTATTTTAAGCGGGTTTATTTATTCAAATAATTATAATAATTATATTTTGCTGGTTGATAACAGTACCAGATAATCCTTCTTTTATAAACTTCTTCTAAAGAAGCACTATCAAGTTTAAGTGTTGACTTATTTTATCATAGTTGACTGTTTCAGTTTTTTCATAATTGAAGCATTACCACTGATTAACACTTAAAAATACGATAATAGGGGGATTTATGAGGCAAACACTTAAGCTACATAGTTTTGCCCATTTTATGCCCTGTTTTGCACATGAAAGGTACAGCTGCAAATCTTGTCCAGCAGAAACAAATTATCTAAATTGTTTTGTTTTGTTTTGTTTTTTTACCTCTAGTGTAAAAATTTTTTTTTATAAATCACCTAAATATGTAATTTATAACTTTCCCCTAATGGATGCGCAAAATGCAGTTAAACTGAATAAGCTTGGAGAGACCCTTTTTGCTTGCAGAGCTATTTTAGGCTGAGCTATGACTATTTATCTTGTTTCAAAAATAAATTAACATTCAAAAGAGTAGTTTGCACATATTTATGATCTGTAAAAAGCTTTGTGAATTTACCCAAAAGTGTGCAAAAAATGCTTGAAGAGTTTTATCCTTCTGAAATCTCAAGGTAGGGAATTTTTGATGTTTATTTCCTAAAAATGTATCTTAAATGTACAGCAGCTAAATGAAGTTAGAACACATCGAAGTTTTATTTCGGTTTAAATATTTCTAAGGAGTCCAACTGAAATAAAATTAACACCAGATATTGGCAACAACTTAAGTAATCCACACATGTAAAGAAATCAAACCAAACTCATCCACACATGAGGTGATGGGCAAAAATTGGAATGATAGAGGGAGTTCATTTGGAGTCATAATTTAGAAGAGGAAAGAACATGATTTCACCATAAACCAGCCATGGCCAGACGTGCCCCTCATAAGTTCTGACAGATGGGTCCAAAAAAAAGCTAAACGAGCTATCCAAGTGCAAAAGAGCAATGGCAGAGAGCTTCATGGTTAGTTGTTCCCATGAAAACAATAAATATTACACTCAACTGCAATAGTCTCTATGCATACTCACTGAGCAAGACTCCACTGTTGAAGAAAAATCATGTCTCGTTTGTTTTTGGTTTTTTAGTCTCTGTACCTGCAATGCTACTCAACTTATCCTATTATCTTTAACTTACAAAAGAGTTATGGGTCTTTTGAGCTTTCCTATTACATATATTATTTATCTGGCTTTCAATAATTCAAAACAGCATATATATATTTTTTTAATCAAAAGTCTAAGTTTTAGCTCCCACGAAGAGCCTTTTGAACATGTGACAACTGAAAGCAAAATTCCATTTTCACCATGATGTAGGAAGTTTTTCTGGTTACGTCTTCAACACGCCAATCAGAAGCAGCATCTCTGTTCAACCTGGAATATTCTGTGTGTGTGAAATGATTTATTGTCTAATGGAACATAAGTTTTGTATAGGACAGAGACCAAATTACAGAAAGGAAGAAAATAAAATCTCCAAAAAAACAACCCAGACCACTCAAATCCTCACTCTTAGTAAATAAATAATACTTTGACCGAGAATGTATTCAGTAGAAAAATAATGCAGTTGTCCACAGTTTCACATCAGTTCTTGTAATTGCAGAACACATGTCTCCTTTCACTGTGCAGACAAACACTATAAATATTACTTTTAGTCGTAAAAACGCTTGAGGAAATTGTTGACAACTTGGGGAAAGTTTGTGTCTGATGAACAAACCACAATACAGTCAATTTGGTTGTGACAGATTGCAAGTAATTACTTGTGTATCTTCTACAATGCTGTTATGATCTATAACATTGTCAGCTTTACTACACATTTGTATTTGCAATGTTTTCCAGTTTTCCCTCTTCCTTATGTGGTCAACAAAAAAGCCTAACTTTTTTCATGACACTGTCATGTTTATCACACTGATTTGTTTTCTCCAAACAGACCCTGCCGAACGCTTAGGTCTTCCAGTCAACTACTTTTGGAGGTCCCGATAGCTAGCTGTAAATCACGGGGTCAAAGAGCTTTCTCAGTAAGCTACCAAAAATTGTGGAACAAACTCCCTCTTGTAGTCAGCCAGGCGTCCTCTTTAGCCATTTTTAATTCTTTGTTAAAGATCTATTATTTCTCCCTGGGTTTTAAAATTTAGCCGCAGGTCGGTTGTCTGCTCTTAATTTCTTGTGTTACTTGCTCTCAACCTTTTAATGTGCTTGTGTCTTTTTTTAAATGTATTTAGTGTGTCTTTTACCTTACTGTGAAAGCACTTTGGTCAGCTGTGTGGCTGTGTATAAAGTGCTATACAAAATAAAAGTGGTATGGTATCAAGATGGTAAAACAGTTTTCACATTTATCTTTTGTTTTCTTTAAAGCGATATTCCACCTCTAAATGAAATTTTGTCTGTTGTCATCTTCCCCAGAGTTAGATAAGTGAGAAAAAAGCATTTAGTAGCCAGCCCAGTCATTCTCTTAATCTGGCAGCAGTCCGTTTGCTTTAGTTTAGGATAAACAATGTAAGTGACTGGTAACAGCTAGCATTTCGTATGCAAAAGTCATAAAAATTACTCAATAATGATCGTAATTAATCTAGCTGAGCTCAATAATCAGATCGATCGCAAATGAAATTAATAGGTAACACAAAGGAGCTGATTTAGACTTGGGACTACATTACGACAAAGCACTGCTGTAAGCCGCCACTGCAAGGTGCAAGGACATGACACAGCCCCCACAAAGAAACCTAAAAGTGATTTACTCTACAAAACTCACCATTTACAGTCATTGTTGTAAATATTATACAGTAAACCTGGAGGTAACAATGTCAGCCACACATCACAATCATAGTAATTTGTAATAACTCAGCAACACCCAAGGAATCAGAGTAATTGGAACATTACTTACAGACATTGATGATGCACTTCATTCAGTAACTGGGCTGGTTACAAAATGCTTTTTCTCACTTATCTAACTCTGGGGAATATGGCAACAGACTAATTTTCACTTAGGGGTGGTGTATCCCTTTAAAGGAGAAATGTGACAACACGAGCTTCTACCAATAAACAGCCACAGCAGTCAGCACTGAAACTGCAGAGTATGTGATAAACAGCTAATACACTGTCAGCATGCCGAGGATAGAGCCCAAAAAGGACCAGATAACTGCAACAACTAACCCTGGAAAAAGTTTGTCAAGTTGGCTTCCTAATCCCAAATTTAAAAGATCACAGAATGAGGAAATGTAAGAAGATTAGGTAATCCTGCAGATGATCAGAATATGAGTGTGTGATGCATTTGTTCACTGGTACATCTTAATTCAGGATGCTCACAAATGTAGCAGACATGTTAAAATAAAAACTGTAATTAATTTGGATAAACATTAAGTCTTACACATCATCATTATGCTTTGAACCAAAACTTGATTACAACAGATTTATTTTGGGCCTCTTGCTCTGCCTCAGAAGGTCGGAAAATGTATCACAATTCAAATACTTTATCACTAAGGCTCTCTATTATATGGGCAATTGTACAGAAAGCTAACATAACGTTTTCCTGTCTTAGAAAATATCTTTTGAGAACTTGCAGTTATTTAAATTAACTTCATTTGGCTATATACCTACTTATATTGCATCATAATCTATAATCTAATTAACATGATCCAGTATGACACACCTGTGTGCTGCTATTTAATTAGTTTTGTAGGTACTTAGCTGGAGATGCACAGAGCAATAAGCCTGTGACTAGCATTGTCTCGGTGTATTATTTTGATCAGTGAACACACCATTAGTGATGTGTGAGTCATGAACGAATCGTTCAATACTCGAGAATCACTTTACTGACTCGTGAATCATGATTCACAATCCCAAGTGACTCATTTACTGACTCATTCCTGTTACTAATAGTAAACTAATTTCATTAGTAGAAATATGCGTAGCTTGCAATTAAATTTGTGGAAAAAACACCAGCCAGTTTCTTAACAAAAACATTTCTGCTCTAGACTGGAAGAAAAAACCCTGAGTACAAAGCTAAAATCGTGACGAGAATGGCTCATTAGTTCACAGTAGCATCGCTCTGCTAACATGCTAACAGCACATTTGAGTTACTCACCCCCTCCCTTTCTGAGAGCTAGCCGGAGCTAGCTTGCGCAATGTCTGGTGCTGAATCGTAGCATGAACGACTCACTCACCCCCTCCTACGGTGTTCATTTTAGGACATCCTCAGACTCAGGTGTCAGATTAAGAAAAACATCTGTCATCCTCAGACAAAACTCCCTCAGCGTCAGAAAAACATCCGTCATCTTCAGACAAAACTCTCTCAGCGTCAGAAAAACCTCTTTCATCCTCGGACAAAACTGCTTCAAACCAAACGGCCTCAGAAAAACATCTCAAAGGAGTCAGGTCTCGGAAAAAACAGAGTCAGACGAAAAGTTATCAGTCAGGTATCATACATCAGATGAAAATTAGTCGGGTCTCAGGAAAACCGCTGTCAGAAAAAGTAGAGTCAGACGAAGAAATCTCAAATGAAAAGTTATCAGAATTAGCTGAAAAATATCACGCGTCATGGACGAAGCTGAAGTTAGATTCCGATTCGTAGCTTCCAATTCGCAATATGTTTTAATTTTTGATCAGGACCTGATCTAATGTGGTCTGGATGACAGAAATGTCATAAAATGAACCTAATTTGCATTTTCACAAATATAATAAAAGGTTTCCCAAATCAGAAACTGTGTTTTAATGAATCTACATGCTGTGTAGAGTACTTCAGTCCAGATTTGAAGAGTCCAAGTATTGTAGTTTTTGATCAGAACCTGGTGTAATGTGGTCTGGATGCTAGAAATATAAAATGAACCTAATTTGCATATTAATAAATAGAATATAGGTTTCACAAATCAGAAACTGTGTTTTAATGAATCTACATGCTGTGTAAAGTACTTCAGTCCAGATTTGAAGAGTCCAAGTATTGTAGTTTTTGATCAGAACCTGGTCTAATGTTGTCTAGATGGTAAAAATACCATAAAATTAACCTAATTTGCATTTTCACAAATAAAAAAATGGTTTCACAACTCACAAAATGTGTTTTAATGAATCTACATGCTGTGTAGAGTACTTCAGTCCAGATTTGAAAAGTCCAAGTATTGCAGTTTTTGATCAGGACTTGGTTTAATGTAGTCTAGGTTAGCAAAGGTTCAATGGAATTGCCCTTTACACAATTACGAATCGGAAGCTAACTTCAGCTTCGTCCGTGACGCGTGATATTTTTCAGCTAATTCTGATAACTTTTTATTTGAGACTTTTTCGTCTGACTCTACTTTTTCTGACAGCGGTTTTCCTGAGACCTGACTAAGTTTCATCTGATGTCTGATATCTGACTGATAACTTTTCGTCTGACTGTTTTTTCCGATACCTGACTCCTTTGAGATGTTTTTCTGAGGCAGTTTGGTTTGAAGCTGTTTTGTCTGAGGATGACAGATTTCTTTCTGAATCTGACACAAATAATGAGAATTTCGCTGTTTATATATATATATATATATATATATATATATATATATATATATATATATATATATATATATATATATGCTTGAGGGAGAATTTAAATTTTTTGCACTCTCTGGGCAACTGACTCAGGGACTCAAATGACTCAAAAAACCCCGATTCATTTTGCAGAGTGACTCATTCAAACTCGATTCAGTAAAAAGAATCGAAATTACCATCACCACACACCATATCTAAGCCCTAACTGATCACACTGACATTACCATTTGGTTTGAAATTGTTATTAAGGGAAGAATAAAAGATTTTAGTGTTGACATCAAACCATTATTAAGAACAAAAACACCTACACCAGTGCATTCCACTAGGTATCAAACTAACTTGTCCTAAAAAGGCAGTTGAAAACAAGCCTGTTTTGAGGTAGATCAGAGATGTTTAAAGTATGGTTCAGGTGTCATTTGCAGCCCTTGGAATGGTTTTGTGTGGCCCACAGTGAAGTTTTAAGAATAGTGTAAATTTGTCCCACCAGCATAGCCACTTAAAGCTGCTCCACCATATGGTTGTTAGAGGATCTGCACTTTTCACATTCAATCATTGAATGTGAAAATGTAACACGTTTTTAAAGAGTGACTCACCTACAGGTCCTTCTCAAAAAATTAGCATATTGTGATCAAGTTCATTCTTTTCCATAATGTAATGATAAAAATTAAACTTTCATATATTTTAGATTCATTGCACACCAACTGAAATATTTCAGGTCTTTTATTGTTTTAAAACTGATGATTTTGGCATACAGCTCTTGAAAACCCAACATTCCTATCTCAAAAAAAGTGTTTTGATATAAAAAAAGTCAACCCTTAAATAATTATGTTCAGTTATGCACTCAATACTTGGTCGGGAATCCTTTTGCAGAAATGACTGCTTCAATGTGGCGTGGCATGGAGGCAATCAGCCTGTGGCACTGCTGAGGTGTTATGGAGGCCCAGGATGCTTCGATAGCGGCCTTAAGCTCATCCAGAGTGTTGGGTCTTGTGTCTCTCAACTTCCTCTTCACAATATCCCACAGATTCTCTATGGGGTTCAGGTCAGGACAGTTGGCAGGCCAATTGAGCACAGTAATACCATGGTCAGTAAACCATTTACCAGTGGTTTTGGCACTTTGAGCAGGTGCCAGGTCGTGCTGAAAAATGAAATCTTCATCTCCATAAAGCTTTTCAGCAGATGGAAGCATGAAGTGCTCCAAAATCTCCTGATAGCTAGCTGCATTGACCCTGCCCTTGATAAAACACAGTGGACCAACACCAGCAGCTGACATGGCACCCCAGACCATCACTGACTGTGGGTTCTTGACACTGGACTTCAGGCATTTTGGCATTTCCTTCTCCCCAGTCTTCCTCCAGACTCTGGCACCTTGATTTCCGAATGACATGCAACATTTGCTTTCATCCGAAAAAAGTACTTTGGACCACTGAGCAACAGTCCAGTGCTGCTTCTCTGTAGCCCAGGTCAGGCGCTTCTGCCGCTGTTTCTGGTTCAAAAATGGCTTGACCTGGGGAATGCGGCACCTGTAGCCCATTTCCTGCACACGCCTCTGCACGGTGGCTCTGGATGTTTCTACTCCAGACTCAGTCCACTGCTTCCGCAGGTCCCCCAAGGTCTGGAATCAGTCCTTTTCCACAATCTTCCTCAGGGTCCGGTCACCTCTTCTCGTTGTGCAGCGTTTTCTGCCACACTTTTTCCTTCCCACAGACTTCCCACTGAGGTGCCTTGATACAGCACTCTGGGAACAGCCTATTCGTTCAGAAATTTCTTTCTGTGTCTTACCCTCTTGCTTGAGGGTGTCAAAGATGGCCTTCTGGGCAGCAGTCAGGTCGGCAGTCTTACCCATGATTGCGGTTTTGAGTAATGAACCAGGCTGGGAGTTTTTAAAAGCCTCAGGAATCTTTTGCAGGAGTTTAGAGTTAATTAGTTGATTCAGATGATTAGGTTAATAGCTCGTATAGAGAACCTTTTCATGATATGCTAATTCTTTGAGATAGGAATTTTGGGTTTTCATGAGCTGTATGCCAAAATAATCAGTTTTAAAACAATAAAAGACCTGAAATATTTCAGTTGGTGTGCAATGAATCTAAAATATATGAAAGTTTAATTTTTATCATTACATTATGGAAAAGAATGAACTTTATCACAATATGCTAATTTTTTGAGAAGGACCTGTATTGTTGCTGTTGCTAAGAATAGACAAAAACAATTTGTTTGTTTGTTTTTTAGAACTTGGTAAAAATAAGTAGGGCATATTTAGCATGCATCAAATGTTTCTTGCCAACCGCCATTAAACAGAAGTTTATTTCTTATATTATTTTCAGTGGTTTTTATTGTCATAAGTTTTAAATGTCCTATGTTTTTGAACTCACCATACATTTCGAATGTTCCTTGAATGCACCACAGGTGTGAGATGCAACTTAGTACACAAGCTTCTGCCTTAATTCCTGATTAAAGATCGGTCATGTTTATTTTTTACTTTTGAATTAACATTAACTACCAAACAACGTTGTTTGTGAGTGGATGAAATGAACCGAAAAAGGTTTATGATTGGTCAGTGGACATAATATGATCATGCAGCAAACACATGCGCAGATCATTCCCTTTCTGAGCGTCGGGAAGGAGCAAGCTGGGTCTCTAGGAAATATCTGCAGGAAATATCGTTTAAGTATCATATAAGATTCACAGAAAGTAGCTAAGGGTGGGCAGAGATGTCGCTATATTTGTCGCTAGGCGCTTTTTGGAAAAAAACTCGTTAAGGGGGTCTGAAAAGTCGTTAGAAATAGTGACAAAGTCGCTAAGTTGGCAACACTGATGTCAGTAGTCTGTTTTTTTTACTGTGAGAAGACCCAAACATTTATCAGTCATTTGAACTGTCACTTGTTTGCATTGGCAGATTGACATTTTTTAAAATCTTTATTTAAAGTTGTTGCAACAACATTTCTGTCTTGTTTGATTCTCGTTATTGCCTTACTATAGCCTAAAAGATTTTCTGTTTTATTATGAAAACCCCACCAACAACTCCCTGGAACTTGTTGTAAATGTTTTTAGACTTTACATGCTAAATTCTTTCTCCACAAGCAAAAATTGCAAAAAGCAACTCCATCTTTCTCTCCCTTTTAAAATGGAAATTAACTCTCTCCTTACATCTTTTCACTTGGTAAAAAAAATAAAATAAATAATGATGAAATGAACAGCAGTTTCCCGATCTCCCCTCTCCCCCACCCCCCTTTCCGGGCCGAAGCGCGTATCCTCAGAGCACTATTGCAGTAATTGTCATGCAAATGGGTTCTTTAGACGTTGCGGCAGAGTGGCACGTTACCGACAAGGCTGGTGTGACCTCAGGCCGTCTTTTTGAACCTGGTTGTGCTTAACCGGTTCACCCAGGTGTGACCACAGCCTTAGTGTGTCTGTGTTTTTATTTTTCACACAAGCCTTATTGTGCAAATTACCGAGCTAACAGAGATACGTAAACAGAGCGGACATGAGAGCACCCGATGGAATAATCTCCTGATCAAACTCAGCTTCCTGAAAGTTATAAACTGCCTCCAGAACCCAGTTAACATCCAAAAATCTATTCAACAAAAATAGTGATAGCCTACAGTTAAATCTTTTTTTCGCTCAGCCGAGCCTTCTCTGTTTAAAACGTCAGGACTAATAAAAATAACATTTCCGGCACCATTCAAAAAATGAAATTATAAAAAAATTATTTTTGATGGTTCATTTAATTAAATATATTACACAGACTCGGGTCACACGTAAACAGATATTTTTAAGGAAGATATTAGGCTAGATTTAAAAAAGGATTAATAAAAAAAAACTTAGTTTAGGCAAATTATTTCGTTTAACTGGAGAAGATTAGTTAAGGAATATCTGCGGATACTAGGCAATTTGGAACTGGAGTATTTTGGATGGAGTAGTATGGGATTATTATGGAAAATTATTAAACACTGTTAAACACTTTGGTCACTTCGTAACCTAGTCCACACACTTCATTGTTTATTCTTGTTTTTGTCTGTCTAATTCCCTACACTCTTGTTTTGCCATTTATGTGAAGAAGTGTAGCCTACCAAATCGGTGGAATTTTTTTACCTGCCAAAAAACTGACTAATTAATTAACAACATGAACCTTATAGAGTTTCAGGTGTTTATTCACAGAAAACATGCATAAAGAACATGTGAAAATGTGTGTTTTTTCCCATGGCAAAAATCCCACAATGGTTGTGCACGTATTTCTGAGGGCGCAGCATATGATGACAAGCAGTTCGCTGCCGCTTTGTTATCTGTGGGCCATCGTTTGGTCTCCACTTTGGAAAAAGCCGAGTGTCTCAGGCACGAGGGGCTCTTGTGGCGACATCCTTTGGTGACATCCTGCAATTACACACTTTGAAAAAATTAAGCCCGCCCCTTGGGAAAGTGGGTGTGTTACCCTGTGATACAATCGGCTGATAGTCAGCTAGCAACTGAATTGTCTTCGGCTGAAAGCTGACTGCGAGTTGGCAAAAAGCGGAAATTTTTCATACCCAGGTCTGTACAGTGGGGCAAAAAAGTATTTGGCAGCCATCAATTTGTGCAAGTTGTCACACTTATTAATGGCACCTGTTTGAGCTTGTTATCTGCATGAAAGACACATGTCCACACCTTCAAATGGTCAGACTCCAACCTCCACCATGGCCAAGACCAGAGAGCTGTCCATGGACACCAGGGACAAGATTGTACACCAGCACAAGACTGGGATGAGCCAATCTACAATAGGCAAGCAGCTTGATGAGAAGAGATCAACTGTTTGACCAATTAATAGAAAATGAATGAATGTAAGATCACTGACAATCTCCCTCAACCTGGGGCTCCATGGAAGATCTCACCTCGTGGGGTACACATGATCTTGAGAACGGTGAATAAACAGCCCCGAAGTACAGGAGGGAGGGGTACACAGTAACAAAGGTTACTATTAGCAACACACATCATGGATGTAAATCCTGCAGCACTTTGGGGCTGGTTTTCTGCCAATGGGACAGGACGACTGATCCTTATTATGGGAAGGATGAATGGAGCCATGTACCGTGAGATTTTGGTATTGACCAAATACTTATTTTGTGCGCCATTATACAGATCTTTAAAAATCATACAATGTGATATTTTGGATTTTTTTTCTTTTTACATTCAGTCTCTTACAGTTGAAGTGTACCTATGTTGAAAATTACAGACTTCTCAAATTTTTTTGGTGGGGGAGCTTGCACAATAGGTGGCTGCCAAATACCTTTTTGCCTCACTGTATTATTTTCTTTTAATTTTGAACTATGCCTACAAATTTCACACAGAGAGGCCTTTAGCAGTTAATCCATCCACACCAGCAGAACATTATGAAGAGGATGCCAAGAGATGGGATGTATGAATATACAGGCTAAGAGAGTATTTTCTTCAAGCTTCGTGCGGCTCTCTGAAGAGCAGGAGAAAACTGGTGTCTAAAACTGCATGTGCCTGGAAGTACTATTAATGACATGTGAGATTAATCACCTTGTCAGGCATGAATGAAAACCGATTGCAACAGTGTATAATGAAGCGCTCAGACAGACCAGTTTCCAGACGCACTCGGCACCTCCAGCAGGCTCTTCTCCATTTGGGGAGGATAACAGATTTGGTGGCTTGACAGATTTCCGTTTCATCACTGGAGAGTTTAGCATGCTTCACTTCACAAATCTGATCCAGCATTAGCTGAATAAAAGCTACTGCATCCTGCTTGCTTGTTGTTTTTCCCTTTTTTTCTTCTGCATGTGCATGCTGAGCCTCAAACGCCACCGAAAGCTTTTTACATGCAAGGAGGATTTCCTATTGAGATTACGTAAGCAGCTGCTAAATGAATTATTGAGTCTGTGAATGAAAATGACACTGCACAGTGTTGCCTGCCAGGTCTGCAGATGGAAGCACAGTCACTGAACAGCACAAATAGAGATTCAACAGATACACATATAACTGAATCCACAGAGAGAAAAATAAGGAAAGAATTGATTATGTTGGTTTAGGTAAAGGGTGATGAACAGATCTTAAATGAAAATGTTACCATTTTATGCAAAAACCTGCAGGACATTACTGGATGTTGTATCATGTGCATTGTACAGTAATTAGGAGGTTTATAATGAAATATATATATATATATACCATTTCGTAATATTCACACAGATTTATACTCTTGCTATTTTTAAAAGCTTTTAAAAGTCTTGATTAACAGGTCAGGCTTTCTGAAGATCTTCCAAATTGTTTCTTAGGAGTTCAGCTGCTTTTTCATGCAATCCGTCTTTTATTTTACCACAGGAGCATTAATATGTTTTTAATCAAAAATTGTATCCACATTACAATATTCAGTGATCCGATAGCAATTCTATGTTTTCCTAATATTGTGCAGACCATTATCAAAGGAATATAGAGATATTATCAGTCTGTCACCGCTTGCTCTACTGTGTCTGTGTCTGTCAAAAGATCCCAAGAATTTACTGTTAAGCAAATTGCAACCAGGGAATAATCCATTGTGTGGTAAAATAGAAAACACATTTAAAGTGACTGTGATGCAGTTTTAGAGCTGGGCAGGAATCACAATGGACAGATTTGAGAATTCATCCAGCAGGGCTGATCTATTCCAATAAATTTCAACAAGGCCAAGAGGATGAAGGCCGATTTAAAATTGAAGAGCACTGCAGATACATGCTCATTGGTATCAAGAGGCAGGAGGTTGCTGGGTGTTCTGTTCAATTGCAGACTGTAGAGGAGATCCAAAACCAACATTATGGATTAAAAAGTTAGGAGAAGATCTTTTGGTGTCTATGCTTGAATCTGCCGAGTGAGTAGTATATCTTTGATCACTTTTACTTTCAGTATACATTCAAAAATAAGTTAGTTCCTGCTGACAAAAAGAAATTCTTTAACCAACTGTCTAGTGAACTATTGAGAGGGAACAAATTATAAATAAGTACAAAAGGTTTCACACGATACTCAAGCTCAAAAATGTAAGCAAAAAAGTTAATACGCAGAGTCTCAAAAACCAAAATGAAACAGATCACCACATTTCCCCTTATTTCCAAATGTTCAGTTTGTCGATAGTTGATAAGGCAGTGTTTGCTCCAATACTCCACAAGTGATGTTTAGCAGCACTAATACCAAAACATAACTCTCTGGCTTTAACATAGTAACTGGCCGTGAACAATTGAGAGTAAATTAACTGCCATTTAAAGTAAGTGAACTACAAAAAGACTGACAGACACATGTAAAGCGGACTGATATGATCATTCCAGACTGTCGCCCAGAAAATAATAATAGCATTTGCCACAGAACACCTGAGGTCTTGGAGAAATTTAAAAAGCAAATTGAGATGGAAAACTGAGAGAATCGATAAACTGATCCCTTGTATTGACAAGTGGCTTTGTTTTGTATTCTTGCTTGTATGTGTGCCCCTCACTTTTGCTATGACACTCCATGCTCTTTTTGACATGTAAAAATATGTTCAACTTTGTTACGATAATTGTAGAGATATAGAACAATTACTGATTATAGCCCGCTGATAATTAATTATTTACAGTTAGGTTTTCCACATTTGCTGTTTGACTGCTAATGAACCGCTTTTCCTGCATCCAAAGCCGCAGACAAAGGTAATGGTGCTAATTCTAAGACTAGAACCACTAAAGAATCTTGAGAAGAAAACCTTTTGTTTCCAACTTATCTATGCACTGAAAGATAAACTGAATTGAAATCAAGACTCAAGCAAGATTGAAGGAAGATCAAATTTAGATTAAGCACCTGTAGCAGACATTACCCTCTGTTGAGATAAGCTGTGCCATATGGAAAGCCCGTCCCTTCAGTTAAAATCCTTACAAGAAAGTAAGAGGGGCCAAAATTAAACTGCTCCAGGAAAAACTACATCAGGCAGAACTGCAGTAATCAAAAGAAAATGCTTTTATTTTTTTAAACCAGCAAGCTGTGTGGGTAGCTATGTTAGCACCTTTGTGTGTCTGCCAATGTCGATTTATTGTAAAAAGAAAACACAGAAACAAGTGTTTAATAAAGCATTGACCTTAATTAATAGTACTAATTTATAGTACAGTACATCATCTTGACAATATTAGTTTATTAGTCAATATTATATTTAACTGTAAAATTTGTCAGTGTTTAGGTCCAATTGTTATGCTTTTAGAGTGCCAATAAGATATTGAGCCTGTTGGATGGGGTATGACTGTGGTAAATACCACACAATTAACGCATGTGATAGTGCCCAAGAAGTGTTCCTAACATCAAACAGGTCTATTCTTCAGTATGTATTTACTGAAGTCAAAGGTAAAGTGGCTCTGTTTGTAAAAGAGCCAACTGTCATACACATCATACAATCATACAGGTCCAAATATGAATTAGCCTGATAAATATGTAGGAAATAAACTACCGATAAGAAGGATTTAGTTTTAGTTATAGGTGAAATGAAAGTTCTTGATGTCATTAACTGCGATGGACTGGAGACCTGTACAGGGTGTACCCTGCCTCTCGCCCCATGACAGCTGGAGATAGGCACCAGTCCCCCCCCCCCCCCCCCCCCCCAACCCAGCATAGGAATGACGGTTACAGAAAATGGATGGATGGATTGATGGATGATCTCATTAAACTGTGAATAAGTTGTAGGGGGGTATTCAGAGCTGATCGTCCAGGTGTTTTTATTATATTCTGTATTTTTAATTTTCTTTTTAGTTCTGAGGCATTTAATCTCTGTCTTTTGTTGAACTAAAACAGCCTCTCTTGGTCTCTCCCGATCCCTTTGCTTTATTTTCTTTTCTGTTTGCTTTTCTTGTTTTCTTTTCTTACCCTTTTCTTAGTTACTTTATCTACCCAGCCCCTGGAGTTACTGTATTGGACCGGATCTCTTCTTGGATTACTTTTTTATGGACTTATCAACATGGCTTTTTGCTCAGGTGAGGATTTTTAGAAACTGCTCCACAGAATTCAGGACAATGAAATAAAATCACACAGTCTGAAAATTAATTTTGACCTCCATGCTGATTATGGAAACGACACAACTTTACCGATGACTACATGCAGGGGGGAACAACCTGGCAGCGCAGCGTGACATCGGTCTAACCATGTCGCAGAGAAAACACAGGACAACGCTACTCCCTCAGCCAACAGGCCCTTAACAGGAAGAACACCACACTCTGATAAACACTGGCCGGCTTTGAAGCGCACGGAATCATCAACCCCAGCCTGTTCTCCAAAGAAGAAAAAAACATAAAGAAACTCCAGCACAGGGAAAGCTCTGAACCCAGGCCTGCCGCCTCTGCTAAATGGAAAAAAAGCGGTTTCAGCCAAAAACAGGAGATATTACTCCACCTGGAATCCCGCTGAAAAACAGATCCTGACGAGTGCAGAGCTGCTGAAAATCTGAACTGCTTTAAATCGAGACTAAAAACCCATCTGTTTAGAATTGCCTTCGAGTAAATGATTGATCTCATATGAATGAAATGTGTGCATGCTCTCTTGCTTTATTGATCTTTCTCTTGCTTTATTGTGTATCATGTGTTATTGTGCATCATGTGTAATGTGTGTTTCATCCTAATTTGCTACTTTTACTTTTAATTTCCAATGTTATATTCCATGTTGGTTTGTTTTTGTTTTTAAATCACCAAATCATGTAAAGCATCCCTACTAAACATGCAATAAACTAGAAGAACTTGCATATTATTAGGCGATTGTCTTAATGGAGGATAAGTATATACAGCACAGATAATTTGATTTCAGTTCTCAGAACAACATGCATTTTATTGTTCAGATGCAATAATTGCTCCCTTTACAAAACCATATTCAGAGTTCATGATCAAATCTGGCCCTCAACAATTATAGTTACTCTTGAATCAATAAAATGAATCACTCACCCCTGATCAAAAGCATGCAGCAGCAGTTTGTCTTTCTTTGAACCTGCTCTGCCCATGAAAAAGAGGCTTTAATGCAGCCAGAATCATCACAGCCAACTCATAGTTACTGCATGTAAAACATAAAAACTAATTTACTACACCAGTGGCTTTGGCAACTTAAGTGCATTCATGTGTCTAATCAGCAGCCAAAATAATAAAAACCTACAGTAAGAGGTTGGTGAAGCTCCTCTTGAAAGTTGCAATGAATCTCTCTATTCTTACAACCTGCAGCTAATGTTACATAATACATGTCACAGATTTATTTAAACATGCTACTGTGTCATCATTTCTCCTGGAGAGGCATCGACTCTGTTCTGTGTGACTTTCCAGATGTTGGGCTGACATTTATAGTTTCTATTTTTTTATTTCAGACACTGCACTGATCATCAGTGCGTACAAACAGTTCCAGTTTCCCCTAAATAATACATAAATCAAATGTAACCCTACTATCTGCCTAAAAAACTAATTTATGAAGAAAAGCTCTTTAAGTATTCCAAATTAAGCTTTTGATCATGGTATAATTCTGCTAACTGTTTAATTCTGTTAACGTCTTGTAAATAATACGTTTACTCTTTTACTTTTTACTGCACAACTACACATGCACACTGTGTAAATATTCACTGTTTTTAAATTATCCTACTCAATTGCACACACTGATTATGCCACTTTATTTTTAATAACTGCACAGTACTTTGGTTTTTGAAATTGTATCCTTAATATACATATATTATTCTTAATTCTGTTTATCTACTTTTTCTACCTTTCTTGTGTGATCCTGAATGCTTATACTATCTGTCACTTTGCTGCTGTTACAGCCGAATTTCCCCTTTGTGGGACAAAAAAGGATTATCTTATTATTATTAATATTATTATAATTATTATTATTATTATTATTCTCCTATGATGCATTTGCAAATGTATGCAAAAAAAAACCCACCATCCTACTCCCTTAACAGAAAAAAATGATTCTCAGTAACAACCTCTTTGTGATTTCCATTAGTAGTCAGCTTTAACAGCTGTCCTGGTGTAATTTGGATTCTGTATGATTTCATGTCATTACGTAACTCCAATAAACCTAATTCTGCTTTGGTATGAATTAGAAGCTATCATGTAGAAGTGCATATTAACTAGCAATAAATGACATTTGAATTAATGGGACAACTGAGAAGAAATGCTGCACTCGTCTTATTAAAAGTGTACTTTATGCAAATTTTGGGTCATCAATAACTAATGCGTGATTTTCTTTTCCCACACTCAGCAGGGTTGTATAATTTGCACTTCTACCTATGCATGCACCGCAATGTACTTGAGAATTAAAGGTGACAAGAGACTGTTATCATAAACAGTGTTTAGAGAAAAAAGATGAGGCATGAAAATTATATATTTTCACCCAGTTAACAAGCTTAGGTTTATTGTTTCATAAACATTATCAAATCCTGTTTTGCTTTATAACCTATTTTGGTTAATTAAATATGTATGACACAATGATGGGGGGGGATGATGATGTAAATGCTCTTGTTAGATCCCTTGTAGCATTGACACTTCTAAAAAGTCATGAATGCAAAACAGGTATTTGGACTCTATATTCAGAGGTATAGGCACTAATTGAACAAATGTTTTTGAAATAGGCCTATAATTTGAGACCAAGAATACCAGTAACACATGCTAAATTGTTTCAACAAAATCATGGCTTGTCCATTAAGCCATACATACATGTAAACTTAATCTGATGCTGCAACGGAAGCTAAATTGAATCATCTTGTGTGCAGTGCATAGGTCATGATATAAATGCTGAAAGGAATCAGAGCTGTGCACAAATGTATCAAGGGCATAGCAGTAAAGACTAACCCTCAGTATTTATAACCTTATTTAACTTAACAAGGCTGTGTTTTAAATTGAGGAGCTCAGCAAAGCTTGTGGTGGTGAAACTGAATATTGTTCTATTTGAGTGTGAAAAGCGTCTGTAACGTGAGAGAATCTTTGGATGAACCAGAGAGATTTTTGAACAAGAGCTGGGATATTTTACATTACTGAATTATTTTGATTTCTTGCTCTGAGCTGATATGGAAGATTTTATTATGTACTATGTAAATCCAGCAAAAGAGCAAAGTCACAAGATGTAGTCAGCTCTCTGACCGTTAGCCCAAGGGCTGAGTGGGGTTTCTGTCTTCATTGACAGGTTTTCTCTTATCCCTTAGTCACAGAGTTAAATTCATGAGTTCTGTAGCAGGAGTAACAACTTTCTCTCACAAAATTTACTGACAAGGACCTGTATACTGTAAGAGAAACAGATAACTATGTTAGTGAAAGCAGACCCACTGATGCCTTTGCTGTTATCTATGTCTGTTCTCCTCATTCATAAGCTTTAATAAACTTGCATTTGATATTGTTATTAAACTCCTTGATAATAATTTTTCGACATGGAAGAAGCAGGTCTTGTTGATGCCTTTATGATTGCTGTTGTAATAAAATGCTTAGCCAATAACTCTTCTTATTTTTACAAAAATAATTGCAGATGTCTGCTCATTTCCTGAATTACAACCAATAAGCGCGACTTAACCACAGCTCCCGCTGACTCGATCGGGCCACTCAGAGTACATAACCCCATACAGGTACTCTGTTGATTCCTAAAATGGCCCCGAAAATGGCCCTGGTGGCCCGGCCCGATGAATTAGAAAGCGCATATCGGGAAGGTCTGGTCAAATTACCCTGAAGTTCCGATAGTGGAAACGTGCCTAAAGTGCCTGCTTTACAGTCTAATGAGCAAGATGATAAATGTTTATCAGATTTTTCAAAGAAAAAACTGGTCCAAAGTATCACAATACAAGGGCTTCTGTAAAGTTTAACAGCTGAAGAAACAACAACCAGGTGCTACTGAGATGACATTAAAATAAAACTTCAGTTTTTAAATCTGCTAAATGGATTATTTTGAAGGTAAAAATATTTTCTTTCTGCTCCATCCCCCTGAATAACTATTATTTAATCTGTTTAAATAATGTTAAGATCTAAATTGATCACATTTGAATTAGTGAAACTCGTTAAAAACTACAAGTAATACAAGTAATTTGCAAATTGGATACAAAAGTGGCAGTTTCTAATTACACTTTCAATGATGAGTTGAAAAAGAGTGTTGAAAGATTATTTTTTCTTTGGAGTTGTACTCATGACTGAACTGAGGCCTTTTTTGTGTGCAAATTTTCAGCTCAATGTCATCATATTTTTCCTTCTGATCTCTCAGCCTTTAATTGTAAGAAAGGGGGGCTTAATTTAGTAATTTGTCAGTCTAGATGTTACAAGTACAGCAAATGCCATACTTTAAAAGTACAAACTACATACATAATGTACATGGTCTCTCACAATAATAACTGTGTGTTAATAATTGATGCATATACACATGTCTAGCCATTAAGGAATCAGAAACAAGAATACCCAAGGGGCATATGAAGTTACTGGCACATCCTGGAAATCTGGATTCTAAACTTTACAATGATGTCAGAAAATTTGGTCATTTGAATGTTGGTCATGCCAGGTGTGATAATAAATCCTCAGCCTTTTTTATTCATAAATAAATGTAAACTTATTTTTTTGGTCATACTGGAGGTGATAAATACAGTATATGTTACATATTCAAGTGCAAATCTTTTTTTACATTTGGTTTTGTAGTATACAATAAATGAGGTTTATTGAAAAATATAACATAAAATTAGATGGCTGATTTTGAGGAAAGATTATCTCTTAGATTAATCAAATAAAAATAAAAATAAAAATAAGATTAATAAGATAAGAAAATAAAAATAAAAGATTGGTGGCAGTTCTATAGAGAACACATTACATACAGTAAGCAGGAGAACAGAGCGAAGAGGCAAATATTTTTTTGCCACTGAATACGTGTGCCTAATTAAAGTTGTATTTTTCTAAAATGTTCAGAGCGAACTAATACGGCAGCAGGAAACGATTTTTATTTTAAGACTTTAAACACATCTTTACCAACGGTGTAAATGAACGTGTCCAGCTCTCCTACTGATATAAAACTTATTACATCATCTACGAACAGTTACAAAATGTTTTTAGAAGACTTTATCTTGTGAAAAATCAATAAAAGATCCTAAATGGCTTATGTTGGAGATGTAACTATAGCTCAGAATTTGACTTAGAAACTATCAACAAAAAGTATTCAGCTATAATCTGCAGGAACCGAACTTGAAACCACTTCTAATAATGGATGAACTTGCACAAAACACAGAAAGGACTACAGGTTAATTGATTATTTTCTTTCAATTAAAAAATAATAAACCATTAGTGCAGTGCAATATATGTTGCTCTAAAGTTGTGACAAGACTGTCTATCCCAGAGGCTTAAAGGCAATGACAGGGTTTCTATCAAATTAAATGAACACCAATATGATATTGTGGCTTATTTAGTGCTCTTTTTATTATGATGCTACCAGATTAAAGGGCACAAACATTTTCTCAAAGGCAATTTCCATAGTTGCCTACATCTTGATGTGTATCCATCAGATGATCCCTGCTATCCAAAGCAGACAAAATAAAAAGGGTTTTCAGTTTTGAGTTGGAAAGTGCATCATTTGTTTTTCATTTTAAATTAGTACATACTACCCAAATGGCTAAATTTAACTCTAATACACACATGTTGGAAAATACACCAGCTGTGATCTTAGTGGACCATACATCACTCCGGCTGCCTCACATTAGTAGGTTTCCTTCCAGGCTACTGGAGAAACAAATCAGTAAGATATGGACCTAATTTATGACAAAATACAGCATTCGAGTAATTGATAATATATATATATATATATATATATATATATATATATTACAGTGGGGCAAAAAAGTATTTAGCAGCCATCGATTGTGCAAGTCGTCACACTTAAACATGAGAGGTCTGTAATTTTTATCATAGTTGCACTTCAACTGTGATAGATATAAAAAAATCCAGAAAATCAAGTTGTATGATTTTAAAAAAAATATTTTTTTTGTATAATGGTTACTCTGTTACTCTGTTTCTCCTGTCCACACCTTCAAACAGTCAGACTCCAACCTCCACCATGGCCAAGACCAGAGAGCTGTCTAAGAACACCAGGGACAAGATTGTACACCAGCACAACACTGGGATGAGCCAATCTACAATAGGCAAGCAACTTGGTGAGAAGAGATCCACTGTTGGAACAATTATTAGAAAATGGAATAACTACAACATCACTGACAATCTCCCTCAACTTGGGGCTCCAGGGAAGATATTATCTCATGGGGTACACATAATCTTGAGAACAGTGAGGTAACATCCCAGAACTACATGGGGGTAACTGGTTAGTGACCTGAAGATAGCTGGAACCAAAGTAACAAAGGTGCTTACGCCAGGACATGTCCAGGCAAGTCTAGAGTTTGCCAAAGACCATCTGGATGATCCAGAAAAGGACTGGGAGAATGAAATATCGTCAGATGAGACCAAAATAGAATTCTCTGGTACAAACGTATTGCGTCAATTTAGTGCCAAAATCAGAGCGCGTTAAAACCATAATCAGCGCGCTCGTCTCTGCGCTCATCGACACTCTCTGCGCGCTCGCGGTCTCTCTACACGCGCTCGCGGTCTCTCTATACGCGCTCGCCGTCACTCTTTGCGTGCTTGCCAGTGATGGTGCGCGCGCAGAGAGTGACCGCGAGCGGGCAGACAGAGACTGCGAGCGCGTATACAGAAATTGCGAGCGTGCAGAGATTGACGGCGAGCACGTAGAGAGTGATCGCGAACGCGAGTGCGTAGAGAGTGGTCTTTATGCTCGCTGATTATGGTTTTTATGCGCGCAGATTTTGGCATTAATAAAACACGATACAAACGCCACTCCCAGTGTTTGCAGAGGGAAGAATGCTGAGTTACATCCCAAGAACACCATACCCACTGTGCAACATGGGGGTGGAAACATTATCCTTTTCTTCAAAGCGGACAGGACAAATGGTTCCTATAAATGAAAGGATGAATGGGGCCATGTACGGTCAGATTTTCGGCAAAGACCTCCTTCCTTCACACAGCTACATTGTGTGCAAACCTGGTGAAGCACCGTTTGACCTCTGTCATTGCCTGCCAAGGTTACATTAAAAAGGATGGAAATGAACTTTTGTTTTTGGCCAAATTCTTTTTTTTCTGCACCAATATACAAATACATTTTTTTATCATAAAAGGTGATTTTTTAAAAATGTGTTCATATTCTGTGTACCTATGATGAAAATTACAGACCTCATCTTTTAAAGTGGGAAATACTTTTTTCCCAATTGTACAAAGGTTTTAGACAGGTGTGAACAAATGCTGTAAACAAAGACTGTTTCAGAAATATAAATTATTGTTTATTTCTGATCAATTTACAAAATGCAAAGTGAACAAACAAAATAAAAATGTAAATCAAATCAATATTTGGTGTTTCTACCTTTTGCCTTCAAACCAGCAGCAATTCTTATAGGTACACGTGCACAAAGTCTAGGATGTTGTATGATTATAGTCAGGTGTATGATCAACCAATTATAACTAACAGGTCCTAATGATCATCAATGTCAGATGTAGGTTGAAACAGTTATTAACTGAAACAGAAACAACTGTGTAGGATGTTTAAAACTGGGTGAGGAACAGCCAAACTGTTACCAAGGTGAGGTTGTGGAAGATAGTTTCATTTCATGGCAAGATTGAGCACAGCAACAAGACACAAGGTAGTTATACTGCATCAACAGGTATCTCCCAGTCAAATATTTCAAAGCAGACTGGGGTTACAAGATGTGCTGTTCAAGCTCTTTTGAACAAGCACAAAGAAATGGGCAACGTTGAGGATTGTACATGCAGTGGTTGGCCAAGGAAACTTAGTGCTGCAGATGAAAGACACGTCAAGCTTATTACCCTTCGAAATCGGAAGATATCCAGCAGTGCCATGAGCTCAGAACTGGCTGAAACCAGTGGGGCCCAGGTACACACATCTACAGTCTGGAGAAGTCTGGCAAGAAGTGGTCTTCATGGAAGAGTTGGAGCGAAAAAGCCATACCTCCGACATGGAAACAAGGCCAAGCGACTCAAGTATGCAAAAAAACTTAGGAACTGGGGCGTAGAAAAATGGCAGCAGATGCTCTGGACTAATGAGTCAAAATTTGAAATATTTAGTTGTAGCAGAAGGCAGTTTTTCCTACAAAGGGCTGGAGAGCGGTATAATGAGTGTCTGAAGGCAACAGTGAAGCATGGTGGAGGTTCACTGAACATTTGGGGCTGCTGCTCTGCAAATGGAGTTGGAAATTTGATCAGGAGTAATGGTGTTCTCACTGTTGAGAAATACAGGCAGATACTTATCCATCATGCAATACCATAGGGAGGTGTATGATTGGCCCCAGATTTATTCTGCAGCAGTACAAATACCTCAAACATACAGCCAAAGTCATTAAAGGGGTCATGACTTGTAATTTTCACTTTTCCATGAGAAAAAATGTATGTTATGATTGCCTAACGATTATACACTGCCTGGGAAGCCGATATTTAAAAGTGAAGCGTTTGTTAACCCCTGGGTTCGTCAACCAGCCCACGTGCACGCGCACTCAAATACGTGGTTTTAATTTCTGGCCGACTTGACGTCAAGTCGGCGCAGGATATACCATATATAGACATCGCAGAAATACCTATGCTGCAGGAAGCCCGCCCTCCTTCTCTCCCTTCTCCCCCTCGCTCCTCTCTCCCTCATATTCAGGCGAGCGCCGCCATTACTGAATTCTAATGATGGGAATTCCAGCTCTTTTTGGAGAGCCAGTTCTTTTGGCTTGGCTCACCATAAAGAGCCGGCTCTTTCGGCTCCTCAGATTTTCTGTTGCTTAAAGTGTATTTATTACCAAAATTAATGCAAAACGATGTGTACCAAATGTACCAAAACAAGCAGGGAAAAAAATAAAAATAAAAAAACGGCTCCCAATGACGAGCCGGCTCCCATCGTTCACTTCAAAGAGCCGGTTCGTTCGCGACCGACACATCACCGATTCGAAGTACGAACTCCACCATAAAAGATGCAGAAAGTTTCTTCACGCAATGATGCATGAAGAAGACATACTCGTGTCAGCCTTTTATTTTAATCAGCTAAATCAGCTAAAACCATTTCTACCAGAAACGTAGTGCACACGTGAGTTGCTCTGTTGTTGACTGCCAGAATCAACATGGAAATATTTTTTCTATTTTTTTTACGCCGGATTCCTTTACGAATTTGGGACAATATCAGGCGAAGTTGGCATCGAAGCTCCGTTTGGAAAAAGGGGCCATTCCAACAATCAGAGGCTTGCCTGCAATTGAAACGGTAAGGCTGTGTTTTTATTGCTCTACTGTGTGTAACAAACAGCAGCTGACTGCTAATGTGGCTATTGTATGCTAGCGGGAGTAGTAGATATGGGTTAAGCGTTACCTGCGGTGTCAACCCGCCTCCTTCCTGCCACCAATCAACGCGCCCCTCATTTGCATTATTACAATGACCGTCCACGACAGCCAAAGTATCGCATCAGATCTCGCGAGACAAAAATGCCTTCAGAAATAAGGGTAAGAGGAGCTGTGAGTTTATTTTTTTAAACTTTTTTTTTTTAGAAGGGCCTGAAAGACTATAATAGAGATACTAGGTTATGACTCCTTTAAGAACTATTTTCAGCTTAAAGAAGAACAAGTCCTGGAAGTGATAGTATGGCCCCCACAGAGCCCTGATCTCAACATCATCGAGTGTGTCTGGGATTACATGAAGAGACAAAAGAATGTGAGGAAGCCTATATCCACAGAAGATCTGTGGTTAGTTCTCCAAGATTTGTAACAACCTACCAGCCGTGTTCCTTCAAAAACTGTGTGCAAGTGTACTAAGAAGAATAGATGCTGTTTTGAAGGCACAGGGTGGTCACACCAAATATTGATTTTATTTAGATTTCGCTTTTCTTCATTCACTGCATTTCATTTATTGATGAAAATAAATGACTAACACTTCCATTTTTATAAGCATTCTTTGTTTACCTAAAACTTTTGCACAGTATTGTGTATATATCATATATATATATATATATATATATATATATATATATATATATATATATATATATATATATATATATATATATATATATACTATATAATACCTATACTATATATTAGGGGTGTCAAATTATTGCGTTAATTGCGCTCAATTAATTACAGGCATATTTAGCGCGTTATGTTTTTTAATCACGTTAATCTAATTTTTAATCTTTAATTTTACAGTTTCTGCATGCGAGTTCCCTTTAAATAAAACCCGTTTTATTCACCGGGCTTCTTGTGCTTGAGTTGTCAGGGGTTAACAAAACCCTGAAGTGGACATCGGTTGGCTGTAAACTCATCATGAGATTACTGGCTTCTGTCGTGGTGGGGAGGGCAAGGTGACGAGGAACGGTGAGTTGCCGACAGTGTTGCCAACTTTGCTATATTTGGGGAGTATTCTATTCTAGCGATTCTTTCTCAAAAAAAAAAAAAAAAAAACTAGCAGCAAATCAAGCAAATTTTTATGGGGTTATTGGAAATTTTTTGGTGAAGCATGTAACATTGTTACTCTTCTCACCGAGCAGCGGGGTGCTCTCCCGTCTCAAAGCACACAGCAGGCAACCAGTCCGAAACACACTGCAGCAACACCCGGCTGCCCAGGTCCACCGGTATGGCAAGCCATCAGTATCAAAAATAACGCATATATTACATGTTGTTTTACACCGTAACACAGTTGGACTCAGAGAAGATATTTACCCCACTGCGTCCAGAACACTAATGAATCGCGCATGCTCGAAGAAGAAGGTTGCAGGCGCCACTTGAGACTAGTCACAAAAATAGCAGAATGTAAATGACTGGGACTGCATCTGTTCAAGTCTATTAAATACAATAAATTACTTCATAAAGCCAGTTTTTTTAATTACATGTATCAAACTTTTGTTCTACCACAATAATGTAATGAATTCAAAAGAAAATACCTAAAAATGAGGGCTTTTCTCAGCAATTATTAGGTGAGATTAAAAAAGAGATTAATTAGATTAATTAACTACAGATCATAATCAATTAATCTCACAGTTTTTTTAATCACACGACAGCACGACTATATATATATATATATATAAAATTTTGTATTTTATTACATTGTGAGAATTTGATTCATGTTTGAATATATTATCTTTGAATATTATATAACATTTGGGATAATATTTTCTGCAATTTGCAATATTGGCCTCTTATACCTTTGGAGTCCCCACTCCCCGGGCCTGTACTGGGCTATGAGTCATTTTGTACCGGGCCGCAAAGAAAACAAATCTACAGTATTTTCATATTTATTTCAAATGTAGTTTTTCATATTTTCATTATTTTCAAATCATTTTCATATCATCCGAGTCTAAACGATGTTTTATTTTGACAAATTGCCAGATTCTCTCCATTATGATGCATGTCAGGATGCTTGCCTCAGTTTGTTGCATTTGTCCGCTGGCCAGTATGAATATTGTCTGATATTAAACTGATATGTGGCGAAAAAAAGGTTGGTGACCTCTGCTCTACCCTGTTCTCTTTTTACCATCACTTTGTGAGTGAAGACATAAAATTAGTTATTATCTCTCACCAACTTCTTGAACTGCTTAAAACTTTACCAAGCAGATGAAACTGTGTCAAAAATACCACCCAACAGTTTTAATGTGATCTGTGTTCAAATAAAATCAACAAGCCTGAGGGGTAAAACTACTACAGAGGCAGTGAGTGGTGAAGCAGAAATCCCACAAAGCCCATTGTTTCCTTAGCTGAGCCAAACGCTCCCTAAGAAGATGAGAATAAGCCTGAAGCAGGAATCAGGACTGCCAATTCATTTTTGAGCTGCAGACTTCTGATTCTGCTGTACTTGACAGTGCAATGGCTGCAGTTTAACCTCAAAGACTTTAATAGTCAGTGTACTCTAAAATGAGTTATTTAAGATATAATACACTCCTTTCATATTATATATATATATATATATATATATATATATATATATATATATATATATATATATATATATATATATATATATATATATATATATATATATATATATATATATTGTGCTCAAATTAAATCAGAACGAAAGTATTCAGCTTTGTTTTTCAAAATGCTACTACTCTGACTTTCCCTTGAACGTTCTGCCAAGTTGGCACAAGAGGTTATGTCAGTGCATTGAAAAGAGATTTTACCCCTACCCTCAATTTAATGAAATCGGACATGAATGATTGATGAAATTGATGAATTTACAAAAATCATAATCCAACTTCCTGCAGCTAAGGCATTTTTATTCTGTGAAGATTAAAAACGATCCCTATGAATACAAATCAAAACAATTTGACCCCATTTAAAAAATAGTTTTCCTGATTTTTAACATCTATTTTACATGGTAAAAGGATTAAGGTAATTTTTATTATTTCTGGTAACTAGTGAAAACAATCCTCCCAAGTTCCAAGTAAAAATATTCTCGTTTTAAGCATTTTTCTTTTGCAAATAATAACAAATGAACAAAACAACACTGCTTTTTGGTCACGACTGCTATGCATCTTTCACATTGCTGCTGTGTTCAGGTAATCATATACAGTAATCACTAAGGAACTGTGGTGAATTTCAACAGACATTGAAATATGATGGCTGTCATACAACCAGAGATACTGAGTTAAGAAAAGAATTGCAGTGGCCTGATGTTGTTTATATCATCGCTGTAGGTTATAGAAACAAAGGGTCTTTCTCACATGCACTGAGCAAAACAACATACACACACTGTGAGCTAAGAGATTCAATTCAAATTCAAATTCAAAAATACTTTATTGATCCCAGAGGGAAATTAAGTGTTGGTATAGCCCATATAATTAATTCTTTAAGGAGTTGTTGTAGATGATGATGGCTGTCGGCAGGAAGGATTTCCTGTAGCGGTCTGTATTGCAGCGAAACTGAAGAAGCCTCCGACTGCTGCTCTGCACAGGCCTTCAGGACTCTGGGGCTGACACCATCTGGACCTGCAGCCTTGTTCCGGTTCAGTTTCTCCAGCTGCCTCTTCACCTGACTTTTGGAGACAGACAAGTGGGAGAGGGAGGCAAAGGGGGTAGCACCATTTCCTGACCTGGTTGAAGTCAAACTTGTGGAATTAGAAGAGTCCATGGCTGAGGTGAAGGATAAAACATCCAAGGTGTAACAGGAAAGCTGTTGATCAGAGGACAGTGGGATGTCTGTTTGGCTGGGAACAGGAGAGGGGAATGCTGAGCTAATTTCTGAACTGAACCTGTTGAAGAATATGTTCAGTTCATTGGCTCTGTCCAGACTTCCATCTATCCAATCCTTCCTGTCCTTAAAACCTGTGATCTTTCTCATGCCTGACCAGACATCTCTTAAATTGTTCCTCTGTAGTTTTTTCTCCAGCTTCTTCCTGTATGCCTCCTTGCTGTCTCTGATCTTGACCTTAAGTTGCTTCTGTATACTCTTCAGTAATTCCCTGTCTCCCTCCCTGAAGGCTCTTTTTTTCTTGTTTAGCAGTTCCTTCAGGTCACTGGTGATCCAGGGTTTGTTATTAGGGAAGCATCTCACTGTTCTGGTGGGGATGGAGGATTGTGATCTGATTGTCCCAGAGGAGGTCTTGGTTTGGACATGTATGAATCCTTTACATTTGCATAAAACAAATCCAAGGTCCTGTTTTCTCTTGTAGAGCAGCTGACAAACTGTTGAAATGTTGGAAGCATAGTAGAGAGCGAGGCATGATTAAAATCACCAGATATTGCCACAAATGCATTGGGGTGCTGTGTCTGTAGCTTAGCAACAATGGAACTGATGACATCACATGCATTGTCAGCAACGGCTGAAGGTGAAATGTAAACAACTGCCAGAATTACACTGGTGAACTCTCTTGGTAAATAATATGGACGAAAACTCACTGCCAAGAGTTCGACATCTGGGCTGCAGAGACGACACTTCACAGTAACATGTCCTAGATGACACCATCTGTTGTTGACAAGCACTGCTACTCCACCACCTTTCCTTTTTCTGCTCGTCTTCAGATCTCTGTCTGCTCGTACAGTCAGGAAGCCTGGCAGAGAGATGTTGGAGTCGGGGATATGATCCAGTAGCCACGTCTCCGTAAAACACATAACACTGCATTCACGGTACTCTGGGTGAGTCCTTGTAAGGGCTTGGAGTTCATCCATCTTGTTAGCCAGTGATCTTACGTTGCCCATTATGATCGATGGAAGAGATGGCTTGAACTTCCTCTTTCTGTCTCCTTTTCGCTCCTGCTCTGCATCCACGTCTCCTCCTTATCAACTCATCAGGGATTTGTGGTTTCAGTTGAGGTATTATTTCAGCTTTTGCGATGTTAATCAGCTGCTCCCGGCTGTAAACCACATTGTTGCCATGGTTACGCATCATAACAAATTGTCAAAAAGGGAAAAATTTACAGCAAAAATCCTTCCAGCTTCACAGCACCAAAAACTAGAAAGTATACAGGTCAAAAAATGCAATCTTCTTTAAGAAAAAAGAGGAACCAATGTACAAAAAAACAAAACTTAATATGTAGCCAACAGAGCCAATCCAACATGCAGCCACCCAGAGCAGCGCAATTCAGATGGCAACTGTTCCAATGCTGCAATTAATACAACCTAATTTGATGTTTAAGTTTTGATAAAATAGCCAGAGTATGCTAGTTTCAATCTCACTTCAAGCCATCTTTTATACCTAGCCCAAAGAAAAGCTACTTAATATATAGTGAAGGATTTGTTATGCTTATTGTATGCTTTGACCTTTAGTGTAGAGTTTTCATGTCAGCATGTACAACTTGCTCAATCATGTTATGGTTTTCGAATGATGATGTATTTCATGACGATAAGGAAATTAGAATTTCAAATTGTCAACTGAAATTTTGTCAAAAGAAAAATCAAGCAGATTAGAATAGAAATATATAAAAGTAACAACCTAAGCCTTGTTAGATTTGTCAGGGTAAGTGAAGCATAAAGTGAACTAGAAACATAACTGGTTATAGAAATTTCCTGTTTATTTTCAAAAGAAATGTTAAGTTAACCCCTGGTTTTCCTCAAGGATTAAAGACCACCGCCACCTGGGAATAGCTAAAATTTGCAAATAAATTACACCCCCTCTAAATACATTTATAACTGCCTATCTTAATAGTTCAAACACCAAATACAGACCTTTTCCAAAAGATTAAAATATCATGGAAAAGTTTATTTATTTCCATATTTCCATTATTCCATTAAAAATGTTAAACTTCCATAGATTATAGATTCAGAGCCCACAACCTAGACAATTTCAAGTATTTCGGTGTTTATTTGTATATAATTTGGGCTTCCAGCTCATAAAACCCACAAAAACAGGAATTAAAAAAATTTGAATACTGGGAAGAAATCAGCCCAAATTTTACAGGGCATGAATGTTTTTAACTGAATGTCACACACTACTCATCTACTAAACTCAAAGCACCTGCAAAGGTTTTCCCAGGTGTCATTAAATTGCTTCACTTTGGTTCAATTGTCTCAGTTAGGTTCAATATGGGGAAGACTGTAGACTTGACAACTGCCCAGAAGATCATCATTGATACCCTCCATAGAATGGGTAAGCCACAAAAGTTCATAGCTAAGGAGGCTGGCTGTTCACAGAGTGCTATGTCCAAGCATATCATTGGAAAGTCTAGTGGAAGGGCACAATGTGGCAGGAGAAGATGCAGCAAGAGAAGATGCACCAGCAGAAGAGCTGATAGTGGGCTTCAGCGGATGATCAAACATAGAAGATTCATGAATCTGGCAGAGATCCAGAAAGAGTGGAAAGAGGGGGGAGTCACAGCTTCAAAAACCACTACATTCAGACGCGTCCAGGAGATGGGCTACAACTGTCGTGTTCCTCGGGTCAAACCACTTCTAAACCTGAGCCAACGTAGGAAGCGTCTCAACTCAAGGAGAAAAAGGACTAGACTGTTGGTCAGTGGTCCACGGTCCTCTTTTCCGATGAAAGTAAATTGTGCCTTTCATTTGGGGATCAAGGTCCAAGGGTTCGGCGGAAGACTAGTGAGAAACAGAACTCAAGCTGCTTGAGGTCCAGTGTAAAATATTAACTGGGTTTTCTTAAATCCAAGGTCACCGCATCAGTCTGCCAGAATGTTTTAGAGGACTTTATGATTCCTTCTGCTGAGGATCAGTATGTAGATGCAGATTTCATCTTCCAGTAGGACCTGGCCCCTACCCATACTGTCAGAAGCACCAAAACCTGGTTTGATGCCAATGCCATCACAGTGCTTGACTGGCCAGCCAACTTACCGGACCTAAACCCCATTGCGAATCTATGGGATATTATCAAGAGGAAAATGAGGGGCACCAGACCCAAAAACAAATAAGAGGTGACCACAAGCATCAAGAAAGTCTGTGCTTCCATAACTCCCAGGCAATGGCACAGGCTGATTGCCTCAATGCCACGGCGCATCGAGGCAGTGATTAAGGCAAAGGGATTCCCTACCAAGTATTGCAGATTGACATATCGTTTTAAAAGTACCATATTTTGATTGATTTGATGTGATCCTAATTTCTTTCATTTTTTTCTGCAAAAACTGAGAAGTAAGTGGTGATTTCTTCATAGTATTCTAATTTTTTGAATTCCTGATTTTGTGGGTTTTATGAGCTGGTAGCCCAAATTATATACAAATAAACAACTAAATACTTGAAATCGTTTAAGTTGTGGGCCCTGAATCTATAATCTGTGGGAGTTTAAGGTTTTGAATGGAATTATGGAAATAAACTTTTCCATGATATTCTATTTTATTGGAAAGGGTCTGCATACAGTAACTTAATATGCACATTGGAAACGGTCTCAAGGTTGTTTTTCTGACTTGTTCAGTTGGTGGCATGATATAGTTCCAAAGTAAATGTTCTCAAAACATGAAAAAAATTTTTTTTTATTTTAATGCAAAGGATAACTAAAACATGTGCTGTGAAGCTTCTCATCCATCCTCGTTAAGCTCTGTGATAATAAAAAAGCAAGTCTACAAATATAACTAATTTAAGATTTGTTTTGGTTTTTAAACTGAAAACTAAAAAGCTCCCTGTATGACCTGTTTGCAGTTGCATTGAGAATGAATGCAGACCATAACGGGTCAGTGGCTGGTAACATTAGTATGACAATGATGGGAATTTTATGCTGTAGAGGAATGTGTTATACAGTTCTCACCATCAACAGACACCAAACAAGTGCTCATAATTTACAAATACTTAACTGTCTCTGGTAAAGTTTCACAGATCTGTGAGCTCACCTATGCCTCACTACAACCTGCTTTACGCACTGCAAAAACACCTTACAGAGACTCGAAAGCATGGTTATTTCTGTTTTATTTGACTGCCAGTATACATGTAAACATAAGTGTGGAAGTCCACTTCAAAAAAGAGCGATCTCTAGAAATACCTTCCAGCATCTGTACAAGGTCACTGAGCTGAGCTGATTAGACATACAACAACATGACAACTTAGATAGATTATGATGATATAAGTTGCAGTTAATTTATGTCTTAATATCTAAAATAGCAGCATAATGGAATAACATGTATTTGCCAGGGACAACATGAAAATACTGTTCTGACGAAGCAGAAAAAAATTAAACAAAATAAAGTTTAGATCAAAATACAGTAACGAATGAGAGGATATAGAGCCTCACACTTAAAGTTTAATTTCAGGAAGAGTGTATTTTGACAATTAACTAGAGAACACTACTGGGAAAAATGGCACATATGTAACCGGCACAGACCAATGTGTTGCAACACCTGGTGATGTGTTTTTTTTTATATAATCTTCAACTGCAGTAGCATACTCTTACACTGAAAAACCCAAACTTTGATTTAAGGATATCTAGCGGGTGGGGAAAATAACTTTTTTGAAAAATAATAGTTTTTAACAGAATCACAGCTGGCACAGTTATTGCTACCCCACTCTTTTGATACTTTGCACAGCCATATTTTGCATATAGGACAGGACTTAATCTCTTCCAAGAGCATTTTATAAAGCGGCAAAATACAGAATGTGGTATCTTTGAACATCTCCAGACAACCTCTTAGTATTATCCCAAGTCATGGGTTCTCTACTTTGTTCTCCTGTTTTTAGTTCAACCCACAGCTTCTCTAAGGGCTCTAGATCTGGATATTAAAATGGCCATGGCAAAAGGTTGATTTTGTGACTGTGTTGGATTTAACCATATGCTTTGGAACCGTTTCCTGCTTGAACGATCTATTGAAAACCTGCTTTAGTTTTTAGAATCCACCAGATTATTTCCATTATATTCATTATGCCATACACTGGAACAGGGCTTCCAGGGAAGATGAAGGAAAACAAGGCCCACAGCATCAAAGATCATCCACCAAACCTAAGAGCAGGCATGAGGTGCTTTTCGACATACGGGTCACTTGTTGTTTCACATCAAATCCACTTGAAATGTTTCCTGCCAAGAACCTCAATCTTAAACTCACCTGACAAAAACACTAACTCCATGACCTTACATTTGGGAGAGCTTGACCTTTTTTTCTACAAGCATCACATAATCAACTGGTTTGGCAAGAAGATAGCATCTTATAGTTTTTATAGAGAATTGGTGACACCAAAATGTCATTCTTTGTGCATTTATCTAACCATGATCTTTGGAGCTTTTTGTTAACCTCCCTTCATCTTCTTCAATGTGTGTGGCTAAAAGTCTCTGGGCCTCATCATAAAAACATAAAAAACATAAAATTTTAAGCTCATGATTAGAAGTTCCTGATAGATTTTAAAAAATCAAAATATAAATACAAAAACAGTTTATTTCAAAGAACTTGTCAGGGATATTAACAATTGTGCCTTAAACTGTAGTACAAGTTTAGTATGTCTTTTCTTATTAAATAAATGTACTTAAATTAAAGGTGTATTTTTTTGAAACTTTTTGTGTAAGATTTTTCAACTTTAATAAAAGAGAATTTAATGCAAGGCTTTTACTTAGGAAACCAACAAACATTTCTCTATCTGTAAATATTATATCACATGATCAGTGAATAATCATATTTGTACTATTTGTGATATACTGTAAAGGTTATTGAGGAAAAGTGACTCTTTGCTTAGTGCATTAGGCAGCGTGATCATTTTTAGGAAAAGCTTAATCACAGTGACAGTGATTATAAAACATAAAAGTTGATTAATTCTCACCTCTCACTGACAAGCTCCTCCATCACCGGCATCTGGCCTGCAGCGCTGACATTCATGTAACCATAAATGCGGAGATTCCCTGCAGACACACAATGAAAGTTGGTGAATCATCATAATCAGTTATATTATTTAAAGAGGAGAACTTTAAATTGCAATTATCAAACAATTCATTCTATGAAGATTGCATTAACATAAATTTTCAAAGCTGCATCAATATTATGCAAAATAAATACTTCTGACATTTTAAGACCACAGTGTGTAAATCTGTTTTAATGCAAAATTTGATCTCTGCTTTAAAAGTAGGCAAATTTGCTCTGGGGCACAGGTTTAAAATATACTGCAAGATCTAAGTCAGCAAAAAATTTGCATTGTAAGAAATGAATCATCAATGCAGTCAATGCTCACATATCTCACACACATGTATGATTTACCCTCTTATTTTGTATTTTATACACCAGAACAGAGACTGAACGAGGCATTCCTTTTTGATTAAATTTCACTGACATTCCTTTTTGATGAAATTTCACTGACATGCAAGTGAAATGCAGAGTTTAGACAGGGAAGGTCAGCCTGGTGGAGAGGTCAGAGAGGTCAGAGGTCAAATGAATAAAAAAAAAAAAACATACTTAAAGCTGACATTTCTCTGCACAAAACTGACCTAAAATGAGCAAAACCTTGTAATATCTGCATTCTAAATTGTAACACAATAAACCCTAATGCCTCAGGCAAAGGATGGATTCATGTTGTGTTATACAACTTGTGACATAAACAACAAAGAAGAAACAGCTGTACAGCACACCCAATGGTCTGTGCCAAAAATGCGAGTTTTTGTTCAACTGGACACCAGGTTAGGGTCATATGTAGTGTAGTGTTTTACAAAACAAACTTTTTTTTTAACCATTTGATCTTGCCCACATGAGCAATTTTGGTAATAAAAGCTGAGATTTTTAATAAGGCTTCCCATAATTACAGCGGTGATAAATGTGTAACAATACGTGTTTGGGCATTCTAAGTTAAAATGCAGAATATCAGCTACTGTGGCATCTGACTTACATCAATTTCTATCTGTTTCTTTGCCAAAGCCCTAAGTCCAACTTTAAAGAAATTTACTGCAAAGGGATTGACTTTTTGATGTTTATGTTTTAAGGAAAAACATGACCTGAAGGTGAGATTATAAAGACCAGACAGACCGGGTAAGGCATAGTAACTGTCACCTTTAAAAAGTTTAGCCTCAGTAGTCAGTTTCCTGCTTTTAAGAGGGATCAGTTAAAAAACTAAGCTGGATGTGGACATGAAGTTTCATGACATGACCTTGTTGACAATCACAAATTGGTGGCTCTAGTATTTTCCTGCACAACAATGTTTATAACACCCTGGAATAAAAACTATATAGGATTCTTCTATAGGGCAGAGCTTTCTGTGCCACCACAATAAGATTCAGCTATGCTGTGAAGGAGAAAACACTTAATATTTTCATCAGCGTATTAACACCTTGAGTAAATGCAGATGGGAAGGTTTTCTGTAAAAATCTGGGTGACCAAATGTGTACCAGTCCCATAGAATGGACAAACCACTACTGCTGCCGCCATGCTCCTTGATGCCCCACAGAGGACTGAAATATTTTGTAATCTTGGTAATAAATCACCACTTCCTCCCTATGTAAATTTTGTGCATAGTCTACTTAAAATAGTTAGGGAACCCTTATGCATGAGCACAAGTAACCGGGAGCCCACTACTATCTGAATATACTCCCAAGGAACTCTTCAGGTAAAGACAATCCAAATTCTGGGTGATTTTCAACATCATATCGCAGTCTTAATCTAGATGGATTCAGGCTTTATCCTGTAGTTGTTTTTGTAATTCATTCATTTCCCTACCTGTTTAATATCAGGCATGGGCTGGAACATTTCCCAGCTTTAATAGGAAAAGAGGCAGGATACGCTTTGACTGTGTCACAAGTTCATCACAGGGTCAGCATGTAGAGAAATATGACAACTATGCAAGTTCACAGTCACAACAAAAGTAAATTTAGATAGATGTATTAATCTAAAATATGTGTATAGGGAAAATCCATGAAAGACCAGAACAATATTCGGGCAGAAATGAGAGGATTATGCAAATATTCCCTAACTGGAGGTCTCTAAATAAAATTAAAAGCCAGATAATAACAAAAAATAAGTGAGTGAAAAATGTTTTGCAGCAATACTGAAGTGAGCATGGCTGTCTCCACCTCCTCCAGTTTAGATTCAACTTTACACATGACTGCTGCAGACACACATAGCTCCTCTCATTAGCTGCTGAACACAAGCCCACACAGCACTCTGCTGTCACTAAGAGAAAAATAACGTAACTTTGTTCTCTCTCATCTTTTTCTCTGCTCCTGATCGAGACCTTTCAGTCACGTTTCACACAGAGATTTTGACACTATTCTTGGAGCTAGCGTTTTACAGCTAGGAGAACCAGTGGAATTTTCGAAGTATATCTGAAGTTTATTTTTCTGTCTTTAGTCCCTGTCATAGGAAGAAATCCCAGAACAGAGCAGAGGTTTATGCACAAGTATATTCTATGTAAGTAAGACATTTAGGGGGGTTAAAGTCTGTCGTCTTTAAATCTTTTTTTCATACCATATTATTGCATCTCATGGTTACACATCTGCCTTGTGTTTCAACACAAATGAAGATACGCAGTTTTAAATAAATAAAGATGCAGCATTGCCTTTAAAGGAATCTAATGCCTTGGCATCTGCAATGTGATTTCAAGTTAAGCCAGGCTGCCACAGACTTTTTAAACATGCCAACAGCTGTTATCACCACTGTTACAAAATGTACATAAGTGTGATGCAAATATCTTAGCAACAACATGCTAATAATGTGTGTGTGTGTCTGTGGGGGGGGGGGGGGGGGGTGTATGACAGACAAAATAATTTTTTTTTTTTTTCAGTTTTGAGTTGGAAAGTGCATCATTTGTTTTTCATTTTTAATTAGTATGAACTACCCAAATGGCTAAATTTAACTCTAATACACACATATTGGAAAATACACCAGCTGTGATGAAAGTGGACCATACATCATTATTGGGTTTCCTTCCAGGCTACTGGAGAAACAAATCAGTGAGATATAGATCTAATTTATGACATCATACAGCATACGAGAAATTGATAAAAAAAAAAAAAAAAAAAAATATATATATATATATATATATATATATATATATATATATATACATATACATACATAAATACATATCTATATATATATATATATATATGTGTGTGTGTGTGTGTGTGTGTGAGTATATATCAAAATTGTCATTTATAATCTGATCTGGTTTTATATTTTCAATAAGTACAGACTAACAATAAACCTCACTACTCTAACCACTGCTGAAGATCTGCTTTCCAGCTTTCCAGCTTTCAGCTCCGCCATCCATTCTCTAGATGGGGCAACGCAGCGAAGTGACTTTGTCTCAGTTGTGTACAATTACAACCTTCTAATTCTAAAAAAGAAATTATAAAAAGACCGACTTTTTCCAGCAATTATTTTTACAGCACAATCTGCATAACAGTTTTGGCTTTCAAGAATAACATGTTGTTTGCTCTGGCTGTGATATCAATAGAAATGGGTGGTATTTCCTCTTAAATTCATAAATAGTGTCTCATTTAAATATGGAGTATTTGCATCAGCAATATGCTTTGCAGAGATTCTTTTGGAGCCAATTTGCTTTCGCACATAGTTTAAGATTAAGTTGGATGTGCAAACTCAGGTTTGCAAATAGTTAACTCCCACTAATAACTTTGTTCCACTACCCCTTACAATCTTAGACCCAATACAACATGGGTGGCTGTTGCTCAATAGTAATAGTAGTTTTCTTGCAATCTGAAATTTTGCAAGTGGCTTCAATTCCAGCTTGAATTAGGAACTATTTTGGCCTTGGTCACCAAATTGAAGTTATATCAACACTTTTGGAAACACTGATTTATTTGTTTGAAACAAAAAAAATAGTTTTTTGTGTCAATTATGAATGATCACTTCACTTTCAATGATATCCACATAAATACAGAATGTGGTAGAACCACAGTGCTAGTACTTTTAGACCTCAGTGCAGCATTTGACACTGTTGATTATGATATATTATTGGAACGAATGGAGAGCTGGGTGGGTCTCTCTGGTAAAGTACTTGGCTGGTTCGAATCTAACCAAAACAAAAGGAACTTCTTTGTTTCAATAGGAAACTTTTCATCAGAACGAACAGAAATCACATGTGGGGTGCCCTAGAGCTCCATCCAATATCTACATGCTTCCACTAGCCCAGATTATAACTACCATAACTATGCAGATGACACTCAGCTCTACATTATGACGTCACCAGGTGACTTTGAACCCATCCAAACCCCCAAGTAAATGCATCGAGCAAATCAAGAGATGGATGTGCCATACATTTCTCCAGCTGACCAGAAAAAAAAACTGATGTAACTACTTTTGGACCTAAAGAGGAATGATCAAGAGCCATCACACAACTTCAGTTAATACAGTTAGAAAATACTGATCAGGCCCGAAATCTAGTTGTAGTAATGGACTCAGACCTGAACCTCCAGGGTCACATAAAGGCAATAACATCAGTAGAATTACCTTGTTGTTAAAAGTGTGCTATACAAATAAAATTGCCTTGCCTTGCTATTACAGACATTGGGAAGATTACACATATGTCAAATTAAAAGGTATTTGTTTTACCATAAGCCCCTTAAAATATTGTCTTTTGAAGCCTGTCTGTAATGCAGGTGCAGTTTTTCTAATTAATTTAGGGACTACACCAGCATTCTTTTCTGTGTAAACACAAGATCTAACTAACCTAGCAATAAAATAAACAAATCTAATGAATCTAGTGGTACCTTAGTGACTGCCCAAAGAGCTTTCAAAGTTTTTTTCATTTCAGTTGTTCATATATATATTGTTCGGATATACATTGTTCAGATAATAATTTGGATCTGCTTTTAGGCACGTTAACCAAAAGAAAAGTTAAAAACTAGGGATAAAATGTTAATTCAAAACTGGATTTAGGAAAGCACTTGAAGTAGACATCTCTTCCAACTTTCAAATGCCTGCTTCACATGAAAACAGAGAAGTACACGCAAACCTTTAAATTTGCTTTAAAAAAAGCAAACTTGGAAGAGATGAGGTCCCAGCTTAAAAACCAGATAAGACCAGGAGCATTATAAGGTAAATCTATGTTAGGACAGAGAAAATTGTCCTGTGTTCCTGTGTCTTTTTTCTAAAAGTTATCTTCTGTTTCAAACATGTAAAATACAGGTTAAGGTACAAAACATGTACTAATGCAGAAAACAAAATTCTGATCATGAGACCAAGATTTTCCACAAGCCTGAACTCTCCTTTGACCTGTCTTGAGGTCACACCAGTCGTATTGAGTCTCTTCTATAAAAGACGCAGCAGGGGAGTTGAGGCAAGCTGAACGCATGACAGAGCTAATGGGAGAGGGTTTGCTGGAGCCTGTCAGCTCTGATCCAGTCACACCAAGTTAGAGAAAGTAGAGTTCAGAAAAAAAAATGATTTTAAGGAAATAACTCACTTATGGTTAATGGGGTAAATGGGAAAATGAAGGACAATGCTTAGTCTGGAGGAATATAAGTTTGAATAATTTGAAATGTCCAGAAAAACTCATATTAAGACCTGTTTGTTATATGTCTTTAGGATGAAAAAGATTAGTCTTGCACAGCAGATTTGTCTATTTTTGATAATAACAGAATTCATGGTAACAATTTAAAGCAGAAGGTTAATGAAACGTTAACGGAACACATTGTTAGAAACTTAACTGGACAGAAAGATTTTGAAAAGACCCTGCCAAAAGTACATTGTTAAAAACCCTTACACTATCTCTTGAAACAGACAAACAGGCATCCAGTTAGTAACAGCAAAGAGCCTTTGATAGCATGAGCTTGTGTTAACCTGTAAGGAGTAAAAGTGTGTTTACCTTGCACATGGTTTTCCCAACAGCGATTAAGAATCAGGCTGGCAGACAGCATCACATACAATATTAAACATTCAGCCAGCAGCTACTCCTCTGAGTGTGAGTAAAGTCATGCCAGGATGTTCCTAGATTGATGTAATATTTCCATCCAGAGACAGTTAAACCCACTACATTTCCTGCTGGAGAAAACGATCCAAGTGCCAGCTGTACATCTGTTTTTGTTGTTTTGTTTTTTGTTCATCAACCCTTTATTAATTACTATGACTAAAGTATATTGTTTTTCAAAATACAGTACTGGAGAAAAGCAAAAGAGCAAAATGAACAGATACCAGAGTGACGTATGTAAGACTACTGTGGTAGCAGGGATGACCCATTGTGCTAGCTATTATTTAACTTGAGCTAAAAAAAAACCTATAAGCTTATTTGTTTTATGCACAGAATAAATGTTTCGTTTTCTCTGAGGCACCAGTTAATAAAGCTCTAAGAAGAAGTCAAATGTTAAGTTAGAAAAGTTTAAATAATATAAAAAACGTATAATTTTAACAATTGGTTTCCACGTTGATATTAAGCCGTAGATGTAACTGTTTGAGGAGAAAACCCCAGTCATCCCTTTTTTCAGCAACATTTTCCAAGTCCTTAAGGGGGATTCCAAGGTATCCTCCAGTTAAAAGTGATATGCCGTCCCTCCAGCAAGATTTGGAGGTGCCCTCGAGGCCTCCTTCCATTATACCCAGAAAACGTCCAAAGGGCAACACTTAGGAGGCATCCTAATCAGCTGTCTAAATCCCCTAAATTAACTAATTTCAAGTGGTAAAGCAGAAGTGCTATTTCAAGTAGCAAGAATAGCACCTTATCTCTAAGGTACAGTCCAACCAGCCTACAGAGGAAGCTCATTTCACTAGCTTGCATCCATAATAATCTTCTTTTAAACCTGATGTATCATGACCACAGGTTAGGCCTGGAAAGTAAATAAAATGGTAAATCAAGAGCTTTATATATAACAGGAATCAGCAATCACTGAGGACCACTCTGCTAGTTTATTAAAGGCACATAAAATCAAGAGCATTGGTTTTCTGTTCAGCTTTTTCTTCAGGTTGACAGAATGGATTGCCATTCTTATTATTGCAAAAAATAAACAGTTATTAGGTTCCCAAACCAGACACCTTTCATAGTAAGACTATTTCGGAACATTTTGTCTCTGAGCATCACAAACAGGATCAGTGAAAAGGAGAAGACCAGGTGAAGTGCAAACCTACAACAGACATTAAGTTCAACATTGTGCCAAAAATGCTGACATGGTTCTTGTTTTAATGACACCCCTAAGAGCAAACCAGACATCCTTAGTTCCCACAGTGACCACCCACACACAGGGTTTAATGGTGGACATAGCTGCAAGGCCATTTAGAAACAACAACGCACATCTGAACTTAAAAGTAGGGATGTCTCAATCACAATTTTTTACCCCCCATGTCGAGTCCAAGTCATTTGATTTTAAATATATGCCGATACCGAGTCCCGATCCGATCCTTCCACAATGCATTAAAATAATAAAAAGCACAACACATCTTAGTTGTCCTTTTAAGTTTTTTTGTATATGATGCTCTATAGTGTGAGATTCACTGAGGTGTTGCGCATGCAGGGTCACACGTTGTAGAGCCGACCCAATGTGCAGTAAATCTTAGCAGTGACATCAGACAATCAGACAAACTCCATACGTCCGTGTGGCAACTCCAAAAGCAGAGAGCTTTGACACAAGAACTAGCAGTCAGTCAATAACTACTTTAGCAAGCTTTGTGCGGTAATGGACTTAGTCCTAGTTTTTGAAAAGTGTAACTCTCTTGTATACCCAAAGCTAACAACTTAATATCTGGGGTCCAGAGACTTTCCTTCACAGTAAACCTGAAAGAAATGACATTATAAGTTCAGGCCAATCTCTGCAAGTGCTCCAAGTTTACCATTACTATCCACAGTGCATGTCTGCTTGAATACTCTGGGGACAAGGTTGAGAGATGCTTGGCCATGGAATACATTTCAGTTGCCATGTCTCAGTAAAACCCAAACTACTTTAGTTCCTATATTCCCATTGTGCCCTTGACAATTAAGCTTACACTATGTCCAGAGTTCAAATATTTTTCACCTTCACATATAATAAGAATATCTTGAAATGTGGCAAAAACTACAGTACTGTGTGTACATTACTTAAAGTATTTTTAGTTGTAAAATGAAATACTGAGTATAATACTGGGTAAAAAATATTTTAAACAGAATCATACAAAAAAAAAATAATAATAATTCCAGTAATCTAAATTTGGATCCCATTCTAGACTTTGTAAAGCAAAATGATGCAGCGCTCATGCAACAGCATATCCAAAACAATATGCTGAAATCAGCATAAAATCAGACTGGTTACCTGCCATAGCAACACTCATGCCAAATTGCAGAAAAGATAGCCTAACTTGCTTGATCAAATTAATGATAAATATTTTGTAAAAAAGGAAATAAGTAAAGCTACTTCAAGAGAGGATGTCTTAAAATTGAAATGAATAGTGTTGTCTGCCCATTTTCAAGGTAATAGGAAGATAGCAGATTTGACACAGTGGCAGATAAAATAAAGAAATAATGAACAAGCTAAAATAAAATGGAATAACTACAAAACAAACAATCACATTAATAGAGGAAAGAAGCTGTGAGCACAAATAGCGAACGTACTAAAAACTATAGACAACCTCAGACTGACTGACTGGAGCATTGTGGGGGTGGAGAGTTCATCTCTGTTTGTCAAACTCCAGCTTGGAATGAGTTCAGGTCTCCTGAGGTTCAGCCAAAGGTTTCTAGTGAAGATGGGGGTAATTATCAAAACTACGCTCCTGTGCACAGCAAACACTGAATGACCTCAATATAGAGGCCTCATCAAGGAATTAAAGCAAGTAGTTAGGCAATCTCATGTACACAGTATATGGCTGAAGTATCCTTACACTCTGCATCAACAGGTTAGTGTAAACATATGTTTTGGACAAGCTGCTAATTTAAGATATAGCAGTAAGATTATTAATCTTAAAATGAAAATATATTTTAGATACATTTTCACTTTTTCCCGACCATTTTCTTCAGTAATCATTCCACAGAGCATGACGCAGACATCATTTGCAAATTTATAACAGTTAAAATTTACTGTTTACACACTTACACTGCTGATGTCTTCAAAGTTTAAAGAACATTTTACTAGTGAGATTTAAAAAAATGCCATGACAAACATCACAGAGATAATGTATTGTTACTCTATTAGGAGTGAGTTTAGTATTGTTTTCAGGTTTATAATGGTTTTAAAAAGTCAAAAACTGCTCATTTTCACCAATGTATTGTTCTCCAGGTATAACGTCTTTTTGATTAGATGCCAGAGAAAATAGATGAGTGACGAGAGTTTCCTATGGTCATTTGAAAAATATAGTAGCAAAACACTCTCTTCCAAAGCTTACAAAATTTATGATGTTTGGAAACATTTCCAGACACATTCACAGAACACCCATATCCCTTTTCTTAGCTGCCTAGACTAATGTTTTCCTGTAGCATATATTTTGTGTGTGTGTTTTAGGCTTTATGGCTGTTTTCACTTTATCCCATAATAATGTAAAGCACCTTGAATAACCTTGTTGTTGAAAGTGTGATCTACAAAAAAAAATTGCCTTGCCTAAAGCTACAGTTGACCAACTGGGACTGGCATGTCAAGAGCAAACTGGCTACCTTTGCAGATAGCTTGACAATATAACCTGTTAATATCAGCTCGTTATACTTTTATTACTTTATGAAGAATAGAAGAACCAAAAAACAAACTTATGCTAAAATTTGCATATACATATTCAGAAAATTCGCCTTAATTTTGTTATGGCAAAAAAATATCTCAGGGTTTCCATAATAAAGAAGACTTGATTCCCAGAAGGCGTTTAAGTATTTAATACAAACATGTCTGGCCAGAACATGGAGGGGACAGAGTTACTCGTGCATCACCCTGTCCAAACTTTCTAACTAACCCCTTAAATAGTATTCAGCAATCACTGTTTATCTCTGTAGATGTCTTCTCCAACCTTCACCCCCCGCCTCCGGAGTAACTGTTTCATGCGAGTCTGATAGCAACGCATAAAGCAGCTCATCCGAAGGCCAGACTGTTATCTTACTGCCCCGGCATCTGTCTCTCTGGTGACCTGACACATATTTATCATAAACATTAAGTTGGAACAATAACCTTGTCATTTTACCCTAGATACATTCACTAAACAGAGAATATACACTTAATTCCTAATTACATAACAATTTCCCACCACAATTTATTTATCAAAACATGAAACCATATCAGTAAATACTGGGTATAAATAGTGTGATAATTGTAATAGCTTGCTACTTGTTCTAACTATAATTACCTATAACTGGTGCAACATAATAGTAATTGCTGATTTTCTGTTTAAAATAAAATGAATTTGGTCATCTCTCTTACTTCACAAAAGCGAAGAGATCCAAAAAAGTTATATACTCTGAAAAAATAAGGAGTGACAAAAATTCCCTTTTTAGTGAAAGCAAAAGGCTTTCATTAGAAGCACTTTCTCTTCTTAGTGACAGCATTTAAATACGAGCATACACATATTTTATATAGATGGCGTCAAACTATTTAGGTGGCCAAATTAAAAATAAAACCAAACCACACATATTGCATGCCTCCATTAAAGCTATAAATGATTCAAATCAATTCAATAATTAAAAAACAACAACTTTTCACTAATCTAGTGTAGATCCAAATATACATTCTAGGTTTTGAATAAGTTGAAAAGGATATTGTAATTGTTTTTCACATTTCACCTTTATTTTAGACCAAGCCTAACCCGGTTTATTAAAGAAAACATAAAAAAGTTTGATTTCATGTTTAATATAATCTTTTTTAAGAGTTCCAAACGAAAAAGAAAAGTGAAACCTATTAAGAGAACATTTTTTATGATGTAGAAAAAAAAGCTTTTTTTTTTCAAAATGTATTATGACTTACATAGATTTACTGGGAAAAGCATTAAGACCATGCCGTGTTTAAAAAAAAAAAGAAAATTCTCACCACCTCGTTTAGAAAAAAATCTCCGCACACACCTAACCGCATAAGTGTGTGGTTAAGCAGATTCATAGACATGCCAAACCTGTAAGGGGCAGTAATTCCCCCAAATCCTATCCACTCACACTTTCTATGTTCTAACTTCTACATAGAGCAGTAATTGAGCTTGTAAAAACAAGCAAACAAAAAGAACTTGGACAATCGATGATGCCAACACATCTCTGAGGGCACAAATGCTGTTTCTGAGTTTAAAAATAAGTCGCACACATAATGTCGGAGCATTTTTGTCGCTGAAAGTGACGTTGCGGAGTCGAAAACTCCGGTTATTTCTGTCCACACGCATTTGCTTAAAACGGAGAAAACGCAGATCTTCACTTTGGCCGGAGTTTTCAAAAAGATTCGTTTTTGGTGCCCGAAATCTGCGTTTTCGTGTGAATGACAGGCCAAATCATAGAAAATATCTTTGTTTTGTGAGATTTTATGTGTGAACAAGGCATCAGTGGAGTGATGAAATATTTTCCAGAGAAACTTATCATCCAATCACTTTAAAAGCTGCTCTTCAGAGCAGAAAATAAACTATTATTCATTATTTTAAACAAATGTTACATATAACACTAACAGTTTTTCCATTTCACACATTACATGTTAATTTTAAACAATATACATCCAAAGTATTTTAAATGGAATCACCCAAGTGTAGAAATTCACATTGTAAAAACTAAAGCATCCCAACATTTAAATGTGTCATGACCTGTAATTTTAACTTTTCCAAGAGAAAAAATTAATGTTATGACTGCCTAACGATTATACACTGGCTGGGAAGCCGATCGCGTCTGTTTGAAGAGTTTGTTTACCCTTGGGTTCGTCAACCAGCCCACATGCACGCCCACTCAAATTCGCAATGTTAAATTTCTGGCCAACTTCACGTCAAGTCGGCGCAGGATATACCATATATTGACATCGCAGAGCTATGCTGCAGGAAGCCCGCCCTGCTCCTTCAGTCGAGCGCCGGCATTACTGACTTCTGATTCGAAGTACAAACTCGAGCTCCGTTTGGAAAAAGGGGCCATTCCAACAATCAGAGACTTGCCTGCAATTGAAACGGTAAGGCTGTCTTTTTATTGCTCTAGTGTGTGTAACAAACAGCAGCTAACTGCTAATGTGGCTATTGTATGCTAGCGGGAGTAGTAGCTTCGAGGACAACACGGGCAATGGCTGCTACTTTGCAAACAACAAATGACCTAGAATGCCACCAATCAACGTGCCCCTCATTTGCATTATTACAATGATCGTCCATCAACAGCCAATATATCGCATCAGATCTCGCGAGACAATAATGCCTTCGGAAATAAGGGTCAGAGGAGCTCTGTGTTTATTTTTTTCACTTTCTTTCAACTTTTCTTTTTTAGAAGGGCCTGACAGACTATAATAGAGCGCGGGTATCAAAGGTAATACTAGGTTATTACTCCTTTAAAATGTGTTACATATTTTCTTAGCTCTAACAGTATTTGACGTTTGTATAATTTACACTTTGTTCCTTGTGAATTATCTTGTTCTATATTACTGTAGTCCAATGAACCCGTGATTTATCTTCAATGTGAGGATGGAAGTAAGAAGACTGAGTATAGGCTCAATGCACTACAAAACTAAAGATACGAAGGTCAATCATCAGCTTCTTACAGCCAGAAGCAACCTAATTAACAGGAGAGTGGAGTACTTAGTCTCATCTTAACAGCACAATGCCAATTATATGTTAATTATCAATCTTTTTATTTTCCAATTATGAATTAAGTAGTTGAAGACAGCTGATTAGGCAGCTGAAATTTAAATTAGACTGAACGTTAGAGTTCAGCAACTAAAATTAAAAGAAGACTTTAAATTGCCCCGGACAAATGAGTCTCTCCAAATAATGGTGCTCTCAAAGACTACTAAAGTGAGAAAAATAAATGATGCAGGAACCATTATTCAAGACTTCAGCAAGAATCTGTACTTGATTAAATATTTTATTAAATAAGCAGAACAAATCTATGTCCCATTAACAGTAACTGCTGTCCATTGCAGATAATGCGGTTTTCCAGATGTGCTTGTTTGTAATTGTTTTTATGTATTTACCTGTTAAGTAGGGTTGGGTCGTCTGTTTGCCTGTCACATTATTAGTTTAAACAATCAACATTAGATCTTTCAAAACCACACAAAAAACGATAGTGTGTTGCTTTTTAAATATCCAGAGTGTAGGCTACTTAAAAGAAAAAAAGGTCTAACAAATGAAGTGCCTGATTAGCAAACTGCATGCTTGTTAGTAACATAACATGATTGGCAAATTAAAACATCTTAAATTTATTTATTTATTTTTATTTGATAAATTAATAAAAAAAAATGTATGTCATTTTTTAAATGTATTTATGGTAAAATATACTAAATAAATTTTCCCTCTGGAGATAAGCTGAGCATTCTGCTTTTTTCTAAATAAGCAGTATGCAACAGATGTGGTGGAGCTGCAACAATGTTAAAATTGTTAATAATAGGTAAAATATTGTGGAAATGTTGATGTTTTTCTGAATATAATTTAGTTTAAAAAATCTAATTTTTCAGTACCTTGCCATTTTTTTTAACTTAAAGAAAAAAAACAACCACTGACTTTGAACTGTTGCCAGTCCACTACCACCTTCTATTCATTTATATATTTCTTTTTGATGTCAGTGTGAGTTTAATTTCATATTCTCTGCTTTTCATAATGTGTGTGGCAACCAGCATACCTAACCAGGTCCTTTGAAATTTCTGAACAACTCCTGTGACTTCTGTATTTCTATTTCCTGGAAGTCAAGCTGCATGACGGAGACATGGCACAGCTTGGGTACTTTCATGCACAGTGGGTGGCATTCTGCATTAATGAGATGACTCAAATGACATTTATGGAAATGCTTTTCTTCTAATTGTCTCTACAAATGCTCATGCATTTTTAAATGTCCTGGAATGAGAACTTATCTCCACCATAAAAGAGTAAACACTTCCTATTTTGCTATAGAATTACATGAAAATTTAAATAAAGTCAGAGTCTTATTTTAAGTTACGTGAAAACTGCAATCAATGCAGCCATCTAACCTGGACAGTGGAGTGGATACATTTGAACTTTTGTCACTTCTTCTCTGGGAAATCTGGTAAGACCAAATATCTAGACCTCCTCTTTTTGGTAATTTATGAATGGCCTATGCATTGGCCAGTTTTAATGTATTAAGGTTCACGACGGTTTGACATACTGTCTTAAAACCATATACTTTTCTCATAATACAATTTTTGTTGTTCAGTCATTTTAATAGGACACCATATATATATATATATATATCCATCCATTTTCTTTACCCGTCCATCCCATGTTGCGGGGGGCTGGTGCCTATCTCCAGCAATCAAGGGCCGAAAGGCAGGGTCACCCTGGACAGGTCGCCAGTCCATCGCAGAGCAACACAAAGACATGAGACAAAGCAACGGGCGCTTGCCGCCATTTTGCCAAGCCCAGCTGAGTTGGTATTATATCAAAAGGAAAAGACCCATAATTCCAACATATTCACATCTTGTTCCATTAAATTGCCTGATGTACCTTAAGCCTCCTTGTGAGTTTGCCTTTATGTTACGCCAATAGGGTTTTTTTGTGTGTGCTTTTTTTTACTCCATCTTTTGTCTGACTCCCCAATGAACACTGATTAAATATCAGAACTGTTGGAGTGAGATGAGCTGAGGGCAGTCAGAATTCAATCAGTCAGTGAAAGGGGTGCTCCACACTTCCACCACTCGTAGTAAAAAACACTACAAAATACATATATATATGCCTCCAACAGTGAGATGTATGTTTTAAATACAGGGGAAGAGAGAGTGCAATGTTTCTGTGTCAACCCTGTTTTGTTTTTTGCTTTGTTTCTTTTTTCTGTTTTTTTTAACCGGCTGCCATCCTATCTCGATTTCTAACTAGATCAATTATCATCTGGCTCCAATGCTCTGAGGGCCAAACATTGTCATTGCCCATCACGTTCCCTTTCGCAGTTTTCCAAGGGGCAATGGTAATTACCCATTGGACATCTGGACAGCCTCTGTCAAAGTGCAGGGACACCTATAACTTTGTTTGCATTTGACAACTGTAATTTAATTTATCTGACTGTTAAGGAGGCACAGTTTGGCTGCCAACTGTGTGGACTGGCGGCCTGGGTAATATTTCGTAGTGACAGTGACATAGTAGGAACAGACACGGACCGCACAAAGCTACCCTATGCCTCCGTTCTGGCAGAGAGGACACTGTTCTCCTCCAAACACTTCCAAACCTACTGATGAATTTTCCTATTTAATTTAAATGCTAATTTGAGTTTGATGGCAGTCTTGGGACTCCTCTCTTTGAATTAGCAGATAGATGCGCCTCCTCTGGTTGCTGCGCTGTATTTAGCTTGAGTAAGCCTCTTTTCATTCTCTTTATTCCTTCAGCACCTCTTCTTCACATAGAGGCCTCAGCAGTAGGAGTGTTACGCCCAATTTGCTAAACGGATAATAACGAGCGTCCTGTGGTCTCTAGATACACGTTAGGACGCTGTGCAGCTCATAGTCTATTTACCCTCCCCTGATGAAATCCACCAAGTCGTTTATGCAATTTCCATTTGTATGTTGCTGTTCCACACTTGTTTAGGTATCGATCGCAGAATTGGAATGAGCTCCTGAATCATTTATGGACCTATGTAAGAGGGAGATGGAGAAATGATAAAAAATACGGAGGTCAGTAGAAGTTTGGGAGATGGAGCTACAGATGGTAAATATGATTAAGGAAGCAAGGACTAAAAATAAAACGGAAGGGGGCAAAAGGGCAGCTGGGTTGAGATGAACACATTGGACCTAACCAGAAGTTATTGGAGTCTGTGTCTTTACATGCAATTGATTTCTAATTTTACCTGAAACGGCATGAAGCTTTAGGGACATTGATCCCTGCAAATGCAAGTATGACCTCAGTTAAAGACCTCTGACTGAGACTAAACCTTGAATTGATGGTAAAAAAAAACAAGGCAGAAAAATAAAGATCAAATGCATCGGTTTTACTTCTCTCTGTTTGTTTTTTTGCTTGAGTAGATTTCTTCCGATTCAGGTACAGTAAGATTTTACAGAGTCAAAATGTCAAAGGATAAATTACAGCCATAGATAATGAAAGACAAAAATAGCCCAACTAAAATATCTGTTGTGAAAAATATATGAAAATATATGAAAATATATGAAATATATATATGAAATATATGAAAAATGTACAGGTGTGTCTCAATAATTAGAATATCATTACATTAATTTATTTCAGTAATTTAGTTAAAAAGTAAAAATCTAATTTTATTTGATTAATTACAAAAAAAGTTATATATATCGTGAACCTGGTTTATGGGTAAAAATTTGTTAGTTATATGAAAAGACCCGATTACGTTGCTAAATAAGCCAGCTCTTCACAGTGTTGAGGATGATAATGGTAAGTTGAGGGAAAGGAAAATGTGTGGTAGAAAAAGGTGCAGAAGCAACATTTTAAACTCCAGTCTTGAGAGCAATGTGAAGTACAGCTTCCTGAAAAGTTGTGGAAAATTCCCAAGGTGTTGACTGCAGCTGGAGTCAGTGCTTCAAGAGCCATCTGACACACATGGATCAAGAACATTCTTGCTCAGAAGTCAAAAGTTCTCTTTTCATTTTTATGTAAGTGTTACATTAAATTTCAAAATCAGGGTCTCAGTGTCTGAATGAAGAGTGGAGAGGCACAGAAACCAAACTTGAGTTCCAGCTTGAAGTTTCCATCATCAGTGATGATTTAGGGACCCATGCCATGTGCTGGTATTGGTCGATTGTGTTTTATTAAAAAGTCACATGGGTTGAACATGTTCTTCACATGGGATCACGAGTTACCCAATGTGGTACGTGGGAAACCACATGTGTAGCACAAATGGACTTCACATGTATGTTTTTACATGGGCTTACATGTAATCACATAGGGTTCACATGTGCTTCACATGTAATTCCACATGTTTCACACGTTTTTTTCACATGTAGGTTTCATGTGTAAAATAACATGTTTCAATGTAGTTTACATGTTATCCCATGGGCTTCACATGTGAATGTCCTTAGGTTTCACAGTTTATTACCATGAAAATGTTCCAAATTCACTGTAAATTACCCTGTCTTTGTCTGCTGAAGGAGGAGCAGCTGCTCTCTGTCTCTCTCCAGATCCGTTCACTAATTTTCTTTTCTTTTATTTTCTGTTTGCTTTTCTTGTTTTCTTTCTTAACCTTTTCTTAGTAACTTTATTTTCCCAGCCCCTGGAGTTACTGTATTGGACCAGATCTCTTCTTGGATTACTTTTCTATGGACTTATCAACATGGCTTTTTGCTCAGCTGAGGATTTTGAAAAACTGCTCCACAGAATTGAGGGCATTGAAACGAAGCTACGTCGTCTGGAAATTAATTTTGATCTCCACGCTGATTATGGACAAAATGAAACAACTTTACCTTTACCTTTGAATACAAACAGCCCTTTGAATACAAACAGCCCTGTGTTATGTCGGTCTAACCGTGTCACAGAGACTCCCTACAGGCGTCTGAGCGGCAGAACTCCGCACTACAATGAAAACTGGCCAGCTTTAAAACGCATGAAATCAACCCCAGCCTGTTCTCCGAGGAAGAAAAAACAAAAGAAACTCCGAAACAGAGAAACCTCTGAACCCAGAACTGCCGCTTCTCCTAAAAGTAAACAAAAGAGGTTTCAGCCAAAAACAAGAGATATTTCTCCACCTGGAATCCCGCTGAAAAACAGATTCGCAGCCTTGAGTTCCCCGAAAGATGACTCATCCCCCGGGACCAGTCAAAGCCACCAGGAGAAACCCAGCCGCATCAAACGGACACATAAAGTAAGAGCGCCCCCAGCAAAGACTGTTATCATACAAGACGGATCAATTAATGGAATTGAGGCTTTTTGTAGCAAGAATACCAAAATTTATAGCTGCTGCTAAAATACAGTGAGAGAAATATCAGAAAAAATCCCTAAAATCTTGGACCAACATCCTGCTTTGGAAAAGCTCGTCATTCACGCTGGATCAGCAGACATCGTGATGCGACAATCAGAGATTCTGAAGAGAGACTTTTCTGATCTCCTACAGAGACTTGATGGACTTAACGTAAACATCCTCATCAGCGGACCAGTCCCTGAAGGGAATGATGAAAGATTTAGCAGACTCCGCATGCTCCATAAATGGTTGAAGAAACAATCAGCTGAGAAGTCGTTCACATTTATTAATAATTTCAAAGTATTTGGAAGTGCTAATCATCTGTTTAAAGCAGGAATGCGCTATTTGAACAGGTCCGGAGTAAGGCTGTTGGCAGCAAACATTTTTTCTTATCAACATCAGAAAGCAAAACACTTGCTCCCAAAAGCTGACCTTGAGGCGCCCATGGATATCAGAGAACAAAAACAGCAAGTCATGATGACACCACAGGACCGAACAGATAAACAACCATCAGAGATTAAGTCTTCATCTTCCTGTGACTCAGCCACATCAAATGAGTATCCATTTAGAAACTTTACAGAATGACTGAATGAGCAAATCAAACTTGGGACACAATTAACACCTAAACTTAGACTACACCAAACGCCTGGGACTAGTGTCCATAAGCCTGGGAGCTTCCCCCCACTGATTATTACAGATATCTGATATTTGAGGGAACCGGGCAATAAATCCACCCCTACCGTCTCCCAGAATTCACCCGGCACCCCTGAGGCTATATCAGTGATTATCAGCAGCAGGAAACATAAACCGTTAACCACACGCTCTCATATTAAACAAAATCTCAAATTGATAACCTGTCGGAAGGTTCAGCTGCCCATCATCACAATACTTAAGTTAGCTTTATTAAACATTAGATCTCTATCCGGAAAGTCTTTTCTTATCAATGACTTCATCACTGAGCATAATTTACACGCCCTTTTTTTATCAGAAACTTGGCTAGATGAAAATAACGAAACAACTTCATTAATAGAATCCAGTCCTCCAAATTATAATTTCTTAAGCGAGAACAGAAAACACAAACGAGGCGGAGGTGTAGCCACCATCTTTCACAACTCAATGAACTTTAAAAAGGTAACTCTGGGCGCGTTTGAATCTTTTGAATACCTAGCCACCCAGATAAATGAGCCTAACAAAGCGTTATTTCTAAGTTTATATAAACCACCAAAACCTAACTCTAACTTCTTTAATGACTTCAATGACCTTCTTTCTGTAATATGTATCGACTATGACCAACTAATCATCGTGGGGGACTTTAACATCCATACCGACAACCCCCAAGATAGACAAGCAAAAACATTAGATGATACTCTCCACAACTTCGGACTGATCCAGCATGTCAAACAACCAACACACAATAAAGGACACACTCTGGACTTAATTATCAGCAAAGGTTTAAATATTTCTGACATCTCTGTAATTAATATTGCATTATCTGACCATTTCTGTGTTTTCTTTCAAAGTACCATCTCTGCTAAATTACCCAGCCAAAGTAAGACCACTATAAAAAGCGTTTTCATGGGGACAGTTCAATAGAAACCTTTAACCGTATTTATCCTTCCACCACATCCCCCTCATCTCCCAACTCAAACTCAGTAAATAAGTTGGTAGATAATTTCCTTGCGAAAATCTCAGACATCATGGATTCCATTGCTCCAACTAAAGTGAAAGTAGTCTCAGGTAGAAAGAAGTCTCCGTGGACAAGTAATCCACTGGTACGTAGTGAAAAAAGAGAGTGTCGACGAGCCGAGAGAAAATGGCGGAAAACTCGACTCCAGGTTCACTATGAGATCTACAAAGAGAGACTGAATAGATATCAGCTAACTATAAAAGATGCTAGGGAATCGTTCATTTCTGAAATCATCAACAGAAACATTAATAACGCACGGACTCTATTTGCAACAGTGGAAAGACTAACTAATCCTTTAGTGACAGTAGCCCCAGAACTAAACTCTACCAGGGCCTGCAATGAATTTGCCAGCTTTTTCACTGAAAAGATTCTAACAATTAGACGGTCAATCTGTACCTCAATATCGAACCCACAACCAGTGCCATCCCCAATCAACAACAATGTAGAGAAAATGTCTGAATTCCACGAATTAAACCAGAACAGCCTTGAAAAAATCATTATCCAATTAAGCTCCTCCTCCTGCTGTCTTGATATCCTACCCACAGCTTTTCTAAAGAAAGTTCTTCCTGTTATTGGTTCTGATCTTGTTCAAATAGTGAACTCATCACTGCTATCAGGTGTCTTCCCTCAGGCTTTAAAAACAGCAGTTATTAAACCACTGCTAAAGAAGAAAAATCTGGACAACACGTTAATGCAGAACTACAGGCCAATCTCTAATCTCCCATTCATCAGTAAGATTATTGAAAAAGCTGTGTTTCAGCAGTTAAATGGCTTCATAACAACGACAAACCGTTTTGATGCTTTTCAGTCTGGTTTCCGCGCTCACCACAGCACAGAGACTGTCTTCGTCAAAGTATTTAATGACATCCGCATAAATACAGACTGTGGAAGAACCACAGTGCTGGTTCTGTTGTACCTCAGTGCAGCATTTGACACTGTTGATCATGATATTTTATTGGAACGACTGGAGAGCTGGGTCGGACTCTCTGGTACAGTACTTGGCTGGTTCGAGTCTTACCTAAAGAACAGGGACTTCTATGTTTCAATAGGAAACTTTTCATCAGAACGAACAGAAATCACATGTGGGGTGCCCCAGGGCTCCATCCTGGGGCCCCTCTTATTTAATATCTACATGCTCCCACTAGGCGAAGATTATAGCGACCAATAACATTAGCTACCATAACTACGCGGATGACACTCAGCTCTACATTACAATGTCACCAGGTGACTCTGAACCCATTCAAACCCTAAATCAATGCATTGACCAAATAAATGGATGGATGTGCCATAACTTTCTCCAGCTGAATAGAAACAAAACTGAAGTGATTATTTTTGGACCCAAGGAGGAACGATCAAGAGTCAGCACACAGCTTCAATTAATACAGCTAGAAACTACTGATCAGGTTCGTAACCTAGGTGTAGTAATGGACTCAGACCTGAACCTCCAGGGTCACATAAAGGCAATAACAAGGTCAGCGTTCTATCACCTGAAGAACATTTCTAGGATTAAAGGACTGATTTTGCAACACGACCTAGAAAAACTCTTCCATGCGTTTATCTTTAGTCGGATTGATTACTGCAACAGCATCTTGACAGGTCTGCCTAAAAAGTCAATCAGACAGCTGCAGCTGATCCAGAACGCTGCCGCTCGCGTCCTCACTAGAACCAGGACAGTAGAGCACATCACCCCAGTTCTAAAGTCCTTACACTGGCTCCCTGTAGCTCAGAGAATAGACTTTAAAATACTTTTACTAGTTTATAAATCATTACATGGCTTAGCACCAAAATATGTTGAAGACCTGTTGTCATGGTACCAACCACCAAGACCACTCAGGTCCTCCAACTCTAGCCTACTAAACATCCCTAGACTCAGAACTAAACATGGAGAAGCAGCTTTCAGTTTCTATGCTCCCCTTATCTGGAACAGACTTCCTGACGAGTGTAGAGCTGCTGAAACTCTGAACTGCTTTAAATCGAGACTAAAAACCCATCTGTTTAGAATTGCCTTTGAGTAAATGCTTGATGTTATATGTATGAAATGTGTTCATGCTCTCTTGCTTTTTTTATTTTTCTCTTGCTTTATTGTGTATCATGTATAATGTGTGTTTCTTTTATGTGTTTCTTTTAAATCACCAAATCATGTAAAGCACCTTGAATTGCCCTGCTGTTGAAAGTGTGCTATACAAATAAAATTGCCTTGCCTTGCCTTGCCTCTGTGTAGACAGACTATAAGTTTAATGCACCTTTTGATGGTATTCTGATTTAATGAGATGCACCTGTTCATGTGCATTTATATTCAGATATATGAGAGTAAAAGAAATCCCTGTATCTAAATCTGTTTTTTGCACCATCCTCCTTAACAACATTTAGCAGATTTTTCATTATCTGCTTCATTATATGCTAGAACCGAAAACACCCAAGGGCAGAGATTTACGTCACCTGGTATTTGGCTCAGATATTGGCTTGAACTGAATGTCAGAACACTCAATAACAGATGTTATTACCTGTTGGCATATGCACTCTGAGCAGACATCAAAAAACTGACCTTTCATACAAACTGACTCACTGGCTGTCTGTCTTACTGTCTTTCTATTGATCTTTGCTGTGTAAGTACCATGCAGCAGGCTAACTCAGTAGAGACCTAAACAGAAGACGCCATAAAAAGCTGCTGAACTGTCCAAAGTGCACAAGGAGAGAGTGACTCACAACCATATAAACTTTGTCACTGAGGATTGTAAAACCACAACCAGAGAACCTCTTATAGACATATTGAAAAAACACCAACTTTAAAGCATAATATAAATGCCATGGTACGTTAGTTGCTGTGTAAAAGCAAAGTTGAATTTCAAAAGGTACCAAAAAGAGCAGAGTAGAAGAAGAACATGGCAGATGGAAGTCAAATGTTAGGGAATGTGATTAGGATTTTACAGGACACTTCTGCAGGTTGGGGTTATGTAATAAGTCATCACCTCCTCTGTGTCCTTGAAAATGATAATAAAACATTCACAGAGGTCTTTTTTTGTTTAAGATAAAGAGAATAGTTTATTCATACCTGGGCTGGTGGCAGCCACACAGGAGGCACTGTGAATGAAATATAGCTTATAAAATGATAAAAAAAACGTAATTTGCCAACTCATTCACACATTCCCTAAAATCATTTTACACAACATTATTATTATTATTATTGCTGTTGTTGCAAACTTCACAATTACACTAGCATAGTAACACTTGCAGTTTAAAGCAAAAACATCAAAGAAAAATAATGATTGCCATAAACCAATTATTATTATTAAACTTCTGCTGGAGTACTAAAAGAGTGAGGATGGATGGATGGATGGATGGATGCCCAGGTGAATTTTTAAACAAGTTTTTATACTAATTAATTTCAATTCAATTGAGTTTATTTATATAGCAGCAATTCACAGCACGTCATCTCGAGGTACTTTATAAGATATCCCAATACATCCCAATTAATCCTTCAGTTCATTATCCCAATCAGTTTAAAAGTTTTCTATCTAAGAAAACCCAGCAAATTGTGTCGAGTCACTGACTTGCAGCATTTACTCCTCCTTGATAAAAATGTAGCGAGAGTAGACAGTCGCCTGCATTGTGTCATTGACTTCACAGTAATCCCTCATACTGAGCAAGCATGTAGCAACAGTGGAGAGATAAACTCCCATTTAACAGGAAGAAACCTCCAGCAGAACCTGGCTCATGTGAGCGGCCATCTGCCATGACATAATGAGCTGATTAAAAAAAACCGGGGACATTGTGTTGCTTTATTTCAGCTGGCATGCCAATTTCAGAACAATCAAAGAACACTTGCTTTGCGTTTGAAGCTTAATTTAGAAAAATTATATAAACTATGCTTCAAGGTGAGCTAACAGTTGTTAGAAACCAAACTGCAATTGCAAGGGATTTCAGATTTTGTTTACTTTTTTAAGAGGCCATTCCTATTTAAAGGGAGTGCAAAGATATCATCCTCATTATCATCATCAGTTATACTGCCTTTGGGCACAGCTAATTGACTTCTTGTTTCAATCACACAGGGAGAAGAAATGTTCAGCCTGGGCGGCACTGTGGCACAGCTGGTAGCGTAGCTCCCCTCACATCTAGAAGGTCTCCGGTTCGATTACCGCCGGGGACGCTGTGGGTCCTGAGGGTGTGTTTGTTCCCCTGCGTCATCGGCACCCACACCCTGGGTGGGGTTGGTAAAAGGCCCTTTCTGTGTGGAGTTTTCATGTTCTCCCCGTGTTCTCTTGAGCAGCTAATGTGAGCTACTCCCACAAAAACATGCACTAGTCCTGAGGCTGTGTACTGCCTCTTCCTGTCCGGCCAGGGTGCCCGAACAGTTGGGGAGGAACTGGCTGGAATAACGTCATCCTTCCACGCGCTACGTCCAGTCGGAGAAACCCTGAAACTCTGAAAAGAAGCGCCTGCTCACTCCCCAAGCATGAAGGAGGCTTGGGTTTCAGTGCGGGGCCCTCCAGGGGCTGGCAGAGGGAGAGTGGAACCCCAGAACTAGAACCAAGGTAGGAGAAATGGGTAATAGATAATGGGAAAAAAACATGGGATCAAAAAAAAAGAAGAAACCCCCCCCCCCCCCCCGAAATGTTCAGCCTGCATACAGCCAGAGAAAGGTCTGGGATGTTGGTCAGGGAGAACTCTCAGAAAGACAGAAAAAGTTTAATATTTTATCACTTTTAAAATTTATTGACATTTATCTCTTTTGTTTCATGCGCCACCTAATTTTGAAATGAAAACTTTACACAGAGTTATTCCAAACATGAGGATGAATTCTGCTCCAGAGTGACTCTGTCACCAAAGACTTGTTTGTAAACCAAAAGACCAATAAAGACTCAACCTGAGAAGGCCATTAGAAAGTGACATAAAGGCCTGTAAACACAAAGTGAATCCATGGACACAAGATAACAGCAGGGCTTGCCCAACCACAGCCAGCATTTGTTCCGAATCCCATTAGCTTCACTGGTTGTTTCCTTTGACCTGCATCAAAAGGAACTACAAGCATGTAGGTCACAGACATGCCTGCAGACTACTGCAGCTCATTAGTGACTATCAAAAGTGTACCTGAATAAGAAAGGCAAAAAAATTGCAGTCAGCTTTTTTTTTTTAATAAATTGTACAGATTCCCCTTTTGTTCACACAAACTAGCAATAAAAATATTTGTTTAGCTTCTTACTTGCTACCCAGCAGTCTTCTTTACATCTCATGTTTTTCCTCCTAATTTGCATAACTAAATAAATATAAAAGGAAACAGAAATCAAACAAATATTTACACATATTAGGTTGTACATTTATTTTAAATTAACCAGGATTTAAATTATTCTATTTTTAAAATAGGCAAATAGAGGTTAAGATATTTTAAATATCCAATATTATTGATATAATGATTCCATACCCTTAGACAGTAAATTGAAGTAATATGTAGATGCTTGGTTATAAATATGCTTGAATGTGGATTTAACATGAATACATACGATAAACTACAAATTGTTTAGAACTGGGATTGTACGTGGATGCTAGGTTTAACAACTTGCACTGTAAGTCCAGACAAAACTGTATCCACGAGACAGGGAGAAGAGCATTAACATATTTCTAAAGGCTTGAATTTTCCCAGGACCTCTGTGACCTAAATAATTGGAAAACTAATTGGAGGGTGTTTGGAACCATCAGAATTTGGCCTAGATAGCATCGTCTAGCCAACTCTAGAATGAGTCTTTGAGAGAATGAGGAAAAAAGATGATGTGGGCTGATTGAATAAAAAATAAAATTATTTCTCAACACCAGAAATTTCTTCCGCAATCCATTCATATTTCAGAGTGGAAAACTAAAGAATAGGAAAAACATGCTCCAGAAATAAACCCTTCTACCAATGCACAACTTGTGCTGTGCCCTCTGCCTTCAGTATATAGAATCATAGCTACAGGAGCCTTCTCGGTGATACAATTAATGCATGAGATGTTCTAAAGGAAACAAGAGTGCCTTTCCACTTGCCTTTCTGCCCTCAGTACATGGAAACCCAGTGATAGAAGCATCATGGGGACGAGACTTCTCCGTCCTTTCCCTATTCTATTCTGTTTCTACTTTTATATTGACAGCTTTGTTGTTGTTGTTGGTGTCAAACTCCAGTCCTTGAGCCTCAGTGTCTCTCTGTGCCTCAACACAAAAACATCACATAATTATGTCATTAGTGGGACACTGGTGAACTTGGATGAGGAGGTAATTCAGTCACTTGATTCATGTGTGTTCGACTTTGGACATCAAAAAGTTTCAGGGCATCTGCACTTGAGGACTGGAGTTTCAAACCCCGGTTTATGTCAACAGTGGATCAATCTTCTGATGGCTACTTGAAGAAAGATAATGCACCATTTTACTAAGTTGCAAATTATCTCAAACTGTTTTCTGAAACATGACAATGAGTTCACTATAGTTTGATGTTCTCCTATGTTGTGGAACAGGAGATTTACACCATGAATCCAACATATCTGCCACAACTGCATGTCTTCAATTATGGACAAAAATCTCTGAGAAATGTTTCCAAAACCTTGCCGTTTCCATGCCATAAAAAATGTATGCAATTCTTAAAGCAATAGAGGACCAAACCCAGGAACTAGATAGGTGTACCTTAAAACTGATAGATACGTGTAAATTATGGATTACAAATAGATTTAGTATCATGGTTCTCTGAACAATTGATATTTCTAATTTAAAATGTAAAATACGTTACCAAGTGTTTGTGTAAAAGAGAGCATGTTTTTTGTTATACGTTCCTATGCAATAACATTAACGTGTCATACTGTACGCGTAGTTTAGTTTTAAGTAAGAATGCATGTGTCAAAATAGATAGTCTTCATATTTAATCTATTTATGTTCTCATGTTCCAACTTGTTTCCCTGTTTTTAACTGGCTTTTTGTCCATGAAGGTGCTTCCAAATCTTTATTGTAGTGCCATAATTCTTGTACTATTATGAAACCACTTCCTAGCACAGTGGCTCAAAAATGATAACCTAAACTAGACCTCAGTTCAGCTCCAGGTGTCAGAGATAGTGTTATAAGTCATCTATCTACAAAGCAATGACTTGCTCTTTGATTATGTTCTCTATCTGCTGAGAACTGGAAACTTGGACCAATAAACACATAAAAACGTTGTGCAAACTATCCTGCCTTTGCCAGCAAGGCTTTTATAAAAAAGAACAAATGGTCATAGTCATGAAAATATTTTTCTGACCTCATAAGTGTGGCAGCACATACACCTGGAGTGTCTTTTCAAAGTGAGACAATCACCTTACAAAACAGCAGTTTACTATGAGGCTAACTAAAAACACAAGCTTATCAAATAACTCCAAAATGTTCAAGTATATTGTGTTTAATAAACATTTTTGTAATTTTCCAATTTCACAAGACTGTCATTTTAGATAAACCTTCCAACTTGAACTCTGGGACATTTCTTGTTGCAACCAAATATAAATAATAAGTATGTCCCTTTGTCTTACACATCGTTTATTTGTAGGACAATTATTGTAATTGATGTAATTAATTAAAATCTAAAGTGATATATAAGGTCAGAGTTTAGATACTAACAACATAGTCACAAAACTCTGGCATTCAAGTTGATTTTCTGTCTATAATAGGAGCTTCGTGTTTGGCATGCTGTGGCTAAAACTAGGCTCAGTGAGGGTACAGCCCAGATACTTGCTGTCATAGCAAACAGAATCCAACAGCCTCTTTCCGTTTTGATGTTTTTTGTATCAAGAAACCAAGGCATTCCATAATGTCATTATTTATTAAGCAAACATCTTGCCAAAACGGAAAAGCTCTGAATGTAACACCTTACTTACTGTTGCTATGGCGGCGCACAGTGTTGCAGCGGCTTCTCCAGCTTCCGGAATTAAGCCTAATTTGTTGCCCTTTGTGGGCACTTTTAGCACTAATTCAGTCCTAAATTCACAGCTGAATTACAGCTCAACCGAGCTGACAGACATCAGGGACAGTTCGGTAATTATAATATCTCAAAAACTTAAATCTGCTCTCAGACGCCAACGGCTCCTGAGGACAACGGAGTGGCGCAGCAGGATTCGGGAAGCAACGGGCAAGAGGAAACGATGTGCCCGAAAACAGAAGAGAGGAAAGCGGGCAGGTGCGCTGGCACAGTTAAAGGCTAGGAGACCGCCGATACCAACTCTCTTCCTGGCCAACGTCCGCTCACTGGATAACAAACTGGACTTGTTACGTCTGAGTGTTTTTACAGAGATGAGGAACTGTGCTGTTCTTTGCCTAGCAGAAACCTGGCTCAACAACAACATGCCACACTCAGCCTTCCAGATCGAAGGACTTCAGTTTTTCCGAGCGGACCGCGACCACCGGTTGGGTAAAACATGGGGAGGAGGACTCTGTGTGTACGTGAATGAAGGTTGGTGTACAAACTGTGGACCTGTGAAAAGCTCCCGCTCTGAGGCGATAGAGCTTATGACTGTGAAATGTCGGCTGTTTTATCTGCAACCAGGGGGTTAACAGCAGTGTTCGTCACCATTGTTTACATTTGACTGGGTGCAAATGCCAACGAAGCATCAAAGGAGCTATTTGACACCATTAGCTCGTTGCAAACAAAGCACCCGGAGGCGTTTTACGTGGTTGCGGGGGACTTTAACCACGTGAAACTGACGGACACTCTGCCAAGTTTTTACCAGCATGTCACCTTTCCTACACGCGGAGAAAATACTCTGGACTGTGTGTACAGCAACATCCGCGGTGCATACAGAGCTTTTCCTTGCCCCCATCTTGGCCTCTCTGACCACATCTCCATCCTAGTGGCGCCAGCATACCGCCCCCTGCTGAGACGTGTCAGGCCAACGAAGAAGACGATCACTGTGTGGCCCAGAGATGCGGCCTGTGTGCTCCAGGACTGTTTTCAGTGCACAGAATGGCAGATATTCAAAGAGGCAGCTACACATTGAAGGAGAGGTGGACCTGGAGGAATATACATCATCTGTCCTTGGTTTCATCTCCAAATGTGCTGGTGATGTCACCACAACCAGGATAATAACCTGCTATCCGAACCAGAAACCCTGGCTGAACTCTGAGGTAAGAGCTCTGCTGAAAGCTAGGGATGCTGCATTCAAGGCAGGTGAGGGATCAGCACTCAGAGAGGCCCGAAAAGGACTGACTGCGGGCATTACGAGGGCCAAAGCCACATACGCCCAGAAAATCCAGGGTCACTTCACCACCAATGACCCTCGGTGCATGTGGAGGGGCATTAAATACATCACGGACTACAACACCAAGGATGTACAATGCCCAAGAGACCCCTCCTTGCCAGATGCACTCAACCATTTATATGCCCGCCTTGAGCTCCCTGATGTCTCCCCCAGCACCAAACTTATACCACCACCTGGTGACACACCCATCAGTGTGACCATAGCAGATGTAAGGAAGACCCTTCAGTGTATCAACCCTCACAAAGCAGCAGGGCCCGACAACATCCCAGGGCGGGTACTGAGGGACTGTGCACACCAGCTGGCTGAGGTGCTGGCAGACATCTTTAACACCTCACTGTCATCTGTCCCCACCTGCTTAAAGACTGCCACGATTGTCCCCGTCCCCAAGTGCTCCACAGTGACAAGCCTGAATGACTATCGGCCCATAGCTTTAACCCCGGTAGTCATGAAGTGCTTCGAGAGGTTGGTCATGACCCACATCAAAGACGCCATCGATATCACTGTGGACCCCCACCAGTATGCCTACAGGAAAAAATCGGTGCACTGACGACGCCATTTCATCGGTGGTCCACACAGCCCTGACCCATCTGGAGAGGAGAAACTGTGAACTGGGTCCTGGACTTCCGGACCAATAGACCTGAGACTGTTAAGATCCACAACACCATCTCCTCCTCCATCATCCTCAGGGCAGGCTCACCACAGGGCTGCGTGTTGAGCCCCCTCCTGTTCACTCTGCTGATGTATGACTGCTCAGCGAGACACCCCAGCTGTCATATAGTTACGTTTGCGGATGACAAAGCAGTAGTGGGACGCATCACCAACAACGATGAGTCCAAATACAGAGAGGAGGCGGAAAACCTGGTGCAGTGGTGCAGAGAAAACAACCTCTGCATCAATGTGAAGAAGACCAAGGAGATGGTGGTGGATTTCAGAAGGGACAAGTATCCTCTCCTTCCCCTGTACATCGGAGGAGCAGCTGTTGAAGTGGTCTCCAGCTTCAGGTACCTGGGTGTGCACATATCCAACGATCTCACCTGGAATGCCAACACTTCACGTCTGGTCAAGAAGGCCCACCAGCGTCTCTACTTCCTGAGGAAGCTGCGGAGAGCTGGACTTGGAAGCTCCGTCCTGAGGAGTTTCTATCACTGTGCAGTGGAGAGCGTCATCTGCACCTGCATCACCTTGTGGCACGGCAGCTGTACTGCTGCTGAGAGGAAGGCTCTGCAGCGGGTGGTGAAAGCTGCACAAAGGACTGTAGGGAGCACGCTTCCCACCACCTCGGACCTCTACATGTCCCGATGCAGGGGACGGGCCCTCCGCATCCTGAAGGACTCCACCCATCCGGCTCATAGCCTGTTGCTGTTAGACTGCTGAACTCCAGCTGTCTCCTGTAGAGCACATTTATTTTTATTTATTTATTACATTTATTTAAATAATTTTTTTTCAATAATTTAATTTAAATGGCTTATAATTCCGGACCTGAGTCCTAATTTCATACCATCACATGTAACGTGAGATGGTATGACAATAAAAGTTCCTTGAATCCTTGAATCCTTAATTTTTTTCCCTGCCTGCTATTCTATTTTAGATTTGCTGCTGTGTTTGGGATCATTGACCTGTTGATGACCCAGTTTGGGACAAGTTTAAGCTGTCAGACAGATGGCCCCATGTTCGACTCTGAAATACTTTTGCATTCACCACCACCATCCATGACATTCGCTGTGATTTTATTCTGCTGATCTGCTTTATGTGGTTTTCTTCAAACATGGCACTGTACATAATGACTGAACATCCCTACTTTAGTCTAATCTGTGTAAAGGAAATTGTTCCTGAAGTCTTGTGGTTTATTTAGATGCAGCTTTGCAAATCAGTGTCTTGCTGCCATGTAGAGAAGATAGTTTCTTTCTAAACAATTCCAAACAAGCCATAAGGTAACTGTTGAGTATTTTTTAATTGTGCTATCATGTGTTTTAATATCAAGCAACCCGACTGAGGCCTGTATAAGCGGAGATGCTAAAAGTGGTTGGTTTCTTGTCATTTCTCTGCACACAGCACAATTTAAGTTTGAGATGCATGTGCTTGAAAATGAATCCTATGGACGATTGTCAGCTGTCCTAAATGTTTACCATTAGTGATTTTATTTTCACTGCATGGTGATTTAGTGCAGATTCTTTAGAAATAGCCTCATAACCTGTCCCAGATTGAAAGGCAGCCTTTACTTTCTCTGATTAATTTCCTTCTTGACACTGTGTTAATACACCTGTAAGACCTAGATCAGCAACCTGTCAAAACCTCTGCTTTCATAGGTGCAGACACACCTTGCTGCTAAATTGTTTCTTAAATCCTCTAAAAGCATAAAGTATAGACTTAGTTGGATTTGTTTTTGTTTTTTTACACATAGTGATTTTTGGCTTCGTTTATCTTTGATAACAACAGTTTGGAATTTATTATCTATTTGTTGAACTTCATGTCAAGATTTAAATATTTTTAGAACCAGAAAAACAACTACAAAATTTTTATTATGACCTAAAATGCAAAACCAGAGAATTGAAAATGGTTCTACTTCCTTCTTATCATATGTGCCATAAAAACAAAAGTATGTCCTAAATAAATGAATCGCAAATAAATAAACACAGCTAGCTTCTATTAATATAATAAATCAAAGCGTATACTGCAGTTCTGCATTCCTGATCAAAGTTTTTTAATATATCCAGCATGCAGGAGTTTGTCGTTTTTATCATAACTGTCAAACCTGTAGGGCATATGCAAAGTAGACCAGTGGACAGAGAGTGTCTTAGGTAAAAATAGGATGCATTACATCAGCTTGTCACAAGCACACGGGCTGGGGTTTCAGGCTGACTCATTCCAGCTGGTCAGTAATAAGACACCACTCACCGGCTTTCAATTTAAACACTCAAGCAGTGATGCAAACCTCAAATATCAGCATGCAACTCTAGTCATGTGCATTCTCTGTCATACTGCTTAAGACTTTGACAATTTGTTATTTTACCTTTTTTTTCCCCCCATCCTTAAAATAAATGTTTAACTTATGGTCATAGTAGTCAAACTAGTGTGATTACTTATGCATATGTGCAAAGCTTCCATAAGTGAAACAGCATCCATACTACAAAAAGTAAATATCACCCTCAGATCCCTTTGCAATACTCTGTTCAACAGCTCCTAGTGCCAATACGTAGGCCTACACCATCACACTACGACCACCATGCCTGACTGTTGGTGAAGCGTTCCATTTGTGTAGCGTTCCATTTGCAGGTATGTCTGTAATCTTTATTCCAGATTTAACAATATGGACGCCTTCCAAAAACGTCCTCTTTGGTCTTTCCAGTCCACAGTACACTATACCAAAGGTTTTGGAGATCCTCAAGATGCTTTATTGGCAGTCTAGGCCTACTTATTGGCAAATGTGAAATGGGGTTTTACATTGGGCTTTTTCATTGTTTTTCCTTATCAGTGTTGTTCCCCACTGACAAGGAAGATAACCAAATATATGTCAATAATTGTGTTTCGTATCTCTTCATTATTTTCATGCTTTTTCGAATCTTTTCGTCTACTTCATGTTTGTTACACATGGTCTGTTTATGTGATTTCCTGATATTACAGGTCTAGCCTGGGTGTGGCTAGTGAAAAAAAACCTCAGCTTTAAAAAAAAAAGGTTAGTTACAGTAAATTTGTGGTTTTAAAAGGAAGACAATTATGTTTTGACAGCTTCTCCTCTTAAAACATGAAATTATCATTTGAAAACTACAACAGTAACTGTATTTGCTCAGGTTATCATTGTCTGGGTTTAAAACTGATTAAAGATCCCAAATATTTAAGTGTGGAAGAAAAAAAAGAAAAAAACAAAATGAATCTGTAAAAAGGAAAACAAGACTTTTCCATAGCCCTGCACATTATCATCTTGTAAACTGATTTTATTTAAGACAGCTGCTGGTTGTAGCCCACCGCCATGTGATTTTTATACTTTAAAGCACTTATAGATAAGATTGGCTGCATAGTAAAAACAAAACAAAACATTTATCCTTCAGTAATCACATTTCAACTAACTGACTCATTCCTGCTTTAAAAATTCCAATGATCAAAGCTGATATTCAATTTAAAGGACTTTGTTTGCACAGGATCGTCATACTGTCCTGTCTGTCTTACAAAGACGAAGTGAAACTCTCAAAGGGTCAGGTGAGGCAAAACTGTTCCCTTTGACAATGAAGTTAATAGGTGGCAGGTGGATCCTCTTATCTTTCAAGACAACAGAGAAGCTTTCAAAAGCAGCAGTTACACAATAAAGGTTTTACATTTTGAACTCTTAACACTACTTTATGGGGTGAAATGATACAAATCTACTGGGGCAGTACCAAAGAGGCTGCTGCAAGCACCAAATATTCTGCTGGAAAATTGGAGCAGTTTACGATGAGGCTTAATAAAGCCATGGTTTATTTGTGTCAGCTGCTTTGACTAAACCTCAAGCCCTTTTTAAAGTGAAGGGATACCACGTTAGTACTCATCAACTTCCTTTGTGCATGTTTCCATAAAAAGGGTGTTTGACGAGTCAGCTATTAAAATACTAAATAACAAGAAATATATAATAATAATAATAATAATAATAATAATAATAATAATAATAATAATAATAATAATAATAATAATAATAATATTTTGCAGCACCACTTAAAATAATAATCTAAAAGACTTCTGGGGAAAACAACACCTTCTAAATATATATCTTCAAATCTCAGACAATGAAAATACATTTTTTAGGCTGAAGTAATGTAAATTTAATTAACTCGATTCTGACATTCTTGGAGTAAAGCAGGATGACAGCTGGCGGACGCCGTTAGTGTCAATGACAGTGAGAGAACTGAGTGAGAAGGAGATGACATCTGTCTGAAGCAAGCAAGTCTTCTCCTAAAGGGAAACATGGACACTTCTTGTAGAGGCTTAAAAAAAATTAAAAAAAAATAAATAGCATGCATAGGCATGATAAACTACTTGTCAACATGTCAAACAGTTTTTAATGCTAGAATTTTCCTACTCAGTTGCACATTCTAATCTGAGTATGCCACTTTATTTGTAATAACTGCACCATTCTTTGGTTTTTGTAATTGTGTCCTTAATGTACATATATAATTCTTAATTCTGTTTTTATACTTTTTTCTACCATTCTCGTGTGATCGTGACTGCTTCTGTTATCTGTCAGTTTGCTGCTGTTACAGCTGAATTTCCCTTTTGAGGAACAATTAAAGAATTCTAAGTTATTCGATTCTATTCTAATAAATCAACATTTGATTAAGTGGAGGCAGAGATTTGTTTAAAAATAATTTGAAGATTAAATTTGATTAAACTCTTGTTTTAGATGTTAAAAAGTTCACCATAAAGTTCAACAAAAAGTCTTATCTATATAGAAAAATCAAAATTTCTGTTCAGAATAAAGGCAAAAGACCCGTCTCACATGACAAAACAAAATGTCATACTTTGGCAGTAATCAGCACGAGTTTTTCAGTGACACTGGCAGAGAGGATATGGCCAGAAAGACTCTGGATGGGGCTTAATAAGTGTTGGTCACTTTATTCTGATGTGCATTCAACGTGAAATAAATTATTTATTGCATGACCCCCTTCTCTCTTCTCTTTTCTTTGAAAATAGTTTCCGACAACAAAGGTGCTCGAGGAGCACTTGATTTATTCAGCTCGACACTTGAACAACGGCAGAATTCTGCATCAGGGTTACATGATCAAACCTGTCAGATCAACTGCTCTGCAGCTGCAGTCCCTAGACAAAACCAGGAGACGGCACGTGAGCATTTATGCAGATTTGATTAAATACTGAACATAAAATATTGTCTCATCTAAGAGTTTGAATATTTTAATAAAAAGCAATCTATTGTATATTTGAATACTAATTGATTAACAGACTGTAATACTTCAAGTATACAAACTATGTAAATGTAAGTAATTTGCTTACATTTGAATTTAACCACGGAATTAATATTGAGAATGCTGTTTTAATATAAAATAAAAGTTCAAACACAGTTAATACATTTTTTCTATATAACTTTTTTAATCTCTTGTTCATAAACACCCTTAGAAAAGGCAGATGTGTGTTTAAAAGCAGTCTGTGATGCAATTCAGGTTTTATCAAGACTTGGTCAATAGGTTTGTTCCCTGTACTTCATTCAGCATACAATAGATACGCTAAAGTCATGCTTTTGGGGAAATCTTTTAATTTTCTGCAAGACAATCTCGTCCATGTCCTGTATATTTAATTCCATTTGATCAGCTTAAAGCACTTTTTTAAAAGCCTTAAAGTTAAGATACTAAAACAAAAAATATGCTATAATTTGAGGCTGTGTGTGTTCTTTAGAATCCTCATCCTGATATATTACTGCCTCATGTATGGACTACCCAGACAGGGCTAGCAGGGTGAACTGATGAGTTCTCACCATCCTTGCAGCCCAAGGTAAATAGAGACTTTGCGGACGGACATTCATGAGGGGATGTTCAAGTGTCAGCTCGAGGAATGCTTTGCTCTCTCTGTCTGTTTTTTTCCTCTCCAGGGTCTCGAAGAGCTGAAGTGCTGCATTTCCCTGGGTAAAGTCTTTCTTCAAAGTGATCTCTTCCAATGTGAGCACTGACAGTTTTCCGTGGGCCCTGATTTTATGTGAAGCAGAAATCCAGTGTGACTGACCAATAAGTTCAGTCTGTGTGTAGACTGTCATTAGCGACCAAGAAAACTGATTATTTACATAATGGTAACATATAATTGTTCTTTTCATTGCCACAAACTTTTCATAAACGTATTTAATTGTTTTCTGCTGTCTGTTCATATTCTAACGCTTTTTTCATTAGTTTGTTTTTATCGTTCTTCTCCTTTAGAGTTTCAGAGCAAAAACACCTTTCTACTGCCTAAAGTGTAAATTAATTTTTATAGAATTAAAGAATGAAAGAAAATGTCAGCCATCTGTGATAAACTGCTGCATGTAATCAATTCTGCCAGCAGTGAGAGGTCCAAACATAAAATTAACTTATTGTTGATTTTGTTTTGTAGTACTAAATCTATTGTTGAATATTATCCAATTCTATATAACATATTGATTTTTTAGTTGGCTTTTGCAAGGCAAGGCAAGGCAATTTTATTTGCATAGCACACTTTCAACAACAAGGTAATTCAAGGTGCCTTACATGATTAAGTGGTAAAATAAAAAATAGCAGTAAAACACAGACAAAGCATTTAAAGTAAAAACAGCAATAAAGCAAGAAGCACACATGGATTCATCAAAGCATTACAAAGTATAAAGTTTGTATTTGCAGCAAATTTGAATGAATGTTTTCACTCTTTTTGTGTAAACTGCATTTGTCTCTTAAATCCTATGCAAACCATAAATTAAAATTGATTTATAGTTGTTTTGCGGCCAATTTCTAAACCCCACAGTTTGTAAAGGTTTGAAAAGCCTATACTGATCTAAGCCATTTTAGCTGTTTCCACATCCATGATGCGAATCTCCGCTCCACCACATTCCAAAGGTGCTCTATTGAATTGAGATGTGGTGACTGTGGAGGCCATTTGAGTAAAGTGAACTCATTGTCATGTTCCAGAAACCAGACTGAGATGATTCGAACTTTATGACATGGCGCATTATCCTGCTGGAAGTAGCCATCAGAAGATGGGTACACTGTGGTCATAAAGGGATGGACATGGTGAGCAACAATACTGCTGTGGAGTTGCAACGATGCTCAATTGGTACTAAGGGGCCCAAAGTGTGCCGAGAAAATGTTCCCCACACCATTACACCACCACCAGGCAACATTTTTCCAATCTTCTATTGTCCAATTTTGGTGAGCCTGTGCAAATTGTAGCCTTAGTTTCCTGTTCTTACAGTAGCTGACAGGAGTGGCACCCAGTGTGGTCTTCTGCTGCTGTTGCCCATCTGCCTCAAGGTTCGACGTGTTGTGCATTCAGAGATGCTCTTCTGCATACCTTGGTTGTAACAAGTGATTATTTGAGTTACTGTTGCCTTTCTATCAGTTTGGGTTTTTTCAGCGTTTAAGACAATCTTGTGTGGTTGTGAAGAAATATTGACGAAACAATCTAGAAAAAAGTTTTAGGACCATTTTATCTCACTAATAAAACAGTAAAAAAATTAAAAAAAACTTTAGAACCTCAAATTCAATGATGTGTATGCGTGTGTGTGTGTGTGTGTGTGTATATATATATATATATATATATATATATATATATACACACTCCCCGCCGGTGACGGATGCACCTGCCTACTGGTGCGTCGGTGGTCAATCTGGACCTGGTGCGTGCCTGCCGGGGGGCGGTGTGTCGGTCGGCCGATGCACTTGGCCGATATCTTCCTTTGGTTGGTTGGGGCACCTCTTTTAGGGGTGCCAGGTTTGGGATTGTTGGGTGGTGCCTGCTCGGTGGCTCAGCGGGATACAGATCCAGCGTCTCTGCTTGTCGATCACCTGTTCTGTGCGCACTGTGCGTGGTCAGTTCATTGGCGGGTTGGACCGGCCCTGGCCTTTGTTGGATGCCTGATCTCGGCACTCTGCGATCAGGACTCGGGAGCTGGTACAACTTGGTGTCCAGGGGCTGGCTGAGCTTGCCCTGGGGATGCTGTCCATCCGCTGCGGCTATCGGTGGGGAGCCCCGACGTGGGGCAGGGGTGGGGCGCTGGGATGTTGGCGGTGGGGATTGGCCCAGGGTGGTGGTGGTGCGTGGCCGGCCGCAGCCCCTGCGGTGCCGGGGGCCCCTCGTCACCCGGTCCTTTGTCGGGTCTCTGCTGGGGGGTGGGCCGCCCATGGGGCCCGGCTCTCCCGGTCTCCCTGGCGCGGCTGGTTGCCGGTGGGGCCCGTGGGGTCGTCACTGCTGCCCCCCGGGCCCCTGCATAGTAGCCGCTGGACGTTTCCCGGGGATTCTACTTTGCTCCTCTCTTTGGGGATGCGGTCGGCCCCGCCCGGGTCCGCCTGGGGCTCTGGGGGTCCTTTGGACGTCTTGGCTCCAATCTCCTTCCTGTCTGCATTGATTCCTGGGAGACGGATTGATGCCTGCTCACACCAGCTATCGAACACTCTTATGGAGAAACCTTATATGCACCAGAATGCTAACACACACACATAGATGTGGGGTCTCTGGTGTTTACAGATATATTCTTAGGCTGAGGTTATCATTACTTGACCTTGATTAATCGGTACTATGAGTTTTTCTGTGACATTGTTGTTGTATTTTTATATCCATTCTTGTGTTATGTGGTTGTGTAGTTCTTAGTTCACGATGTTAGGTTTGTTTTGTCAATGTTCCTTTTTTGTGTTTTGTTTTTTCCCCTCTCTCTGCCGTCCTGTGGGTATGGAGGCAGACTTCAATGTTTCCTGTGTTTTCTTTGTTCCCTTTCCTCTCTTGTATTTTCAACTCACCCTCTCTCATGACTTTTTGTTTCCTACCTCTCTTCTTCATCTTCTTTCTTTTTTCCCCTTAATTTTCCATCTCCGTGTCCATAACATCAGGAAATAAAACCCCCAGCAATTCATAATAAAGATTTTTCACACATATATCAAGTGGAGGACTATAGCAAAAGCTGTACTGCTCCACTTGTGAAAGTAAATCTGTTGGGCTTCTACTTGGTACTCGGACACCAATTCTGAGCTCCACACTGCCAAACAGGACACGTAAAAAAAAAACAAAAAAACAAAAAAAACAAGCAGTTGGACAGTTGTGCCTAAAAAAGTGGCCAGAGTGTGTATATATATATATATATATATATATATATATATATATATGTATATATATATATATACACACACACACATACATGTCATAGAATTTGAGGTTCTAAAGTTTTTTTTTTTTAAACTGTTTTATTAGTGAGATAAAATGGTGCTAAAACTTTTTTCTAGATTGTTTCGTCAATATTTCTTCACAACCACACAAAATTGTCTTAAACGTTGAAAAAACCCAAACTGAAATGACCAGAATATAACTCTATAAGCTCACATTCACCACAGAGTAAATAACATCAACTCTGTCACAGTCTCTCATCCAGCACTTGTCAAAAAAAGATATACACAAACATTTCCATGTAAACTTCATGTTTCATGTAGCTAACATTTTCCATCAGTCATGAAAATTACAGCTGGACAACTAACAAAGGGAGCTGTGGAGCTGAAGCCAGGTGAGTACTACTTGTCCTGGGCACTCTATTAGTGGCAGCAGTTTAGCTTCAACCACAAGTGGAGTGGTTTGGAAAAGTCTAGGGTGGTTTTTCAGCTATTGGTTGGAGAAATGTTCAGTGTAGAGGCTGACGACAATCTGAAATGCTTACAAACATCATGCATAACCATAAAAGTCCCCTTTACTTAACAAAAAGCATAAAGAAAAATAAAGTCTACAAAAAAAAAGCTTTTGCTCTGTTGTAAAGATTAGATCACAACAGAAACCGGAGGAATGAATGCAATCTTAACAATGCACCTAAATGTCTTATTAAACACTCAAAGATGAGTTCAAAATGTGTGTAATGTTAAGTTTAACTTTACATGTTTTGCATTAAAACTGTAGAGTGATTACAAGAAAAGGGCTTCTGGAGCCCACATGATGATATTGTTATGACTTTGTCTTTCACTCATGTCTCTTCCAGAACTGAGTTGTGAGGTCTTATACAATTTTTTTCCCATTTAAATGATTGTGTTCTGATTACCTGTCAGCCAACAAACAAGATGTGGAGCTAAATGCATTCTACACTACCAGATGTACTGCAAAACATGTATTCCATGCACAGATACTACTCTTAATATTTATCTGTCTTCTTTTTCATTGGCTTTCACAATATTTATTATGTTGAGTGTATTATTAGAGAGGACTACATCCTTTTTTCTCTCATTTCCAAAAAGGCCAAAGCACTTTGGAAAAGACTTACATAAAATGAGAAAGCACTCAGGCACCTTAAATCTGGCATTGCTGCACAACCCACTGAGTCGCCTAAATTCTGTAACAGGAAACGTTTTGTTTGCCAGTATAGTCATCCTAAACAGAAAGTACACTTCTAGTCAATCCTAAAGCTCTAAACATGTAATTTAAAAAGGCTTGTACCGGGTTCTAAAAATAGTTAATTTTAACCTCCAAGTGTACAAAGCAAAAACAAAAATTACATATTGCCAGGCTTTTCTAAAAGCAGACTAAGCGAAAATAAAAAGGTTTGTCTTAATCTAAGTAAACCTTAAAATTTAGATAATTTATACTTATGTTTTACCATGACATTCAAATTGTTTTACAGTTTTTACAAATTTGTAGCCAATATCTTGGCTCCAATTTTTTTTAGGGCTATGAAAGGTCTGGTGCCAGAGGGCCATTCCGGTATTGGGCATGCCCAAGACAGATTACAATGCCCAAGTAAATGAAGTTGCAACCATGCAATGCATTGACCCAAGAAAACCAGCAAGTACAACCTTAAGTGACATTATGGTCTACACTTAATACTAGTCAGTGGCGGTCATGCACCAATTTGTCTTTTGGAGGCAGCCAATAAAAACAAATAAGAAGATGCACATGGTGTTGTGTTACTTTTATGCTAACTTGCACTCTACATGTACAATGTTTCTTTTTGCCGACACTTTTATCCAAAACAACTTACAAATGAGGAATATAAGTGTAAACTAGGTCAGGGTCATATAGTGTATGTAAGCACTGCAAGAAAGAAATGTTTCAACTGTAACCACTTTTTTTGCCTAGGACAGTGTTTCTCAAACTATGGGGCGAGCCCCACTAGTGGGGCGCAGAGGTATTGCAGGTGGGGCGTGACATCAACGGGATTTAAATAGTTTTTCCCCCCTAGATTCTGTAGTTGTGAATGTTTCACTGCACTGTAAATTAAATCAACCAACTCCCCCCTCTCACAAAATTAAACACACCCAAATAAATTAGCATTTGTGATCATAATTGTAAACAGAACCGGGACCTGGAACATCGGGATGGGAGTTTGACGTTGGAATATATCGCAGCAGAACAAAACGAGCTGAAATAGCCGCATTATCAGAGATTCCATCTACAAAATGGACAAATATCTAAAAAGATCAGGGAACGTTTCAGTCAGAGAAGTCACACGGTCAACCACGGAGGAAATACAGGGATGAGTATCTTTATTTGTTTTATTTTTTTATTTTGTATTTTTGAAAGCTTTGTAAATTTGATAAAACTACAACTTTTATTTTCTCCAACTGTGAGCTGAAGTTCTACATGTAGCAACTACTAACAGCATATATTTCTGAGCCGGTTTTATACCAGTGAGCAACCCCTTTTTCCAACTAATTTATACCCTTAAAAACTTGTAGACTAACTCGGCTATTTAAAGTGTAACAAAACCCCACAACAACTTTTTTTTGCTTCTAAACTGTATAAATGGGTCTTTACCAATGCAATCTTTCAGTTTCTGGGGATTTTTTTACATTTTGGTGTAAACTTGTTTAATTCTACACTTTTTGGTCTAAAACCGTCTTAGTTCTGCCCCCTTAGGATTGAACTACATTTGAATTTTGTGATTGGTGGAGAGCGGTACATCTTTACGTCACAGGCATTGACTATGTCACAGCAGCCATGGTCTCACAGACACGCCCCGTGGACCCGTGGCGAGTTTGGAGTTGGATTGGTTTTTTCAGGTTACCATTATTATCACATTAGCACTTAGTTAGCATAGCTAACATACTGTTTTGAACTGTTTTGAACGTAGGGGTAACGTTAGCCTATCTTAGCATTACCACTCAGAGACCGGACCCATCCTGTCTCTCTCTCCCTCAGCAGCAGCGGCAGCCTCGGGCAGTGCTGACTCAGCGCCCCGAGCCAGCGGCTCGAATTGATATGGCTCGCGGCCGCTGGGCTCCATAAAGCCTCCCTCTATCTCCGATATCGGCGGAGGAGATCCCCTGGCTCAGGGCGCCGAGCCAGCGCCGCCCGAGCTCGGTGATGCTGAGGCAGAGGGAGACAGGAGGAGTCTAGTCTCTGAGTGGTAATGCTAACATAGGCTAATGTTCAAAACAGATGAATGTTGATCAGATCGATCAGTTGCAAAACTGCCAACGGTCACTATCCATGTTTCAGTGTCACCGTAAGCTAGCTGTCACTGCCCTCCTGAACACACCCCCACGTTCCCCCCTCCGCTTTTCCCCCACACTTGGCCATACCCCTCCGTTCTTCCTGGCACCGCCCACTTTGTAGAATTTTACAAATGTTGTCTGGGGGCAGGGTTATGATTTTTCAGGGGGTTCAGTTACACTTTAAATAAATAAAACACTTTAAAGATCAGGCGTGGTTACCATTCTGTTGGGGCGATAAAAGCATGAGGGGTTTGTGTATGCTCCTTTGTCCAAAGTGGGGAATGATAAAAAAAGTTTGAGAAACACTGGCCTAGGAAGTTGCAAAGAAGTTCTGTTTGTAGCCTTTTCTTGAAGATAGTGAAGAAGGTTGCGGTGTGTGCAGAGCTGAGATGGGATCGGAGAGCAAAAAGAAGTGGTCACTGATCTTTTTTCCCATGGTACTACTGTTACTACATGTTACTAATGGTAGTTATGATGAAAACTTTGTGAGAAATATACACATGGAAGAGAATTATCAACATTTTGAGCAGCAGATTATGTTGGATTTTGGACATAAGACTTGTGGAGTAGCTATTTTAAAGGAGGACATTAACTTGGCCGTTGTGGATGTAAAAACAGTTTTTGTTTGAGATGGCTCAGTCCTGTGTTTGATGTGTTGCTTCCAACGGTGAGTTGAACATTATTTGCTTTCTGAGTTGTTTGACAAAAGCGTGTACTGTGTCTACAATTATGATTGTATCCTTGATTGGCATACATAATTGGAATCACAAGCAGGGGTGGGCTATGTTGAAATTCAGCCCTGGAGCAAGGAAGTTTCTTTAGTTCAAGTGGATTGTGGATGAAAAAATTACTTTTATGAATATCTCAAACTTTCATGCGCCGAGGTGATCTATTTTTGGAACCCCTGAGTGGTGGCTTAGGCGGGCTTCCTTTTAAACCAGAGGAGAGCTACTGATTTTTGGGAGGAGCTAGCAAGCAATATCAAAATAGTTAACAAGAAAACATGCTGGAATACTTCCAGATCTTTCAGAATCGAACCCAGAAGTGAGAGGTACTAATCAGGTGCAGCAGCACCAGTAGGACTTACACAGATCTTCTGTTAAGGAAGATGCCTCACTCAGGTACACAAGCAGATACACAGCAGGAACATGACAGTGGCTCAACCCCAGCTGCTTTTGGAGTAAAAAACAAATGTTCCTAACCTCTCTATGGCCAGCTCGCCCGTGAAAGAATCTCAGCTTTCAAACGATGTACAATATGTATATGTACATAGAAAGCGTGTCACAGAAGACAAACTCGGAAGTATGTAACATTTTGCCAACTGGACGTAACAACGCGAAGGGCTTAAATAAAAAGGAATAAGCCATGACCCCCACCCTTGGCTAAGTTCCCCTGGTGCCAGGTCTGGGCTCTGATCTGCTGAGACCCATTTTAGTTCATTTTTACTTCCCTTTTGGTATTAGAATGACATCTATTTAACAAATGTTGTCTAGTCTTTCTGCCATGAACACACATATATTAGTAGCAGAGGCATTGTCACAACTGGTGTGAGACAATAGTTTTTTATAAAACAGCAAATTGCTCATTTAAAACAAAGAAAATATTTGTGGTTACCATTAATAACTGTAAACATCGTTCTCCATGTGTATTCCTTGGAGAATGTAGACTCATCCTAACTGACATTTCATACCAACATTTTCAAATTTGGTATGTTCCTTGAAAGACAAATGTTGAAAGACAGAAGTTGAAAGTTTAACAGGATAGAACAGAGCAACTTTGCTGTGAGACCTCAAGTCCATCCATCCATTTTCTGTACCCGTCCATCCTAATGCATGGTTGCATTTTTTGCATCTACAGCAGTCAAGGGGCGAGAGGCGGAGTACACCCTGGACAGGTCGCCAGTCCATCGCAGTGATACCTCAAGTATTCCTGTAAAATGCTTTATGTCCTGCTTTCCAGAATTTCCAACTCGTGTTTGTACTTAAGTCACCAAAATAAAAACACTTAGACTTGTTCCCTAAACTCTTAACTTGGACTCCTGGTCTGAGACTCAAGTAAGTTTCATTAAATGTTTTTTATTAGCTTTTTAAATATTTTTTATTATTAGATTATTAGCTAGTGAGATTTGTGGATTGTGGGATGCTAATGAGTTCATGCTAGCTGCAGCTTCAAAATAATTACCACATGAATGCCTCTAAAAATGAATGCTATATTAAATTTATTTGGTTAATTTTAGAACAAAATAAACCCAATTTACCTCAACATTCTCCCCATGGATCTAGGATCTAAACCATCAACATCTAGCAGAAAATATAGTTTCCTTCTAAATGTCGTCTTACGCCTCTGTGTTTCATTTTTATAAACCTTACTGATAAGAAAAATATTTAACTCTAAGCATTTTTCCTGCAGTATCAATTTCCAGTGCTGTTGTTACCATGGTACCATTTACATATGTTGTATTCACTAAAATGCTTTTTTAAGTTTCTGACTGGCCACTCACCAGGCAGCGACAGACAATCCAAAGATCCAAACATCAAGCAATTTTTGTCATCAGCTGATTTGAGGGTGCATTTGTAAGAAGTACTAGTGTGGAAATATATATTCAGCTCACAAGACTGATTTTGTTTTTGAAGGAAAAATAATGTGTTCTCACTCGAACATGCAAAGAATATTTAGTCCAGGTTAATTTTGGCTAAGTTTCACATATTTGAAGCAGGATGCTAAAACTCCAAAATGCCTTTATTATTGCAGTTTGAAAATGTGTTTAAATATGTTCTGTCTATAATAATCTAGGTCATATTTGATCAGCTGAGTATTTTAGATTTTGAAGTGGGATAATTAAATGCCGCCACATTCCTTGAAATGACCCTTCACTAAGCAGTTAATAGAAAGCTGAAACGTGTTTGCCACCATGATCATGGTTTGCAAGCCATAAATCTATGGCATATTTTTCTACAGTTCTTACAAACTGTCTTGTCTGTCAGTTCATCGACGCTCATTACTTTTATAGGATTTCTAAAATGCAGTACTGCAGTACAACCAACTTACAGTTAGGAGGGGATTCTTCACTGCTTCTTTCGACAGAGAAAGTAAAGTCGTGGCAAATTTAAGGGTATTGTTTAAATATATATATATATATATATATATATATATATATATATATATATATATATATATATATATAAGTCAAAAGTTAAACCTTTAGTTTTTATCTTGACTGTAATAGCCCCATCGTATAATAATGTGAACCTGTCTGACATCCCCTCTTCCTTTGGTTAAACCAGTCTAAATAAAAACAGCCAAGGACACCCAAATGGATTTCAACGCAAGTCTCTTGTATGCATTTTTCTCACACACTTAAACCAGCATTAGGAAAAACATACTGGAACAACAACTAAATCTTATAAGTCAAGCCTCCTCTCAGGGTAATGGTAATTCCTATTATATGAAAAACTCAAACTTTATTAACCTTTTATTATTATTTTTGTGGCTTTCCCACATTTTTTTGTGAGAGCATTATCTAGGCAGCTCTGACATTTATGAAAAATAAATAGGGCAGAGCTCAGTGCTCAACTTATGACCTCTTTAAGCATCTGGGTAAGAAATATAGTAGCTAAACAGCCAGAGAGACCAAATATGGTCAAAAGCACATCAGTTATGTGTCTACAAACAACTTATAGCTCAGAAATATGTCTATGTCGAAGGTAATATTTGAAGAAATAATGAAAGTAATGTAAAGTATGACAAAGGGTTCACAATATGTTAAAAAAACATCCACTCTAAAGTAAAAAATCAAACAATAAAAGTGTTACCATTATTAAAGAGGAACTATTGCTTTAACATTAAATGGTTATTATAATGATTATTTCAGTGAAATAACTATCACTAAACTCAAAGTTCCATCTTTGGTAATACGTAATCAGAGTAGCATGATGACTCAAAGATTTTGACAACTCGAATGTTTGGATGCAAATTTGTGGTGTGGTGGCTGGACAGTCACTGATCAGGGACCAAAAGGAAAAATTAAAAAAACACCATAAGTAAGCGCTACAAGGTCTGAAAGACAACAGTACTTTAAGGCATAGAAGTTTTCACTAACTCATGAAGGCTCAAAATCTGATATTCTCAGAGATTTGAGGTGTATAACATGAAGTCAGATATGAGAAGATATTTATGTAAGGGATAATGCCCGACGAGGTGTCCATTATCAGAAATTAATGGTCGACGCGGAGGCGTGAACTGTCCTCCGCTTCGCGTCGAACGGTTGCTTCCGCGAAGTCCATTAATTTCTGATAATGGACACCTCGAAGCGCATTATCCCGCTTATACCATGGTCACTTTCGAAAGAAAGAAGCATTTAATCAAAAAATTATACTTTAATGTGTTTTAGAGTTAAAATCGTGAGGGTTTTTATTTTTATAAGTCGAGCGCACTATTTAATATCTCCTGTATACAGGCGTTGCCAAGCAACGTGGCCACAGCGAGCCGACCGCAGCAGTTCATCAGTGATGGGAAGTGAGATCGTGGCTTTACGTTACGTTATTACCATCCCAGTCTTCAAAGTTGTCAAACTCACCAAATAAGTTAAAAGAAATGATAAAATCACTCATGTTTTGTCTGTCTTGCTGTTGCGATGAGTCAACTGTGAAATAACGTTGAGTCTCCATTCCCATGGTTACCATCTAGCGTTTGAGCCAGCGCAATGATTTAGAACTGTCATCAGGTAATTTGACGGGACGCCTTTCCTAGGTGTACATTATCACTTTTTAACCTACACCCTCCACCCAATCAGAATCGAGTATTCACCCAGACCATGGTATAAACCAAAACTATTTTACCATAGGGCATGTTTTTTGTGTCATGAAGAATTATGGCTAGTTTGTACATATTAAAATGATTTTCTGTTTCCTTGATTAAAAATTGATCAAGTTTACATTTTACCTGCCAAGCCCTACATTGCCTAGCCTAGGCCTCTGTAACACAAGCTGAGCTACAAGGTTACAAAAACGCTGCAAACCCAGACTCCAGATACCTAGCAGAAAAGGCTCCATCCCAACCCATTTGACATTTTCAATTCATGAATAATTTTTTTTTTTTAATGGTTACTGTTTCCTAATCTTCCAGTCCAGTTGGGGAAAATAACCTTTAAAGCATTAAAACCAATGTATTTAAATAAGGATATTTTAATCTAACAGTGTTGAAATCTAAATGTAATACTTAAAAGTATTAGAAGTTCTATTTGCCCAGTTCTAAACATTTTCCTTCCAGAATCCTCCCGCGGCATTCCTCCTTCAGCCTTGCTGGATTCATTCTGCTCTGTTTAGCTTTTGGTGTAATGTGAGAAGCTTGTCAAAAATCAAAGTGAATCTTGACTCTATTCCCTGGGGTGAACATCTCCTCAGAAATGGAGTGGAGTAAATGGATTGCTGTTCAGATCACATCACCGTGCAACATTTGCTATGCGAATGAAGCAAAGTGCTCACAAAACTCGCTTCATTGACTCCATCAGCATCTCAGGTCAACAACACAAAAGGAGAGCCTATGACCTCCGGAAAAACTATATCTTGTTCTTAATGGCTAATTTTACATTAGAGTGTACGAAGCCAAACTGAAAATTGTCTGTGTGCTCTTTTGTGTTTCTGGAAATGAAACAGCGATAAGATCACCAGCCGCCATCTGGCTTGGTAATCAAAATTGGTGCTACAAAACAATGTCAGACATCATAATTACAATCATGTTCAAATTTGTCATGCTTTATTGCAACAAATTTCAACTAATAAAACAGTACTTGACAGAGAATCACTTGTGTTACGGATTCAGCTTTGAAGCAACAAACTTAGTCAATGCAAGATTTTTTTTATCAGAATAACTGCAATAATCAGTGTTTCTGTAAAATAAGAAGCTTCATTTTTTTTCTAACTAAGTTCTAACAGTTGGGTTAGGTTTGTACAATAGTGATATTATAGACAGTATAGAATCACTGAGCCAAAGCTGCACAAACCCCCTTATAGATTTAAAAACTCTGATCTAGAGTAAAAGGACATCTTACATAGAAGCCAAAGTAGAGCTAAAAGGCTAATTTTACAATGAAAGTTACTCCAATCAGTCAAAAGTGCAGCAGTTTAATCTACAGAACAAAAAAAATCACAATATGTATAAATATAAACCCAATCAACTTCCAAATGTCCACTCCTAAAACATTTACAAAATACCTTGGAGCAACTTAATGTACAAAATGCAACTGTTTGAATTCTTTAAAGACAGCTGGTGAAAATATTCCATTCCTGTTAAAAGCCAAATGTCCATATCATCAGAAGATAACAGAACCATTTTCTTCCTTACTAAGTGTTAATGTTATGAAGAGCTGCTATTTCCTTTTTTATGCAAACATTTATTCTGATTCGCATATGGTGTTCAAGTTCCACATCTGACTTTTGGAATCATGTTTCCCTGCATCCCACCAGTTTGCATTTCCAGCTGTGATAGCATTTGCTTTAAAAACACTAGAGATCCATGGAGAAATCATCAAATTTTCAGCTTAATCAGCCCTGACTGTTGATTTATCTGTCGGAAGCTTACAAATCAGATCTTTTTACGATTCATGAATGCAACATAATAAGAGCTACACGATTGTAACAAGATTGTTTGATGTAGATGCTGTTACTGAAGGAAGAAAAAAATTTAATTAGTATTAGTAACGTGTGTAAAATAGCCTGCATTTGTAATTGCAAAGCGCTTTTTCAGTCAGAGGACTACAAAGCGCTTTACACTACATTCCGTCATTCACCCATTCACACACGGATGGTGGCAAGCTACTACATTGTATCCACAGCTAACCTGGGGCACACTGACAGAGGCAAAGCTGCTGGACACAGGCGCCACCGTGCCCTCTGACCACCACCAGGAGGCAACAGGGTTAATTGTCTTGCCCAAGGACACAACGACCGAGAGCAGGGATTCGAACCAGCAACCCAGCGATTACAGGACAAATTCCTACCACTTGAGCCTCAGTCGTCCCCAGAGGTTGCACAAAAGGTGCAAGAAGCGATTTAAGGGGAAGTATTTTCTACATATTGAGGCATGTCTGCAGTCCATTTTGGCAACAAGACAGATAAAAAGTAAGGCTTTCAGCAGATAACAGGAAGGCTAAACATATTAGAACAAAGGTGGTCTGTTTTATCCTTTAATATGGATTATGGTGGATTTGGCCATGTAGGCAGTCATTGGGATACTGAGGTACAGTATGGGTATACATTCTAGGGAATAGACAATAAACTGCTGTTTGAGTAATGCTACCTTAACTAACTGCACTAATTGTTAGTGTAAGATGCTAAAGACGGTTTAAAATCCAAACTCAAAAATCATTCTTTAGTTTAGTGCACGAAAACCAGTGGGATAATTCCTCTGGTTCTAATAATAATTGCTCAGCCTAGAAAGGCTATAAAAACATTTGCTGTTTTTTTATCTTAAATTATGTTTCCTAAAACAGCAGGACCAAACTTTAAAAAAACGAATATCTCGGATTGGTCACAATATTCTGATCTTTGCATCTTTCCAAAATACCATATGCAAACAGCAATGGAAAATACAATAAAATCAAACAAAATCTAATTTGTCAAAAAAAATTCTCAACATTTCTCCTGTTCAGTTATGAAAGCACCATAGCAAAAAATAACGCAGTTTCTTGGAAAGTTTGAAAAGGATTATATAATTTAGTATAACAATAATTATTACATATATGTTTAAATTAAGAGACTGAGGTGGTCACAAATGACTCAAAATTATTTAAATCTCACACAGGAAGAAAAAGTATAGGTTTTCAGGAGAAAAATTACAGAGGGTTATTCCACCTCTTTCCTTCCTGTAGCTTTTTAAAATGCTGAGTTTTCAATTGACATTTTCGCAGCATTCGCAATAAAGGACAAATCATCATTTAATCATCAGCTCAACTTGAATTAAAAGACGGAATGTATGAATAAAATAGAACTGTAGCAAACTCCAATTACTAATTTAAAAACAAAACATTTCCACAGTATTTTTTTTCCTCGTGCATATAAAATCACTCTCAAAACAAGAGCAAAAAACACTGAACACAACATCAATACAGAACGTTTATAACATGAACCACGAGTCGCAGGAAGTAGAAATTCAAACACATAAGAGATGTAGTTATGTGCATTTCAGTTTAAAAAAGGTGTCTGAGTCTTATTGGAGGTGAAGGCAGACTGCATCAGCCTGAAGCCTGCATGAATGCATAAATAATGAAGTACTATATTTGCTTTTTCACATTTTGGAAACGTGGCTTATGCACTTATCTGGAGCAACATTGAAATTGAGCAAGCATCATGAATTTAACACCACAACACCTTAACAAGAACAGAAAAGCAAAGAGTGAATGTCGAACGCAGTCTGTTCTGAAAAAGAAAGACGTCAGATGATGTAGAACATTTTAAATCCAATTAAAAATGTCACAACTATGTTTTAGTTGTCAAAAGGTTTGAGCTATTTTGACCTTTTCAAAACTCTTTGGATGGTTCTTTACTGAAGAAGCTACATGCTCAGCCTGTTGTATAAATGCAAATTCAAGCAAAGTTAAGTGGAAGCTCATAAGTGTGGTAGAAAAAGGTGCACTCCTATAAAGGATACCAGGGCCCCCTAAAATAATTGTAAAACAAAGTCAATTTAGGAGTTCAGGGGAGATTTTCAAGTCCTGGACTCCTGATGTAGTCACTGCTCAGTCAGAGCCAATACCCATGGAAAATATTTTAATTTATCAAAAGGGATCTGAATTCTGAGATTTCAGTAGCAATACTTCATAATTATCAAAATTCCCAGAAATAAATTACTGAAATACTGTATATCACTCTGTGTGTGATCAATCTATATTTAATTTTTGTAGGCAGAAGAATTTGATCCTTTTTCACCCACATATGACTAAAGGAAACCAGATTATTTTTTATCTCTTTGCAGAGCAATCTTGGTCTGTGATGATCATTGAATCAGCTCTGCCTTTCAAGTCTCATGTAAAGAGGTTCCAATGAAACCTATACTGCAGCATAAAAACATTTAGGCATCAGGATCCTATTTCTATGTACCCAATAAGATGACCAAAAGATATGATGATCCAGATACATGATCATCTATAAACATGCACAAATAAATTATGGATACACATTTCAAAAATAACTCCTGAAAGCCATATTTGCATATAACATGAACAAGTGATTATAACTAAGCATTAAAAGCAGATGTAATGTATTTCAGTGTGTTATGGATTTACATAAAACATATCAATTGTACTCCTCAAAGAACCAATGTAAACATTCTTCAATTTCTTTGAGAAAAAAGGTAATGGTTTGTAGTGTGCTCATCTTAATAGTACAGTTAAAAAGCCATGTTATTACCAACAGTTGATGTAATGAAGTGTGAATTCTTTTATTCACCTTAATAAGGAATGTGGTGGGAAGTGGCATTGCTGTGGAATGGCTGAACAGGTTTAATACCACTAAAAATAAGGAGATTAAGGAGTCAACAGAACAAAACAGGGCAGCATTGGAAGGTTGAAGTAAATTAACAGATAAATCCCACTATTTTCAATCACAGTTGTTTGGTTATTCCTCCAGTCTACAACCTAAATATAATCGAAATCCAAAACGCACAACAATTGTTACGATAGTATTTGGCTTCAAATCAAGGAGGAGGTGGTTTGTAAGAAGTTTTAATCCAGCAGATCTGGGTTGCAATGTAAAATATCATTGTTGATTTTTGCCTTTTTTGTCATTGAGAAACTTACAACACTGCCCTTCAAATCCTGGCCACTTCCATCTTAATCAGACAGGAGCAACCAGTTAATTAAGTTTTCATCTGATTGTCCAAATATATGACTGGTAAGCAAGATATTAATGATGGGCATTAGGAAATATGATGGGAATTAATGAATTTCTGTACATTTTACAGCCTTACCATGTATGTATGTTATGTACATTTTCCCTCAACATACAGTGAACTATGTATTGTATCTAAATAGTTAGGAGATTATAAGTAATTTGATATTTTTCACACTTCAGAATATTTTGAAGGAATAGAGCCACTACAATACAATACTGGTATTGTATTTGATAATGGTATCCTTCTTGGGCAAAGCTACAGATCAATCCAGAGGTCGATAAGGCATGATTCTGTGTTGTAGTTATGTTTTGAAAGATTTTACAGAGGAAGTTTAAGCTTACACTAAAACGATGCACACTTATACTAAAACAATACATATTTGTCTCATAAGTTGTATGTAGGATGACATCAGGTAAATTGGGCCATCAGGTTAAAATTAGTCACTTAAGGTTTGAGCCTCTTGAAAACAAACAACTGTTTTGATTGGTCTATAGTTGCTGTAGTGGATGGGGCAATGCTTCACATCCAGCTTTGTGGAAATAACTGAGAGGTAAGTGGTCTGGCAGACCATTCCTGCTTAAAAATTATAAGGTTGATAAAAAAGTAAAAAAACAAATTTGATTTAAAAAAATGTTTAATACTACATATTGTGATTACTTTCACCTGGATAAACAGTGTTTTCATTGTTTTGCAAACTTTCATTAATTGAAAAGCATTTTTTAAATGGGTGGCTCAATTTATCTAAATGGATTGTGGGAAATTGGGCCACCCATTTCAGCTTAAATGAGCCATCTTCAGAATTTAATTTTGATGGCTCCTTTAGGCAAACAACAGTTAATATATGAATACATGTCAAATCATATACTAGATACATTTAACATATTATTTCTAATTGTGTAGATCCAGTGGCAGCATCATGCTGTGGGCTGTGTTACCAAGGAAGAAATGGTTTCCTATTCACACCACGGGTAAAAACCATCAACCTCATCTTGTGTTACATTCAGTGATTTGTGTCATCTGGCTAAACAACAGAGAACTTTCAGGAAGAAGGCTAAGTCTCCACCGTTTGTTTCACAAGTGAGGAACATGTTGGCTAAATTTCCACCAAGGCATACAGTCTAAAATGAAAGTAAAGACCAGAAGAAGCAAAGGAGCAAAGAAGGATGACCCCCCCTGCAAAGCATATAAGGTAGTTTATGGAGACCAAAGTGACCCAAAGTCCACTGAGGAGTGGATCAGCTGTGAGAACTGCACCGTCTGGTTCCATGAGTGTGGAGAAGAAAATGATATCTGTGAAGATGGTGGTCTTTTTGAAAATAGAACATAGCCTACAGTTGTTATGAAAAAGTTATCATAATTGATTCTGGCTGTTTTTTCATGTCAGTCTTGCTATTCATGGAATATTAGATCATCACTTGAATTTGTTTTTTTTAAAGAGTTTAAATGAAAGTTGATTGATTTATTGTTGAATTGTTTTTATCAGAAATGACCGGCTTACTTTGCATTTTAAATGGCTCAATTTAGCTGAAAGGGGTGGCCCAAACCCTGCTCAGCTTGAAATGTTCTGATAGGTCCTAAAGCTTTTGAAACATCAGTTTCAAAAGCTTTAGGACCTGAACAATTATAATTTATTAAATTAAGTCAACATATAAATGTTGAAAACAAACCATTTTAACAAAAACACAATTTAGCCTCACTCAGTGCTTTTTTTTGCAGTTTACCAATTGATTTTCCATAAAGTGGCCCAATTCAACTAATGTCACTCTTAGTAGATAAAGTATAAAAGAAGTAGCTCTTAAGCAGTCTTTAATGAGTTATCTAATAAAGATGTTGTTGGTCTGGCTGACAAAATTCAGTTTCAAAAGCATTAAAGAAACCCCCAACACTTTGTGTGTCAGAATGCGAAATGCTTGGTAGAAAATATAAACTGTGACATGATGACAGACAGGATACAAACAATTTGCATGTAGTGGTTCATAATTCAGTTTAAAGTCCTTTTATTTGCTTTTAAGGCTCTAAATTGACTAGCTCCCCTGTATTTGTCAAAGTCACTCTCCCTACCAGCCCTCTTGTGTGCTCAGGTTGGCTGAACTGCTCCTTGGTTACCCGGAAGTGCACATTAAATCTCGAGGCGAACGAGAATTTTCAGTATACACCCCTAAACTCTGGAATGAGCTTCCTCTTTCTGTCAAGCAGTCCACTTCTTAAATTGCTTTTAAAACTCATTTAAAAACATATTTGCTAGAATTAGCCAGAATTAGACAAGCATAAAATATGTAACATTTAGACTTGTCAAATTTGGATTGGAATGTTCTTAATTAGATATCTAAAACAAGTAGTGATTTGTGAAACTTACTCTGCTTGTTAAAACAAAAAAACAATAAGATTTTTTAATATTCCCAATAATATAATTAAAATTTAGGTTTATTCTCATTAACCCAATCAGTTGGATATATATTCACAGTTCTACTTAGGTAAATCTCAATCTCGTAAATAAATAAAAATTGATTTCATATATAAGCAATCACTCCAACTGTATAAATAACAGTGCCTGTTTGGTTAATAGTTAGCTGACCACATTACCAGGACCAAAAGCAGCAGTAAATGTTAGTGTTCTGGAATAAATATATATCAGATCAGTAAAAATAAACAAATATCCAGTATTGGAACGTCTAAGATTCAGAACCCAAATTCTCTTCCAACAATAATCTTTTTTGCTCTGTCGAGCATTCAGCTCATAGTTCTTTAACTATACAGTTCTGTAAGTGACTGGATTTGAAATTGAACTTGTCAGGAGAAAATTTAAAAAAAAGTTGGTAGGGGATTATCCTTAAAGCCTTAAACAGAGGTATTAGGAGACACACACAGGAAAAAAGCCCTGATCATGCTTTTTGCATTTTTCTGCTCTGACTCCATGTCTGCAGCATTTTCGGAGCATCAGTCTTGTGTCTGAGGTTTTTTGTTTTTTTGTCTGCATCTGCCAGCACAGCCTTAACTCCTAAGCCTACACCCGACCAAAACACCTCTCACTTTCACTCAAATTTAATTCTAGGATTAAATGTGTAACTGGGGTTAAGATTGGATTCCTATTTCAAAAAAGCAATAAACCACCTCTTATTCTCGATGTGATTGAGTATATGTTTATTAAAATTATTATTTACATAAATCAGCCGGACATTTGTTTAATTTATAACGTTTTCCTGAAGACTTGATCTTGAGCTAATTTGTGAAATAAATAAATAAAAATATTGGGATCTATAACATGAATATAATATTTGTGACGCAGATTAACTTTTTAAGAAGAAGTATTTAATATATCAAACGTTTACCAATAATTGGAGAAGTAACATACTGTAATAATCTGTAAAAGAAATATGTAACAAAAAGTGCCTCAGATGACTAAAATTAAACGTGTACTCTTGTTTACCTCTACTTTAATGCTGCCTCTCATCACTGTTCTCTGCATCTGCCTTTTCTGGCCTTCAATTTCATTTGCGCTCAAATCTACCTCTCTATTTTTTTGCCTTTCAATAAATTTTGATGCCCTCTGTAGGTTTTCCTAGCAGCTTTCACTTTAAAACAAAGCTACACTTTGTAATGTTCCCTCTCTAAAAGCCGGAGTTACATCTATCTTTTGTATTTTTCACAGGCTCTTTCTGGTTTTCTCTTTTTCAAGGCTCTTTTGTCATCATTGAACCAAACAACTCCATAATGTTTGTCAATAATATCCCTGATACTCGTATATTTTTTTTATTTTACCTCCACACCATTTCGCTGAAATTGCAGCTGGCGATGTTTTCACATTTAATAAGATTAATAAATTACTGTAGTGAGAACATAAAAACATACAGAAAAAAAACAGAAGCCGAAACCCTGATTCGGAGAGCCAGAACACCTGAAAATGGTGAAAGTGCGAACCATAAAGTAAAAATCTACCTTTCAAAACATAATTTTAAAACTGATTTAAATTAAATAAATATAGCCTTTTTAGTTGCATCCCTCCAAAATTAACATTAACTTCCATATAAGAGGCCACAAAACATGTACAATACTACAGGCTTCATTTACCTTAACTAAAATCTGTATACATGATTCAACAACAAGAAACAGACCAGGGAAAAATAAGATCCACTGGAGACCTCCAGGGTGAAAACAACTGCTTACCAAAAAGAACACAAAAGCAGGTCTCACATTTGATGATCCATAGGACTTATGGGAAACTATTCTGTTGACAGATGAGACAAAGTGGAGCTTTTCGGAAGGTGTGCATTCTGTAACTCGCATTAAACACATATATCATGCTGACAGTCAAACACGGTGGTAGGGTCTGAAATCTCTTTGGCACTCTCGGATCTGAATGACTTCTTATAGTTGATAGAACTATCAACTCCTTAAAAAATGTATTATATGAGCTATACCAACACTTAATTTCCCTCTGGGATCAATATAGTATTTTTGAAATCAATTAAATAGTACAATGAGTTCTGCTCCCAGAAAATAGTTAAAGTGAATGTCGAACCTTTAGTTAGTGACTTTAAGATCAAGTGCACTTGGGTTACTCAGCAGGACAATCCCAAAACAGTGAGGTATTAAGGTTTTAGACTGGCCTAGTCAAAGTCTGGACTTAAATCTCATGGAAATGCTGGATACATGCACAAAAACCCTTCATGTTGACTAAATTAAAACAGATCTGCAAAACAGATATAGCAAAACTGCTCCATAGCAATGCAAAGACTTGATAGCAGTTATTGCCACCAAGCACAGCAAAATGAATCACTTTCTCACATAGATGGTAAATGGCCTGTACTTGTATAGCGCCTTATCTAGTCCTGAGGACCCCAAAGAGCTTCACATTACATTCAGTCATTCACCCATTCACGCACACATTCACACACTAGTGATGGTAAGCCACATTGTTACCACAGCTGCCCCATAGGTCCATATTGGTTTGATAGCATATTTTCCTTATATGAAATCATTTGAAAACTCTCTTTGGTATTTGATAAGCCTAGACTGATCATAATTTGATTACCTAAAATATTTTATAGTGACAAAATATAAGAAATCTGTAAGGGGAAAAAATCCTTTTCACAGCACTGTACACAACACCTGAAAAATAACTGCCAACAAATACTGCATTCCAAACAAGCCTTTGCTAAATTAGTATTGACGCACATCGATACTTTAATGATGTATGTTTTGCATATTGTGTTTTAGTCCAACTATTTACCCAATAAAACAGGGAATGAGAGCTTTCTACAGTGAACATCTGCATTCTTCCATTTCACTTCTGACAGCAGTTCAAGCAGTTATAACGCGGATCATTCATGCGTTGGACCATATGTTTTGGCATCAGGCTTGACTACTTGATAATTGTGTTTACATGTTGCAAGTATTGGAGCATAAGATATATTACTTTTATCACTTATGGCTGGGTCATTTAAGTCGCATCTGTATACATTAGTTCTGAAAACATTTATGAAAATATTGTCTGAAAGTATGTTTATAAAAGTGTCTTAGTTTTGTTGCGGCTTTTTACTAGTGCTGCAGTTGCTCACCCATGTTTTGCACATTTCATCCGCAGTGCTGCAATGAATATGTAATGGCTGTAAATGGCTGCATGCAGGGTATTAAGGCTTTCTGAAATGTTCTGTTTATATTTCTATGTCTTAAAGTCCCAGTTATGCCTCAAAATGGAATTACATAAAAAAAAGGGAAAAAAAATCCATCATAATTTTTTGCAGTTTTTCTAATACATTACATTATGTTTTACTCTGATTCAGATTCGTTATACCAGACTTTGAGTGTGGCTTGTTGAGGCACCATTCAGAGGCCAATCTGACAGCCAATGAATGGAGCTAATTACCCCTATTCAGCTGCTCCAACACAGACAACAGAGGACCAGGGAGATAATTTAACATTTTGACTCTGCTCAACAACATGCAGATCGCATCTTTTGCATGTGAAGTTATAGTGAACGTGTTTGTTTCTCTAAACAGCATATTACCGCTGGTATCTCAAGCTAAGATTGGAAAAAAACGATTTTACACATTTATAAATCCTCAAAGGACACTTTTAAATTATGCTCTCGGTTTGATTAGGTTCTGATTTTGGCCAGTGACTCCAGGGGGGTATTAATCCTTTCTTCAAGCATAACATATTCAAGCCATTTCAAATATGATAGAAAGAGGAAGCTGTTACTTATCTCCCTAAAAAGATATCAAAGATGTTTAGCCATGCAACATGGTGATCGTGGGAGCCTGTACTCCACTCACCGCTGTGCACCTTGTAGTACATCTTAAATATTTTAGCTGAGTTAAATGATGTACTGCACATGTTGTGTTTACTATTTTTTTTTTTAGCATTTTTGATCTTTTTTATGTTTCTATAAAGCGTTAAAGAAGATCAGAGGTTTCCTGATCACAGTTCTGAAACTTTGTTGTCACTTATACAATGTTTTAATCACACGTTTTTCATGTTAGTGTTCTTGAGAAGTCTGAGCATTTTCAGATGTCCCAAACAATCAGATTAAAGCTGCAGTCCGGAGAATATATTTATGTATCAAAGTTTTATAAATCTTTAAAATGATAGTGGGGTTCAATACTATGATAAAAGGTTAGTGCTCCACAACATTTGTTGTTCTTCCTAAGTCCCCCCTTCCTCCTATAGACCGCCATTCATTTCACACCGAGCGGCAAATTTTTTTAGCCAATAGAATTCAAGTTTCCGCCTTGTCAGCTGTCAATCAACTTACATGTGCATCGCGCAAACCTGTGAGGATGGGGCCAGGCGCACAGGCCGCTCGTCTTTACAGCTGTCATATTGGAAGAGAGCGTCAGTCATGGAGAAGTCGCTCACCTCTGAAATGTCCATAACAAAATACAATCGGGTGATGATCGCTAGCGCTTGCTGTTTTCCTCTTGACCCGCTGTGATACCACAGGTGATGCGCATGCACAATTGTTGAGGTGGGGCTAGAGAGAGCGAGAGGAGGGGGGGATGTTTTGGGAGGGGCCTTGGTAGTGGAATTCAAAAAATCTCTCTCTCCCTCAAATACTCAAGATAACAGCTTTAAGAATTCTTAGGAAAAAAATAATTTATACAAGTTTTCTCCCTGTCTTTGCACCTTTTACAGAATTCCAGTTTGCCTTTGATGTTTTTCTTAGACAGAAGTGCCTTCCCTGCTTTTCTTCCTACAACCTGATTGTTGTCCAAAAGCCTTCAACTTACTGTGTATCCAAATATTCTTACATCCACCTGCTGCCAATGTTGAGCAAGCTCTACACTAGAGGTAACATCATTCCACAGCAAACTACTCAGAAGGAAACAGTATTGGTGCTTGTTGATCAATCTTGGACATCTTAAATCCTTCTTCATTGCAACTGCACCTCTCACTTTGAAGTCCTGGAGAATGTGGAAAACTGTTAGTGGAGGGACAGTGTTAGTAGAACAGCTTTCTTATGAGGACATGATCAGCCATTTTCAGTCATAGATCCTACACCTCCATGTTAGACTTGCTCCCTCACTATTTTGTTTATAAACCTTGACTGAAACATTTTACTACTCATTGGCTTTTTACCATTGTGTAACCTTTTTTTTATTGTTTTATCGCGATTATGGATTTTTCTATTGTTATGCAGCATGTTATATTTTATATAAAAAAAGCAATTTTACAAATAAACTTCATGATTCAAAATGAGCTTTTTTGTTACAAAAAAGCCAACAAAATACAATGACTCAGGTCATTTTTAAGGAAATATCTTTTTTACTCATACTTGTTGAAATGTGGAAAGATTGTGGCAAGGCGACTTTATTTGTATAGCAAACATTCAACAACAAGGCAATTCAAGGTGCTTTTAGTGATTAGGGGATAAAATGCCATAAAGAAAAACTAAAATATGAATTCATTCAAAACAATCTTTAAATACAATCTTATTCCTTAAATACGTTTGACAAAATGTCCTATTATTTTAAGTATTCCACATTCAATTTCTGATGCATTGTAGTGGATTTCATGACTGATTTCTCTACTGCTTAATGATAAATTGATGCTAAGAGTATTAGTATACATTCTGTGTATTACAGGCACAGATAACAATCATAACTACAAAGACTCTAATCGGGTTTAATGAACAAAAACAGTTTTTCCAGAGAGCTGTGATCAGATTTTAAAAAAAGTAGTGGGAGGAAAATTACAGCGTTATTGTTGATGTTAATCTAAAAAACATAAAAGGGGGCTTTTAGATCTGTATGTGTTTATAATTTCTCAGAACAATACACCGTATTTTATTTCACTTTTCTCTCCATTTACATTTCAGAAGGCTGAGTTCACAGAACAAATGCTGGTGATTGCTACATGCACTTTTACATAATTGTTCAAGCTGGTAAGATACACAAATTAAGTACAAACGATGAAACAAACTGCTTCTTCAATATCTATATTTAATTACATTATAAACATGAGTGATGGTAAATACGGCAAATAAATGTAAACCTGCAAACCGGCAAGCTTTGGTTATGTGTTACTAAGAAAATTGTTTTGGCTTTCAGTGAGTGTCACTAAATCATTACCTTTTTCACTACTGCTAGAAGTTTACTGTCTGTATGCTTATCATCACATCATTAAAAGGACAAACAATAGAAGTATGGTAAAATTGTAGAACTTTGATGCAAAAAGAAACCCAACAGCCTTGAGAGTAGAATCAATCCATTCATAGGTAGAGTTGGAGCCTAGCTTGGTCTCATTTCTCTCATACGTGCAGTGCCTCTGACAGACTGCTAACCCAGGACTGCTAGTCTTAATGAGAATGTCTCTGCAGCCTACTTGCTTTCTGTTGGGACACATTATTGTTTTGCCATGAGCATGCACCTTTCGCTGCTCAGGGAAATAACCACACTCTTGGTGATTGGAGCGATAATAATGGTCACTCAGAGAATGGCACAGACAGGATCTTACTACATACGACCGTGGCTCATGTGGTGGGAATTTGTCCCGTAATGCTGGTTCGAATCCCAGCTTCTGTCCTTGAGGAAGATACTGCACCTGGCTGCTTGTGATGGTCAGAGGGCCAGGTGGCGCCTGTGTTCGTCAGACTCGCTTGTGTGCCCCAGCTAATGGGGATACAATGTAGTAGCTTGCCCCTATGAGCGTGTGAATTTGTGTGTTTGGGGTTGCATGACTGAACATACAAATTTACCACAATGAAAAATCAGACGATGCCAGTAGCTACATTTGCTACTGCGGAGCCGATTCTCTCAGATTTCAAGAAAAAGTGATCAATCTCAGTTAATTTAAATCTTTTTTTTGTTGGTTTCCATTATTCATGCTGTCTAAATAAAGTGTAGAAGGAAGAAAAAAGTGAAGTACCTGGATTGTACAAGATTTGCACATAAAAAATCTGTAAAAACATTGTAAAATTAATTTGGCAGTTCAGTTTGTCCTTTTCAATGGGAAGAATTTAAGCTTGGTTTGCCACTTTAAAAAAAATCCATTAAGCCAATCGATTGCAAAAACTTTAGGTAAGAATAAGGTACTTTGTTGTTTTTAAATTGATTTCAAATTAATTGCACCTACTGAGACCAAAGACTTTTTCTTTCCAAGCAAAAAGAAAACATTTCTAAAGGCTGGATTTTCAAATGCCAACAGTCTTATGAAACCTCACTCTGCTGATGGTTATCTTTGTGATCCTTGATTTTTGTTGATGTCACTTTTTCTCTTTCATTCATCAAAAGGTTAAAAATATAGTTAATAGAGGTGAAACGGTACATGTGGCTGTCTTCAGATTTTTCGGTACTGCACAGTGGCGTACCGAGTTTCCACACGGAAGTCTAACTGTGTTGCCCTTTAACCAGCAACTGTAAACGAACAGCACAGCCAAGCCTTCTTCTTGCAGATGTTAAGGCCAGCAACTCTTTTAATTGAGAGCCGGTGATTGAATGCCCGCTTCTGTCGTCAAAGCCCCCAGTTTGGGAACATGTCGGCTGGAAATCTGGAGTGTAATAATGTGAGTTAAAAATATTTCTTCCATAAATTAGTCAGTGACATTCATGTTGTTTTGCAACAGCAGCTGGAAGCTGAACGGAGGGAGCACCGCTACCCCCACCACAGTGTCCCATACAGTGTTTCCCACACATAGATGAATCTGTGGCGGTGCGCCACAGATTAAACTCCGACCACCACAGATTCAACATCGACCCCCCAAAAAAATAACTCAACACCGACTGTCACATATTGCGTTTCGTTTTTGTTTTTTACGCTATTTAAAACACACAGGGTATTCGTTCAGCTGCATTTCCTTTCCCTGCTCTCTCTTCGAGAGGAGACGGCTGGCGAAAGGTTGGTATCTCGTGAACACTTAACACACAATCACAGATTAAAAAGTGCTATAAAATATTTTATATTCTGAATACAATAGTTTCAGTGTGTTGATGTTACTGTAGGTCCCGACCCTTAGCAAACAATTTATTGCGCCTTCTTTAGAAAGTTAACGATAATCGCAAGTTTGCAGTGAAATGTAGGCTAGCCTAGTTGAGTTGTCGAGGTCAAAACACTATATGTAGTAGCTGTGAATCAAATAAACGTATTATAAATAATGTTATGTCGTTTCTTTACTCTTACACTGAATGTTTGCTGCTTCAATCCAGATGAGTATTGAGAAGTATTTTCCGCGACTAAAAAAGGCACGTGTTGAGGATGAGGTATCAGTCTGAAACAGAGCTTATAAGTCCGACCAGTGTAATTAGTTATGTTATTAATTAACCTTACCCTACAAGTAGGCTTTTTTTTTGGTACGGTGTGTGTGTATAGGGTGTATGTGTGTATATTGTTGTATAGGGTGTTAAAATTAATGTAATAAAGTCTGTGTAACCAATTAACCCCCCCCCCATCCAACCACCACACATTGCTTTCAAATCTGTGGGAAACAATTCCATATAAATACTAAAATAACATTATTTATCTAATATCCACGCATGAGAAAGGTAATAAAAGGCCAAACAAAAACATAACCCGGCCAACAACGCCAAATGTTGCTGTACCACGATAAAATGGCAGACTCAGAATAAAGGTAACAGTATTTGTTTTTTCCCAGTATTTCAAGTAACTATTCCTGGTACTGCATCACCTCATTTTACAAGGGCTATTCTGCTCAAGACCTGATTTTACCCACTGCACAGCAAACACCTTCAAATCATTGCCACTGCAATCAGCCCAATAAAGCACCACAAGTAGACTCTGTTCATGCCAAAACCAAAACACTGCAAACGATCAGGTCAAGTGCAAAATATTCCCTTAATTAATTAGCCGTGACAATAAAGCCAAGGTAGCAGAGAAAGTGACCCAGCACAAGCAACAAATATATAGTCATATAATCATTAGTCCGGCTTTCCAAGCATTCTCAGCTGATCTAATACAAATGAGCCATATAAGGCGAAGCGTACTTACAAAAGAAAAACAAACTCGCAAACAAGGACAGCAGGCAACAAAAAATCACTGTAAAAACAAAAATACAAAACTGCCACCACAAGCTACACAATTTACAAACCAACATTTAATATATACGCTAAAAACGAACGTAAAAACATTGTATCAGCGCGTCGTCAACTCCCTGACGCACCCCCCCCTTTCAGTCAGCTCGTCATCAGGTCATCTGACACTAAAACTCCATGTGATCCTATCATCAGATCACACCATAAAATCAATATTCATCCTACATTAAAATGGCTACACGATATGAAAATGGACTTACCAAACACATCGCCACCCAAACACACACTACATGAGGCCAGCCAATGCTCTGGCCTCCCACAGGAAACTGGCACATCTCTGCCAAACAGCCAGCTCCTATGTAAAGGAATTTTGCCGGCGGGGTCACAGCAACACCTGCTACAACATGAAACAAAGAGAAACTCTGTGTTTAGAAACCGAGGCTCCTCGCTAAAAAGGAACTCTGCAGCGGTGATTTAACCCTTAGACTAGCAGTGCGCTGTAATGTCTTTCACCTCACCTGTTTAACTCATGCAACATCCTGTCAACTGTCTGAGGTAACAGCTCAACTCCCGATTAACTTGTTACCACTGCTGACACAGGCAGTAGGGAAGTCTAAAATATTAATTTCATATCCCAGATTGTCTTGAGTTTGACAGAAAGCCAAAGTTATTGATGTTTCAGAAAAAGAAAATATTTAAACGACTATGACATTTTATATTTTATTATTTATATTTTTATGTTATCCAAAAACTATTTCTTGGAATCTTTCCTGCGTGTACTGTTTGATTTTAAATGTCATTACACAAATTCTTTTTTCAATTTGTTACCTGACTGTACCGAAAACTAATCAAACCGTGAAATTGAACCAAGGTACGTACAGAACCGAGATGTTTGGTATACTGTTACACCCCTAATTGATAAGTTCTGTTAGTTAAGATTTTGTCAATTTCTACAGATCTTAAAGTGCAGAATGCCAAGGTTTTGATGTTGAGTTTTTGTTGAATTTCCTTTATAAGCCGCCCCAGAAATGAGCTTTAACATCATAAGAGGACCCAGAATTTCCTAAACTTACAGTGGGGCAAAAAGTATTTGGCAGCCACTGATTGTACATGTTGTACCACTAAAATAGATGAGAGAGGTCTGTAATTTTCATCATAGGTACACCTCAAATGTGAAACACGGAACGTAAAAAAAAAATCCAGAAAAATCATGTTGTATCATTTTGTAAAAAATTTATTTGTATAATGGTGAAGAAAATAAGCATTTATCACCTACAACCAAGGAAGAATTCTGGCCCTCACAGACCTGTTACTCCTTTTTTAAGAAGCTCTTCTATCCTCCACCCGTTACCTGTATTAATGGCATCTGTTTGAACTCGTCAGACTATAACTTCCACCATGGCCAAGACCAGAGAGATGTCCAAGGACACCAGGGACAAGATTTTACTCCTGAACAAAACTGGGATGAGCCAATCTACAATAAGCAAGCAGCTTGGTGAGAAGAGATAAACTGTTCGAGCAATTACTTAAAAAAATTGAATAAATATACAAGATCACTGACAGTCTCCCTCGACCTGGGCTCAATGCAAGATCTCACCACACATGATCTTGAGAACGGTGAGGACACAGCCCAGAACTACACATGGGGAACTGGTCGATGACCTGAAGAGAGTTGGGACCACAGTAACAAAGCTTACTGTTACCACTGCTTTTCACCGGCGCGTAAGTGGCGCGTAGGGTAATAGAAGCTTTTACTCGCAAATTCAGCAGCACATCGCTTCCTGTGCGTTTCGTATTACTCACGAAAGCGTTCCACCCAGTTCCATCCAGTTGATCCCGGGAGATCACGAAATCACAAAAGATTTGCAATTGCATAACTTAAAGGGTAGAGTGCAGGGGAAAAATATAATTCTATGTAAATAAGTATCATAAACTCACCATCCACTCCCCAAACTGCAGATATTGCTCTCCATGCCTTCTCCTTTTTTATGTTGTCCTTGAAAAAATGATCACTGGTATCATATAAACTGGGTGATTCTCCACTTTCAAGGACTTAATTCTAGACGTCCATGATAAAAACCAACAAATTAGACCCATAGACAGACTGACTTCAACCCTGGTGTCACAGGTGATGATGTTTTGTTTCGTAGTTAAGCAGATAAAAATCTGCACATCTTTTATTTTGAAATTTCTGGCTATTTCACATTGCTTCCATGCCTGATTTCCTGGGTGGTCCTATCTAAACTGCTAAGATTGGCGCGTTTTAGAAGCATAGCGTGTACAAAAATAGACAAGTGTTCTAAGACGCAACCGATTCGCGCTGCTTTGTGCCCAGTGGAAATGGTCCCATTGACTTTAATGCCAGTTATCAGTTGCGTATTACGCTTTGCAGATGTTACAAGCTGCTTTTGCATCCAGTGGAAAGCAAGGGTTAGTAACACCATGTTGTCATGGATTAAAATCCGGCAGTCTTCCTGCTTGGGCCAACACATCTGGATGATCCAGATGAGGATTGGCAGAGTGTCATGTGGTCAGATGAGACCATAATAGAACTCTTTGAAATAAACTCCACTCACCGTGTTTGGAGGGGGAAGGATGCTGAGTTGCAACCTAACAACACCATACCCACTGTGAAGCATGGAGGTGGAAACATTATGCTTTGGGCCTGCTTTTCTGCAAAGGGGACAGGATGACTGATCCATATTAAGGAAAGGAAGAATGGGGCCATCTAGCATGAGTTTTTTTTTGTGCAAAATCCTCCTTTCATCAGTGAGAGCATTGAAGATGAAACCTTGCTGGATCTTCCAGTATGACAATGATCCCAAACACACCGCCTGGGCAACAAAAGAGTGGCTACGTAAAAAGCATGTCAAGATTCTGGAGTGGCCTAGCCAGTCTCCAGACCTCAATCCAATAGAGAATCTGTGGAGGGAGTTGAAAGTCCCTATTGCACCAAAACAACACAGAAGATCTGCAAGGAAGAATGGACTAAAATACCAGCTACAGTGTGAGCAAACCTGGTGAAGACCTACAGGAAACATTTGATCTCTGTCATTGCCAAACAACGTTACTTTACAAAGGATTGAAATTAACTTTGGTTATTGGCCAAATGCTTACTTTCTGCACCATTATACAAATACATTCTTTTAAAATCGTAATACAATGTGATTTCCTGGAGAAAAAAAAAAATGATATTCTGTCTCTTATATTTGAAGTGTACCTATGATGAAAATTACAGACCTCTCTCATCTTTTTAAGTGGGAAAACTTGCACAATCAGTGGCTGCCAAATACTTTCTGTACATCTGATGGGAGCTATTTAAAAACTGCTCAAATTTTTAAACACAAAACTCCCATCCCCCTCAGATTTCTGCGCTATTGCCTTTGATGGTTGTGCCAATTACACCCTGCCGTGTGCTGAGAATGCATTTTATTAAAGTGCAGACAGTGCAGTTGATTGTGAATTTAATACAGTTGATTACACAGAGCAGCTCCTTAGGACACAGCAGATGCAGGGCCAGATGTTTTTCACAGTATTGTCAAAAAAACCAACATAAGATGATAATAAAAACATGTGGGAGGTAAAGAAAGTTACTATTGATCTCGTGCAAATAGCCATGTATAGCTCTCCACCAGAATCAGCAACTGACCCACTCAGCTGTCTCATATTGCCCCATCTTTCTTCCAAACTGCAGAACCTCTCACCATGTATTTAAAATGTAGGACCCAAATTCTTTTTTTCTCCATTTTGGAGCCAAACAAACAACAACAATACCAAATCTTAAAATCTAACTACAAAAATGTGGTTTACCCTTAGGCTAAATTTTTTGAAATACAATTCCAGATGTATGCATATGTGTGAGTCATGTTTGTCACAGCGTGATTGGCATCTACAATTATTGATATGTCACCAATAAACCGCAAGCTTTGTTCATTTAAAACCTGGGCCTTACCCTCTACAACAGAAAAGAACTGTCAAGAACAACAAATTCTAAGATGATTTGCTTAATGTCGAGATATATATATGTATGTGTGTGTGTGTGTGTGTGTAATTCTTCTTTTCACTGGAGGATTGTTCTTCATAAGGTGGGCAAAAACAAGATGTCTTCTCAACTTGAAGGTTTGTGGGCAGATTTCAAAATGAAATGGTGAAAGAGACAGAAACAGTGCCACCCACCTATCCTTGAAGGCAACAAACATGAGCTCACTGTGAACAATAAAATAACTGAAATCAAGACTGCTTTTATGAGTCTTTTGTGATGACTTTTTAACCCCCATTCCTTGCAAACATCTAAGAGTGTCAAATGAAAGTTTTTCTCCGTACGCTCCAAAAATTGAGTTTCGGAAGAAATGTCCCAGAGTGGCTTTATGTGAATATACAGTTGTTCAAAACCTCAATTCTTAATGCACATTCATGGGTTCCCTTTGGAAACCTTTTTGATAGTGCAGCAATCATTGGACCGGAGACCGTTCGAGAAAAGAAAGCAGTACATGTAAAAACTGCAAACAGGTTCATGATAGACAGACTCTTATTATAAAAGAAAAGGATGCTGCAGAGGTAGGAGGTCACACCACAGAAGACCAAGCAGACGCAGAGCTGATTTAAATCTAAAGTAATCATGTAATCTGCCAAGATATTAAATAACACCTACTTTAACCATTGTCTCTGCTATGAGGACACCTTTACATCAGGGTCTTTAGTGGAAATTTTGTTGCCAGCAGGATTTCCTCCCCAGATCTGGGTAAAGGCCTTTAGCCTACAAAAGTCATTTTTTACGGTTTTTAGTTCCAATTCAAAATGACACCACGGATGCCCGCCTTAGTACCATGCAGTCTCAATTTCTGATTATAATATTCTGCTGCATCTTAAACTCTGAATGTGTGTTAGTTGAAAAGTGTGCAGATAGAAGTTAACATACACTTATCATAGGTGTTTTTCTTGATACATTTGGAATTTAAATTTTACTATCCTTGTTTTACATAAAGGAATTGTTGTACAACTAAAATGATTATTTAAAATACTTGGCTGCACAAGACTTATTTATTACCAACATATACTTATGTATGGGGCGGCTGTGTCTCAGTGGGAAGAGTATTGTCTTGCAATCCAAAAGTTGTAGGTTTTAATCCACTTTCCTTATGTAAAATCCCAGTGTGCCCCAGGGCAAGGGATTTAACTCCAATTGTACTTTCTTTAAGTCAGCATAAAAAGGTCCAAAAAAGTAGGAGATGACTGAATAAGGAAAACTGCAAATGTATTAACTGTCAAAGTCTTTAAGAGCAATTTCTAAACAGCTTCACATTACAAAATCACTACTGCTAACATCCTTAAGTATAAGTTATTAACATCTGTCACCAGTTTGCCAATGTATGAGAAAAGAAAAACAAAGTATAAACTTTGGATGAAGAGAATCGGTGAGAACTTTCAGGAATAATCAAGGCTTATGCTTGCCATGAGCTGGAAATCTTAAACCAAGTAAAAACTCCCTACTCCAAAATCGACCTTCAAGCTCGACTGAAATTTGCAGCTGATAACATAGACAAGCCAAATGTCTTCTGGAAGAAAGGTTTATACTTAGACAAGCAATTTGCTTAGTTATTTAGCCACAATAAAAAGGCTAATGCTCAAAGGAATAAAGGTGAGACTTTGAAATCTGAGAGCAGAGTTCTGTCACACATGGTAGTGATTGAATCATGTGGGTTTGTTTCACTGCCAATAGTACTAAAGCTTTAGACATAACGGATGAAAAAATAAATTTGAAAACTTATCTTTGTAAACTTTACCTGAAATGAAAAACTAGATAGTTGAAACTTGGACACAACTGAATGTTTGAACAGTACATCGATTCCAAACACACCTAAAGTGGTTTTGAAATGGATACAGTAAATTGAGCCTAAGCTTCTGGAATAACCTCCCCAAAGCAGTTTTGTAGTCAAGTCACCATCTCTCAAGTCCAAGTCACACTTGAGTCCTTAGTCTTTAAATCCAAGTGCAAGTCCAAGTCATTTAGGATTAGTCCAAGTCACGTCACTAGGTACTACAGGCTAAGTCCAAGTCCCAAAAATAATCTTCCATTCCAAGGTAACTCACCTGAGAGCGAGTCAAAAATAAGAGAGCAGAGTGTAGATTTTGAGTCTAGAATAATGGCAGCTATACATGGTTTACAAGGGCTTTGGGAAGTTATTACATTTGTCCAGTAATCTGACCTAATATAACAAGTTAACATTGCCATCAGCTCCATGTTAATTCAAGCAGTACCAATTTCACATGTCAGAGTTGGAGTCCAAATCCAAGTCCGAGTCTATGCGATAAGTCATCGACATGCTGCTCGAGTCAAGTCACAAGTCCCTTAAACGTGACTCAGGACTTGAGTACGACTTCAGGACTCGAGTACTCCATCTTGCTTCAAATCCAGGTTTGTGTCAGTAAAACTATCAATTCATATTAACTCCAATTCTGCCAAGAAAATTGTTCAAACATCCCGTCAGAATGATACCGGAAGCTTGTAGACTGCTAACCAAAAGATGCTGGAAGTTGCTAATTGACACAAATCAAATATTAAGGTGGTTTTATGAAGAATTTCTTCATCTTAAACAGCATCACAAACGTCTATTGTAAAAGGGCCGGACTGTAAAACAATTAGTATCTAAACATATGAGGAGCATCATTGTATGAAGCACACCACCATGAGCCACCATCTGTACTGTTGTTATACTTCCCTTAAGCCTAGTCAGTTTCCCTTTTACATCATCCTCTCTGCATGCAGAGTTATTCTGTCCCTTAATGTATGTAATGACAAACTACTGAGTGTCAGCACATTGACTGACATTCTGGACCTTATGCCCTGCAATCAAAGTTTCCAGTTGTTCTGTACAATGTGTACCCGACTGTGTGTTACAAAGTCACTTAGCATCAGAAGTCCTCAATTTGCCTCCTGTATTGACAGTTCAATACACCAACAACATAGTTACTCATGCTGGTTAAACCCTATTGCTGCATACTGATTCCAGACAGACAAATTGACCATTCCAGTTTAAAGAGCAGATCCCTCCAACTTAAACCCTGCACAGAGATAAGAATATGCTATTCAGAAAAACTGCATATCAACATTCAGGCTTGACACTCAACAGACATTTTTCACAAATACGAATATATGAATATACAAATTGAATTGCTTTACTTTTCAGAATAAGGTGGAACACCAGGTATGTCAATATCGACATTTAAAAGTGCACCTGCATTTCAGGATTCGGAGGGAGAGGGCAAAAATGAATATTTCAAATATTTCAATTCACATTCAACTATTTTAGACCCTCAATTATTGGCTTAAAAATAAAATAACTTCATCTTATCCATCTAATATTAGAGTTATTTTTTTGTTTACTCAATTTCTTCATTTACAATACCAAAAGAACAGATAAAATCTTGGCAAAAACATGCAATCATGCTATGTAATTCATCACTTGTTGTTGAAAAGTAGGGAAGTCTGAGTTGTTACTTAGCTACTGTTTAGGGTCATGAAGTCATCATTGCTGACTTTGTCAATGCAGACTTTGAGCTTGAAGAACATTCTTAACCAACCCTGTAAAAACCAATGATGTCCTCAGTCTAATAAAAATTGTCAGCTGCTAGATTTCTGATTCATAGATCATACTTCTGCAGGAAACAGAAACAAACCAGGCCTAGTCTTAGAGCAGAGCTAGAGTCAAAGACTTTACAACAAAACTAACAACAACCAAGCAAGCGTGTCCGTCAAAACCTCAGGCTTATAGCTGTAATGACAGAACACTGGACATGTTCTAGTATGAGATTCTCATAGTGAGTTAAACTTAAAGTAAAGATATCACAGTTTAATTGTATTATAAAAATTGAACTACATGGCTTTGTTACGTTTATTTTTAAGCAGAAAAACAACAATGAATATGGTTCTTATTATAATACCATATTTTAGTTCATATTCCATAAAGCTGGTGTCTGGCTGGAACGTGACTCTGGTCACTTTGGCACGCCCCAGCCAGTTCTCTGGCATCTAAATGAAAACTACTTCAAATTGTAGAAAGTTTTGCATTGGAAAATGTTTTGTAGTTTTTAAATAGTGACTTTTTGCAACTTTTGCATATCTACTTATCTTAATATCTGTTGATTAATTTCATTCAATTTTTCAAATCAATATCAAAGAGAAAAATGCAACCGACTGCACAGTGCTCCGGCACAAAAATTCAAATGCCCAGCGACAGAGCAGAGACCAACAGAGCATTAAAAAAATGTGAACAAATATTTACTCGCCACCACTAACCCAACAACCAATCAGACAAATATTAAAAGATTTAATAAAAGAGAAGTGTATATACAATTAAAATGTTAAAATACACCCTCTACTAGACAACCAGAGAGAACCTTTAAGCACAGAAAAAACATGAATGCACAAAGAATTAATAAAAATGACTTAATATAGCAACTAAATCACCATCTGTATTTTCAATAAGTTCAGGTTTATTTGTAATCATGAATCTCAAAGTTTATTCAGCTAAAAAATGAGCCACCTAAGGATTTGCCACCAGAGAAGCATTTATTTTTCTGTTTTCTGTGAGTGTGACCCTTCAACACCATCCCCCCAGAAACAGACAGCCACTATACACAGCGCTGGACTTTCCATCACTGCGTAGAATTCCCCTGAAGGGATCCAAAGGTGGATGCAATATAAAGTCTTTAGAGCTCACAGTTGACCACACAGCACAAAACTTCAAAATCACAACAAAATTTTTAAAAGATTTGTCAGGCTTTCATTAAAAAAAGGTAAAAGAAGTGGGTAACATTTAAACTTTTGTCTATTTTCTTGAATATATTTGATATCAATGTTGTTCTTTAATTTAATTGTCATTACTAAATAAATTAGGATATTGATGAAGACTTAAAATAGGAAGATCATGGTGCTAGCATGCCATTAGTAACAGACAAATACCACAGCAAAGAATAGTTGTAATAGTGAATACAATCACAGGCACATCTGGAGAAGAGCTGTTCTATACTAAACTGTGTATACGGCCATTTCACAGTCAGCTGCATTTATTGGAGAGCTGTCTCCACAAGGTGGTTATAGAAAGGTAGGAAATGGTAAATGTTCTTTGTTCAACAGTATCACATTAAAAAAACCTTTTCAGCCTAAGGAGATCTATCCCTGTACACTAACACCTGGAGTCATTTGTGTGTAAAATTGCAGCACTCTGGCTGCTCTCCAAGGCTCATCTAGAAGAGTTGTTGAGGGCAAGCTACAGACTGTAAACTGTAAATCATAAAGCTGTGATCCTCCAATCAACATTGGAGCCAACGCAACAGCACCTTGTACCTCAACCTTTGATCAATGGAAAATGGATTGTCTGCATTACTGAACCATAAATATTACATAAAAGATTGCAATCACAGGCCTTAGCACAAGTCATTGTGAAAACGTTTGAGCACAGAGAAGTAGTAAAAGAGTGGGGAACTCAAAATGCTATGAAATCACAGAAATACAGACTCAATTTCAGAAATGTAAGAATTGCCTCCAATGTGAACAAAAACATTTAAAAATGATCGCACCCATAGTCTTCCGTTCTGGCCTCCACAGCTCTTGTCCTCTTTTTTCATTCAAACTAGTAATTTCCTTCGCCCCTGATAATCAAAAGTTGACAAATAAAGTAGCCTATGTTCCACTTCAAAGCACATTCAGGGAACCTGTCATGGACAGACCTTTACCATAAATCCAGCTAAATGACTTATACCTCAAACAATCCATAATCCAAAAATTAAACAGAATTGCCTTTACTGACTGATCAAACTCACAGGATTCGGTATCTCAGCACAGCCTCTGGCTTCAAAAGACCAGCAGCATGTCACAGTTCACTCCATGCATGTATCCACAGCCGTCCTTATCAATAGATCACTGATCGATTAAAAAGGGTAGCTACAACCCCGCCCGGTTCTGCGGAGGTCAAATGTGGAATTCTTATGGTAAACTTACATTTAGATAGCAAGGCAGACTCTTGTTTTGGTGCATTTTATAGTGGAAGTGAAATGAAACTTGGCAACCACCGCCATGCAACGTTACAGGGGATTATCTACTAAATCCTTCTGAATGAAGAAAATTATGGATTATAAAACCCCTGCATTAGGAACGGTGAAACAGAGATACACAAATAATAAATATAAATATTTGCTGTACTCTGTTAATATTTTCACTTTTTTGGGGAATTCCGATACTCTAAAAGTGGTTGCACATGACAGGTGGAGGCAACGCGTCGTTTATGAGCGTCAGTTTATCTGAAGAGTTCACCCTGTCACGCAGAACATAAACAAACTGGAAACGGCCACAGGAAAGCCTGGCAGAATGAAGTGGAGTTCACTCACCATTTCACTGTACCCATGAGCCAAAACACCGCTGCTACACAGTCCGGCGAAGGAAAACAACAAATAAGTAACAGAGAGAGCAATAGACCCAGGCTGCAGCTGACGGTCGGGACTGCTCAGCTGAGTGGAAGGAGCGCAGCGCAGCAGAGACCAGTGGCGGAATTTGGAGACACGTCCGTGCGCAAAAAGACGGCGAGCCGAAGAGCGCACCGCTGGTTGGGACTCTGGAGACAGGGACGCTGTAAAAAATAGGAGTGCAAAAAAACCCCGGCGGAAATATATGGAAACCTTGAAGGTTTTTAAAGGCGGCGCGGGTTGTGTCCGGTCAGTCTCCTGCGAAAGAGTTGACGCTGTTCCGCTCTGTGTGAACTCACAGCGGACATTAAACCACTCCGGTCAAGTCCCTCCTCCTTTCTTCAGCCCCGAAGTAACGGAAGCACTCAGTCGCTCTCGCTCTCGCTCTCGCTGTCTCCGTCACCGACACACTACATTTAACTAACACGAGCCATTTGGCGAGGTTGTCCCTGCTGACGCGCGACCGATTGAAGTGACTTGCGCACGTGTAAGGAGGCTAACTTTGACCTTTAAAAAAACACAAACTTTGAGCTCATGGCCTTTATGTTTTTCATTTTACAACAATATACAACTTTTTAATATTTTGTTCTCCTGTGACCAGCTGGGTGTTTCTGCTAGATAAACTACTGAGACATAGTGTCCAGGAATCAATACTTGGATAAAACGGGTGCATTTTAATAGATTAAAATATAATCAAAATGTCAAAAAAATGAAACTCATGCATTTTGGTTTATTTTAACTAAAAAAAACTCAACATTTAGTTAGTTAGAACATTTTAACCATTATGAAAACAGGAATTTGTATCAGAAATGTTATATTAGGTGACAAGATAAAAGGGGGGAAATGTCTCCAATTACATCTGTCATGAAACGTAGCTGGTGTTTCAGATAAAAGAACATTATACTGACAGTCAAACATTGTTGCTGGTGGTTTGATGGTGTAGGGCAAGTCATAAATTCTGCTTTCAGACATAAAATTTCAGACTATCAGTTGGAGAACTTTTAATTCAACCAGGTTTTGGTTGTGAAGCAGAACAACCATCCAAAGTACACTGAGTCCATCACTGAATGGCTTAAAACAAAAAATGCCTTTCCAAGCTTTAAAACTCTCTAGTCTTACAATTGTTTGATTATCTGAAATATTTAGGCATGACAAAATAGAAAATATATATTTAAGATGGCAAATAACACAGTATACATATTAAAGAAACGTAAGCTGTTTATTTTTAGATGACATGTTTTTTTCTCATTTATATAATGAAATTGACCTTACACACATAGTTCAACCTAAAAGCCAACACAGCTGGGTTTCACAGGATTTTTGTTTGTTTCAACAAAAATCTCAATCAAAACATGGCAGATGTACAATCAGGATTTTTCAGCAAACATAAAATAAACAGTTTTTTTATAATTACTTTTCTACTCTGGAAGGATTTGAATGTACATTCATTATAGTTCAGACTGTTTAAATTATTTTTACCATCCCAAATTCAAGTTGGTGCAGTCTATACGGACCAACACCTAGAATATTGTCAGGCATTCATTTGTGCCTGGTCATGAGCAGGGCCGGAGGGGGACTCATTTTCAGCCCTGAAATTCAATGCCTTAGACAGGCCCACATTAAATTACAACCTATTATTTTTAAAATCATTTAATTATAACTTTAGCCTAAATGGTAAGTCTACAATATCACACTATTCTGTAAAGTCCTAATTTAGTCTATTTTTCTAAAAATGTATCCAATTCAATGCAAATAAGGCTTGCTTCACAAAATAAATTTATTTCAACATTAGTGCACATGTGCAACAATATCATAACTTATATTCTGTTCAAATAGGTGTTTACAGATATCTGAATCCTTTCAAATTAAATAGAAGAATAAATCAAATGTAAACTTTAAATTAAAGGATGAAAGTAAAATAAAAAAGTGTTACTTACATCAGAATGTCCTTTTCTGCAGTATCAAATATTGGGAATTATCTAATTATTATTCATAAAGAATAAAAAAGTTAATTCCAATGGATTCTGTACATTTGTTATTTAATGTATAACATAGCTTTCTTCTAATGATTCAATCATGTTGTTTTTTCTCTGTATAACAATTATTTCAAAGAATCATGTCCAACTCTGTTTGGGGACATTGAGTGGTTATATTGGAACTAATGCTTGCTTGTTCACAACAGCTCGCCTGTTCTTTCCATACAGGCAGGAGCAATCCTCTCATCAGCACTGGCTCCTGGCTCTGCATCTGACACTAAATCACATTTTTAAAATGGTTATAATTCTCTGCACAAATATCCCCTATTCACAAAGCCTTCTGAATCAATTCAGGTCAGTTTCAGAAATGTAATAATGAATCCTCTAGCATCTCAGGACACTTTTCATATACAGTAGGTCTACACCATATTCTTCAATATATTAATTCTAATAACATTTACTCAATGAGAGTAAATGAGAAGCACTACAAACCCACTCTGGACTTTTGAGCTCATGACTGGTGCTTGGTGCTAGATCTAGCTTCTAACGAGGGGCTACAAGACAGTTTCCCAGTCATGCGGCATCATATCATTGTATTACTTAAAATATAGCTACAGTATGATAGCCACAATTTATTGAATTGATAATGAATTACGGTGGTTTGCGGACAAAGTTTAAGATCTTGCCCTAACTGTTTCTTCGTCCTCATTTAACGTTTCAAACAGCAAGCTTGTTTTAGTGACAAATTTGCCAATCTTTGCCCATTTAGCTTCTTTTGTTTCCAGAGCCGTCCTCTTTTTGATGGCCTTCTCTGCGCCACCCTTACTCTTTCTCCTTTCCATCTTTTAAACACAACTGAACGACTGCACAAATGTGTTAGGTCAGGTTGGGGTACATATGCAAACAGACAGACAGACAGACAGACAGACAGACAGACAGACAGACAGACAGACAGACAGACAGACAGAGAGAGAGAGAGAGAGAGAGAGAGAGAGAGAGAGAAAAACGAGAGCTACGAGTGTAGATGGAGCAGCTGTTTGTATAAACAAAAAAACACAAAACAACGAGAGGACAGCAGCCCTTGAGGCCCAAACATCAGAATGGCCCTCCCGATTAGCCACTGCAAGCCTGGTCATGAGAGCAATAGTTAGTTTAGTTTTAAGTTCCGTATTATTTTCACTTTACTTTGCTACGAATCTGGTGTGTACTCTTGCTCTGTTTGGTGATTGTTTTACTCTATGCCTCTCATCCTGCTCATATTCCATTATTCACGTTCCCTGTGCTCCCACATAGCTTTTACATATAGTTTCTATGTCATTTCAAGCCATTTCCCCCTGTACCTCATTTAATGATCCTCATTCACCTCTTTATAGATCAACAAATTGCCCTCCTTAATTTGCAGTCCCCACCAGTTGGCTTTTTGTCTTTTTTTTGTTTCCCCCGCATATTCTGCCTGTTCTTTACATGATGTAAGTTTTTCAACGTCCACTTCCTCCTGATCCTGCCTGCCTCCTGTGTGCATTTGAGTCCCCCTGAACAACAACACATGACACATAAAAGTAGTCTAACACCCAGTAACCTTTTTTGGCACCTTACATTGGGGTTGCTGGTGTTGTACTTAAGGGTTTGATTACTTGTTTGTTCAGTTAAATACATTTCACAAGTTCTTGCATGAGGATGGTCTAAACAGCTACAGCAGTATTAAAAAGTTTCTCCAGTGAAAAGGTGTCTAATTAGACATGTAATTATAATTACCCCCAAACTTCCCTCCTGGCTAAATTAAATATGCCATTGCTCATTAGTGCATTTACATCCATTCAAAAGCACCTTATTAGCATTTTCCCTTTTTTATTCTCAACAGGAACTTTGACATATTTTGCAGATCAAAGTCAATGCTGTTTCTCCTTCAGATTTAGCCCAGCCTTACCTCTGAACACCAAGTGGCACAACGGTGTCTTAGAGTTTGAAAAAAAATAATCTAAATTAAACCCTATGCCAAACATGCTAAGAGAATACTAATTAAGCAATGCAGGGCAAGAGGAGAGATTTTAGTACTAAGGAGCAAATCCCAAAATTTAACATAGAGATCCTGGTTTAAGTTCTTGTTTTTTTTTTCTTTTTTACTTGATTTGGTTGTTGTTGCTTTCTTTTGAAGTCCTGGGGTTAAAATCAGCAAAAGTCATAAAAAAACATATTTCTTACTTGGAAATTAGGTGGACATCCTTGTATCTAATATACATATATTTTATGAGATCAAAGCATGATCTGTACAGGTCAGGAAAAGATAAAAGAAAGGTTTCTTCCCCTCTCATATAAACTGTTGAACTCAGACTCTCCCTAACCTGTCTCTGGCTCATTAGTCCAGTTTCTTCCTGGCATCTGCTCAGTCTTTCATCTTCTGCTCACTTCTCCATCATATAATTTTATCGCTTGAACTGATCTGATCTCTGTTATCTTCTAAGTCTCACTTTTAACTTCAGCTACCTTTTTGTTGGCATTTTTCTTTTTCATATGAAACTAATAAAATAAAGAATGGATGGTTGTCAATTTTAAGTTGTTTTATCTGAGAGTTTTCATACAAATAAAAGTTAAATGAAAATGTAGCGGTTGTTAAATCTTAAAAAAGGTTTGTAAATTTTGTACAAAAGTCTGAGGAGCCAGACAGACCTAAATGAAACAACAACATGCATAGTTTTTTCAGGTTATGTGTGACAAAATTATCTCCTCCTTTAGGCCAAACACTTCCGCCCAATGTAAAATAATACTCTGTCAAGTTTTGTCAACATTTTGATCAGTGATGTCTGCTGCATGACGGAGGGAGAGATAGCCCGAGGCCAATCCATTGTCCCACCTACGAATTATCCCTCAGAGATAGCAAAAAATGACCAGAACTAACAAGCAGCATAAGCCTCCTCCTCTCACTCTGAGTCACAATGTCATATTTGCCAAATTCATCTAAGAATTTTTTTTTTTAAACAGAATGTGGCTTTTTCCAAGCACTGATGTGACATAAATGAAATAAAAAACAGATATTAAAACAACTAACTTTTTACATATAGAGTACAGATCATACATGTAACAAACACAAACTTTCCATTATAATAGATTTTGTAAGTCAAAACAACATAATCTCGAGATTGCACATAGGATTTTCACTAACCAAACTAAGAAAAGTTTGGTGACTAAATTGAACCGAAGTTTAAAATGTTGCCTTCATAAGTCACTTTTTAAGTAAATAGACCCCACCTACTGTATACATAATTTTTTATCAGTATAAATAACTTTTTCTTTTTTTTTTCTTTTTTTTTTCTTTGTTCTATTTCCTGATGTTATGGACATGCAGAGGGAAAATTAAGGGGAAGAAAGAAAGAAGATGAAGAAGAGAGGTAGGAAACAAAAAGTCATGAGAGAGGGTGAGTTGAAAATACAAGAGAGGAAAGGGAACAAAAAAAACACAGGAAAACATTGAAGTCTGCCCCCATACCCACAGGACGCAAGAGAGAGGGGAAAAAACAAAACAAAACACGAAAAAGGAACATTAACAAAACAAACCTAACATCGTGAACTAAGAACTACACAACCACATCACACAAGAATGGATATAAAAATACAACAACAATGTCACAGAAAAACTCATGATACCGATTAATCAAGCTCTAGTAATGATAACCTCAGGCCAAGAATATATCTGTAAACACCAGAGACCCCACATCTATGTGTGTGAGTTAGCATGCTGGTGCATATAAGGTTTCTCCATAAGAGTGTTCTATAGCTGGTGTGAGTAGGCATCAATCCGTCTCCCAGGAATCGATGCAGACATGAAGGAGATCGGAACCAAGACGTCCAAAGGACCCCCAGAGCCCCAGGCGGACCCGGGCGGGGCCGACCGCATCCCCCAAGAGAGGAGCAAAGGAACGTCCAGCGGCTACTTTGCAGGGGCCCGGGGGGCAGCAGTGACGAGCCCACGGGCCCCGCCAGCAACGAGCCGCGCCAGGGCTGGCCGGTCCATGGACCGGGAGAGGGGGCGCCCCACCCCCCAACAGAGACCCGACAAGGGACCGGCCGCCACGCGCCACCACCACCCTGGGCCAATCCCCACCGCCAACATCTCAGCGCCCTGCTCCACGTCGGGGCGCCCCACCGATAGCTGCAGCGGATGGACAGCATCTCCAGGCCAAGCTCAGCCAGCACCTGGACACCAAGTTGTACCAGCTCCCAAGTCCTGATCCCGCGCAACGCAGAGCGCCGAGTTCAGGCATCCAACAAAGGCCAGGGCCGGTCCAACCCGCCAATGAACCGACCACGCACGGTGCGCACAGAACAGGTGATCGAACGAGCAGAGACGCTGGATCTGTGTCCCGCCGAGCCACCGAGCAGGCACCACCCAACAATCCCAAACCTGGGACCCCTAAAAGAGGTGCCCCAACCAATCAAAGGAAGAAGGGAGTGACGGAGGGGAAATAGGCCCCCCATTAAATGTAAGGCCTGAGGTAAACCAGGCGAGAGGGCAGCCCAAGACCCAACCTGACAGGCAGACTAAGAGGGAGGGAACGTATGACTGTCTGTATGTCTTTGTCTGCACATACACATACATTCTCACTAACTCACCAAGACACCCAAGAAATGACGCTGTACCCTCACTCACACACCCCATACACACTTCATGCTCCCAGGTCCAGGTACCGATGCCCCAGTAGAGCCACCAGCCCCCAGAACCAGGAGATGGACCCCTACCTTCTAGGACAGAGACAAGCAGACCGCCAAGGGCCCCACATTGGCGAGGGAGCCCAACAGCCCCGGACCCCGACCAGACCACCTGTTCCTCCTCCGGACCCCAACCCCTGATGGCCGGTACCGAACAGGGGTGTAAGAAGACCCCTAGCCTCTATCCTCCCGCTCGAGTATGGTGTTGATGCATGTTGTAATACTGTGCATTTAAAACAGAGGGGTGGGATGTGGGGAAGGCAGCCCCACATCCCCCAACCCCACCCCGAGCCGTCAGTGTCTGTATGTGGTTTAACAGTGGGCAACGGCACCAGAGGTGAAGCTGATTGAACCGCTCCCCCTCTGGATGCCGAAAAGTGTGCCCACCCCAAAGTCCCTACATGTGTGTCGCATGAAAATGTTATAAGTGGGAGTGTCTAAGTTGTATATTAAAATTGGGACCAAGGACGCCACGGGATAGCGAGGATGGAAACCCCTCCTCGCACCCAAGTGATGTGCCCATGCCCCAAGACCCTATATGAGTGGTAAAGGGATGGAGCGGGTGGACAGAGGTGTTCGGAGATGGGGACTGGGAGACAAAATGTCTTCCCAGGGAGCCAGCTCCCCCACTGGCCCAAATAGGCACCGCTGTTAACCGGGATCCACCAAGGGAGGGAGGCCATGGCACGTTCAACCCGGGGCCCACAGCCACAGCACCACCAAGCCCCACAGAGCCCAAGGCAGTCCCCCCAGCCCCATCCCAGAAGGAGAACTAAACCTACCCTGACATTCGCTCTACTATCAGAACACAAAAGACACTAGACACCCAGGTTGAGTTCGGCCACCCCATCCAGCACAGCCCTCCCCCCGTCCAAGTGTCCTCGTAGGGGGAGAGCACCTGTTGCTAGTTAGCAATAGCCTCCCTGCCAGCAAAGAAGGCCCCCAGCGCCACCTGCGCATCGGAGGCCCCCGCAGCCCAAACCCTGGCGACGTACCCACCCAGACCAGGAGCAAACCGATGAACCGGGCGGCCAACCCACCAGGCCACAAAGACCAAGACCCAGGAGCTAAGTCCAGTGCGAAAAAAGACTGATCAGGCCCAGAAATGCCACCCAGCCGCCGCGACCATTAGCCAGGCACCCCAACCAGCAAACAAGGCGAGACGCCAAACAGGGACCGGCAATGACAATCGGCCCAGAGAAAAAGAGAGAGGCGGCTGCACATGCCGGCCGCCGTCCGACCCCGACCCCCACAGGCAACAGAGACCCCACTCCGGCCGACCCCCGGCCAGGACCACAGCTAGGGGGTGCAGCGCCCCAGAGCCCCGAATCCCCAGGCCCACCCCAGACCCTACCCAGGCGCAGCACGGCCACCAGGCCAGTAACCCATGTCCGTCAGTGCAACCCCCCTAAGGCACCGCATGTAGCCATCAGGAGTTACCACCCAAAGCCACCAAAGCCCAACCCCAGGTTGGAGCCACGATGTCCAGCGCCAATAAAAAATTAAACGGACTGTACTTGTATAGTGCCTTATTTAGTCTTGAGGACCCCAAAGCGTTTCACACTACATTAATTCACCCATTCACGCACTGTTGATGGTAAGCTACATTGTAGCCACAGCTGACAGAAGCGAGGTTGCCATACACACTGGTGCCACCAGGCCCTCTGACCACCACCAGTAGGCAAGGCAGGTAAAGTGTGTTGGCCAAGGACACAACGACGGAGACGGACCGATTGGGGTTTACAGCAACCCTTTGTCTACAGGATGAGCTCCTACCTCCTTAGCCACATTGGACTAGATTTGAGATACTTTCCAGCTGTAACAACAATCCTAAACATAGAGCTAGAGCTACAATCTTAAGGATTAGTAGAAACAGATTTTACAATGTCCAGATGTAAATCAAATGAAGAATCTGTGGCAAAACTTGAAAGTGAACCTTCTAAAACTCCATCCAACCAGACTATCTGAGCTTGAGATATTTCTCAGTCTCTAAACATGCAAAGCTGGTAGAGACATGTTACTAAAATTGCCAAGAATGGGTCTAAATATTCACTCACAGGAAATTCATAGAAATAGAAATTCATGCCACACTTATAATATTTTTTTGTGAAAAAAAATATACAATTTTGGTGCTACAATTTACTGCTACTTTTTCTCTCAGTCACATACATGACAAACTGAAAAAAAAGTATCGATAAATGAGTACTTTTGCAGGTTCCCTTAAATACAAAAAACTAGAGAATTGCAGAGGATCTTCAATTTAATTCAATTCAGTTTACTAATATAGCGCCAATTCACAACAGATGTTATCTATAGGCACTTTACAAGAAATGTCATTTCAGTACAATCATACAAACATTCCAATCAGTTTAAAGTGTTTTATTTAAGGAATCCCAGCAGATTACATCGAGTCGATGAGTTGAGGTTGTGCCCCATCATGTTTTTAAGGTTGCATAAAATGGATTTCGATAAACAACTTTTTGATTCTAAGTTTAGAGAAACACTACAGAGCTGTTAAAAAAATAAACACGTTATTCAATAATGATAAACTAAGCTAAAATGTCAATTTGTTGTATAAGAACGAGGGATGTCCCGATCACATTTCTTTTTTGCCCCTACACCCCCCCCACCCCCCCGAGTCGAGTCCGAATCATTTGATTTTAAATATCTGCTGATCCTTCCACAATGCATTAAAATAATAAAAAGAAAAAGGACAACAAATCCAAGTTATCTTTTTAAGTTTTTTAAATTATGTATATGATGCTCTAACGTGTGAAATTCACTAAAGTGTTGCACATGTAAGGTCACAAGTTGTAAATTGAACTTGAGTCGACCCATTGTGTAAAGTAAAGCTTAGCAGTGACATCAGACAAACAGACAAACTTCATACGTCCGTGTGGTAACCCCAAAAGCAGACACCTTTGATACAAGAACTAGCAGGCAATGCCGGGCATAGCTGTGTCTAAGTAGTGACAAGAAGGAATCTCATAACATGGCTTCAGGTTCTCCGGGAGACTGCGAAACCCGACGTATGCAACCACAAACAGCAGCTCATCATCCAGTATGATCAGTCCGGCTGTCTTGGTTATGATCTTTTTGACCTTTTCTCCTTGTTTTTATCTTTTGGTGTCGGCTGGGTCAGTGTTTTTGTCAGGGTGCCATATCTTTTCCACCAAGTGAAATGCCCAATTTGCACACATTACATGTGGCTGCTGTGCTGCCTTCGCTGTTCAGCTGAAAATACGTCCAAACTGCTGACATTTTCGCTCTAGTGAGGCGACATGTTTGCCCTGCATTAGCACTAGCCACCAGTTCACTATTGTGTTGTCTCAATTCTCCTCATGCCGTAAATTGTGTGATGTTACGGTGTTGTTCTCGTCCATGCAACAGTGAATACTTATGCAGTGGAACTTGTTGAATTTAAAACTCTACTGTCAATCTGTTTGACAATCTCTGTCTCAGGTTGAATATAAAACATTGCTTGTTGTTTTATGAGGTTATATCGGATCCGATTCCGATCATTTAAAAATCACCTGATTGGGCCCGATTTCCGATCACATGATTGGATCGGAACATCCATAATAAAAACTCAGTATTTAGCGAGCAGTTACTCTGTTTCATAGCAGTTATTTTGACTTTCTTGAGGTTAAACATAATAGCTGCCAAGCAGAAAAATAAACAACTAATATACAGGATGATTAGAAAGCAATGTACTTTCTGTGAAGCAGATTTGACTTTGTAATTACAAAACCAAACAAAAAGTAATTATTGTTCAAGATTGTAAGACTTGTTGAAGGGAAGACCAGTAATTTGAAGGCTAATAGTAAAGAAGTCATGCCTTTGTGTCTCTTCTGTGCAATGAATCAATAGGTGTGACCAATCAATGCAGTAACATGCTATGTTATACTGTTTGTCAGCAAGAGAAGCACTTCAAACCTGCCTCCATCTAACAAAAAAACAATTCAGATGTACTTTACAATAAACTGTTAAAAAGTCATTAAAATCACAATTAATGTTGAGCAGTCACGTGGAAAAGAGGGCTACTGCATGGGTGGAGCTGCTGTGAATTAGATGATCCACAGAAGATGTGTTTCTCTGTAAACACCTGCAAAATATGGTTAAGGCTGTGCAGAGAGGAATATAAGAAATGGAAGAAACGAAAGAAACAGAACAAAACTTGCATGACCCGTGTTTGTAAGTCAACCCCTGACCTTTGTCCTTGCAGAGCTACTTCAGCTTGGCAGGTGAGATGAAGATATGAGGATCAAGCAAAAAGATGAATCGAGCCTGCTCCGTTCAGCAAAGTGAAATCTTCAGCCTTCTGTATGTGTTGCAATTACATGTGAGCCTTGCTGCTTCTTAAAAGTGTTTCTAGAAATCCAACAGATGGACATATATACATTTTGGAAAAGGAAGTGATAAACCAGCAGTTACACATTTATCTCAAAGCTATAACTGGAAGGGAGCTGTTCTGGACTGTAAAATGGATTTGCATAAGAAACTGTGCTGTGTGACTAAAAGCGTTTTGGCTACACTGACGTCTGAGATAGATGATATGAATCATTTGTCTCAGGCATGAAGATAATCAAATTCAAATAGAGACTTGGCTGCTGATTGCATTTAAAGTATCTATAACCAGCCATGTCTTTCTCTATAAAGCCTGCACCACAGTGCAACACAAAACATTTGATTATCAGCACCATCATTGTCACTGTGTCTTTGAAGTATCTGCACTGTTGAAGCATGTACCTCATTATGCTGGAAATAATAATAATATATGATGTCACTTCTTTATGAGGTTGATTATTGTGACAGAAATATGTTTCTTGTCCTTTTGCTTCACATATTTGGGTGCAAGCTGAACTTAATTGCCTTCAAGTAAAATAAGCTAGAGGAGTGAAGCAGTGATATCAGCGTCTTATCTCAGACTCTGTTGTGACAAAGAAGAGGGAAAAAGAGAAGCAAAGTGTAAGCAAAATGAAAGAGCTCTAGCTGGAGAGAAGGGCATTTACATACACATTTCTGAAGTCTGAATGCATGCAGATACTCAGGCTTTCTGTTTTTATATTGACTTTTTCATAATAAAGGTTATATCTGAGCTATAAAACAACCACAAGTTAGAACTTAATATGTAGATAACTATCTAAAAGTAAAACAGGTTACAAACTAATACAACTGTCCATCGTGTACAGATCTTTTTATCTCCTAAATCCAGTTTTTAAAACAAAAATCATTAGTTGCAGTATAATGTTAAAATTTGATCTGCACTATGGAATAGTACAGTTAAATATATTGAGCTAAAAAATTAAACATGTTCAATTAAACAGAACATTCAAATGTATAGAAATAAAGAAAATTGTTCAATGGTAAACCAAAAGATAGCTGAAGTAGATTGTGTTTAGGTCAATAAAGTTAAGCATTTTTCATCATTTCCATCCATTGTTATCTGCTTATCCTGTCAGGATCACGGCCTGATAGACCGATAGGAGTGTTGCATGCGGCTGAGACCCAAGCTCGGTGATGGACGAGCGAGGGAAGGACAGTAGCACGCGGTTTGGTATAGTAATCCCTGAACGTGAGGACTGATCTGTCGAGAAAGCTGGGATTACAAGATCTAACGAGACAGTAGGATCGGGTGATTGTGAGGATTGGGAAATCCGCTACACCCGGAAACTAGCGATACTTGGAAGCACAGCTGCGGAGCTCGGGACATGGAAAAAGTGATGTCAGAGCGGCGAGCGGGTGAGTAGCTCCTCCTTAAATGGGAAATCCTCCAGATCACATGACCGCCGTCTGACAGGACCCCCCCCCTTAACGACCGGCGCCTGACGGTCCAAAATGACGGTGGTTGAAGTCTGCAATCAGAGATGGGTCCAAAATGTGTCTGGATGGAACCCAGGAGCGTTCCTCAGGACCCTAGCCAGTCCAATCAACCAGGTATTGGATTCCTCGGCCCCGACGGCAAGAGTCCAAAATCCGCCTGACTGTAAAGGCAGGACCTCCGTCTATGACTCTTGGAGCTGGGGGGGGAGTGGGGGTGGGGGTGGGGGTCAGGGGAGAGGTGACATGTCGCTTAAGCTGAGACACATGAAAAACGGGATGAACTCTCAGTGCAAAGGGGAGGCGCAAGCGATAAGTGACTGGGTTGATCTTTGTCAGCACCTCGTAGGGCCCTACAAACTTCGGAGTGAGCTTACTGGATTCAGTGTGGAGCTTAAGGTGTCTGGTGGAGAGCCAAACCTGATTGCCAGGCTGGAAGGAGGGGCCTGGGCGGTGTCTGCGGCGGTGCTGCCTGGCGGACTGAGAGCTGGCTCAGGAAATAGCCGCCCTAGCTTTAACCCAAGCCAGACAGCAGCGGCGGACAAACAGCTGGGCTACGGAGACTTCAACATCAGTCTCCTGATGCTCAAAGAGGGGGGGGGGGGCAGAACCCCTGGCAGAGTTCAATGGGACAAAACCCTGTGGAGGAAGAGACATGGAGGTTGTGGGAAAGCTCTGCCCACAGTAGATACCTGGGCCAGTGCGAAGGTTGGGAAGCCACAAAGCATCGCAGGAATCGGCCTAGTTGTTGGTTAAACCGTTCGGTCTGGCCATTGGTCTGGGGGTGGTAGCCAGAGGAGAGACTGACTGAGGCCCCGACGAGGCGACAAAAGTCTCTCCAAAACCTAGCAGAAAACTGACCCCTATCAGAGACAACGTTCTTGGGGAAGCCGTGCAGGCGGACAACATGTTCCAGCAAGAGCTCGGCCGTGCGTTTGGCAGAGGGTAAACCGGGCAGGGCCACCAAGTGGACAGCTTTAGAGAACTGATCCACAATGGTGAGGATGGTATTCAGACCGTCAACCGGGGGGAGACCGGTGACAAAGTCCAACCCGATGTGAGACCAGGGGCATCTCGGAACGGGAAGGGGTTGAAGTTCCCCTGCAAGGGAGAAGGGAGAGGGTTTAGCACGGGCGCAGACGTCACAGGCTGAGACGAATTCGTGGACGTCATGGTTCATGGAGGGCCACCAGAGTGCGCGTTTAAGGAACTGCAACGTCCTTACAGGACCAGGGTGTCCTGGAAAGGGGGAGGAGTGACCCCAGATTAAAGCCTCCTGACGGCATCCCAAGGGGACATAGAGGCGGCCCGGAGGTGTCTCAGGAGGGGCGGGTTCGTCGCACAGGGCTACCTGGATAGAGTCCTCCAAAGGCCAACGGAGGGGAGCCAGGAAGCGTTGGGTGGGCAAAATGGGATCGGGATCAGCCTTGGGGGAAGTGTGGGAGAACTGTCTGGAAAGGGAATCTGCTTAAATGTTCTTCGAGCCAGGGCGGTAGCCGAGGTGGAAATTGTAAGGCTTGAAAAACAAGGCCCAGCGGGCCTGTCTGGGGTTAACCTGCTTGGCTGAACGAAGGTGAATCAAGTTCTGGTGATCAGTCCATATAAGAAATGGTTCACGGGCCTCCAAGAGCCAATGACGCCACTCCTCTAGGGCCCACTTAATGGCTAGCAGCTCTCAGTCGCCGACGCCATACCTCTGTTGGGTCTCGGAAAACTTCCGCGAGAAATAACAGCAAGGGTGTAATTTGTCATCAGGACCTCGTTGGGAAAGAACGGCCCCTGCACCCACATCAGAGGCGTCTACCTCTACCACGAAGGGCCTCTCAGGGTCGGGGTGCAACAGTATGGGAGCCGAGGTGAACAGGCGGAGAAGGTGTCGGAAGGATCGGACAGCCTCGGGAGGCAGGCTAAAGGGCCGAGGCTGGTTAGACGGTTTGGTGAGGGAGGTAAGGGGTGCTGCAACAGAGCTAAAACCCCGAATAAACCGCCGGTAAAAATTAGCAAACCCCAGGAAGCTCTGTAACTGTCTCAGGCTGGACGGCAGAGGCCACTCAGCGACTGCCCGGACTTTATGGGGATCCATGGCCAACCCGTCAGAGGATATGGTGTACCTGAGGAAGGAAACAGAATGCTGGTGAAAGGTACATTTCTCCAGCTTGCAAAACAACTTGTTCTCCAGGAGTCTGCTCAGCACTGATCTAACGTGGTGGGTATGCTCTTCCATGGAGCAGGAGTATATCAAGATGTCGTCTAAGTAAACGAACACCCAGCGCCCCAACATATCCCGGAGGACGTCGTTGACAAAGTGCTGGAAGACGGCAGGACTGTTGCAAAGGCTAAATGGCATCACCAAATACTCGAAGAGTCCGGTGGGGGTGACGAATACCGTCTTCCACTCGTCCCCCTCCCTAATACGCACCAAGTTGTAGGCGCTACGGGGGTCCAGCTTAGAGAAAACGATGGCGCGCAAGAGAGAGAGTCGAGGGCAGTAGAGATGAGCGGAAGAGGGTAGCGTTTTTTTACCATCATCCTATTTAGGGCCCGGTAATCTATGCAGGAGCGAAGCCCTCCATCTTTCTTTTTAACAAAAAAGAATCCTGCAGCCGCCGGCGAAGTAGACGGCCTGATGGAACCATTCTGAAGGGCCTCAGCCACATACTCCTCCATGGCTCTCGTCTCTTGGGCAGACAATGAAAAAAGGCGGCCACGGGGAGGGACAGCGCCAGGGAGGAGGTCAATTGCCATATCATAGGGTCGTGGGGGGGGCAAAGTGGAGGCTCGCTCCTTGCTAAAAACAGCGGCAAGATCTCGGTAGACCGGAGGAATCTCCTCCAGACCCACTGTCTCCTGTGAGCCCTTCGAGGCTGCAATGGTCTCAGGGAAGGACCGGTGCTGGCAGCAGTTGGGACCCCAGTTTAAAATGTGGCAAGATGACCAAGAAATATGGGGGTCATGGCGGGAAAACCAAGGGTAGCCCTGTATGAGTGGGGTGGAGCCAGCAGAAACTACCAGGAACCGAATCTGCTCGTGATGGTTGCCTATGGACATGTGTACAGATTGGGTCTGGTGTTGGACTGGATAGGGTTGTAGGGGGTGACCATCCACTGAGGTGACAGGGATGAAGTGGTTAATAGGAGAGAAAGGGAGTCCAAGCCGATGGGCCAGGTCCTGATCGATGAAGTTTTCAGCCGCTCCGGTGTCGAGAAGAGCTAATAATGGAAATTGCTGATGTTTGAGGTGGAAAGTGACTTGGAGTTGGAAGCGGGTAGGGGCGGCAGAGGGTTAAGAACCAGGTAGAACTCCCCCAAGGTCTACCTGGCCTCTTTGTTTCCCTGGCGTAGTGAGCCTTTAGAGTGCCGATGTTTAGGTGAGCCGCAATAGGCGCAAAGCCCCTCACACCAACGCCGATCGCGCTCTTCCTTAGAGAGTCTTCCCATCTGCATTGGCTCCTCAGTAGAGGAACCGGCCAAATCAGCAGGAAAACCTCCCAAAGCGAGGGGAGGAGGAGGGGTAGAGGATCGGCAAGATCTAAAAGACCTGAACCGACGCGACTCCGGTCGAGGACGAAGCAGGACACGCTGATCGATTTTGAGAGCTAGATCGACAGTAGCATTTAAAGTCTTTGGAGCTTCATGGCCGATCATCTCATCTCTAATATAGTCTGCTAATCCCTCCATAAAGACGGATTGGAGGGCAGCATCCCCCCAATTCAGCTTGGCGGCCAGGGTACAGAATTCTGAAACGAAATGGCAGACGGACTGATCTCCCTGACGCAGGTGGAGGAGCTGGGACTCCAAATCCACCTCACTACTAGGTGGGACAAAGGTCTTTTTCAGCTCCTCAACAAACACTGTATATCGATTGCAGGCTGTGGACTTGGAGTAATAAAGGGCAGCAGCCCATTCCTGGGCTCGGCCAGACAGAAGGGAAGTCAATAAGGCCAGAGCGCTCTGTTGAATACTTAGACGGCTGGCATTCAAAAATCATATCTAATGTGGCGAGCAACCAGTCGTGCCGGCCATCGACTCCATTCCACTTTTCCGGTAATCCAATCCGGGGTTCCTCTCTGCCCGGCGCGCACTGACGCTGCAGCGTAGTGACGGAGGCGGAAAGCTGGAGAAGCGTCTCGGTCAGGGCTTCCAGCTTGGAGCTTTGGCGATCGACAACGCCGCGGAGGTATAATACCTCGGACCTAAGCTGCTCGAATTCCGCTGGGTCTATTTTTGCAGGCTCTGACATCCTGTCAGGATTACGGCCTGATAGACCGATAGGAGTGTTGCTTGCGGCTGAGACCCAAGCGCGGTGATGGACGAGCGAGGGAAGGACAGTAGCACGCGGTTTGGTATAGTAATCCCTGAACGTGAGGACTGATCTGTCGAGAAGGCTGGGATTACAAGATCTAACGAGACAGTAGGATCGGGTGATCATGAGGATTGGGAAATCCGCTACACCCGGAAACTAGCGATACTTGGAAGCACAGCTGCGGAGCTCGGAACATGGAAAAAGTGATGTCAGAGCGGCGAGCGGGTGAGTAGCTCCTCCTTAAATGGGAAATCCTCCAGATCACATGACCGCCGTCTGACATATCCGAGACTGGGTTGCGCGACAGGTTGCAGTTGTTCCTCTTTTCAGTGAGAAAGGTATTTGGTTAATATATGGATACATACTAAATAATTGGATGTTGACTTTTTCTGTCAAAAAATACTTTCTGATCTACACTTTTGGCTCTATTCAGAAAGAAAACCCTGCCAGGTTGTTTGAAGGAGTACAGTATGTTTTATTGTAGTGTGATTCTTTGTGTGGGTGTCCTGATTTAATCCACCAGGTCAAACATAGAGCATCATTTCTGCATCATCATTTATCTCATTCTAATCAGCCTAATTAGTCACTAACAAGTCTCTCAAGAAGCATAAAAACAAGCTGTGACTGTTACTGAGAGTGTTAATTTCATGATCCAGTCAAGTGGAGACTTCACAAATCAAACTGATGCCTATGTAAGTAAATTAGAACTCTTGTTGGGAGGGATATAGATGATGTCAGCAGCAGTCTTTTAAAATAGAATAGAATAATCCTTTATAGTCCCACAATGGTGAAATTAGGCTGTAACTGCAGCAGTGACAGATAATAGAAGCATTCATGATCAACATTCTTGCACAGCCATAACACTAAAGACTCAGATAAAATGTATGCTAATGTGAAAAAAACTATTTTGTTTTCTCTGTTATATTAGCTGCAACAAAACAAAGAGAACAAAAATAAATCATAATTATGAGCATTAGATGTCTAAAAGTGCATGTGATTGGGCTGCAATATAAATATAAGTTTGTGCCACAAACTTCAAAGGTTTCATAAATGGACACATGGGTTGACGCAGTTTATTGTTTATTAATCTTTTCCAAAGTAATGAGATATAACAATAAAGTTTTTTCACTAAGTAATAAGTTATTTCTTTGAAAATGTGACATGTGAAAAGAGAATTTTCTCAAGTCTTATGTAATATATGAAGGAGAAAACATAATATGATTAAACAAAGTCTATTTTTTAAGTAAGGAGGCTGATCAGATTTTATGTATGTATAAAACTTTAAATTATTACCAACTTTAAGGGTACCGGTACTTAGAATCGGAAAATTGCGCACATGGAAACGCTTAAGAGACATCGATGAAGAAGCAGAAAGGAAAATATTGACATTTATACGTCATCAATGCGTGCGCTCACAGCGTTCCCTGCCCCTCTCCCCTTTTCCCCACCGCCCCACACTCCTCCAGTTTTCGCGGAACATTACCCTACTGTCTGAATGCAAACACCATACCGCGAAAAGTCTGCTTTTGTTACAAGGTCTTCATCCGTAAAATTACCGGTAAAGGGTATCCAGACAAAGTCAGGAAGATTGCTTTCAGACACAAAAGCGAAACAGACGAAGTCCGGAAAATTACCGTTTTTTCCATGGCCTGTTTGAAAGGGGCTTATGAGTAAGACGATATATTTTGATTTTTAAAACTGAATTTACCTGTAGCAAAAGTGACACAGCATTCTAAACACTCCAACCTGTTTCACACTTTAACACATAAAGTTTTATTACTACATCTAGTTGATCCACTGGAACAAGAAGGTGAAAAAGCCACAAAACTACAAGTCATACTTTTATATTTACTCCAAAAATGACATTAATCAATAATGATTCCATTCAAATCCTAAAAAAAATAATTAAAAAAAGTCAATATTTTTTTTTAATATCGACAAAATATTGGGATATAAAATATAATGATATATCTGTGTATCCCTACTGGGGATGTAAGAAAATATGGATACACCGATAGTTAATGTCACAATATTGTATCGATATTCAAAAGCAATGTATTGATTTTTATTTTATTTTTGAAAATTTGAATGATTTGAATGATCACAGTAATTTTTGTTTTAAAATGCTAGTTGGTGGCTGTTTTCACCTTCTTCGTTGCAGTGGATCAACTAAATCTAGTAATAAAACTGAATATTATGTATGAAACAGGTTAGAGTGTTTAGAATGCTGTGGAAGTTTTTCTACATTTAAATTACGTTTAAAATTCACAATATATAGTCATACTCATACTATTCTAATATATCTTATTATTTAATATATCTTATTTTTGACATTTTTTGACTTTAGCAATTTGTTCTAGGATTTCAAAAAGTTGCAAGTCTAGACTAACTGGAGATTTGGTTTGATTTTATCAATGAAAAAAGTCACTAAACAATAATCACGCCACTAGAAAATTTTCAAGATTGTTGTTCAGGAATTTGAATAACACTGTAAATACATTTGACTAAAAAATAAATTTAAATTACTAGCAAGTTGTTTTGATATATAGACAACCTAGTGTACTAGTTACTTAAATGGACCTTAGAAGTACACCTTCAGAAAACTCCTTTCCTCAGAAGGACTTCACTCCACACAGAATGGTTACATGTCGTCTGCTAAAAAGACTCCCATCTAATTTTGGGGTAAATGCTACAGGCTGCTTGATTTGGACTTTAGCCTCTTTTCTCTGTAATTGTGATGTTTTCCAATAGGCTTGACGTTGTTGTAGGTGAGTAATTTAATAATTGTATGTGCATAATTAAACTGAAAGACAGAAATAAATTTGGCTTGGATGACTGCAGACATAATACACAGGGCATTAATAAAAGTATTTTATAGTATGAAAAGGAAAGACAAAACAAAATTTGCCTTTTAGGAATTTGCTTATAAACAACTTGATATCTCAGATAATTAAATTTATTTAAGATACAGATATTAAATGAAACTTTTAATAAAAGTTTAAGTTTAAATCCAACCTTTTTCTTCAATTTCATGTTTCAAAGAGGAAACCCTTCATTTTCAGTTCATTAGGTTCTGTTGCCAATAAAAACAAATGGTCTGGCATTAAATGGTTAATGTTCTTGAAATTGGAACTGTTGAAAACTTTGGAATCCTTTGATACACATGCCTACTTCAGTGCAGTGCTGGAAACTTTTGCTCACACATATAAAGTTTGTTTTGGGGTACACAGAAAATATCGACTGCTATACACCCAGGATTGCCTGATGTTCACATGAAAGATAAGCATTTTTCTCTGTGTTACCTTCACCGAGCTGTAAACTCCAACCTCTCCTCCTTTGTAATAGAGTCCAAACTACCAAAATGTATGGTGCATTAGATGCTAGAAGGTGCAGAGAAAACTCAACCAAACTTTCATCTCTCCTGATCTTCACAAATGGAAGTAGAACTGTGTGATCTAGAATAATGACTTCCCATCATGCATTTCTCAGTTTCATGGGTTTTTTCCATCTCACATCTTCACAGAATGATGATGTATAAGTTTGTTAGATGTATTTTTTGCTTATTATAGCATTAGGAAAGCAATAAAGGGTACACCACACATATTTGATGTTGTCTTCTATTCAAAATATGAAATGTGATTACATTGCAATATACTTCATTTAAAGTAAGGAACATAAAAGAAACTGTTATGAGAGATTTAGATAGAAGGGTTCATTGATGGATAACGTTAATAAGGAGTCCATGCAACATGAGAACCACTCTACTTTTAAGACTAAAAGTCAAAAAGCATATTGTTTCTCTTGTTTTCCTTTGAAATGGACAAATACATTGTGTTTTAAATTAGGGTATAAATCTAATGGAAAATATCACATTTGTATGAATATCTTAAGTTTGGCTGAACAGTATTTATATTTACACCCAGCATATTACTTCTGGTGTATTCTGGCAGTTATTTCCAGTAAGGTCATAAATATGACAACATACACACAAAATCTGCGTAATCTCAAGCATCAGCACCAGGGTATTTTAAGGTTCCTCCTTTTAATAAGAAATAAGCCCCAGGCCAAATCATGAAGCAAGTTTATAAAATCAACTCTTGTGCCAGATTCCAAATAAGGTGACCTTGAGTATAATAAATAAAGTGAAAAAAGATTTTAGTTTGCATTCAGAGTGCTAATTCAGCTCTTTCATTTACGGACTTTCATTTAATAAACTATTGTGATAATTTTGTTCTGTTCTTTTTATATTAGAATTCATGTTGTAGATCCAAAACTGCATTGTGCTAATTTGTCTTTTCAGAATTCAACTTCAGAGCTAGTAAGAACATAACATAATGATACATACATAAGAATGTATTACATTTTTTGTGGAGCAAGCTTTTGCATTAAAACTAAATTACCAGGTGGCACACCACTCATCCAGGTTTTTCTGTTGAGCTTCTCAGGCCCAGACACCCCTCTACTAAGCAACACTCTGTGGCTCATTTCGGTAAACTCCAAGGTATTACCCTACTAGAAGTCTCTTCAGTGTGTTTTAGGCTTTCCCATGGTTCTCCAGGAAGCATCCTGATCAGATGCCCAAACCACCTTAACTCACACCTTAAGGTGCAGCAAAGTAGGAGAGTAGAGTTGGAGAGTAATGACTCTCCTTTAAAACACCCCTGGCTGAGAATCCATCTATCTATCAAGAAACCTAAACTCTCTTTGCTTGACACAGAGATTTATTCCCAAGTACGTAAGGGAGGAGTCAACAGTCTTCCAGTTAATAACCATGGGCTGAGACTTGTTACTTGACTCCCATCCTGGCTGTTTAAACTCAACTTTAAATGGGTTTTGTGCGTGCACACTGAGGGTTTTAGCTTGAAGATACCAGCAGAACCAAAACGTATGCAAAAGGCAAATATGAGACCCTGAGCTTTCCAAACCAGACACCTTCTCGTCACATTACACGTCGAAATTCATCGGGCGGGATCAGAAACATGAAAATATATCAGATCTAGTGTTGAAAGACCAGATCTAAGTTAGGCACCAGAGGCTGTAAGTTGTGACATCACAGTTGGAGCAAAAGTGTTATGTGAAGTTCCCGGAGCACCGAACACAGTCAGTCAAACCAGGGAGTGAAGAACCAGACACCTCATATACAGTTGACAGATATTAGGGTTTCTGAAGGACTTTTGGATGGGGGTTTGCCTGAGTTTTATAGTAATTTAAATTGATTAAGTTGATAACATCTCATAAGAGAATGGTCCTAGACAACTGTTTGTTTGTGTGTGTGAGCATGTGTCGTAAGAATATTCTCTGCAGCAAGCAAAGCATAGAGGTGTGCATGCCAAAGCAAAGTACTGGGGGATATCATGTCAAAAGCACACAACTGGGCTGGTGGCTGAAGTATTGTACAACACCCTTTTTGTATACTGCACTGCTTTATACATTTTTGCCAGCACCAAATTGATAGTCTAACAATGTTTTATGAGTTTGGGAGGTGTGTCCATTACACTAATCAGACATGGGTAGGATATTGAGGAAAATGCTAATGTTGAATAATTAATATGTTTATGAGAAAAAGAAGGGGCTCCCAGGGGGTGGAACCATTGTAGAAGCATGAAACTGGATTATGTGATCTGATCAATGTATTTCAGTGAGTCTCGTGTTCTGTTGGTGTACAATTTGCTCTGTATATGTACGAGCTTTGTGCAAAATAAACATCAAATCCCTGAGGACTCCACTTGCCTGAAGAATACTTTGTGGTTCCATCGTGAATTACTAGTTAGACAGTTTACAGTTTAGTCAGTCTTAGTTCAGTTTCAAGTCCAGAAGAAAAGTAGTACATCAACTAAAGTTTGATAGTCAAACAGTTAAAGTAATCATTTCATTTTACCAAAATATTACGTCTTTCTCAAAGTAACATTAACACCTATAAATTACAAATTAGGATGATAACAAGGAAGCCTTCTGACCTCAAATACTTATGGGCTCATCTCCAAAGAGAAACTGTCAAAATGCAGAGTGGAAAAATACAACAAGCTTGTCAGGAATTTAAGATGGTTTCGATTGCTGTAAATCCCAAAAAATTAATTGATCATTGAGAAGGGTATAAATAATTTTTGACATTTAATTTCTTAAACGACCTGCAAATTAAAAGTTATTTTTTTCCCTCAAAATTGATATTTTTCCATTTTTTTTATCTCCCCCCAAAAAACAAAACGAAATCTTAATCTGCCATGGATATGAATAATTTCTGCTCAACCTTACATTAATCTTACATGCAGTCATTGGACTGTGGGAGGAAGCCTGTGTTTGATAAATTGTGATTTCTTTTTATTTCTGCTCTTTTATTTTCCTCTGGAACGCAGTTTGATTTACCTTGTATATGAATGGTATTCTACAAATAACCTTGCCTTGCATTTCCTACCTTCAGTTAGGAATCTGAGGCAAGACTTAAAATTTGCTTTTCAAAGACTCTCTCCGGTCAGTCTCTTTGAGCTATTTTGAAAAGAATAATCGGCAAATGTTTTAGTGTCTGGACTTTAAAACTGGTAGAGACAAACCCCAAAAAACTTAGCTGTAATTGCAGAAAAAGTTTGTCCTATGAGCAGGAAGTTTGGGGTTAAATACAAATAACACAATTACCATGATTATGTGCTACTTTGTGTTGGTCTATCATATAAAGTCATAATATAATACAGTAAAGTTTGTGATTGTGATGAGTCAAAATATGAATACCTTTTCAGGGCACTGCAATTCTACAGGTATATATTTTTTTTACATTTTTTAATGGTTTAATGCTACTTATATTTTACAGAATCATTTGGCCTATTTTATTAAATATGTATACACTTTTGGCTCAGGTATTCTTCCAGAGACCTTAGGACTCAAACACTCCACTCATAATTTAAATATTTTTAGGCCTATGCTTGTCTGGAAAACATTTCTGTATATGTTCCTGTTATCTGAACTATTCTTTCAGTTTGGAGGTCCTAGCATTAATAACTGACCAGCTTTGAAGCAAATTATTATTAACTTGGGAGAAGGCAATAGGGACATCAAATGTTGGCTATAAAGCATAACAAAACAATAACATGTGATAACTTATCTGCTGCAAAACAAAGCAAAAAACAAAGTTTTTTGATGGATGTCTGTTTTTGGGAACACATTTAGATGGTGCTCAAAGTCAAATACAGAAAAGGTTTGCTAGGTCAGACAGAAAATGTCAGTGTAAAAGAGTGAGTTGTAATCTAATACCAGGGTACAGATTAAAAAAAGCATACACATGTTTGACCTTTTAACTGAGCTGTGTCTGGTGAAAAAAAAGGACACTAAAGACATCACAGCAGGTCAAACACATTTGGAGCAACTGTGTGCATCTGATAACTGAAAACTTATTGTCCCAACAAATATACTTACACGTATATGTCTTCACCCTTTCCTGAGAAGTTCAGCCACTTCTAGTGTGGCACTGCAGAAAATCAGTTTCCGATTTGTGACGTTGTAACAACCTCTTCTGACTTTTACTGAACCAGCCCAGGGGCAAACATTTAGTTTGCAGTGCAGTGATTTAAAACAGGGTCACATTTAATTCTTACCAGTTGATTTAGACATGTCATATACAGAAATAAATAAATGCAAGAGTAACATTTTTAAAGGCACAAGAAAAAAATAAAGAGTTATAAATAATATATCTCACCATGCCCTGAGGAACATCAGCGGTTTGGGCAATCAACATGTGAACAAACTAACAGCAACACTGAAGTAACACTTGCCAAGTCCACATTAATTTTGCTTACAGTAGTTTCTTAGTATCACATCGTGTGTGAAGAAGCAACAAAATGAAAAATAAATGGAAATGCTCACATAAATTTTTAAAGGTTCCAAAAAAAAATTCTTATATAAACTTTTACTTATATAAGGTGCTCTGTTGCACATGATTAAATTCCAAAATTATTTTTAGCATTTAAATTACACCATTATTTTTCGGTCCTAGTTTGAATTATTTGACAAATTTGGTGGAAATTCATTACTGGTTGAGGGCTTTTTTTAAATCGCTGTTGGCTTGCCTCCTTTTTGAAAATTCCTCACTGATTCTCTAAAATTATTTAAGTAGCTGCGTTTGCGATACACCTAAAAAGGCCTTTAAGATTTTAGCACTGGAATCTCTAAATGGATAAATTAGAGAGAGGGCAGGCCTGTTAAAAAACCTTGGGCAGTAAATCCCCTTTCTGGAAGAGAACCATGATAAAACATTGTGGGAAAACATGTTAGTTGGCAGGAAAAGTCTTCCAAAAGCATAACAGACCTTTCAACAAGACACCAATCCAAAAAATTACATTTAGAGTGATTAGCATCAGAGCCAGGGATTTAAATAGGCTAAACAACCTGATAAAGAAGGCTGGTTCTATTCTTGGGACAACTGTGGAACATCTGGAGATGATAATGCAAAGAAGGATTCTTAATAAAAATCAAAAAAATTATGGACAACCCTGAGCATCCTCTTCATGAGACAGTCATACAACAACAGAGTGTCTTCAGTCTTAGGCGTTTTCTCAATTTCGCTGCAATACAGACCGCTACAGGAAATCTGTCCTGCCCACAGCCATCATCATCTACAACAACTCCTTAAAGAATTAATTATATGAGCTATACCAACACTTAATTTCCCTCTGGGATTAATAAAGTATTTTTGAATTGAATTGAATTATTACGTTTTATGAGTCATAAGTGAAAGTAATAATTTCCCCAAAAATTTACTTTTTTAAAATTTACAATTTAAACAACTTTGAATTCGGATGTATATATATCATGTACAGTTTGTAATTTTGTACCTGTAGCACTGCATATAATCCAGGAAAAATACATGATAGTGTAGGGTTTGTTACCAAGTTTTCTACTACTTCCTACTTCCTGCTTCGCTGCAATCGGCTGCTTCGCTACTTTGCTCTCCCTTCTGCTTGCATTTTTCTGCATTTTTCTGCTTATTTTTATTTTTTTTCCCCTTATGATCCGACCTGCAGGACTTTTGAATACATATACATTTATGGGAAAAACCTTTTTTAGTAGTAACGGCAATATTTCATAGATCTTTTATCTTCAGCGCTCTGTGTGCGTGGCCTACACACAGCTGAAGCCTGATCTACAGCATCTAAGTACTTAGCATTCAGCAAAAGCTAGATATAGCTCGTAAGGGTGCTAACGCTAAGCTACAGCAACAAGATGTCTTCCGTCTCCACAATGGACTACCAGGACCTTCTACAAAAGATAACAGCACTGGAGAGGAAAGTTCAATGGATAGAAGTTAATGTGGAGGTAAATGGATTGTGTGGAAATGAAACAAGCTTATCACTCTTTCAAAACAGTGGAAATGAGCAAGCTAACACACGGCTAAGAGGCAGAGATAACATGACCAAGAAAGAGGGAGCCTCTGCTCATTACGTTAAATCCCCGAGTGATAATCCTCCCTGGAACTGTCTTGGTGCTAAGCCAAAAACCAAATCATGTCTCTGGTGTTGTGATTGCATTTCTCATAAGATAAACTGAACAGACTTTTGGATGTCTGGGAGCTATTTCAAAGATGGACTGAGCAGACCACATTTCCCAGCAATCCTAGCAGTGACCCCCAACACACTCCTTTTGGTCCGTGACCACCCACGGTGACATCAGCGATGACATCACGGCAAAAGGGGGCTATAAGAGTAGTCGCGCCCATTTTGAATTGTTCTCCAGCTGGAAGTTCTTGGATGAACTACTGCTGCACAGAGGACATCTCACCGGTGAAGATTCTCTTTTGTTCTGACCCGCTGGACCGGGGAAGAACTCGCTTCGAAGTGCTCATACGGTTTGTGTATCTCGTGTGAGCTATATCAGAACTGTTCCCAGACAGTTCGTTAGATGTCGACCTACAGGCCATCCAGCCTTCCTTTGGGCCACACGGTCCTTAAAATCCTGTACAGGTTTTTTTTATAACTCTTCCTTTTCTTGCTCAACTACGGACACAATTCACTCTACTCCTAGTGGACTGGACCTCCTTCAAGGCAAAGTAGGACTGAACCGGTTCATTTATACTAATAATGTGTCTGGGCATAGATAAACAGAGAAAATAGAGTTTTAACGAGTTAGATCTCGTTCATTGTTGGTTAAAGTGTTTTTAAGCGCTGTACCTGTTTGCTCATTTTTGCGTCGTCGCACGTATAAGTCTGAGCTGTGAAATTGCTGTCTTTGAAACTGTCTGTTTTATCCTGAGCAGATCACGCCTTTCTTTTTTTCCTTTCTCTAGTTTTCCCTCTCTCTCCCTCCCTGATAACTCCATTGGCAGTCGGGCTCGGTCCAGCCTGCGTTAGCTGGTCTTAGCTGAAAAGTTTAACTCCATTGTCTTTAGTCTGTCGCTAAAGCAGAGGCCTACCACATGGACGCTTCCCCCATGTGCTCCTTTAGCCAAAGCTAGTTTCATGATTCTTTCTTAGACTCCATGTGCTCCCCTCCATCTTGGCACAGAGCTGAGATTTATGACTTTGTCTCCTAGGCTATCTGTAATTTGAGCCCCCTGGAGTGAGGGCCACCCTCCTTTTCTGACCCGAACCTCAGCTGTCTCACTGATTTCCTTTCATGTTAATTGTGTTTAATGTTCACCTATTATTATTGCCTAAGATCTGTAGTAATTTTTGCATGCTTTAGAATAGATGGGATTTTCTATTTCCTAAATAAAGTCCCCTTATCTTAAAGAGAAGTTGTCTGGGATTACTTGGAGTGATGCATACAATTAATGTCCACAGCGTTAGAACTTATTCCTTCATCTATTGTTTAATTATCTGAGACTGAACAATTTGGCTATATATATATATATAAATGTTCCTGGAATCCAACAGGATGGTGCCCCTAAACTTGGTAATTTTTACATAAAATTATTAATCTTATTAATAATTGCCCTAAGCAATTATTCATAATTATTAATAGCCAAATCCTACCTATCTGCGGCACAACACTGGGAAACGGGAGGACGTAGTGCAGGCTGGACACAGCGAGCGGAAATCTGTGATGAGACCGACTGGCCTGCACTCCCTACAAGAGAGAGGGCTTCTTCTACTCCCTTACATGAGAGGACACGGGACAGAACAGCTGCAAATGGTAAAGTTAGCCACAAACTTTCAAAAACAACCGAATGTGAAGCTGCAGAACAGATTTGCTCTACTGTTGGAGAACCCTGGATCTTTATCTGACGACCATCCACCCCAAGGCAGCGAGATGAGGACCTGTCAGAGAGTGAGAGGCCACAGAGAAAGCAAAAGACTGGGCCTGAAACTCTGATTGTAGGTGATTCCTCTGTAAAGGACGTTCAGTGGATGTGTGGAAAGAACACCAAAGTCCTCTGCTTTCCAAAGGATATGGCCAGTGACATGCAGAAGAGGATTCTGAAAACTGACTAAATATCCAACAGTGAAAGACATCGTTCTCCACACAGGGTCGAATGATGTGTCCAAGCAACAATCGGAGGTTCTAAAACGGGACTTCGCTGGATTATTGAACACCGTGAGCTCGTTGGATGCAGCAGTATTCATCAGTGGACCTTTACCACCCATCAGAGGAGGAGAAGAAAGAAGTAGCTGTCTTTTGGAATTAAATAAGTGGAATTTTATCTGCATGTGTTGACAACAAACTGCAATTTATTAACAACTTTCAGATTTTTTGGGAGCGTAGACATCTTTTTCAGGCAAATGGATTTAGTTTGAACAGGTCAGGTGTAAGACTGTTTACCTCCAATATTTTCTACTTCCTGCGTCATCCCTCTGTGCTTGGAGCCAAAAAGGAGATACACAAAGACTTATCTCAAAAGGAAGACCAAACAAAGCTGAGTGCAGAGGGGGAGGAACTTCTTCTACCCTCACTCATGGGAAGCTTCGAACAGAAGCAGGAAGAAGGATCTTTATTTGCCCCAAAAGCCCTCAACAGCCCTAAAGAACAGGACAGCGGACCTCCATCGCCCCCGCAAACCCCTGACAGCCCACCGTCTTCCCTACTGCCCCCCTCCCCCCACTCCCCCCATCTGAAATTCACTGAGCAGATGATGGAGCGGGTCATCATTGGGATCAGATCTACCCCCCAGACCAATCTGTTTTCTTTACCCATAAACCCCACACCAGGACGATCAAAGGTAGGCCAACAAGCCTGGCCCCCTCCTACCCCACCACGTAAGCATGTACAATCTCCACAGTCTGATGTATGATGTGTTAAGGGTCCAGGCTGCGTGGATATCAGCAGTCAGAACTTTTCCCAGGACAAGCCGGGACCCTGTTCATTAGAAGGTTCGATCATTTCTGTACTTATAAGTAACAAAAGGAATGTAGTTATGTCAAAAAACAGAGCACTGCATTCTAAAAGGTTTTTAAGTAATGTAAACATACGCTGCACAGAGCCCGCCCCAAAACACAAGGGGCACAATAATACTCTTAAACCTGTTAAGATGGCCTTATTAAATGTCAGGTCTATAGTAGGGAAGACATTTTTAATCAATGATCTTATCAATGAGCATGGCCTTGATTTTATGTTTTTAACTGAGACTTGGTTAAATAAGAATAGCAGTGTTTCTCTTATCGAATCAACCCCTCCCAACTTTAGTTTTGTCAACCAGGCCAGACAGAACAGGAGAGGTGGAGGAGTTGCTGTTTTATTTAATGAATCATTCCAGTGTAACCAGTAATCTCTTGGAAGTTTTCCTTCTTTTGAATATGTTGCTGTAGAGCTGAAGGCCTCATCTAGAGCCATGTTTGTTAACATTTATCGGCTTCCAAATTACTGTGCTGACTTTAATGATGATTTTAGTGAACTGCTGTCTATAATCTGTGTTGATTTCGACTGTATAATTATTGTTGGTGATTTTAACATCCATGTTAACAATCCCCAGAACAAAGGGTCTAAAGACCTGAGTAACACTCTGGACAACTTTGGGCTGACTCAGCATATAACAGAGCCCACACATAATAAGGGTCATGTTTTGGACTTACTGATCTCGAAGGGTTTGGGCATTTCCAAGATTAATGTGCGTGATGTGGGCTTGTCTGACCATTGTTGTGTTTTCTTTGAGAGTATAATTTCGGTTCACATAAATGTTTTAACGGAGGTTATCACAAAACGATGTATAACTGAAAACACTAGTGACATCTTTAACCAGGTCTTCTCTCTAACACCTGCCCTGTCAGGGGGTTCAGTCAATGAACTTGTCAACAGCTTTAATGCTAAAATATTAAATGTTATGGGTACTATTGCTCCCACAAAGGTGAAGGTTATCTCTGGAAGGAAAAAGTCTCCATGGAGAAATTCCACACTGGTGAGAAATGAAAAAAGGGAGTGTCGGAAAGCCAAGCGTAGATGGGGAAAAACAAAACTTCAGGTTCATTATGACATATATAAAGAGAAACTTCACTCTTATAACTTACAACTGAGGAATACAAGGAAGTCGTATTTTTCTGACATCATCACCAGAATTAGTCATAGTGCTCGCACATTATTTGCTGTTGTCGACAGGCTAACAAACTCTCCTGTGTCAGTAGCACCTGAACTCTATTCCACCAAGGCCTGCAATGACTTTGCCAAATTCTTCACAGACAAAATTCAAAATATTAGACAAGCGGTTGGTTCATTAACGGTAGGTTCAGGTTATGTACAGTGTCCATGGAAAATCCGTTTAAACACCGTGAAACAGTTTTATCTCATAAACAGCAAAGATCTGGAGGACATCATACGTCAACTGAACTCCTCCTCTTGCTGCTTAGACATCCTGCCCACAGGCTTTTACAAAAAGGTCTCAAAGATCTTGGAGTCAGATCTGTTACAGATTGTGAACTCATCTTTAATGTTGGGTGTTTTCCCAGAGCCCCTGAAAACTGCTGTAATTAAACCCCTGCTGAAAAGAGACAATCTGGACAAGACACAAATGAACAACTACAGGCCCATCTCCAATCTTCCATTTTTAAGTAAGATCATTGAAAAGGCTGTTTTTCATCAGCTAAATGACTTCTTAAGACAAACCAACTGCTATGATGTCTTTCAGTCAGGTTTTAGACAGCACCACAGCACTGAGACTGCTCTGACCAAAGTCATCAATGACATCCGTTTGAAAACTGACAGTGGAAAAATGTCAGTGTTAGTTTTACTGGATCTCAGTGCTGCATTTGATACAGTTGACCACATTATTTTACTCAAACGACTGAAGAACTGGGTGGGTCTCTCTGGCACTGTACTAAACTGGTTCAAAACGTACTTAGAGAATAGGAAGTACTTTGTGTCAATAAGTAACTTTACATCTGAGCAGACGGTAATTACATATGAGGTTCCCCAGGGTTCCATCCTGGGACCTCTTCTGTTTAACATCTATATGCTCCCCCTGACACAGGTAATAAATAACAACAATATAAGTTACCATAGCTACGCAGATGACACACAGATATATATTAGAATGTCACCAGAAGACCAAGGGCCTGTACAGGCTCCATGCAAATGCATTGAGGAAATTAATGACTGGATGTGCCACAATTTTCTACAGTTGAACAAAAACAAAATGGAGGTAATTGTCTTTGGAGCTAAAGAGAAAAGATTGAAGGTCACCACTGGGCTTCAGTCCATACACCTAAAAACCACCAACTACATCAGAAATCTGGGTATAGTGATGGACTCAGACCTAAACTTTGAAAAACACATTAAGGCAATCACAAAATCAGCCTACTATCACCTTAAGAATATCTCAAGGACAAAAGATCTGTTGTCTTAGCAGGACCTGGAAAAACTAGTCTATGCATTTATCTTTAGTCGGCTTGATTATTGTAACAGCATCTTTACAGGTCTACCTAAAAAATCAATTAGGAAACTGCAGCTCATCCAGAACTCCGCTGCTCGAGTTCTCACTAAAACCAAAAAAGTGGACCACATCAGTCCAGCTCTGAGGTCTTTACACTGGCTGACTGTCTGTCAGAGGATAGACTTCAAAGTTCTGCTGCTGGTCTATAAAGTTCAGAATGGTTTAGGACCAAAATACATCGGTGATCTCCCGACCCAGTATGAACCTACTCGACCCCTCAGGTCATCTGGATCCGCTCTTTTATCAATTCCCAGAGTCAGAATCAGACATGGAGAAGCTGCGTTAAGCTTCTATGCTCCACATGTCTGGAACAAACTCCCAGACAGCCTCAGATCAGCTGAAACACTCAGTTTATTTAAATCCAGGTTAAAGACCCACCTGTTCTCAACTGCTTTTGATTAGATTTTTATTCTAAGTTTTAAATCTGCACGGCTTCTTTTAAGATTCTTTTAAGAATTTTTTTTTTCTCATTTTAATTTCTCATTTTGCTTTTTCTGCACCCTGCTGTAATGCTTTTGATGTTTTATGTTAAGCACTTTGAATTGTCTTGTAACATGAATTGTGCTATACAAATAAACTTGCCTTGCATTGCCTTACTAAATCACTTGTTCAACCATCTGCTGAAGAAATGTTATAATTCAGTTTTTTAGTGCCTTTCAAAGTATTCTTTTTCATTTTGTCAGAGTAAAACCGCCAACCTTAATGTATTTGGATTTTATGTCATAGAGCAACACAGTAATGCATAGTTTGGTTTAAAAATAGTGACATGCATTTGCATAAAGCCCCACTCCCATTTAAGACCCATACATAAAAATTCAGTGCAACTAACTGACTTGAGAAAAGACCTAATAAGTTAATAGAGTCCAATTTAATCAAATCCAGCTGCTCTGTGAAAGCTTTAGAGGTTTGTTAGTGGACATTAGTGAACAAAGAGCATCACGATGGCCAAAGAACACAGCGAATAACTCAACAAGAGAGTTTGTTTATAAAACCATATCCAAGCTTTGAACATCACTCAGACACTGCTCAATCCATCATCTGAAAATGGAAAAAGCATAGTAAAATGGCAAAGCTTCTACGGCATGGCCATCCACAGGAACTGACAGGCCGGGCAAGGAGAGCATCAATCAGAAAAGAGGCTGGGATGCCTGAGGTAACTGTGGAACAGCTGCAAAAGATCCACAAGTGAGAAAATATATTGTGCATTCCAGAAATATGGCCTTTATGGAAAAACGAAAAGAAGAAAGCCATTGTTGAAAAATCTTCATGAGAATTCTCATTGGCAGTTTGCTACAAGCAGTGGGACACAGCAAACATGTGGAGAAAACCACTCTGGTCAGAGAACACCAAAACGTAACTTTTTGGCTTTGATGCAAAATGCTATGTGTGGCAGTAAATGAACAATACACCCACCCCACTTTGAAACATGCTGTGGAGAGGATTTTTATTTCAGCAGGTGACAGTGAAGCTAGTCAGCTATAATGGATAAATGAACAGAGCTATGTACTAGACAATTCCTGAAGAAAACCTGTTAGAGGTTCTAGGACACTTCAGACTGGGGCAAAGGTCCACTTTTCAGCAAGACAATAATCCTAAGCACATAGCCAGAGCTACAACGGAATGGTTTAGATCAAACCATTAATGTAAAGCTGACAGTTTCTTATTCAGTTTTGGACAATCCTGAGGATCCTCTTCATGGGACTATCCTACAACAATGGTGTCTTCGGTCAGAGGCTTCTTCAGTTTTGCTGCAACACAGACTGCTACAGGAGATCATTCCTGCTTACAGCCATCAGGATCTACAATAGCTCCTTGAAAAATGTAATAATATGAGCTACAATAACACTTAATTTCTCTCTGGCAGGAATTAAGTATTTTGTAATTGACATTTTCTGACTAATAGAGGGATTATTTGTTTATCAACACCGAACCTTTACATGACTCCCTGGTTCCCACTGTTATTATTTGCAGTTATCAGAACAGCAGTTATCAAACAGTTGTCATGCTGTGTACGTGACAAGCGAGCACTGAAAGCAGCGCGGGTTTAATTGTGGGATAAACGGTGCAGATCATTCTGTGCATGCGTTAATTGTGTTTAAAAAATTAATGGCATTAATTCCACAAATTAATCGACCCGCATTAATGCATTAATTTTGACAGCCCTAATATATATATATATATATATATATATATATATATATATATATATATATATATATATATATATATATATATATATATATATATATATATATATATATACTTACAAGAAAGTTTCAGATCTATCAATTTTTGAGTACACACAGCTGCACAAATTTCCGCTTTTTAAATCACACTCTCCCTAGAAATGGGCTCTGGTGATTTTGGGCCATATCGCATCTCCTACACACCCACTTTCTGCCATAAGGGGGCAGAGAAAACGCAATTCCACAGAGACTGAAGGTGGGACGAGCAGGCACGAAAATTTTATTTCAATCATTTAATCAACCTTTAACTATATAGAGCAACCGAAGTGCTTTCTATTGAAAGAGAAAAATAGAGTTAGCAATAAGAAAATGTGTAACAAGACAACAGTAAAAAGATTTAAATAAAAAAATAAATTAAAGCAGCAGCACATGGGATAAACAAATGAAAACAATAAATATAAACTTTGAATTATATGATTTCTTCTTGTAGCAACAATAAGACTGGAATAAAAGTTAATTAAAACAAATAAAAAGTAGATTAGATTAGATAGATTATTTATCCCCAGGAGGGGAAATTCTTGTTTTCCAAAGAAACATGTTGAATGTTGTTGTTAAAGAGTTTTATGGACGCAGGAACAAAGGATCTCCTGAACCTCTCAGTCCTGCATCTCAATTAGATCAAACTTTAACTGGAGCTGCTTCTCTGGCTGGCCAGGACAACATGAAGGAGGTGTTTAGTGTTAGCCAGAATACCCTGCAGCTTCCTCCTCATCTGCCTCTCCACCACAGTTCTCACAGGGTCCAGAACAGGCCTGTTTGATTAATTTATCCAGATGTCTGCAGTCGTTGTCCGCAGTGCTACTTCCCCAGCAGACAACAGCATACAAAAGAACACTTTTGTTGATCATGTGGCAGAACATCTGCAGCATGTCACTGCAGACATCGAATGACCTGAGGAAGAAAAGGCAACTCTTTCCCGTCCTGTATGCTGCATCTGTGTTGGTGGACCACTCCAGTTATAGACCCCCACCCCCACCACCCCAGGTGTCTGTGGGACTCTAAAGTATTTATTTCCTCCCTATCAATACAGACTGGCTGTATTGGTGGTTTAGGTCTCCTAAAGTCCAATACCAGCTCCCTAGTCTTGGTGGTGTTCAGGAGAGACTGGTTTGCTCCAGTCAATGAAGCATTCCAGAGTCCCAGAGACACATCTCCCCACCCTGACGTGTTGAGGTCTGGATGTTAGATAGTCCATAATCAATGATGTCAGGGAGGGGGCTACTCCCTTACTCATAAGTTTGTCTCTTAGTATGGGAGGCTTTATGGTGTTAAAAGCGCTGGAGAAGTCAAAGAGCATGATCCTAACTTAAGAACCAGACACATCCAGGTAAGTGTATGCCCAGTGCAGAATGTAAAGGACTGTGTCTTCAACTCCTAAGTGTTCCTGATAGGCAAACTGGAGGTCTTCATGATGTGGGATGTCAAAGCCACCGGTCTGTAGTCATTCAGACATGAGGTATTCCACAACACTGGGACTTTCTTAAGGCTCAGACTGAAGCACATCTGCAGAGGGACTGCAGTCCTGCACAGTCCTTCAGAAGCATTGGACAAACTCCATCTGGACCAACAGACTTGTCTGGTCAAAGTTTCCTGAGCTAAACACCCACCTCTTCTTCTGTTAACAACATTTGGAGCAGCTCAGTATGCAGGGGAGGGGCGGCAGCACGTGTTGAAGGTGGAGTGAGTACCCAAGGAGGTGAAGGTAGCAGTTGCAGCTGCAGACATGGAGGTGGAGGAAGCAGCTGCAGATGTGGAGGTGGAGGAAGCAGCTGCAGACGTGGAGGTAAGGGTAGCAGCTGCAGACGTGAAGGTAAGGGTAGCAGTTGCAGATGTAGAGGCAGAAGCATTAGAAATTTCAGAACCACCACTATCAAACCTGTTGCAATTCAGGTTGAAGGAGTTGGCTCTGTCTACATCACCTTCTATACAGACTGGGCATTCTCTACATGTTTTTGATGTATCTGTACTCCAGCTGTTTCTCTACCTTCCTCTTGTAACTTTTAAATAGCTTTAAGATTATGTGACATGTTTGGGACTGTGGCCTTCTCAAATCCCTGTTTTCCATAATTTCAAAATGGCTGGCGTCTTAACAACCCCATTTAATAAAAGAAAGAATGGCAAAATAGTTTTGATGTTAAAATGTTTTTAAAATTTAATATTTTGATTGTTTTTCTCCAAAACATCCAATAGGAATAAAACCAGTTGGAAATAAAAACAGTGTACAAAACCAATGTAGTCAGACATCTTCCGGCTCTAGTCTACTAATCATCCCTAGAATCACAACCATGGAGAAGCAGCTTTCAGTTTATGTGCTCTCCTCATCTGGAACAAATGACCAGAACACTGCAAAGCTGCTGAAACACTGAGTTCCTTTAAATCAAAGCTAAAACAAATGTTCTATTTAGAGCTGCTTCTGAGTAAGCTAATAGTAATAGCTGTAATGTTATATGTTTAAATGTCATATGTTTTGTGTCTCTAATGTTGTATGTTAGGCTTTTACTGTTGTTCTCCCCTAATCATTTAAAGCACCTTGAATTGCCTTGTTGTAGAAAATGTGCTATACAAATACAGTTGCCTCGCCTTGCCTAGTGCCCATTGAGACTTTGCACTTATATTGTTTGCATTGTTTTTGTAGTGGAGAGTTAATCTGTGGCATTGCCCTGTCTGGGCCAAAAATAACATGTAGGGATCTGGTATTTTATTTTATTTTGAGTGAAAAATGAATGGTAACCTACAGGAATATGTTACTAATACAGAACCTATAAAAAAGTATTCACCCCCTTGGATGTTTTACACTTTTTAATGCTTTTACAAATCAATCGTGATCAACAACATTTGGCATTTATATACTAAAGATCTTTACAAAAACCCTTTGCTGTCAAAGTCAGCAATTACATAAAAATATGTAACACAAAATAAGTAATTGTATAAATATTCATTCTCTTTAAAGTGACTGATGTAATTTAAGAGAGGTCCAGCCAATTGGTGCAAGTAGTCTCACAATGATTGGAATGGAAATCACCTGAGTGCAGTGATTGTGTCTCAAGTGATTGCGGTATAAAGACACTTGTGTCTGGAAAGTCTTTTCACTGGTTAAGCAGTTTAAAATTAATAGTTTTGGCCATTAGACAAGATGACCTGTTTAGTGGACACCAAACCCTGGACATCATCAGCACACCATCCCCACTGTGAAGCATGGTGGTGGCAGCATCTTCAAGTTGGGATGCTTCTTGGCAGAGCTGGAACAGTTTTGGAAGGAAGGATGGAAGAAAATTGCAGCATCAAGACAGACTCAATGCTGTGATTGTTGCCAAAGGTGCATCTACTAAGTACTGAGTCAAAAGGGGCAAATGTTTAACAAATCACTTATTTTATGGTAAATATTTTTATTTGATTGTTTTTAGCTTGTAGAAATCAATTTTCACTTTGACGTTAAATGTTTCTTGTAAAAAAAAACATACAAATTATAGTGATCATCATTGATTTAGAGTGTGAATACCTTTAATGCACAGCGTATTAATAAAAATATGTTCTATATTTGTTTATATAATGTTCACAAAGAATTCCGGTGAGCTTTGCATCTTTATAATTAGCCATTGAATTTTGTTATTTATGTTATAAACAAAGTCCTGTTGTGCACTGAAGTACACATGTTGTAAAATCAAAACAAAACAAGGTAAAGACAAAAAAATATTTGCAATGCGATGTTTTTTACTGCCCCAGCACCTGATTACTGAATTTAATAAAGTATTCATTCATTCAAGTGAAAAAAAAAATCTAAATCAAAAAACGTTTTTTTCCCTTGTCAAAGTAGGTTAAGGAGGCTCTTGATGTCACTGTTGATCCATGGTTTATTATTAGGATGGCATCTAACACTCCTAACCAGAACCATTGTGTCCCTACAACATGAGGTTTGTATGTGGGTTGGAGATATACCATGTTGGGATCATATCTGCCCAGCAGAGGGAGAGGTACAGCCCTGTACCCCTCCGTTAGGTTGGCATAGAACAGATCTAGAGTTATCTACATGTGTTGGACAGTCCACAAACTTTACAAAGCCAGTCAGGCAGGAGGACAGAGAGACGTGATTAAAACCCCCAGGATCACAATGAGAGCCTCTGGTTGCTGGGTCTGTATCCCAGCAACAACATCATGGATGATGTCACACACTGCTGCAGGAACTGCTCTTGGAGGAACATAAACGGTTATAACAACCACATAAGGAATCTCCCGTGGCATATAGTATGGTCAGAAACCAACTGCCAGCAGTTCAATATCCGGACAACATACTTTCTGCTTAACCGTCATGTTCTGGGGGTTATCCCAACTCTGATTGCAGAATAAAATAACTCTCCCACCTTTGGACCTCCCGCGCCTCGTGGATCTCTATCCCCATGCAAAGCTCTGAAGCTGGGTATGTCCACGCATGAGTTTGTATTGTATTATTATTATTGTAAGTATTATCTGCGCAAAATATTATTTGGGGGTCACAAATAAACAGAAGAGCTGCGAGTGACACAGCATTGACGCAGCAGCATGCCTGACATAAAAAAGAAGGGGGGGAATGCACGGTTTCAGCTGGTCAGTAGATCTAACGTTGGGTCCAGTTCAGCACATATATCTAATAGGACTACTTATGGGAGTCTACATCAGCTCCCCCCATCCAGATGCAGCCAGTAGCGTGATCTTCAATGAGTGGCATCCATTATGCAGCATTATACAGGAGTGTCACTGCAAAATTAATATTTGTACTTCACACAATGAATGCACCAATTAGTGTACTTGCTGTATAATCCGAAGACATACATATGAAGATACTTTGATATAATTCTCAAATTGATTGTGTGTTTGTGTGTGTGCAAGGGTCTACAAGTCTGAAAATGTGGCTTAAATTCACAATTTTGATATCTCTAATGTCATCTGTCCTGCATGTCCAAAATGTGCTTAACCAAGGTCCTTAGTGTGCTTAAAATTGCTCAGGTTTTTCTGCTACTTTTTTTCTATAAATCCCAAACTTGATGTAGAAAGTGAGTTACGCAATTTTCAGATCCCGTTTCGCGCTTAAGCAAGCTTTATAAACGAGACCCCATTTGTGACACTGTTGGTAATATCCCACAAAATAAAGTTCTGTCACTTGTGGCTCTAAAAATTATTCACAATTGGGCGCTGAAATTTTTTTGGATACCACACTTTTGGGATATTTCTTATAAAGAAATTTTAAAAACATTTGTTTGTTGTCTTTACACTTTACAGTCATGCACTACTATACATTACATTAACATATACATTAAGGTTTGTGGTTTTACCATGGTAAAATGGGGCAAAGTTCAATGTATATGAATACCTATGCAAGTGACTATAGGGATGTCTCTGCTCAAATCACATATAAATCTAATTAATTTAAACACAAAACCCTGCCTAATAGCCTCTGTAATAATCTTCCATGTGTGTGCATTTTAAACAAATGTAAAAATATTTTTTTTCCAAATAAGCTAGCTAGGATATTGTGTCTCATTTGGAGCATCATGTTGTTGATGTTGATTTTTGTAAAAGCAAACATGATTTGTGATCATGTTTGGAAATTTTGAGAAGACAAGGTTACATTTAACATGAATGGTACAAGGCTATGTGCTCGTTGTCTTGACATGTTTCACTTCATTTTAGTTCGTTCTTAAAATAATTGAATCACTGTTACCTTAAGGTACACTTTTTATACCTGTCAGACTGACATTTTCTTGAATATGTTTTTTAATATGTTGTACTGTATGATTGCATACAAATGTTCTACTGTGAATGTCAAAAAGATGATTTAAAATGATTTTTTACTGCACTTTCTAGAAATTTTGAAACATTTTTACATATCAAGGAATGGTTAAACAACACACTGATTTATTTATTGATTTTTTGTTCCTACTAGTGAATATATAAACTAGCAATAAAACACAATTCGGTTTTATGGTATATCGAGGTCCTTTATTTATGGCTTTCAGATTGAGGGACTAGACCATGATCACTACATCTGAAACTGGTAAGAATTTGCTGAGCTGCTCAGTTAGTCTGCGCACCTCCTGATTTCAGAATAAATAAACTTTTGATTAATACTTTTAAAAAGCATCAGGCTTTTTTTAACCATGTTTCTATTTATGTTTCATTGAACTAGCATTAAAACAACTAACAAAGCAATTAATCCATTTTGCTTTTTCGGTCAATAATTTGGATTTTTAGGAGGATTTCACTGCAAAAAGACTAAATCACTGCTTCACCGCCCAACAATACTGGGTAAACTGATGAATAGATAAATATAAATTCACCTGAGAAGTAACGAAAAATTAGGTTAAGAAAGCCATTTTGAAATCACTGTCTATTTTTTGGTGTCCATTTTAAAAAATGGTGAAAAGTTGGATCATTTTTGATTTACATGCTCAAAATTTGGTTTAAGATATCAGCCAGAAAATTAGGATGCACAACATATAAGTTTTTTTTAACAATACACCATACATGAGAAAAAAAACCCAATGCATTTACAAACATGCATTATAAAGCCATTTAGAGTTAGCCTGAAACATTTTAATGCAATACTTCATGATGGATGTAGCTTCCCTGCTTTGTTTTTCTCCTTTTTCAAGAACATTCCGGTTATCCGACAGCATGCAGCAAAGTTTTGCTGCAAGCCTCTCACCCGCAGCAGGTTAACTCGACCAGTAATGAACAGATTAAACCTGAGAGGTCATGACTCACCTTTTAAATGTTGACTTTCATTCACGTGAAATGTTGTTGTGCATGAAAATCACATGTGAATAACGCGGACTGATTCAATTCAATTCAATTCAGTTTATTTATATAGCGCCAATTCACAACAGATGTCATCTCAAGGCACTTAACAAGAAGTCATTTCAATACATTTATACAAACATTCCAATCAGTTAAAAAGTTACCTATTTAAGGAATCCCAGCAGATTGCGTCAGTCATTAGCGTCAGGTTGGGCCCCGTTGATGCAGACTTTCCAACCACAGCAATGATGATGATTTCAAGCAGTGAACTCTCTTAAGAAAAGGCATTTTAAAACCCATTAAAGTCACACGTGTTTCATAGAAAATGCAATTGAATCTTTTGTTAATAGCAGAATATATTAAAGTAAATAATTATTTTTGACTTTGAAAACACGTTGTGTAATCAGAGCATACAATAAAAACAATACATTTTTAGGAGGACTGTACCCTTTTGTTTGAATCACATTACTAGTCTTGTTCAAGAAGATGTAACTATGCTTTGATGACTTAGTGATTATATCAAGTAGATTATTGTTTTTACTGAGCACCAGCGTCTAAAATATAAGTGCAATCTGATGTTCTGTCGTGAGCCTGTATACACTCATCATAATGTTTGACAGCAATTGTTAATAATACATCTTTGACTGCATAACCATATTGGAAAATCTGTAACAAAACTTTTAATAGTATACAATGCAAAACTACAGTACAATACTGTCAGGTTCCGTGGGTGTTTTGAGTTTTTCCTTCGACTTAATTTCCTTCCCCTCTTTACCCCTAGGTGCTCTCTTGTTTTGTCCCTCCTGTTTGTGTTTAAACTTAGTCATTTTCCTTATTTAGTTTTATCATATTAGGTTATTCCTTGTCTTTACTAGTTTTTTTCTGGCAATTCCTTGTTTCTGTATTTCTTCTTGCTCTTAGATGTTTTCACCTTTTGTTTGTGTCCTCATTTGTTTCCTTAATTTATTTCCCTCTAGATAGTTTCCTAATTTATTTCTTCCTTCTGTTTTCCAGTGTTTCCTTTACATTCCCTCCTAGACATATTATCTTTAGTTTCTAGCTTCTTTAGAGTTTTCTGTCTCCCTAGCCATTCTACCTTCTGTCTCAGCTGTTGATTGTTTCCACCTGTTCTCTCCCTCTCACCTGCATCTGCTTTCACTAATTGGTATTTGGACTTCTTTGTCACTTCCTCATTCCCTCCCGAGTATATATTCTACTCTCATTCAGTCACTACTCGCTGGTCCGTCGTCATTTTTTCCTTGTCTGGTTCCTGACTCCTGCCCAGTTCCTGTTTTTCCCTCATCACTGCATTTGTTGGTTCTCCTAAGTTCTGTAAGTTCATGCTCCTTGTTTTTGTTCCTATTAAATCATTTAAGTTTTATTTGTTGCCTTTTGGGTCCTTAATAATACACAAACATGACAAATATGGTAAAAGATGGGTCTGATGGGTCCAGTTGGACACTGTCAGATTAGAGGAGTCTAATCTCAGTTACATTTTTCTCCATCAAAACATTACATCGTGTGCATTTATGAAAGGTTATGGACTCTGCAGTGTAAACCCAATGTTATGTTGCCTATTTTAACATAAGTATTTAGGCTCTACATAGGCTTTATCATGCACAGATGTGCAGGCCATTTTGTTTGTTATTCCATTGCATTCAAAAAATACAATGAAAATTCAAAAACAAATCAATACGTTGCTTCTCCCATGTGTAGGAATTTATGCAAAACCCAGTGTGATTAACACTATTTATTACAGCTCAATAATAGGCCGGTGGTAATGTGGTTAGTAATAACAATGGAATAATTTGAAAATATTCTGTTTTTTTTCTGAATTAATATAGCATGATTACTTGCCAGTAAGAGCTTGTTAAACGAGCTTAACAATGAATATATTGTTTCATTTTGATATTATATAGTATTAATTATGCTACTTTATTTTTTACTATCAAGAGGTAATGAAAACTACTGTAAGCAGTGTGAAATTTGATTCATTCACTAGTAATGAGAAACAAGCTATATGATAACACACAAGTTAATTGTTAAAAGTATGGCAATGTAGTGCACCTTTTTAAGATTAAAAACAAAAAAAATAACAACATGAATATAGCAACAATCAAATAGTAAAGCTGGATGAATTTATATCATATTTCTGAAATTCGTTCACCAGATTTTCCTTCAATATGTCTATTGATACAATTTGATACCAGGAAACACGTACTTTATCCATTATTTATAATATTGTTCTTAAACTAGGAGTCCTATTATAGGCACAGTAGCCTAAGAAGAAAGGCACAGACTTCCCTCTTCCCAGCAACTTGGGCAAGCTCCTGCGGGAGAATCCCAAGTCCACCCAAGAAACAATCCCTCCAGCCTGTCCTGGGTTTCCTCTAGCTCTCCTCCTGGCAGGACATGCCTGGAACACCGAAGAGAGGAATTCAGGAGACATTCAGGAGGCATCCTAACCAGATGCCTGAGCCACCTCAAGTGGCTCCTTTTGATGTGGAGGTGTAGCGGCTCTACTCTGAACCCCTCCCAGATCACAGAGCTTCTCACCCTATCACAAAGGGAGAGCACAGACATCCTGCAGATGAAACTCATTTCGATCCCTTGTATCCCCTAGCTACACAAAGCTCTGGACCACAGATGAGGGTAAGAACATATGCATCGACAGGTAAATCGAGAGCTTCACCTTTTAGTTAAATTTTTTCCATGCCTCAAAAGAACGGTACAGCGCTCAGGTCACTGCAGACGATGTGTTAAACCCCCTATCCATCTCAAACTCCCCTGAGACACTTAAACTCCTTCAGGCAGGACCTGCAATATTCTGCATAGACTTAAGCAAGCCGATATGGGGCGTTTCACAGGTAACCAGGGCAACTGAGAGGCGGAGAAAGTGCAATTCCACAGAGACTGAAGCAGGCCCGTGGAGGCCATAAACAAGTGGTTCAAGATTATTTTCTGTCATGGCCCGCCTAGGGGCATAATCCCCAACCCCCCCCCCCATATTGTTTATTAAAATTCAGCAATTCCAACCGCCTTTCCCACACCGTAGATTTCGTACAGCCCTGTGTTGTCTGTCAGCTCTGTACACAGGTCCCAGCTCATGAAAACCCAAAATTCCTATCTCAAAAAATTAGCATATGATGAAAAGGTTCTCTAAACGAGCTATTAACCTAATCATCTGAATCAACTAATTAACTCTAAACACCTGCAAAAAATTCCTGAGGCTTTTAAAAACTCCCAGCCTGGTTCATTACTCAAAACCGCAATCATGGGTAAGACTGCCGACCTGACTGCTGCCCAGAAGGCCATCATGACACTCTCAAGCAAGAGGGTAAGACACAGAAAGACATTTCTGAACAAATAGGCTGTTCCCATAGTGCTGTATCAAGGCACCTCAGTGGGAAGTCTGTGGGAAGGAAAAAGTGTGGAAGAAAACGCTGCACAACGAGAAAAGGTGACCGGACCCTGAGGAAGATTGTGGAGAAGGACCGATTCCAGACCTTGGGGGACCTGCGGAAGCAGTGGACTGAGTCTGGAGTAGAAACATCCAGAGCCACTGTGCACAGGCGTGTGCAGGAAATGGGCTACAGGTGCTGCGTTCCCCAGGTCAAGCCACCTTTGAACCAGAAACAGCGGCAGAAGCGCCTGACCTGGGCTACAGAGAAGCAGCACTGGACTGTTGCTCAGTGGTCCAAAGTACAAATTTTGCATGTCATTCGGAAATCAAGGTGCCAGAGTCTGGAGGAAGACTGGGGAGAAGGAAATGCCAAAATGCCTGAAGTCCAGTGTCAAGTACCCACAGTCAGTGATGGTCTGGGGTGCCATGTCAGCTGCTGGTGTTGGTCCACTGTGTTTTATCAAGGGCAGGGTCAATGCAGCTAGCTATCAGGAGATTTTGGAGCACTTCATGCTTCCATCTGCTGAAAAGCTTTATGGAGATGAAGATTTCATTTTTCAGCACGACCTGGCACCTGCTCACAGTGCCAAAACCACTGGTAAATGGTTTACTGACCATGGTATTACTGTGCTCAATTGGCCTGCCAACTCTCCTGACCTAAACCCCATAGAGAATCTGTGGGATATTGTGAAGAGGAAGTTGAGAGACACAAGACCCAACACTCTGGATGAGCTTAAGGCCGCTATCAAAGCATCATGGGCCTCCATAACACCTCAGGAGTGCCACAGGCTGATTGCCTCCATGCCTCCTTTCTGCAAAAGGATTCCCGACCAAGTATTGAGTGCATAACTGAACATAATTATTTGAAGGTTGACTTTTTTTGTATTAAAAACACTTTTCTTTTATTGGTCGGATGCAATATGCTAATTTATTGAGATAGGAATGTTGGGTTTTCATGAGCTGTATGCCAAAATCATTCGTTTAAAAACAATAAAAGACCTGAAATATTTCAGTTGGTGTGCAATGAATCTAAAATATATGAAAGTTTAATTTTTATCATTACATTATGGAAAAGAATGAACTTTATCACAATATGATAATTTTTTGAGAAGGACCTGTATGTAGACTGCTTCTTCTGCTGGGTGGAACAGGCAGCCTGTTGACAGGTTTGAGCACTGCTGCCACCTAGTGAGTGGAGGTCTGATCATTGTTCACTGCAAAAGGATTCCCGACCAAGTATTGAGTGCATAACTGAACATAATTATTTGAAGGTTGACTTTTTTTGTTGTTAATTTTTATCATTACATTATGGAAAAGAATGAACTTTATCACAATATGATAATTTTTTGAGAAGGACCTGTATGTAGACTGCTTCTTCTGCTGGGTGGAACAGGCAGCCTGTTGACAGGTTTGAGCACTGCTGCCACCTAGTGAGTGGAGGTCTGATCATTGTTCACTGCAAAAGGATTCCCGACCAAGTATTGAGTGCATAACTGAACATAATTATTTGAAGGTTGACTTTTTTTGTATTAAAAACACTTTTCTTTTATTGGTCGGATGCAATATGCTAATTTATTGAGATAGGAATGTTGGGTTTTCATGAGCTGTATGCCAAAATCATTCGTTTAAAAACAATAAAAGACCTGAAATATTTCAGTTGGTGTGCAATGAATCTAAAATATATGAAAGTTTAATTTTTATCATTACATTATGGAAAAGAATGAACTTTATCACAATATGATAATTTTTTGAGAAGGACCTGTATGTAGACTGCTTCTTCTGCTGGGTGGAACAGGCAGCCTGTTGACAGGTTTGAGCACTGCTGCCACCTAGTGAGTGGAGGTCTGATCATTGTTCAAGCAAAAAAAATGTTGTCCTGCCTCTCAGACCCCACCACTATTTGAGGAGCAATGCCATAGACTGTATATATGAGATGGACGGAAACTCTGTGACATCACCCGTAGGTTTCTGAAGAGCTGAACTGAAGCCGAGTGGGCGGTTCCCACCACTGCCATCTTGGTTTGTCTCGTCATTCTTGGAAAAAGCAAAGAATGGGCAAAGAAGGGGAGCTGAGAGTGGGGCTGAGAGTGGGGCTGTGAGGGTGGCGGCGGATAATTTATACGCATCAAACTCTGAGCCGATATACCTTCTAGCTAAGTGAGCTAAACCAGAGCTAACTGAAGCTAAAAGTATGTTAATATTAAATAAGACAAGTTTCAATAATCAATATGTAAAGTAAAGAAGAAATGTGATCAATATAACCTATTTTTGACCAAGCAGTGTTATCTTAAATGCCCAGCAGAAACATAATTTTCCTTTTTTTTTTAATAAAGACTTCTGGGACGGTTTGTTAGTGCAATCATTACCACAGCAAGCCATCTTTGTCCAATAATTGCACGATTAACATCCGAACACAAATAAACATTGCAGACGCAGCTGATGGTCAAGTTCAGAGAAACAAAATGCCTAAGACTTTTAACAGGAGGCCGAGGCTGCAGCCTTCCCTTGAAGCAAGCAGGCAGGGCCAAGCCACAGTGTTACCAACTGTCTCCAACAGATAGTAGCTGAAGTTGACCCAGAAAGTCACTAGATGTCACCAGATGTCACACGATAATTTGCATATTGATGATGTCATCAAGTCATGTCGACATGATGAAGCCATCACTCTTCTGGCAGTCTTCATTTTTTTCTCCAAAACATCCAGTAGTTATTCGTATTGCCAAAGAGAATAACCCCTTATTAAGACCGCCTCTAGCTTTGATTACGACACACATTCTCTTTGGCATTGTTCTAATAAGCTTCTGCAATGTCACAAGATCTATTTGCATCCAGTGTTGCATTCATTTTTCACCAGGATCTTGCATTGATGACGGTAGAGTCTGACCGCAAAACCTTCACCAGCACATCCCAAAGATTCTCAATGGGATTAAGGTCTGGACTCTGTGGTGGACAATCCATGTGTGAAAATGATGTCTCATGCTCCCAGAACCAGTCTTTCACAATTTGAGCCTGATTAATCTTGGCATTGTCATCCTGGAATATGTCCGTTCCATCAGGGAAGAAAAAACTCACTGATGTAATAACCAGGTCATTAAGTATATTCAGGTAGTCAGCTGACCTCATTCTTGGAGCACATACTGTTGCTGAACCTAGACGCATGACCAACTGTAGCAACCCCAGATCATGGTACTGCCCCCACAGGCTTGTACAGTAGGCACTAGGCATGATGGGTGCATCTCTTCATCTTCATCTCTTTTCTTACCCTGATGCACCCATCACTCTGGAACTGGGTAAATCTGGACTCATAAGACCACATGACCTTCTTCCATTGCTCCAGAGTCCAATCTTTATGCTCCCTAGCAAAATGAAGCCTTTTTCCCCGGTTTGCCTCACTGATCACTGGTTTTCTTACAGCTACACAGCTGTTCAATACCAATCCCTTAAGTTCCCTTCACATTGTGCGTGTGGAAATACTCTTACTTTCACTATTAAACATAGCCTTGAGTTCTACTGTTGTTTTTTTCCGATTGGATTTCACCAAATGTTTAAGTGATCGCCAATCACCACCATCACTGAGTTTTTTCCAGCCACATTTCCTCCTGGAAGACGATGGGTCCCCACTCTCCTTCCAATTTTTAATAATGCGTTGCACAGTTCTCAACCCAATTTTAATAGTTCCTGGAATCTCCTTAGATGTTTTCTCTGCTTGATGCATGCCAATGATTTGACCCTTCTCAAACACACCAACATCTTTTCCACAACTATGAGATGTGTCTTTTGACGTGGTTGTTTATGAAATGAGAACCAACTCATTGCACCAGTTGGGGTTAAATAACTTGTTGCCAGCTGAAAGATAATCACCCATGCAGTAGTTATCCAGTAGGAGGCTCCTAACCATTTGCTTAGTTAAATCTAGGTGGCGACTTTTTTTTGGCCACGAAGTGTAGTTAGCAATAAGAAAATGTGGAACAAGACAAGAGTAAAAAGATTAAAACAAAAAATAAAAGCAGATGCACAAGCGATAAAACAAATAAAAAAGATAAATATAAAGTTTTTGTTTTATGATTACTTCTTGTAGTAACAATATGATTGGGGGGCAAGTTGAACGGTTCAAAAGGGGTGGTATATCTAACACCTGGCCCAGTTCAGTACTTGGATCTAATTGGACTGCTTGGGGGTATCTACATCGGCTCCCCCCATCCAGTGACATAGTCTTCAGTGAGGATCAATGCATCGAATTCGAGCAAAGCAAGGCAATGCAATTTTATTTGTATAGCACACTTTTGACTACAGGGGAATTCAAGGTGCTTGAAATGATTTGGTGATAAAGAAAAACACAGAATACAACATTGAAAATTAAAAGCAACAATTTAGCATGAAACACACAATGCATGAAAAACAGCAATAAAGCATGAACACATTTGATACATATGACATTAATCGTTTACTCAAAGGCAATTTTAAACAAATGAATTTTTAGTTTTGATTTAAGGCAGCTAGGTGTTTACATGAACCCATGATGGTTCTACAAATATTCGAAAGATGATTTCAATGTATAAAATTAATCTGGAATACTCTGGGCAGAACCTCCAGTAACCGCATCAAAGAAGCAATTCCTCGATAAGAAAGAGGCATTAGTGTGCTCTTCTGTTCGTTGGAGACTAATGACATTGGATGGTCCCTCACATACTTATTTGGTAATAGAAAAAGACCACTCATTGAGAAAAAAGATAGTTTTTGAAATCAGCCCTGAGCTGTGACTCTGATGTCCACAGTTTTGCATCGATTTTAAAACGCAATGCCAGGAATTCCTTTTATTGAGGAAAATGCATCAAACTTTCATTGATGGTTTATGGACATTCCTGGACAGATTGTATGAAGCTTAAAATGTTAATTTTGCATTGAACACCATATCTAAAGGCATTTTTTTATTTTGCTTTCTTCTATTGCATAAGCACATATAATTATAAACTACATTTTGTGTTTCCTGCAGCAGAAATCGGTAAGTATCATGGGAGAAATAACCCAATTAAAACCAGTTTGTGTAGAAAAGTCACATGGGTAATAAGTAAATCAACCTCCTTCTATTGTTTAACTAAGGATTTTCTATTTCTTTTTTTCTCTAGACCAAATAAGGGCAGGCAGGAAGGAAGTGTGAAGCTTGGCTGTAATAGTCTGAACCATTTCGTTCCCAATTTATATTCGACAAGTTGACCAGTACACCATTGTTCCAGTTGAGCAAGCAGAGTACTGCTGGATGCACATAGAGAAGCTAATTAAGTGTGGCAAACACACATACACACACGCAAATACACACCTCAGACTTTATGAAGGCATTTGCTGGCATGTTGTTCTATTCAAAAAGTTCCCTTATTCTCGCAGTCACTCATTATATGTTGCTCAAAAGATATAGTGATAAAAACGATGTATAACTTTCATTAACTTTGAAGTTTCAACATGTCAGATGGTGAACAGAAACTATACCCAAGTTTAAAAATCTATGAAAAAGAAAGTATACCCCCAAAAGTATGAAATACAAACTTTTAGAGTCATTATGCACATCAATGCATTTCAAGTGTTTAGGTCATGATTATTTTAATGATTATGGTTTACAACTAATAAAAACTCAAATGTATGTTTCTTCCAGAATATTTTAACATTACACAAGACCAATAAATTTTTTATGTCCAATATGTTATGTCCAACTCACCTCTTGTGAAGACTGTTTCTTTGACCTTTGTCCAGCAGACAATCACTAATACGCTCCACAAGAAGGATAGGTCACAAGAGGTCATTGGTAAACAAGTTGGTTGTTCAGAGTGCTGTGTCAAAGCATACCATGGGAAAGGTGAGTGGAAGGAAAAAGTGAGGAAAAAAAATGTGAACATGGATAACTGCAGCCTTGTTAGGATTATGAAGTAAAACTCATTTGAGAGCTTGATTGAGATTTTACAAATTGTGGACTGTGGCTGTTGTCACTGCTTCAAGAGTCGCACATAATCCAGACTATGGGGTACAGCTGTCATTCCTTGTGTTAGGCCACTCCTGAGCCAAGAATGTCAGAAGCATCTATGGCTATGGATAAAAAGGACTGTAGCACTGGCTCAGACGTCCACGCAGAGAATTGAAGCTTGAGGTGAAATACCAAGTTTCCTCAGTAAATTATGATTTGAGGAACCATGTCTTCTGCGGCAAAGTCAGCACTGCTGTCTGTGAGCAAACTGTAGAACACTTCAAGCTTTCCTCCACTGAAAAGCTTTAGAGAGGTGTTGATTTTACAGCAGGAATTGGCATCTGCTCACACTGGCAAAGGGTACAATGCCTGGTTTAATGACCATCTATCACTGTTCTTGACTGGCCAGCAAATTGGCCTGATGTAAACTCCAGACAGAATAAAGAGTTTATCAACAAACATCAGACCCAACAAAGCAGGCAATTGAATGCTGGTCATAAAGCAACCTGGGCTTCCTTAACTTACCAGTGCTACAGACTTATCTCCATGTCATGCCACATTGATGCAGTAATTACTGAGAAGCTCCTTTCCTTTTAAAGTTAGATGCAATTACTGACAGAAATATCTAGAAATTAAAATAGGGAAAAGTCTATATAAAATGTTCAGCCCTGTTGATGGTCAATGTTTTTGTTTTGTGGGTTAGACACTGCTTGTTGGTAAGATCCATTCCTGTGCAGAGAAACACAAGCTGTCCAGAATTTTGTCCAGAGCAGTATTTGAGAACAGCAAAGAGTCACTGTACATAAAATTGGCTGAGCCAGCCTTTAGATCCCTGCTTACACATTCACTAGACTGACAGCAACAACACTATTGATCTGGAGCCTTTTGTGCAATGGAGCACAGTTCAGACACCCTTTTGGAAACAATAGCTTTGAGATAGTGTGTTTGCAATGGTCCTGAAAATGCAGCGACGTCTGTATAAACCTAAAATCACAAAAGTTAAATTACAAATGCGGTTAGTATGACTTATTTTTCAGCTCAGATCAGTTCATGTAAAGTGTCCAACAGGTGACAATGAGACAATGTGCTCATCTGTTGGTTCATTAGCACATGTATTAGGGAATTAGTGGTTGTGCTGTGCACATGCAGGTCTGTTTGTGTGCTCATGCTTGCTTCAGTGTGCAGTGAACGGCTGGACTGCTGTTCACAAACATAATTAGCTCTTTAATCTGAGTCTCTGAGCAGAAACAGAAGTGATTTGAAAGGGCTCGATGGCTCCCTACTGCTACATGTTGCTGAGAAAAACCTGTCTCATGTTTCCAATTAGTCGATTCAGAAGCTGTTGGACATTTAGATGGAATACATATTCCAAAATAGGGGGAAACATTCCAGGGCTTTGTAGTGGATACAAAGGGGGACTCAGCCTTTGCTGCATACATTTTGGGTTTTATCTGATTTTACAAAAACAAGCTATGAAGTTTGATGTAAATTAAAAAATTTCAATCAATATACATCTAAATATAAACCCATGTTGAACATCTAGAGCATAGAAAACAATCTTTAAACATAATGACAAGAAAATGAAAAACAAATGGATTGCCTACTGGAAAATGTATGTATGTTCAGCCTTAAATGTTTGGGACTCAATAAACAAATCGTAAGTCTTGTGAAGTATATGCCATACAAGGCTAATAAACACATACACTCAATGCAAATACATATATTGCTGTCTTAATGGGAAATGGGCACGCAATAAAAATTGTTCCACCCATCCATCTATACCGATTATTAATCCAGAATTGGGTCGCAGGGGCAGCAGCCTATGCAAAGGAGCCCAGACTTCCCTCTCCTCAGCCACTTGGTCAAGCTCCTATGGGGGAATTCCATGGGGTTGCCAGGGAAGCCAAGAAAAATATAGTCCCCAGCATGTCCTGGGCCTTCTTCCAGGTATTCCCTTGATCCTCATGACTGAGGCATCAATGTGGCCTCAGTCATGCTGACATGGCCACTCCAGGCACCAGCTAGGGCGATCAGCTCGACATTGTAGACCCACTGCTGAATGAACAGGGAGCTTGTCTCATTATCGGCGGTTCCGAAAGCCCCACTCCAGAGGTGGAGGAAGATTCTGAAAGGTCAGCCGAGGCTTTTGATGGCCTTTTCTCCAAGGGAGAAGATGAAGATATTCCGCAGCTTCTCCCCTGCGGGGTGCTGTCGGAAGATGATGCAGACGGGGCAACATCCCTCCTCACCCGCAGCATGTGTTTGCAGGACCTGTGCAAACCTGCCCCTGAAAAGCTGTGCATCCCGTGGCCTGCTATACAGGCTGAAACAACAGCCACCCACTATGAGGGAAAACTTCTCCCTAGGGCAAAAAGAGCAGCCAGGCAGCTCATCCCATTCTACCCATAGTGTTTGGAGGAAATTACACACTGCTGGGACAAGCCTCTTTCAGCTGTCAACCCAGTCCAAGGGGGTTCTGCCTTTGATTGTGACGACATGAAGGTTAAGGGCATCCAATCCCTACCACCTATAAAGCCCCTTGTTGCATCCCACCTGCATCCTACTCGAAAGCTTACCATGACCTCTGCAGAACCAACTCTGACCTCAAGACAGGAACGCCTGCAGTTGTCCCTGACTGAAAAGGCATACTATTTAGTAGCGACCACCATTAGGGCCCTGAATGCTACCTCCCTGCTGCTGGCATATCAGGCCGAGTCAGAGGACCAGGAGGTTCCAACCTCTGACAGGAAGACATGGGATGAGCTCTGCATCATTACTCACCTCACCAGGTCTGCTGTCCAGGCAGCAGGAAGAGCTCTGGGAGTCATGGTCACCAAGGAAAGGGCAAGATGGCTCAACATCTCAAGTCTCTCTGAGAAGGAGAAATGAGACATACTGGATGAACCTGTCGACCCAAATGGTATCTTCAGCTCAGCTGTGGCCACTATGCAGAAGAGGTGCGAAGAGAAAAAGGAGGAAGAAGCTCTTAAATTATCCCTGCCTAGGAGAGCTAATTCTGAGGCTCCAGTCCCCCAACGCACCTTTGCACAGACAGTATCATACCCATCCGTTGGTGCAATTCCAAAGGTTAGGAACCCAGCCCCTCAGCCACATACCACTATAGCTCTCACTGTGGGCATGGCAGGCCACATAAATTCTCCGGCATCAGCTGCTCACCCCCATGCAGAGGCCTCCATGTGGCGCAAGGCTGGCCCTTCATGAGCAGGGAACGGCTGTGCGCTACCCAGCAGAGCTCTACTGCAGCAGGTCCTCTCTCCATAAGAAGAAACCTGGCAGGCGTGTGGGGCCTCAGACTGGGTGGTGAGAACCATAACCAGGAGATACGGGCTCCAGTTTGCTATGGCACCACCTCAGTTCAGGGGAATGTTGACATTCCAGGCAACAGGGGTGTCAACCCAGGTCCTCCTGGAGGAAATATCCTCACTTCTACACAAGGGAGCAATAGAGAGTACTGCCAGAAGAACCATAGCAGATTCCACTCCAGATACTTTCTCATTCCCAAGAAAAGAGGGGCGGGGCTACGCCCCATTCTCTATCTGCGTGGATTGAACAAACATCTAAGAACTTACTAGTTCAAAATTATGACACATGCCTCACTCCTAATGTTTATGCACACAGGTGACTGGTTTACTTCCATCGACCTGAGGGATGCGTACTCTCACATACCAATATATACCCCACATAGGAAGTTCCTGCGTTTTGCTTTTCAGAGTGTGGTGTACGGATACAAATTGTTCCCCTATGGTCTATCTCTGAGTCATCGGGTGTTTGTAAAATGTACAGATGCGGCCATTGCTTCCCTCAGGAGGCAAGGCCTCCGCATCGCCACGTACATCGACGACTGGCTTCTGGCAGCGAGCTCAAGAAAGGAGGCTCTAGTCCACACCAGGTGACTAACAGAGCACCTGGCTGCCCTTGGTTTCAAAATAAACCAGGAGAAGAACTCGCTGACTCCCAGTCAGGTCACCCCTTTCATAGGATTGTCCCTGGACTCAGTCTCATTCAGGGCTCACCTGTTCATAGACCAACTAATAGCTTTCAGGTCCTGCCTAGCCCGGTTTCAGGTAGGGAACACTGTCACATTCAGAATATGCCTCAGGCTGTTGGACTGATGGCGTCAGCTCTGGTAGCAGTTCCCCTGGGTCGCCTGTAGATGAGAGGTTTTCAGCGCTGGGTAGCAGCCCATGGACTAGACCGCACACTTCACTTGCACCACCACATCCAGATTGATGTGGATTGCGTGATGTCACTTAATTGGTGGAGATAACCCACTGTTCTCACTCAGGGGGTCCCACTGAGCATCGTTATGAACAGAAAGGTGATAACGACGGATGCATCCCTGACCGGCGCCACCTTCGAAGGGAGGTTCGTAAATGGGGTGTGGGGACCCCAACTGCGGTCCCATCACATACACTGGCTGGAGTTGATGACTGTGTTTCTGTCTTTGAAACATTTTCTTCCCTTAATAGAGAAACAACATGTTTTAATCAGGACAGACAACACGACAGTCGTGGCATACATCAACAAACAGGAGGGGACTATGGTCCCCTCAGATGCACAGGTTGACACACAGACTGAATCTGTGGAGCTCTCCCTGAGAGCGACCCACGATCCAGGGGTCATACTTTTATGTTTACTACAAAAGTACTGTCATCAATAATGGTTCCATTCAAATCCTAAAAATAAACAAATAAATTATTATTATTATTATTTTTTATATTGAAACAATATCGGGAAATAAAATATTGCAGTATTTCAGTGTATCGATATTTTCTTACATCCCTAATTAATAGTAATAAAGAAATGCAGTTGGAGTAAACCTACTGTAAACCTACTGTTTTTTAGAAATTTAGAAATTTAATTTCTTTCTTTACTTACAATTTTACCAAAAATTGTTTTCCATTACTTTGAAATGAAAATTAAAAGCTAAGATGATAACTTTGGACATACATTCCATTTTGCTTTTTGACATTATTTTTTAGGTCAACTGCTGTAAAGGTCACCACATTATTCTTCTCTGTTTACTTTCAGCTGGTACAATTCCACAATTTTCTTTAGTTCTCCCATGAGATGCCATCTTGAAGAATTCAAATGTTGCACCTGTTGCAGGAAAAAACTCTTAATCAGTGATAAATTTAAAGTGTTCATTTTTCAAGTGCCAGGATATTCAACCTGGGAAATATATTTCCAGTATTTACAAAATGTACAGTGTTATTAGGAATTCAAACTAATAACAAAATTTTTTGGGCATGCAAGCTGATGAGAAAAAAAAGAAAAGATAATCTTACCCTACAATACAGACTCAGTTTATGTGTAATATCAAACACTATAGGATTCTTTTTGAAGATGCACTACAAAACACCAGACTCTAAACACCTAAAACATTGCATTGTTTACTTTGCTATTTTATTTGTTACTCCTTTATACATTATACAATTATACATTTTTAAAAACGTTTTTACAAATTCGAATCTGAAAAGTTCGGCTTGAGTTTGTTTTGTCTGAATCACTCATTTTGTATAACCACGTTTCTCAGCCATTTCAGATGCACCCAGTTATGAAGTAAGACGTTAGCTGGTTAACACTACTAACTAAATACTTTGCCTGTTTGCAAAATAGCTGAAACTAATTAGATTGCAAATAATATGTAAATTTTTCAGATTTTCAAGTCTGTCCATTATTCTCAATTGGACTTTAACTGGAACACCAGTAGTAGCACTGTATGTGCTTAGAAAATAATTTTCTGGCTGTTCCAGTGGAACTTCCTCTCTACATGATTATCATTAGAAGTCTTATATGCTTCTTTTACTCTGACTGCAGTGTTTTATTGAAATGATTCCTACTTTTAGATAGTTCTCAGATTTATACATTGTGATAGTGCTGTATTTTAACTTGTATAGTTGTCAGTGATGATTTTTAGAAGGAGAACACATATGAGGTTTAAGTGTCCCTACAACATTTGTGCAAAAGGTCAAATGGGCCTTTTATTTTACATTTACTTCGACCTAATGGACTTTGTTGAATGCATTCTTTTCCATTACTTTATTCATATAATTTATTTAGGTTACCTCCCTCATGTTCTTGGCTGTACCAGTTACCTAAAATTTTTCTTCATGTTAAACATCAAATCTTTTAAGGGCATGAATTACACACATTTGTTTTTTCCTTCTTGTTTAACAAACCTGTCATGTTTGAGTTAAGCTTTCTGACCCACATGCAGAACACCACCAGAAAGACCCGTTGTTATATAATAAAACAGTTTATTGAAGCAATGAATATAGTTAGATCGCTGGAACCAGAAACACTACACTGAGGAACGGAGATGAGGAAGAGAACTACAGAACAGGAAGAGTAAACGCGAGTTGTTGTCCTTGATAAATGAGAATGGGTTGATAGTACTTGGGATCGGCTTACTGTCAGCAGGTGGTGATGACGCCAGGGAGGAGAAGCTAGAAGTCTGGGACATCCGAAAGATCTTCTTTGGAAGTTCCAGGAGATGATGAGGGATCCTGAGAGTGAGCACTGAGGGCGGAGAGGCAAGCCTTGAAGCTAGAGTGAGGACATGACACACAGTCTGGTCACAGTGCAACCTTGGATGGAGCACAGGTAGGATTAACTCTGGTAAATCACAAGAAATACTTTCTACTAGGAATTTACTAGGAGACACAGAGGGCTAGAGGTTACAACAGAGATGCAACACTCTGGCAAAGAAGATCTGACAGCCAGCTTCCTTTAAACACCCACTGATGAGACTCAAAGAGTTGCAGCTGCGATCAGCTGCTAGGCACAGCTCCCTAGAGCTTTACAGGTCCTCAACTCGAGCAGGACCCCAGGTAGAGAATCACCGGAAGGAAATACAGACAGAAGGAACAAACACCCCAGACTTCTATGGGGTCAGATCAGTTACATTAAGAATAAACTCATGCAGGGTTTTTCACAAATTCACATGCTCATTCACAAATGCAAACGCTCTGGTTCACAAATATAATTTAGAAGAAACACTTGTAATATAACTTCATAAATGCACACGATCTGTTTCACAAATGCACACAATCACAAATGCACACAATCTGTTTCACAAATGCACACAATCTGTTTCACAAATATAATTTTGAGGGAAGCTTCAAATATAAACTCACATATCATTTAAATCGCTAAATGTGCATTTACGAACCGCTTCTCATTCGCGAATCTCTCTGTATTTGTGAGAGAATTTTGTGTGGTGAATTTTGAGACTGTTGTAACGTTGCAGGTTAACAAACCTCTCCATTGGCTAATGAATTTGTCAATCACATTTTTGATTCTGATTGACAGATTCGTCAGCTAACCAATTTCTTCGTTTTCAGCCAATCATATGGCTGCTTACAAGAGAGTTCTGACATTCCCATAGACTTCTATGGAAAAAATGGAATGCGGAAGTCAGGTGGGTCTGCAGCTGCAGATAGTTCCAAACAGTGCAGCATCATTGACCGCAGTTCATCCTCGGCGTTTTGGAACTATTGTTCCGGTAAGTTAATGGAATCACAAAATTTTTTAGCATTGAAAAGCGTTAGCTGACTGCTCTGTACCAAAAAAAAGTCATGGGCGATATTTAATGTAGCCAGTTTTGGTTAATTAACTGTGTTAATGAGCTAGTTGTAGTTTAACTGCAGCTAGCTAATTGTGAGTAACAGGGGTCTGGAAAAGCTTGATGATCTTGTGGCGGGTTTATTTCAGTATGTCAAATTCTGCTTTTTAAAAATATTCAGCACAGTTTTATATAGGATATACACTTTTATATCTCATTAATTTTAATGGTGATTTTTTTTTTGTCTAAAATATATCTAATGAGTTGCTGGTCACTCAACAGTCTTTAACTGACCTTGATGCATCAGAGATGGAAGCATAAATGGAGATATTAGTAAAGAAAAATGTGATTGTGAAGATGAGAAATTATTTCTTTATTTTTCAGTTAAACCACATAAGAACTGACTGCAATAAACCGCTGAAGCATTTGGCACACAGGATCACCAAAGTAACAAGATATGTTGTTTTCTTGTTTTGTGTTCTCCAAAATAATAAGAGCTAAATCAAGACATTTAAAGAAAGGTACTTGAACACAATCACCTTTATAAAGTTGATATTTACTGCAGAACTGTTCATTTGCACTTGTTTTATGAAATTATCGTTTGTAATCATTTGGTTAAGTAGAGATTACAATCTTTTTTTAACACACAAGAATTGAAGAATTATTTAAAATGTCAGCCTAAATAAACAACTGTTTAAGAGTAACTAAAAAAGTCTTATTAAACTATTACAGGTAACACTGCATTGCATTCATGTCCATCTTCCTGTTTTCAGATGAGTTGCTGAACGGTGATCAGGTTTGGTGGAACTTCCCAGTTCTGTCAGTGATGGAGTGATACATAAGTCGGTAAGTGGAGTGCTGGAGGTGGCTGGGCGGTGATGGGGAGGCTGTCAAAATAAAATCAAAATGATCAGAAATGACTTTATTTCATACCAAAACTATTTTTTTTATTATTCCCTGAACATGCCAAGACTATGTATGATTGAAATAACATATGTAGAATCGTTGAAATTAAAGTACAAGGGACAAAAGAAAAATCCCACCAAAACATACTATATATATATATATATATATATATATATGTGTGTGTGTGTGTGTATATATGTGTATGTGTATATATGTGTATATATGTATGTATATATGTGTGTATATATGTGTGTGTGTGTGTGTTGAAGATGATGTAAGTGGGGGGTTGTTTGCAAAAAAGAGACCAAGTTCCTCCATGGGAACGATCAAGGTGTTTGGTGGGGGCTTGCTTGTGCTATCAGATGCTGTTTTTTGTTTGTCTTGTACTTCCAAGATGCCCAGTATTGGACAGCACTTTTTTCTTTCTAATGGAAGATCTGTTTTGTTGCCATTTGTTGTCTCAGCCTGATGAATCTGCTGGTTTTTGGGGTTTTGTTGCACATCATGACATACAGGGAGCATGCTTTCTAACAGACTTGCTTTTCTCTCTAAAGTGGCCATGGTTCTTGGGAGCTCCATGAGAGATGCACCAGACCTTGTTAGGAGAAGCTCCTCCACTTTCTGGACCAGACCGAAGACCTCATGTGATGGTCGACACAGCACTCCTGGTTTGAATTCCTTCACTGTCAATAGGGCACGGTGCTCTCCTTCCAGACTGTCATCCTTTTTGCTTTATTGAACTAGAGCATCCATCACAGATGTTGGAATATTTGATGATTTTGTTTGTATCCTGTAAGATGGTACAGAATATGTCCATGGTCAAGCATGTCTTTTGGATTGATAACATTGTAGATGTTGCCATCACAATTCCTTTTTGCACTGGTTTCCAGCTACCTGTTTGACCAATCTTAAGTCCACAGAAGAGTGTTATCATGTCTTAGAGGAATGTGATGGCTTTGTTGTACTCTTCCATCTTATGCCTAAGTGCCATCACAGGGTGGCGTGTAAAGCCCTGATATTTGACAGTGCAGATTAAACTTATTGTACACAGCTTTCTGTTACTATGACCTCTGGTGATGGTGAGGTTATTCCTGCTGACTTGAGCCAACCATTTCCTTCTTCTTTCTGCGATCCCTTTCTTGGACCGATTGCTGCATCCAAATGCAGCACAGCCAGTCATGGTAAAGCAATAAACCGATAAAGGTACTATGTAAATATACATTTTATACATATGAAATGTTGTAAAAAAACAAATATAATTATACTTTAAACTTTTCTCTTGTTCCACCCTAAACATCTTGATTCGTAATTTGAATTTTTCACCCACTAAGTCCTTCAAAGCAAAACATTTTACTAATGAACTGTTTCTCTATTGTTTTCAGGGAGGTCACCAGTGGTTGTTATCAAAGGGAGCTGCTGTTAATGTTACCAAGGATGAACCTTCATTAGGACTTCAGCACATTTCCACATTGCCCAAATTTGATCCATGCAGTGTATTTGTACAGATGTAATGACAGTGAGAATGATGGTAAAACTACTTCATTAAAGCTTGTTTTACATTTTGCGTAATATTGTATAATAAAAAGTTTAAGTATTGTTTTTTCCACAATTAACACTTATTTTTTTTACATATACTGGTTTTAAAATTTTTAATGAAGTATTATTTTACTGTAGTCAGGCTAGAAGCACAATCAACTGGGTTATAGATGCATGAGTTCATAAGAAAATAAATAATTATAGAATGATGTCTTCTACCTAAAAGATTCATCCCAGGTCATCAGTCAACACATAGACAGCTGCATATTTTCCTCCAAGTTATTTAAAACTGGTTCAAAACATGTAACTTAGATCAGCCTGTCATTCAGCTAATTTTTTATCCAACAGCAGGCAGAGAGAACACATACTGAATGTCATCTGCTAGAGATATGGGGTGTTTTAAGAGTAAATCCTCGGAACAGTAATATCCCATGCTTTGTTGAAAGATGGAGATCTAAAGGTAAGCTGGAGCAGATGTCTTAACCACTGGCATGTTTTAAGTGTATAGGAGGACAAGGTATAGCATTACCATGCTAGCATTCAGAAAACAGGCTATAAATTGGGTATTATTACTCCTATTTAGGGTTTCTTGTGGCACATAAAGTTATTAAACATGCTTATATTGAGCAGTGTAGTGTTCTACAATGTGTTAGCACTCTCTAAAATGTAGAACAGTGACGAATGTCTGTTCCTCTAGAAATGCTTTGATAAAACAAAAATGCATAGGCTATTCAGTAAAAAGTTATCAGTACACATTAGTCAATAATGATCAAAAATCGCCAGGTGAAATGAGAAATATTCGATTTTGCGTTCTGTCCCGCCCGAAGCCGCTTAGACTGACTGACAGCGCTGGGATGTTTGGAACTATTGAGGACTCCATGAACCACGTGACCGCGTTTCCGCTAGTTTAAAGTCTGTCGTAACTCTATCTCTCTATGACGCTGCACAGGCAGAGCTGTTATGTGCGCATGCGCAGTGAAGTTTAACCGCGACACATGGCGATAAGTAGTGACATGCATCAGTCTCAAACAGTAAAGTACCACATTTTGCCATGTGTCGCGGTTGAACTTCACGGCGCATGCGCACATAACAGCTCTGCTAGTGAGGAGAAAATGTAAGGAGCCATACGATTGGCTGAAAACGAAGACATTGGTTAGCTGACGAATGTGTCAATCAGAATCGTAAATTTGATTGACAGATTTCTTAGCCAATGGTGACGTTTGTTGACCTGCAACGTTACAACAGTCTCAAAATTCACCACACAAAATTCTCTCACAAATACAGAGATTTGCGAATGAGAAGTGGTTCGTAAATGCACATTTAGCGATTCATATGATCTGAAGCTTCTGTCAAAATTATATTTGTGAAACAGATTGTGTGCATTTGTGAAACACACTGTGTGCATTTGTCATTGTGTGCATTTGTGAAACAGATCGTGTGCATTTTTGAAGTTATATTACAAGTGTTTCTTCGAAATTATATTTGTGAACCAGAGCGTGTGCATTTGTGAATCAGCATGTGAATTTGTATAAAATCCTGCATGAGTTTATTCTTAAGGAGACTGATCTGACCCCATAGACTTCTCACAAAACCAGACAATATTTTGTTAATTTTGTGTCACACTATGTCTATCTGCTTATTGACGCTCTCTACTGATTTAATATTAGCAATTCAAACTAAATTGAATGACTTCACAGAAGGTGAAATAGTTTTTCCAGGCCTTAAGGTAAGCTCATAAAGGGACACAGAAGGACTCTGTTCAGACAGCAGCAGATTAATATTGAAACGGCCCACACGTTATATGTGACCAGAGAAGCTCTCATTTTTCTTCTCTTCTCTATTTTTCTGTCAGTAATTTGTTCCTGAACTTGTCATACCACTACTCGAATTACTATTAAAGATCCCTGCCTCTTTCTGATCCATTTCTCAAACACACTCAGCCACAATCAAAAATTTGAAGCCTTTAAGAACAAAAGGTGTGATGAATGATGCAGAATGTCATTATAGAAAAGTGCAAATCTGCATGAATTCATGATTTTACACTGTTTTCTGTGTTTCCCCTTTGGTAAAGCTTAAATAAATTCCATAGGAAAGAAATGACCCAACTCCTGTGACTTGCAGTCCAGACATTTATTTAAATGTTTAATGACGGATGTTTAAATGCATTTACTCAAAAGTAATCTTGAATCCTGCATGTATGACAGTCTTTGGAAAACATAAAGCCACTTGAGGAAGCATTTAGACACTGTAGCCAAATGAAAATGGACTTATTCCAAAACATTCAGAGAATCAGGTTACTAAATGTCTTCTAACTGGACAGAAGCTGAGAAATCAAGTTCATTACAGCAGATAATTAATTAATATGGCCTCCTCTAACATTAGCATTATAAGTATTTCAGATTATAGCTGAATGATATCATAATCAAACTTGTACAACATTTATTTTTTTTTAGCTTTTCCAAATCAAATTTTTTCCTCGTAATTTTACCCACTCCTGACCACCGTCTCAGAGCTCTCCCATTTCATCGTTTAGACTCTCAACCATTTCATCTTCCTCAGTTTGCCCAGTTACACAAATATTTTCACATTGAGAGCAATAACTTTCTCTAACGAGCAAAGGCAGAGAACCAGAGTTTGACAAAGGCCAGAGTTTCAGTTGATTGTCTGTAAGAGGACACTTCCAACTGGAGGCCTTCCCTCTTCTCCGTTGCAGAAACCGAACTCACTTTGACTTTTCCCAAAGAAGGACCGTCTGAAGATTTTGCAAATGCATTTTTGAGGCTAAATTTCTACAAAAACACCATCTGGTCCCAGTAGGTGGCAAAAAGAAGAAGCTGAATTGTCACATTGATAATTTTTCCATTTTTCCACGCAGGAAGATGATTGTAATATATGATGACTCAGATACCATTGCTACAAAACTCAGCATGATGCCTGCCTCAGCCTGCTGAACAGCTTTGTTCCTCTCATTTCTGCACCACATATTTATATTTAAATAGTCCTACAGTTTTACCAAGGTTGCTACTAGATCAATAGCTTACTGTATAACTATTTTTAAGACCAAAAAAAAATAAAAAGCTGAAAAGGCTTCAGTTATTGCAAACTAATTAGTATGAAAGTAATTAATATGAATGAGTTGATTATAGATTATTTAGTTTTAACTTTGATAATCGTTTGATAGAAAAAAGGTGAAAAAAGTCCAAATTAAATAGCGCATACCACCCAAAGCGATGTCACTCCTTGTACAAATTTGGCTTAAATGGTGGGGGAAGCTCATGTGGATGTGGCGAATGATATTTAGCTTTGTTAGATAATAGTCAAGTAAATGTATAAAGCGTATTTAAAACACAACACGATCTTATCAAGGTGTATTATTTATATAAAACAAATGACATCACATACAGAAAAGACATCAATTTAATCAGGTTTAAAAGCCAGTGAATAAAAATAGGTTTTTACATTTTTTTTTAAATATTGAATATGGGAGAGGAAGAAATGCAGTCTGTTTCATAGCTTCGTAGCTACAATAAAAGCCTTGTCTCTTCTATGTTTTAACCTGGATCTAGGAACAAGAAGAATATATTGTTCAGCAGATCTTAGTGGTCTAACTGGGGTTTCTATAGTTGAAAAAATATTGGATGTAACCTGGTACCAGCCCATTTAAAGATTATAAGTCGAACAATAAAATCTTAAGATAAATTCTAAGCAGCTAGTGTAAAGAACCCAGTATTGGAACAATGTTATTTTGCTTAATAAAATACGGACTTATAGAGTTGTAAAATCAACGGATATTAACTTCAACAATAATGTTTACTGCGTACACTAACTGCAGGTGTTTCATAACATTAGCACAAAACTGTTAAATATCTATCTACATATTTAAAGGATTTCATCAACATGATCGAAAACTTTAATTTATAAAAAAACAAAACAAACAAAAAACTGTGTTAAACTATCATAGAAAGTTTTCTTTGGGGTTTAAACTTTAAGCCAGATGTTAACATAGGCTTTATTGAACATTTTTACCCACTGACTGACACAAAATCAGACTGAATGACTATTACTATCAAAATTTTTATTTACTGAATGTTAGAATAATGAGCATGAAAATGTCTAAAGGGTTTTTTACTACTCTCTTCACACTCTATACTTTATGACTTGGGTCCAGTTTTTTGTTGTCCTTTTACAAGCTTCACACAATGGCTTGCTGAAATTTTTGTGTCTTCTTTCTGTCTGAACTGAGTCAGTTTTGAAGGCTGATTTGCTCAGGCAAACCTTTTTAGCTGCACCCACACATTTTTTGTGGAGCTGAGATCAGAGCTTTGTGAAAGCCACTCTAAAATATTGCCTTGGTTGTCCTTTATTTATAACAAATGTTGCTGTATGCCATTTCTATCTAGAAGGCCCATTTGTGTTTGCACACTTTAACTTCCTGAGTAATGTATTGGGAATATTTCAATAATTTCAGTATTTCCATGTAATGTTTAGTGGTATTTTCATTGGTGAACTGCACCAATTCCTCCAGTTGAAAAGTACTCTCACAACTTGATGGTGCCAGATGCCTGCTTACTTCAAAGTGTTAATGGTGTTCTTAGGGCTGCAATCCTCCTCCTTTTCTATAAATGTTGCAGTGGTTATTGTGGCCAAACACTTTAATTTTAGTTTCATCAGTTCACAGGACCTGTCCAAAAAAACCTTACAGCCCGTCTACTTCATACAAATGTGATGACTGGATAGTCCACAGGTATTTATTCTTGCAATGACTGTTTGATAGGATGAACATGCTGCTTTCAGGCATCTAGAAACCAGACTTTTGGACGTCTACAGTCCTTTTTGAGTTTTCCATTTCAAAGTTTTTTTCAGTTTGCTCCATTTAACTCAACTGTTATTAAAGGTATAAATATAATAACCCATTTGAAGCGTATAAAGCAAGTGGTCACTGTCATGTAAATGTGGGGATTGAAATGTAGAAAGGAAGCACGCAAAAGAAAAGAAAATGTTAAACAAAAAAATGGTGGTAATGAAAAACTTACCAAAACCACAATCCAAAGAAAGTTTAAAACAAGTAATGTCGAAAGGAATGCAAGAAAACACAAAAAAAGCTGGTGACATCAACAGAGGTTTTGACATGGAACAACTGAACCAAAGAGCAAACATACTGGAGAAGGTGATTACTAAATGCTACACAGTTGAGTGAATGCACAGATGAGAAACAGCTGCTAGACACTGAGAAAGTGAGGCACTGAGGTCAAGGAGTAAACCTAGTTACTAAAGATACAAAACACAAGTATACACTGAAACATAAAATATTTCAAAGAAACCAACATTATCAACCTAAACTCAAAGTCCATTGCATCATGACAGTTATGAGTTTTTTTTATGTGGCTGATTTATTTCAAAGGCTGTGTCTCCTGTCCTTTTCTTCCACCACATTTCACCAATCAAGCCATTGTCAAATATTATTGGTCTATCTTAGGGGCTGTTAACACGACGTTTTTCAGCAAAACGGAGGTTTTGTTTTGTTCTTAAAGTTGATGTAAACTACTAATGTTTCTCATTACTAAATTTTCATTTCTAAATTTTGACCAACTGGAAACCTAAATCATGAGCTTTTTTACTTGTGAGGATTCTTATTACATCCTCTTTTATTACATGATCCATTGAATAACCCACAGACAGTAAAAAAATTTCACAAAAAACTGCTTTTTTGACTACTCAACCAATGTCAGAATAAAACTTCAGATGTGGAAGCGATATCAGAGATAAAAATTTGAATAGTGAGAAATATATTGTTTTAGTTTTATTATTCAATGTTACATAAAATATAGCTAGATTTAGCAAAATTGTAATTTGATTGATGCAAGGGTGTTCTCACATCTTTCATTGTTATCTTAGTTTGTATCTGCTCACATAAAGGTCTGATGTGCAGACATATAGCAGAACAAGTTTGTACATAAATCTTTGTAATTAGAAAGTGTGTGTTTGACATGTTTCTGACAGGAGGTGAGCTGTGGAGAAAAGAAATTATTTGTGCCGTCAATGTGCATCCCACCGGCTCATTAATGGAGGCAGGCAGTTTTCAAACTGCAGCTGGCATTGTTTCTGCGTTGATTGATTCCCTCTGATTGCAAAACATAAACTCTTTTCGCTGAATATGTAAAGGAACTGCAGGAATTTCTTTTTCAAACGAATATTTAAAAACAACCCTATTTGCAATAAGATGCCATAGAAACAGTTTCTTTACCCAGGCTGTCTCACAAATGAACACAATGAACACCTTGCATCCAGAGTAGTCAGTTGCCCTACTTTGAAACAAAAATAAGCATCTTCTTTTTTAAGTATACACATATTTGGTGTACATACATACACATATGTGTGCATATTTCCACCTTCTTTAAAGTAAAATCTTTAATACTTGATGTCTGTATGCTGTTAGTGTGTAAAACTTAAGTCAAATTCCTGGTTTATGCATACCAACTTGGCCAATAAATTCTGACTCTGATTATAATTAATGGGGTTTGAAGTCTTCAAAGAAGACATCCCACTAACTGCATTTCAAGGGAACATCAGCTGCCTGTCTGTTCAGCTGGCTGTCATGTCATTTCATATACTGAGCTCAAATGAAATGAGGAGTTTGTGAATGGGATTTTGATATTAAGTGCTAATACTGTTTAATGTCAGATATGAGCATCCTACTGGAACATGACTTATTGGCTGCTCATCAAAGTGAATCTGGCTTCATGTAATTCCAAAGTATCTGGGTAAATAGCAGCCTAGGGATTTGTTTTCTCAATTTCCATTAAAGCTCATTTAGCTCTTACTAGATCTGTTTTTCTGTTTGCATAATGCAAAGCCATATTTCTGTAGTACTTTAACATATGTAGATAATGAACAAATATGTTTCAAAGAATTTTGTTTTTTTGCTTCAACCCTGGTAGTTTTCTTGTTGTAATCACAGTTATGTTCCTAATCATTATGGACTTAACTTCAGTGTATGGATATATAAAGGGGTTTTTTCACAGAGAAACAGTTTTCTAGCCCTCCTGATATCCATTGAACGTTATGAGTAAATCAGAGTGCAGAGGTTCACATTCTACAAAACAGCCCTGATTATGGGGATTTATTTCTGAGAATATCCACAAACTTAAGGATAAATTTTTTTTTCAATTGTATGAATACTCTCAGAACTCTATGTCAGTATCCACTACTCCTCTAATTCACATAATAAAAAAGAATAAATAAACAATGTTTCATTTATGCATAATTTCAGTCTGTTTTTGTCATGATGTTAGTTGTTTGTGTAGTCATTGAGTTAAAGTTTATTGCGTTTCTGTTATGTCTCCCTCCTCTCCTCCTCCGTCCTATGTTCATTAGTGTTTCAGGTTTCTCAGTCTTGTTTCCTAGTTACCACTTTGTATTCTGTGTTAGTTTTTCCTTATGTCTTCTTAGGTTTATCTGTCTAGTCATTTCTTATGTTTTGTTCTTTGCCTTCCTCTGTTTTCATTGCCATTCTGCATTCCTTCCCAGCTACTGATTGTTTCCACCTGGTCTCTCCCTCTCACCTGCAACTGCTTCTCCCTAATTAGTCCTCAGCCTTCTCCCTGCCCTTGCACACCTCCTCAGTATATTTAAACTCTTCTCTGTCAGTCACTACTTGCTGGTTCATCATCAAACATTCCTATCTGCTTCTTGTTTTCATTGTCACAGGATTTTTTTATTCTCCTGAAGTGGGCTATGTAAGTTCATTTTCCAAGTTCTTTTGTTATAATTAAATATTTTGTTCTTTTATTTTGCTGCATTTGGGTCCTCTTTACACAAGACATGACAGTTTTACAATAGCTGAATCTATTGAATCTTGAAGTAACTCTTAACTCAGTTTAAATTTAAAACCGTGGCTCATGCTTCAGTGATATTAAAAATCAATTAACTTTTTTAAAATAGAAAATAACTTAGTGGTTAAAGTTATGTAGTTGTTTATCATCCAGAGATGAGTTCTTGACTTATACTTTAGCACAACTAGTTGATCATTTGAAAACACACTATTCTTGAATAAAACCCAAGGCAAGGCAAGGCAATTTTATTTGTATAGCACACTTTCAACAGCAGGGTAATTCAAGGTGCTTTACATGATTTGGTGATAAAAAAAAAAACATGGAATATAACATTGGAAATTAAAAGTAAAAGAAACACACATTACACAGGATGCACAATAAAGCAAGAGAAAGATCAAAAAAGCAAGAGAGGATGAACACATTTCATACATATGACATCAAGGATTTACTCGAAGGCAATTCTAAACAGATGGGTTTTTAGTCTCGATTTAAAGCAGTTCAGAGTTTCAGCAGCTCTACACTCGTCAGGAAGTATGTTCCAGATAAGGGGAACATATACAGGTCCTTCTCAAAAAATTAGCATATTGTGATAAAGTTAATTATTTTCCATAATGTAATGATAAAAATTTAACTTTCATATATTTTAGATTCATTGCACACCAACTGAAATATTTCAGGTATTTTATTGTTTTAAAACTGATGATTTTGGCATACAGCTCATGAAAACCCAAAATTCCTATCTCAAAAAATTAGCATATCATGAAAAGGTTCTCTATACGAGCTATTAACCTAATCATCTGAATCAACTAATTAACTCTAAAGACCTGCAAAAGAATCCTGAGGCTTTTAAAAAACTCCCAGCCTGGTTCATTACTCAAAACCACAATCATGGGTAAGACTGCCGACCTGACTGCTGCCCAGAAGGCCATCATTGACACTCTCAAGCAAGAGGGTAAGACACAGAAAGAAATTTATGAACGAATAGGCTGTTCCCAGAGTGCTGTATCAAGGCACCTCCGTGGGAAGTCTATGGGAAGGAAAAAGTGTGGCAGAAAATGCTGCACAACGAGAAGAGGTGACCGGACCCTGAGGAAGATTGTGGAGAAGGACTGATTCCAGACCTTGGGGGACCTGCGGAAGCAGTGGACTGAGTCTGGAGTAGAAACATCCAGAGCCACCGTGCACAGGCGTGTGCAGGAAATGGGCTACAAGCCACTTTTGAACCAGAAACAGCGGCAGAAGCGCCTGACCTGGGCTACAGAGAAGCAGCACTGGACTGTTGCTCAGAGGTCCAAAGTACTTTTTTCAGATGAAAGCAAATTTTGCATGTCATTCGGAAATCAAGGTGCCAGAGTCTGGAGGAAGACTGGAGAGAAGGAAATGCCAAAATGCCTGAAGTCCAGTGTCAAGTACCCACAGTCATTGATGGTCTGGGGTGCCATGTCAGCTGCTGGTGTTGGTCCACTGTGTTTTATCAAGGGCAGGGTAAATGCAGCTAGCTATCAGGAGATTTTGGAGCACTTCATGCTTCCATCTGCTGAAAAGCTTTATAGAGATGAAGATTTCATTTTTCAACACGACCTGGCACCTGCTCACAGTGCCAAAACCACTGGTAAATGGTTTACTGACCATGGTATTACTGTGCTCAATTTGCCTGCCAACTCTCCTGACCTGAACCCCATAGAGAGTCTGTGGGATATTGTGAAGAGGAAGTTGAGAGACGCAAGACCCAACACTCTGGATGAGCTTAAGGCCGCTATCGAAGCATCTTGGGCCTCCATTACACCTCAGCAGTGCCACAGGCTGATTGCCTCCATGCCACGCCGCATTGAAGCAGTCATTTCTGCACAAGGATTCCCGACCAAGTATTGAGTGCATAACTGAACATAATTATTTGAAGGTTGACTTTTTTCGTATTAAAAACACTTTTCTTTTATTGGTCGGATGAAATATGCTAATTTTATGAGATAGGAATTTTGGGTTTTCATGAGCTGTATGCCAAAATCATCAGTTTTAAAACAATAAAAGACCTGAAATATTTCAGTTGGTGTGCAATGAATCTAAAATATATGAAAGTTTAATTTTATCATTACATTATGGAAAAGAATGAACTTTATCACAATATGCTATTTTTTTTAGAAGGACCTGTAAACTGAAAGCTGCTTCTCCATGTTTAGTTCTGAGTCTAGGGATGTTTAGTAGGCCAGAGTTGGAGGACCTGAGTGGTCTTGGTGGTTGGTACCATGACAACAGGTCTTCAACATATTTTGGTGCTAAGCCATGTAATGATTTATAAACTAGTAGGAGTATTTTGAAGTCTATTCTCTGAGCTACAGGGAGCCAGTGTAAGGACTTTACAAAGCAAAGTATGCTATTATTTTTAAGTGTGTCTCTTTAAAAATGTCCTAAATCAGCAAACATCAATTTGATTAAACTGAGCCAGTTTACACCAAATGAATCACCACATTTAAACAGCATGCAGTCAAGCTGCAAAAGAGAACCATTAAATTGATGTTTCACTCCAGATTCCGTGCTCACCATACTACTGAGACTACCCTTTTCAATGTGTTCAATGACTGTGGAAGAACCACAGTGCTGGTACTTTTGGATCTCAGTGCAGCTTTTGATACTGACCATGATAAATTATTGAAAAACCTAGAATGACTTGAAGAACAGGGACTTTTTCATGTCAATAGGTAACTTTTCATCAGAGCTGAGAAAAATCACATGTACCTCAAGGTTCCATCTTGAGGTTCCATCTTGGGGACCCATTTATTTAATATTTGCACGCTCCTTCTAGCTCATGTTATAGCAAACAATAAGATAAGTTACAATAAATACACAGATTAAACAGTTCTACATTACAATGTCACCAGACCTGGACCTTGAGAGACAGACAACATTTCATCCATCCATTTATCTTTACTGCAAAAGCATCTTCACAGATCTCCCTAAAAAGTAAATTAGACAGCTGCAGCCGATCTAGAACGCTGCTGCTAGCGTCCTCACTAAAACAAGGAGAATTGCTGGAGAAGCAGTTTATAACAATATAGCAAACAGAAACACAACAGCTATCCCTGCTTCTTCTATGTCTCTCTCGTTATTTCTGCTGGCGCTGATAAGTGACGCTGCTCACTGCCGAGAGAGTCATAATATGTGGACATCTTAACTAATTCCTTAAAGGGTCAATGTTGTAGGGAGACACAACAGCTGAGAGCATGAGGAAAGTGGTCAAATTACCCTGAAGTTTCGATAGTGGAAACACGCCTATTGACAGGGTAGCTGAGAAGAGTTTGTAGAATATGGTGAAATAAAATGATCAAAACTCCTATCAGATAAGATTAGACTAAACCTAATAGGTCTTAATACATAAGACATTAGGTAGAATAAATATTATAATGATGTTTTGTATATACAATATGCTGTTTTCGTCCAGCCTTAACCTGTCACTGTCTTTTTACAGGATGCTGTCACTCATTTTTGGAAGCCTGACATGGTTTCATCTTGATAAGTCCAGTGTAGAATACATGAATAAACTGTTGTAGAGATGTCAGTACTTTATTCATCTGAGCAAGTCCAGCAAGTATTTTTCTTTCTCTCCTTTTTCTTTCTGTCTCCTTTCACCTTTTTAACTGTGCAATATGTAAGAATTTTACAGTTAAATACACAACACAACAGTCTAATGTCTCAATCATATGGGAAGGAAGGTTTCATTGTAAATGTTTCCTTCTCTGTTGACTGGCTGGTTGCAAGTTTTTATCATTTTAGGAAGGCCACAGAGGGACATAGTCTCCATACTTCATGGTTCCAAAACCATTTAAATGTGAGCCCACAAGTTTTCCAAGTCTTCAACACAAACACTGCACCAGCATTTGCAATTTGACACAGACCGTGCTTCAGGCTAACATTGAGCGAACAATGCTCGCAGTAAATTAGAAAAAAAAACAGTCGGCTCTAACAAAAATCCGAAGCTACTTTTTTCAATTACCAACAACTCGATATTCCAGTGAAATTTATTTATCTACTTATCAATTTACTGTGTATGAGACGTCTTCACTCATGCGCTGATCCCAATCTAGCTGAAAAACTTTAACAGAAAAACGTGGAGATGAACAGTGAAGATAATGAGTTGTCACAGCAATATTTCAAGGTTCTCAATTAATTGATTAATTACATATTAATAAAGGCATCTAGGGAATATGGCATAATTATTAGTCAGTGAAAAGGCTTTTCACCTACTCTGATCTAGCTCCATGACTCCTCAAGTGTGAGGAGTGTTTTGGTTAACCTTACAATGAAGACATAACATTAGGAGACTGTAGGCAGAAGTTGCTTGCAGAGAGGGCAGACATGATGCAAGAGAGTTTGAGCATTGGCCCAGACAGCCTCATGTAAGAGACTGACTGTAATAAAATATAAGAAACCCACATCCGGACTTCAGCCTCATCCTCATGGAGGGAGGAATATATTTTTTCCTCTTAACAAAATATAGGAGCTTGGAGACAGAGAACAAATAAAGTAAGTTCTTGCTTGAAAGGGAGATCTTGGGGGTGGGTGGGGGAGTCAAATGTTGTTAGAAATGACAATTTCAGATTTTACTGCAATGTATCTTATAGGGAACCGAGTGACCAACTGTGTGAGTTTTATTCTGCAATAGTCTAGTGAAAAACACAGGTAATCAATTTGTTTATAACATGACACACTGAACTGAAAATAATTAAATTCACTCACAAGCACCTGTGTCTGATGACAATAAAGGCTCCAGCTCTGGAAGCACACAGTCACACTTGGGTGAGGGTCTCTAAGCTCTGACATTTAACAGAAGTGACTCACAGTGCTAAATTCATTACATGCAAACACACTCCTTCCAACCAAACATTATTTCAGAGGACAAAAGGAGTTTGAGGGTCTGAAACGTCTCCCTGAGCAAGGCAGTTTGGAGGTCAGATGTCAGTCACTCAGCTGTGAACCATCAAGTGTCTGTTTGAATGTTGTCCTTTCAGTTAAAGTGACTTTTAAACCTTCTCAGATGACCTCTCTCGCACACACAATTCACAAAATACATTAACACTTCCTCTGGGTAAAAAACCTTTATGCTCCAAATTGTCACCCTCTTGGGGTAAAACAACCTTGGTATACAGAGTTCTCCAAAAATATTGGCTCCTCTGGTATGTGGGAAAGACCTTTAAAATAAATGTATCTTCTTTTCCAGTGGCATAATAGCACAAAAATATTTTAAAAGTCCAACCATTTCACAGTTTATTTGAGTTTCTAGGAATTTTAGATAAGTTATTCACAACTTTCTTTTTTCCAAAGTTATAAATATGATGCAAAACGGAGGGCATTGTCTCTTGTCCTCTGGCAACTGTTATTGATTTTTGTTTTATTTGCCTTTATGCACAGTGAGTTGGAAGAGAGGTTAAAAAAATATCTGTTACAGAGCAAGAGCAAAGGGTGAAATCTTGGGCTCACTAAAACTCCATTAAAGGCCATCTAGGTGCCAGCCAGATGTTTAGAGTACATTTCAAAAACATTTTATATACGACCTTAAAAAAAGTGACTTTCAGAAATGCAGTTGCGATTTTGACTGGAACTGTGTGCAATGAAATGGTAAACATGTATGTCCACTTTTCAGTAGGGTAGGAAGGATCTGTGTTGCTGTTAATATCAACCACCAATGTTTAATTTCAATTACTGCAGTCTTTAGTGTTTCCTTTTACCGTGCATAATGCTAGGGTATTTAGAACATCTCAGTATTCAAAAATGACTTAATTTGCTTCAGGACAAAACATATTGCAATCAAGGAAAGGTTCTTGGAAAATATGTTTTACAGGGGAAATGTTTTCAAAATGTCAGTTTGTTAATTATTTGTAAACAATTCAGTGGTAAGAATAATTTCAAGCTACAGTATATATTGCACACAAGTATTTTGCTGGGATTCTAATTCCCCTCAAAACTTTCAGTTTATCTTTTCTCTTTTGTGTAATAGTTTTAATTGCTGTGACAGTCTTGGTGTAGTGGATGCCTGTCTGCCTTTAAAGTGATAACCAAGCCTCATTAATCACAGGATTGACACAAGCTCAACCAATAGAGACATGTTTGCTCTTGTGGCAAGGTCAATTAGGTTACAAGCGGTAGTTAAGGAGACAAACAATGAACATTTTCTACTTGTAATCCAAAACCGTGCCACTCAGAGCTCAAAGCACTGGATGGCCACAAGATCTTGTCCATTTATAAACACTTAATCACTTTTGGTCATTAATGGTTCTACTTTAGCATATTTGAAATGTAGTTAGTATTGCTGTTTTTAAAATCTGTTTAAGTTCAAATAATATTCTGATGTAATGCTAAGTTGGTAAGTTATTTTGTGGCACTAACCTTTTGCTTCATCTATCTTGTAGTTAAGAGTTTATGACAATGTTTTATATTGACACTATAAGATCAATACAACAGTGAGATAGTAAAATATATATATATACTTGTTATGCAAAGATACCTTCAAAGGTCTCATTCACTGAGAAACCGTATAATACTTGTTCTTTTTGAAATAGGATTGGTCACTCTGAGTGGCATATGCATGCTACATTTGAACATTTTCTCCATTCCTCATTGCCTGCATTATCCACAGAAAGGAGATATACAGTGCAGAAAAGAGTAAAAAAAAAGCCAGTCTCTTCTATGTCACAGAGAAAATTAGTATTCATGGTCTTGCCCACCTTGGCTTGCGACCGCCAACGGGTAGAACATATTGATTTTGCGGCCAGGAGAAAGCGGAGCAAGTTTCTGTTAGTAGAAGCTAACCATAGCAATTCCGTGACATGTACATGCACATTCAGGCAGTTCGTTTTCTGTTTGAAACAAAAAATGAAAAAAATGAAAACATTCTAGTTTTTTTCATTTTGACAGCTGTGTGTTTACACACAGCCAAAACAGCGAAAAATTAATTTGATCGCGGTAATTACACACAGAAAGCCCTATATCCGTAGTTTGTGTACGTGGATTAAAGAAAACGCAAAAACAGAGAAGCGTTTGAAATCGGTGTGTGATCGTGCTGATACCCAGTTTGCCGATTCGCGATGTTAACTCTATTTGAACCTGCTGATCTCCATGGTAACTGATGCTGGCCACATCACCTGATCTGAAGCACTTATATGGCGCTTTTTCACTATCAACAACTCAACAACCACGCCTGGTTGCTTTTCCATTGGACCAGCTCAAGTGGATGGGCGGCCCCAGAGTAAGTAGCTAAGCGATGCATTTAATTGAACAACAATGGAGGACAGGGTAGCAATGTACAACATTCTGCTTAGTCTGCGGGTTTGTCAGACTACAAAAACAAGAGCTCCAGAAGAGGCAGCTGGTGGCAAAGAGAAACATTCTGGAAAGGTTCAGGAGTGGGAGACGCTATAAAGTAGCATGAAGTGGAAGATAGGATACCAGCTGTACCATGTTTCTCCTTGGCATCAGCAGCCTCTTCTGTGTCGCATGGCTACATACTCTGGGGCTGCCCACCCACTGGAGCTGGTCCAATGGAAAAAGACCAGGCCTCGTAAGGCCGAGTGGAGTTGAGTAGTCGATATTGAAAAAGGGCCATATAAGTGCTTCCAACCAGGTGATGTGGCAGGCATCAGTTACCTGGAGATCAGCAGGTTCAAACAGAGCTAACTTCCCGAATTAGCAAACTGGCTATCAGCACAATCACACACCAATCTCAAAAGCTTCTCTTTTTTTGCGTTTTCTTTAATCCTCGTACACATACTACGGATATAGGGCTTTCTGTGTGTAATTATCACGATCAAATTAATTCTACGCAGTTTTGGCTGTGGGTAAACAAACAGCTCTCCACACGGCATCTTCGGGGCAGAGAGATACTTCCGGGTCTTGCCTCCAAAAAGAGAAAAACAACATCGGAAATGAGCTTGCGTCATCTGTTTTTTTCGTTTCTTGAACCAAAACAAAAAATGGGATAAGTGTTTGTTACTCCTTTTTTTTAAAACAAAAAACGAGGATGTTTTCGTTTTTTGTTTTTTTGTTGTTTCAAATGGAAAAACAAACTGCCTGAATGTACAAGGACCTGGAACTCGTTCGGGCTTGTGTTATTTGTGGACACAGCACATCAGTGTTGCATTTTCTATCCAAGAAAGAGGAGCTGAGGAAGAAATTGTTGTAATTTGTTGTCCAACAAACTTCAGTCTCCTGAAACAGGAATGCAACAGCATTTTTTTCCACATGAAACAACTCAAGCCTGGTTCACACCGACTCATTGCTACATGAGCCCATTTCATGATCCATTTACATAAACTTTAAACACACTGGGATCCTACATATAGCTGCCCCTACCCCTGATCTTTCTTTGTTTTTCCCAAAAAAAGACCAGCTTACCTATAAGGTAGAGTCAAAACAGCCAGATAAGTCAGTCAGTTGAGTAAATTTCAATACCTTGCCACCGATCTTTATTTGCCAAAGGGCAGGAAAAATAAAGATTTTCAAAATGTTGTACAAATCTAAAAACTGTGGTGTGTGTGTTTCTATGTCCTAATACATAGAAAAAAAATCACTTTTATGGAAAGGGCATACACCATATCTTTAGTAGTTGTTCTTTTAACTTATCTAAATAGGTTCTTCTTGATAACTACATAAGATGATCATTTTGAACTGGCTGAGTAATATTAAACGCAATTCAATAAATTGTATCCATGCATTGATTTTTTTTTTGCCACTCTGTCACCTGGCATCCTGTCCTGCTTGTATGTTCCTGTTTTTTACTTGTTCTAACTAAATGTTTTAAACCTCTCTTACTACCTGAGAAGAATGCAACATTTTGTACTGTTTGTCAGGTGTTCAATGTGCCGTGTGGCTTTTCCTTTGTTATTATGTTGACTTTTTCCCTCAGTTTTTATTCATGTTCAAGTAAGAATTGGGCATGCATCATTTGAACAGAGAAACATCTTTTATAAAGGGTGAAAAGTTGCATCTGGTATGTGTAGTGAACTGAGAGACCAAGGGGGTCAGATTTAAGCCAACATGACAGCAAACATCTGCTACAGTCCGTGTCTTGAAGCAAAACTGAATTCCTGCCAGGTCCAAATATTCTCCTCAGTATGTGACATTTTTAGCTGAAAAAAAGTAGCACACAGGTCATACATTTCAATGTGAAACAACCCTCTTTCATTTCTGAAATGTTTTCAACTATCTGATTCCTTTTAAGCATAGTTACTTTGGTACAAAAGGCCAAGACCAGGCAGGCAAAATAACTTTTGAACCTGTTGTGGTGGACATTGGTGGTGTGCTGATTCACTATTAAATAAATTAATTGCTATTTGAAACGTGCCAAATCGATAGCAATTGCAAAGTGTTTAAAATCGATTATTTTTCATAATCACTAAAATGACAAAAATGTAGAAGTCAGGCGCGCCGCTCGGTCATTTTTTTGGGCAGCCAGTGTTTTAGCCACACAGCGTGAAATTTACAAACTACAGCAAATATTTTGCACATTAGCTGTGAAAGGAGCGTCTTTGTTGTGTATTATGCTAGCAGCGATGTCCTCCTTTCCCCGGACATGTCCACTTTTCATGTGTTGTCAGGGGAGTCCTCCCTGAGCTGCAGTGCAGGGCAGCTGATGTTTACAAGACATGAGCTTAGGTGTAGCTTTGAGTATTAAGCGCCAAAACAATATCATTCATATTATCCTGGTCGCAACAACTGTGTGGCGTAGTGCACTGTATACATAGGCAAAATATTTGTTTCTGTGTATGAAAGGTGCTGTTGGTCACATTGACGCAAAAGCGATGACAAGGCTGTGCAAACTGAGAGTTCATCTGTCAAATTAACAGTGAAAAATTAAAGACTGGAGTAAACATATTGTTTTAAGAGAGAAAGTATTCTGCCCCCTTGTTTTTGTGAGTGCTGCTTTTTATTTTTTATTACTTTGAAAAAAAAATTTTTTTTCAGAATATAATTTCACGTTTCTGTTTAATTTTTGTTGTGTATGACTTAAAAAGTGAGCTATTATTGTACAGGTTAAGCAAGTAATTATTTCTTGTTTTTATTTCCAGATATTTTAAAGTCATTTCTGTAATAGTTTTGTAAAAGCCGATCTCAAGTTTATTTAATTATTCTTTTTAAACACATAGGGCAGGAACACTTTAATTAAAGCTGCAAGCAGCTGCGACCGTGGGACTCATGCAAGCTGGCTTAATTCTCTCCGATTCAGCCTCTCATTTTCACGACAACGTGAAAACGGGAAAACTCTCCAGAGTGGAGAGTTCTGAAAACGCTGGGTGATTCTTTGTCATGTAAACGCAAGCCGGAGACGTTTGAAAACGATGACGTCACTGCCAGCCGCCCACGGCCATGTTGGACTTGCACACTCCGCCTTTCTACAGAAAAACAAAAATGGCGGATCCGGGTATGCTGTAACTGCTGATGCAACTTCTGAAGTAATTTATTCTCTTTAAGCAAAACTTAGATATCATCAGGCTTCTATGCGATCGCCAACAGAAACACATTCAGTAGGTGCGTCAAATAATCAATACGCCCTTATGTAAGCGGAGAACTACAAAAAGACTGCCATTATTAGTTATCATGAAATGTTTCTTTTCCGGGTTGTGAGGGGGAAACCTTGGAACAAAGATACACGGGGCACACTGCCATCTAAAGGCAGAGCATATGTACTACATTGTTTTCCATCGCGCGCCCTGTCGTGTAAACGTAGTGCATTTTCACCTGCGTATTCAGACAAAAACAGCAACATTGTCGTGTAAACAGCCCTTAAAATGCTTTCACTTAGCCTGCTGATCCAATTTGAATGACAAAGTGTTCAAAAGGGACAAAATGAAGCTTTTGACTAAAATGGGTGACTTCCTGTGAAGTCTGGACTCTGGCTTAAGACGTTTGTGAGAGGTCTTTAGAAACTATAAATATTCACTAAATTGCACAATCCTAGTTGAAAGCATTGCTTCTGGTTGATTGTCTTAATGTTTCTAGGGATCGCTATGCACAAATTTGGCCACACCCACAGAATATATACATACACATCCATTAGGGGTTGGATAAATATCCATGTACTTGATTGTGGTACAGGTCAGATGACATATGTGGAAATTAGAGCCAAACATATTTCCATGCCATGATGGCTTCCCCATGCCGCCACAGCCTCTTTCTAAGCCCCTCAGTTCTCTAGACCAAGTTACACCAATTTTTCAGTCACTGGAAAGGCTAGATATTGATTAGATAAAAAGAGTAAAATATGGACCTTTTTTAATTAACACAATGCACTTTCTCTTCTAAGGGGTCGGGGGTTGGGTGACATCAGTAAACACAGTGGCTTCCAAAAGTATTCGGCCCCTTGAACTTTTCCACATTTTGTCACATTACAGCCACAAACATGAATCAATTTTATTGGAATTCTACGTGAAAGACCAATACAAAGTGGTGTACACGTGAGAAGTGGAACGAAAATCATACATGATTCCAAACATTTTTTACAAATAAATAACTGAAAAGTGGGGTGTGCGTAATTATTCAGTCCCCTTTGGTCTGAGTGCAGTCAGTTGCCCATAGACATTGCCTGATGAGTGCTAATGACTAAATAGAGTGCACGTATGTATATTCTAATGTCAGTACAAATACAGCTGCCCTGTGACGGCCTTAGAGGTTGTCTAAGAGATTGTTGGGAGCAACAACACCATGAATTCCAAAGGACACACCAGACAGGTCAGGGATAAAGTTATTGAGAAATTTGAAGCAGGCTTAGGCTACAAAAAGATTTCCCAAGCCTTGAACATCCCACGGAGCGCTGTTCAAGCGATCATTCAGAAATGGAAGGAGTATGGCACAACTGTAAACCTACCAAGACAAGGCCGTCCACCTAAACTCACAGGCCGAACAAGGAGAGCGCTGATCAGAAATGCAGAGTCCCATGGTGACTCTGGATGAGCTGCAGAGATCTACAGCTCAGGTGGGGGAATCTGTCCATAGGACAACTATTAGTGGTGCACTGCACAAAGTTGCCCTTTATGGAAGAGTTGCAAGAAGAAAGCCATTGTTAAAGGAAAACCATAAGAAGTCCCGTTTGCAGTTTGCCACAAGCCATGTGGGGGACACAGCAAACATGTGGAGGAAGGTGCTCTGGTCAGATGAGACCAAAATGGAACTTTTTGGCCAAAATGCAAAACGCTATGTGTGGCGGAAAACTAACACTGCACATCACTCTGAACACACCATCCCCACTGTCAAATATGGTGGTGGCAGCATCATGCTCTGGGGGTGCTTCTCTTCAGCAGGGACAGGGAAGCTGGTCAGAGTTGATGGGAAGATGGATGGAGCCAAATACAGGGCAATCTTGAAAGAAAACATCTTGGAGTCTGCAAAAGACTTGAGACTGGGGCGGAGATTCACCTTCCAGCAGGACAACGACCCTAAACATAAAGCCAGGGCAACAATGGAATGGTTTAAAACAAAACATATCCATGTGTTAGAATGGCCCAGTCAAAGTCCAGATCTAAATCCAATCGAGAATCTGCTGCAAGATCTGAAAGCTGCTGTTCACAAACGCTGTCCATCTAATCTGACTGAGCTGGAGCTGTTTTGCAAAGAGGAATGGGCAAGAATTTCAGTCTCTAGATGTGCAAAGCTGGTAGAGACATACCCTAAAAGACTGGCAGCTGTAATTGCAGCAAAAGGTGGTTCTGCAAAGTATTGACTAAGGGGGCTGAATAATTATGCACACCCCACTTTTCAGTTATTTATTTGTAAAAAATGTTTGGAATCATGTAGGATTTTCGTTCCACTTCTTACGTGTACACCACTTTGTATTGGTCTTTCACGTGGAATTCCAATAAAATTGATTCATGTTTGTGGCTGTAATGTGACAAAATGTGGAAAAGTTCAAGGGGGTCGAATACTTTTGCAAGCCACTGTATGTCCAAGAACGTGCTCATTGTTGGCATATGATGAGACCCAAGAAGTTTGGTATGGCTGTGTTCTTGTTTGGGGAAGTTAGTACACCATCTACTTTGGCGAGAAGCCATACTTTGGGGTTTGGCCACGCCAACTTGCTTTGTCACAGCAGAAACCTTTTGCTAACTTTTGGTCCTATGTATCATCGCTCATTTGGAAGTCTGTAGGTCAAAAGCTCTAGGAGGAATTTGTTTAAATATGACATTTGTAACTGGCATAAAATGGCTGCTTTGATCCAAAATAGCTGACTTCCTGTGGTATTTGGACCATGGCTCAAAGAGACTTTTTTGTAGTTCCTGAGACACTAGTTAGATGTGCGGAATTTCTTAACCCTTCGATAAAGTATGGTTTAGGGGTAGTTTTTGTTGTTGTTTTTTTTAGGGATTCTATGGGGCACTGTTGAGGAATTATGCCACGCCCACCAGATTCTAGCATAAATACCTTTCAGAGGTTGGGCTAATATTCATTCTGTAAGGCAAGGCAAGGCAATTTTATTTGTATAGCACACTTTCAACAACAGTGTAATTCAAGGTGCTTTACATGATTTGGTGATTTAAAAAAAAAAACAAAAAAAAAAAAACATGCAATATAACATTGGAAATTAAAAGTAAAAGTAACAAATTAGCATGAAACACACATTACACATGACGCACAATAACACATGATACACAATAAAGCAAGAGAAAGATCAATAAAGCAAGAGAGCATGAACACATTTCATACATATGACTTCAATCATTTACTCGAAGGCAATTCTAAACGGATGGGTTATTAGTCTTGATTTAAAGCAGTTCAGAGTTTCAGCAGCTCTGCACTCGTCAGGAAGTCTGTTCCAGATAAGGGGAGCATAGAATCTGAAAGCTGCTTCTCCTTGTTTAGTTCTGAGTCTAGGGATGTTTAGTAGGCTAGAGTTGGAGGACCTGAGTGGTCTTGGTGGTTGGTACCATGACAACAGGTCTTCAACATATTTTGGTGCTAAGCCATGTAATGATTTATAAACTAGTAGGAGTATTTTGAAGTCTATTCTCTGAGCTACAGGGAGCCAGTTTAATGACTTTAGAACTGGGGTGATGTGCTCTACTTTCCTGGTTCTAGTGAGGAACACGAGCAGCAGCATTCTGGATCAGCTGCAGCTGTCTGATTGACCTTTTAGGCAGACCCGTGAGGACGCTGTTGCAGTAATCAATCCGACTAAAGAGAAACGCATGGATGAGTTTTTCCTGGACCTGTTGCAACATCAGTCCTTTAATTCTAGATATGTTCTTCAGGTGATAGAAGGCTGACCTTGTTATTGCCTTTATGTGACCCTGGAGGTTCAGGTCTGAGTCCATAACTAAACATAGGTTTCGTGCCTGATACAGTAGTTCCTAGCTGTATTAATTGAAGCTGTGTGCTGACTCTTGATCGTTCATCTTTGGGTCCAAAAATAATTACTTCAGTTTTGTTTCTATTCAGCTGGAGAAAGTTATGGCACATCCATCCATTTATTTGGTCGATGCATTGATTTAGGGTTTGAAGGGGTTCAGAGTCACCTGGTGCCATTGTAATGTGAACCTGAGTGTCATCCGCGTAGTTATGGTAGGTAATCTTATTGGTTGCTATAATCTTGCCTAGTGGGAGCATGTAGATATTGAATAGGAGGGGCTCTAAGATTAAGGCCTCATGCACCCCACATGTGATTTCTGTTCGTTCTGATGAAAAGTTTCTTATTGAAATAAAGAAGTCCCTGTTCTTTAGGTAAGACTCAAACCAGCCAAGTACTGTTCCAGAGAGTCTGACCCAGCTCTCCAGTCGTAGAATTTTGGTGCAGATTAGATAATTTTTTCTGGAAACTGGCGGCAAACGTATTAGCATAGCATGATGCTGGACTTCGCCACGCCGCCACAGCCCCACCCTCTTTCAGACCCTTATAGCGCTATTTCATGTTGATTTGGTCAACGGTGTAAAATATTTAAACTTTTAGGTCTTGGGAAGATCTACAGTGGTGCCAAATTTCATAGCTCTACGATGAAAGAAAAGTAAATGGGGAGGGTGTTTTGAAGCCTTCCTGGGGGCCGTGTTGAGCCATTTCTGATGCGACTTTTGCAAAACCCTTAAAATATGTAAATTTCACAAACAACTCATGCATCTGCCAAATTTGCTGAGTTTTTGAATATGTCAAAGCCTCAAAACAGCTAAATCTTTTTCGGGAATAATAATAATAAACAATACAGATACAATAGGGCTTCGCAACGTTTAGCTGCTTGGGCCTAAATATGTTAAACTTAAAAGTCTTCTGTGAGTAAACAGAATATAGTTGAAGTGTTTAAGGATTGTGCCAACTGTCCTCTTTTTTGGAAATCAAAGAATGGTCACCCTATAATATGTATCTACAGGGCTGTTTCAATGAATTTAGGGGCCCCAAGCAAAATAGTCATGGAGGCCCCCCACGCAAAGCCTACAGGAACCACAGCATAGCCATACAGTTTAAGTTCAAGTTCACCCACACTTTATATAAATAAAATAGTGAAAATACTGCTATTGCATATTCTGTGTACAAAACATTTGAACATTTGCAAAACAAAACATCACCAAAAAAGTGCACAATAACTAAATCCAACATATTTAAACACACACACACACACACACACACACACACACACACACACACACACACACACACACACACACACACACACACACACACACCTACACATACATACTGGGGTTGCCAACTTCCAGCAAATAAAATAAAGAACCACCCCCCACCCAATAAACAAACGAGAGCGAGAGAGAGGGGACTTCTCACAGAAAAGCCGATCAGCTGATCATTGATCAGTTTCATGACTGAAGGAGCAACAGGAGAGGGAGGGGAGAGAATGAGTGAAGAAGAAGCCGCTGCACAGCTTAAATGCACAGAATAACTCCACCGTTGTGTCTTTTTGTTAAATTGTAGCTGAAGTACGGGACAAACAGCATTCCTGTTTACCTCAATACGGAACGCATAATATTTTCTCTGAATATGGGACAGTTCCGTTTTTTACGGGACGGTTGGCAACCCTAATGCATACATACACTCACATTAACATTTGTCAGTTCTCACAAAGTGAGAGAATAAAACACTATCAGTAATGTTCCAGTCTGCTTTGATGCATGGAATTTATCGTGTGGTTTTCCTACCCCCATTTGGTAAACAGATTATCACAGTGAAATAGTTAGTATAGCAGAGAAGCTATCCCACTTTCATTAAGACCTATTACAAAGCTATAGCAATGTCATGTCATTAAATACGATAAACAGTGATTATGGAACAGATCTGCGGCTGCGTCCCGTTAATAAACACATTACAGTATGTAACCATATTCCGTCTGTTCGAAAAAAAAAAAGTTGCACTGACTATTCTAGTTTGTTACAAGCAGCATTGACCGTCAGGCAGGTAGCTAACATAAACATTTTTTTGCTAGCCTACCTGCTGCAAAATTACACCATTTGTACAAGACAAGTAGAGCTATTTTATCCAGTGTAATTTATGACTTACCACTATCTTGTTTTTTCTTATCCTCCTCTTCTTTCTCTTCTGGCTTCCTGATGGATAATTCTGCTTCATTATGACTCCCGATGTTTTGTATTTTGCCGGCGGCAGAGATCACAAACCTGGCTTGGCTGGCTGGCTGCTGTCAGCGACAACTGAGAGGGGCCCCCCTTGAGGGGGATCCCGATAACGGTGTCATTGCACTTTACTGCCTTAACTATCAAAGGCGTGCTCACACAGTTTGTCGTTGCATTTTATTCTTAACCAGTCGTTGTCTTGGGGCCCCAGGCCAGCTCGGGGCCCCAAGCAATTGCTTGGTTTGCTTGCCTTCTCGCGACGGCCCTGTGTATCTATTGCCAACACACATTTCCTTTAGCGTTGATGGAAAAATATGACCTTGATATTCGATTTTATTTGTGGTTTCACATTAGGATAACCAGGACATAACTTTGTTTTGTTGCTTCAATTAAGGCTGCTATACCAAATCTGCAAAACAAGCTATCTTAACACATAAACACAGTCACAGAACTCTCACCCCTCCCATCGGCTATCTTCCCTAGGCCCTGATTGGGGAACGCGCATTGACACAGTAAACCAGAGAACGGAAAACACCAGTCGCAGTTTGGTCACCAGTGTTTTCCGCGACTTTAAATCACATTTTTCTTTTTGGGACTGGTAGTTTTTCCTAAAGTTGAAGTGGTAGCAGCTGGCTGTTTCTCCTTTTATGACATTATTGAACAGAGTACCTCTCACACCAATTCAATTCAATTCGGTTTATTTATATAGCGCCGATTCACAACAGATGTCATCTCAAGGCACTTGACAAGAAGTCATTTCAATACATTTATACAAACATTCCAATCAGTTAAAAAGTTTCCTATTTAAGGAATCCCAGCAGATTGCGTCAGTAATTGGCGTGAGCAATCCTTCAGCGAGCAATCCCTCATACTGAGCAAGCCTGTAGCGACGGTGGAGAGGAAAAACTCCCCTTTAACAGGAAGAAACCTCCAACAGAACCACTCAGTAGGAATGGCCATCTGCCACGACCATCTGGGGGTTTGAGAAGACAGAGCAGAGACACAGAAGGAACAGAAGATCTGATATAAGAGTACTTTCTATGTTACAGAAAGTAAAAAGTTGATAACATGACACAGTGGATGTTCAGCCACTGGGAGGATCATCCCAGTCGATGCCCCCGTCCAATAGGGCATATCTTCTATGGAGAGAAAAACACAGAGAAAACAAAGTTAACAGTCGAAATAACAGAATGTACTGTAATACAACTGGAGAGTAGTAGTAGAAAAGGAAGTAGCAGAGTGAAGAAAAGTGGTCAGTCTGTCCTCCAGCAGTCTAAGCCTATAGCAGCATAACTACAGAGATAGCTCAGGATGACCTCAGCCACTCTAACTATAAGCTTTATCAAAAAGGAACGTTTTAAGCCTGGCCTTAAAAGTAAACAGTGTCTGGCTCACGGACTAAAACTGCGAGCTGGTTCCACTGGAGAGGAGCCTGATAACTAAAAGATCTGCCTCCCATTCTACTTTTAGAAATCCTAGGAACTACAAGTAAACCTGCAGTCTGAGAGCGAAGTGCTCTGTTGGAAAAAATTAGATCTCTGATGTATGATGGAGCTTGATTATTAAGGGCTTTGTTTGTAAGAAGGAGGATCTTAAATTCTATTCTGGATTTAACAGGAAGAAAATGAAGGGAAGCTAAAACAGGAGAAATGTGATCTCTCTTTTTAATATTCATCAGAACTTTTGCTGCCGCATTTTGGATCAACTGAAGGCTTTTAATGGCATTTTGTGGACTACCTGATAGTAAAGAATTACAGTAGTCCAGCCTTGAGTTAACAAATGCATGGACTAGTTTCTCAACATCACTCCTGGACAGGATGTTTCTAATTTTAGCAATATTCTGGAGGTGAAAGATGGAAATCCTAGAAACCTGTTTAATATGGGATTTAAATGTCAAGTCTTGGTCAAAAGAAACGCAGAGGTTCTTTACGTTATTACTGGGGGCCAATTTAATGCCATACAGATGAAGTAATTGACTTAGCAGTTTCTTTTTTAGAACTTCTGGTCCAAAGACAGCAATGTCTTGTCAGAATTTAAGAGCAAAAAGTTTAGAGTCATCCATGTTTTTATGTCTTCCAGAGATGCCTGTAATCTACCTAACTGACTGGGTTCATCAGGATTTATGGATAAATATAGTTGTGTATCATCTGCATAGCTGTGGAAATGTATCCCATGCTGTCCAATGATTCTACCAATTGGGAGCATATATATGGTGAAAAGAATTGGTCCAAGCACAGAACCCTGTGGAACTCCACAAGTAACCCTTGAGTGTAAAGAAGATTGATCATTTAGATGAACAAACTGGAATCTATCAGACAAATATGATTTAAACCAGCCTAGTATTGTTCCTTTGATCCCTGCAACATGTTCAAACCTTTCTAAGAGAATATTGTGATCGACCAGTGGTGTTCTGTTGCAAAATGTGACAGCGTGTAATGAGTGGAGGACCCAGGTAAATGCAGAAGTGCGATTGTCAGGTGAAATATTTATAGCTATACTATTTTAGAACATTGTGAAGTGGCAAGACTTTTTTTAGGTTTTTTTTGTTTTTAAGTTAGCTTGTTATGCAGATCCGGTATAGCAGCTTTAAATGGAAAATGAATGGATTTAAAAATAGAAATTAGCCATGGAAGGAATGCATGCAAAAAATGCAAAAAAATAAATAATCGTTTAACAATCAAATCATAGCACTTGAATCGTAATTGAATCATAAGGTACCTAAAATGAAACACCTCTAGTAAACATTGTCATTGGTGTACTCCAGTCCATTCTGTCAGTCCGTAATGTGAACATCAACAGCAGTTAAAGTCTCACTCCCGATTGGATGTGTTCAACAAGTATGATCAACTGGTAAAAAGGTCTGATGTAAAAATTACTTAAAGAAGCTGCTTTATTAAAAGTTTAAACTTCACATTTAATGTTTAGCAAGAAAGCATTTCTTCTAAAAGAATATCTTTCTGACTCATATCCAACTGTGAATCACACTAAACTTTAAATTGTTTATTTTGTTTGTCCAACTTTTTTCTCTGAAGCAAATGCCTTAAAATACTTGTTCTTCTTCAGTTCTGATGCTTTTAACCTTTACTTTAAAGTGGTATAAAGGGCAGTCTGTCATATGTTTTCTGACATGTTTCTTTTTCACTCCTAGATAGCTGAGGTTTCCCACAGACTGTATTTATCAGTTTCTAAGTTTTTCTACATATAACTGCAGTTTTGTCTTGTGATCTAGAATTACTGAGTACTGCTGGGTGAAAGTCATTAAAACAACCCAATTATTTACAAAGAAGATGCATTTGTCGCTGAGGAAATAAGCAGAGCTTTGAACTCAATCTATGAGGATTCACACGAATTCCCGTTTGTGCATTTGCCTTGTCATATGAAATGCTGTACACTGTTGGCCACAATCTAAGGGCTTTTTGTAACTTATTGTAAGAAATAAAGCTAAAATTAATTTTTGCCCCCTCTGAGAGCAAGATTAAAGAAGGCAGATAAACAGCTGTCCAGGAAGTTTTGGTTTTAAAGCAACAACTGTTGTATTTAAAAAACCCAAAAAGAGCAGTATCTCCATTTGACAGTTTCTTAAAACTCATTTGCACTGAACAGAATGCAGAAATTGTCATTTTGTTTGGCTATTTCCTTTGCTTGCCATTTAGACCTGACTTTGAAGTAAACATACCAAATTATCAAGTATGTTTGTATTTTACTCCCAATTTGGAATACATTTATATATTGTTTAAAGCTGGATATATCCTGAAATAACAACAAAAAAATACATATCTTTAAATCAACTTAAAATAAGTCATTATTGGTAATAGCTTGTTGGACTGTCACATCTTCACATGCACAAACTAATAAACACACTAAAACAATATTTCTGAAGACTTTGAAATGGTCTAAGGGTACATTTAACAGGTTTAAAGGCTAGGAATTGACATGGCAACCTTCCAGTTGATTTAAAGGTGATATATATATATATATATATATATATATATATATATATATATATATATATATATATTTTTTTTTTTTAACTGTGTTGGCAAAATACCAAAAGTCAGAGATATTCTGTTGGAGCTGAGTACATTGTTTTAATTGGAACAGTCTTTAACTATGGCAATGTATACGTACAGCAAATAGGTCTTGACAATAGGATTTAAGAAAAAATATTTCTACTGAAATGCATTTCCTAAAAAATGAATGCAGTCCATGAATTTGGACACACCTAAAGTCACAATTACAATGTAAATGTAGCTCTCTACAAAAAAAACCAATAAGGCTAAAAGAGGGAAATCTCACATCTTCCAAACCATTTAAAACCAGGGGGAAAAACAAATGATATCAAAATGAACAAATGGAGGGCCATAACATAAAAACAAAAAGTGTCAATGCACACAAATTAAAAATGGGTAAATCTTTGTTGCTGAGCCACCCAGTTCCTAACAGACTTCTTAAAAACTTAAAACAATTCTTCTAAAAAAGATTTGAAATAGATATACACTTTACATTTTATTTTGTTCCTTTTTAAACATTTTATCTTTGCAAACATTTTCTTCATTTTATTTTTGATCTTATGTTGTTTGCCCTGGTCTTGTTTGTGACTAGCTTGCAAAGAAGTCAGGACTTGGCTAATGGCAATGGCTTTTAGCCTAGCATGTTGTCTTCTATTAGTACATCTTGATGTTTTTCTTCCAGCTGTTAGGCTTTATTGAGTCATTAAAACAGCATGGAGAGATTAACAAACTGAAAACATTGGTGGGGATTTAGAGGCTAATTCAAGGCCAGTGTGAGGTGGATATTTTCAAATTATCCACATTACTGTTTCAGACAGTCCAATTCAAGTGTGCTGCTGCACATGACACCATTTTAATCATGAAGGTGCACTTAAGCCTAAAATGCTTTCATTCTTTTTGTGTCTCCACACACCAAAATCTGCTGCTGCTCATTGCCATGGTTCCTCTTACATTTCTAAAGCTTTACTTCGCATTCAGCGCCCCTTAATTTCCATTTCTAACCTCTTTCTTGGGGCCAATTCCGTGGTGTCTCTGTACATCCTGCTGAGTTAAGCTTGATGTTTTCTTATGCAGAGCAACAACATCAGGGCCTGTCAGACAGCTCATGAGGCATTTATTTCCATACATGTCTGAGTTGGCTGTTGAGGTTCACATGCTCATTTCGATGCTCAAAATAAGTTTCAGCACATGAGGAAAAAAATGTATACATGCAAACTTGACATGTAATTCCACATTTGCCTGAATGTTATATTCATAGGCTTTAATGAGTAGTAAGTAATTACTGGAAAGCTTAATCAAGTTCCCAGCATTGGTTACCTCACTTCTAACTTGACAAATGGATGGTAAAATTACAGCCCATTGTTTAAGATATTCAGAACCCCAAATCAATAATTGCACTGAATGAAGATTTAAACAATGTCTTGACTGACTGTGATTAATTCAATTTATTTAGCTTCTCCATTACCACATTATTCAACTAAATTAACAAAACGTTCTACTGCCAACTAAATCTTTAACACATCTTTCTTTGTATCTCCCTGTGGTTTGGGACAATCTTAACATTACTTTTTCAGTTTTTCTAGAGGAGGTATCAAGTCCAGATGTCAAAGATATTTGTTCAAATATTAATCTCAAACACTATCTTCACTGCCATCAAGTGAAAGTTTAAAATGGAAATGAGGATGTCAATGTTTATCTTTTGAACCATCTGTCTTTATTGGTGTGGCAGATGGAAAACAGAGTTAATGGCAAATAAGAGGGGAAGGTCAAAAAGATTAACTTAGATACCCTCAATATGAAGAGGATCTTAAGAATTATGTTTTGCAAAATGTACATTTTACCGGCTTTTTTGGGGGGAGAAACACAGTTACATTTATGTATTCAAAGTCTTGTTGGAGTAAATGCAGATTTTTATATTGTTTCTTTCGTCCTTATTCAGCTCACTTTGCTGCTGGGATTAAAGACCATGTGAAGTGGCTGAAGGAGAGGGGATTGTCTGGTCTGATCTTATGGTAACAGAAGCCCTGAAAGGCTCAACAGTGTAAACAAATCATACATTGGAAATATCTCAACATCAGGAGCAGAAATAAACAATGTGATGTACATGCAGTGCCCCGAAAAAGTATTTGCCCCCTTACAGATTACTTTTGTTTTTTTATCTTTTATCACACCTAAATGTTTGAGATCAAACAAAAATGTACATCACACAAAGATAACATGAGAAAAAACAAATCTTCCAAATTCTGTTATGTTCTGCTCCTGACACACTAAGCTATAAATATTTTGGACCTCTTTTTTCATATTCCCAAAGCCCCTTTTGAGTTAGTTTTTTAAAAAGTAAATTTTTAATGCCTGAATTCTGCACTGATCACTAATTGCTCTGTCTTTCAGGTTTACTATTAGGTCAGTTAGCGCTTCAAAAACTTGGATTGCTGTTAAAACACACAAGATTACCACACACAATAGGTCATTCAATCAATCAAACTTCATTTATAAAGCGCTTTTCATACAATGATTGCAACTCAAAGTGCTTTACAGATTAAAAATGACTCCACATAAACCACATTCCCATCCCCCCCCACAGATTTAAGAGCATGATCCCATTTACCCCCACCAACCAACCCCCCATGCGACTATAATAAATAATAGTCATTTAAAAGCTAAACTAAAAAGTTGAGTCTTGAGCCTGCCCTTAAGAAAATTAACATTCTCTGCAGCCCTGAGGTCCTCCGGCAGTTGTTCCAGAGGTAAGGGCCATAATACTGGAAAGACGCCTCGCTGTGAGCAAGTGTCCTAAATTTAGGGATGAAAAGAGATGGCTGCCAGAGGAGCGCAGAGACCGCAAAGGTTCATATGGTAAAAGCAGTTCTGAAAGATAAGAACGCCCAAGACCATGAGGACACTTAAAAACCATTAAGAGGACCTTAATATTGATTCTATAAAATGTGGGGGGGGGGGAGCAAATGCAATAATAGAATAGAAAGCAGAGCATTACAGTAATCAATTCTACTGGAGATAAAAGCATGCATCAGTGTCTCCGTGTTGGCCCGAGAGAGAATGGTAAGCCAGAACACTTGAGCTGTGTGACTTAATTTGGTATGAAAATACCTGAAACTCAAAGCTATTTAAAACTTGAAATAATACATTAGTTCTAAAAGCAAAGATGGATGTGGCATTCTCTTTTTTTAAATATCTGTAGATTGAGTGTCCCTTTTCTCTAAATTGGAAACTTTTCTTTAAATAGCTTGTGCAAACTTTAAACATCATCATTTAAATTCCCAGAGGAGTCTGTTATCCTCCCTCTATCATTTACCATTAATACCAACTGTGAAAAACAATTGACATTGGCCTCCTTGTGGTAATCATAAGTAGGACAAATGTCATGTTTTTCTTCCAGACCCCTGCCTGAGGTTGATAATTGGTGTGGGGTGTTAAGATTAGACATCTAACACTGATGTCTGCTGAAATAAAGCAACCATTTATTCATTTACATAGATTTTATCTCATATATAGCGCATCCATATTATCTTGACATGTTCTGCAGGTTTTATATGTGTTAAAACAAATTATTCTTGAACTGAAGTTAAGATGTGAAATATGGTGAACAAAAGCAGACTACAATTAACATTCATTGCTTTCTTCCTTCACCGTTTCAGATGTTTTGAAACAAAAGCAGACTTCTCCTTTCTCCAACTCTAATATTTCTTCAATTGCTGACCTCTAGTTCTAATTGTAACAGTACATTACTTTTATGTACACACCACTTCCCAAAAAACAAGAGGCCAAGAAGAATCAAGGAGGACTGGTTTTCATCCCTTGTCAAATTACACTTCAACACAGAGACTGGGAGGAAATATGGTTTGGCATACAACTTGTGTAGTTTCAGTAGAATGCGCAGCTGTATTTTGTGTGAAATTGTATACTTGGCAGCTGTGTGGGAGATGTAAGATCTGGGGAAATGTGAGACATGACTTGTGAAATGCATCAAAGACACACCAAGAAATAGGAAGGAATAGGAGCATAGGAGTATGCCAACAATTGCACTAACAATGTATGTCTGCATTTTTGAGTCCAGATATGTTCCTGTAGTGCTGTTAATTGTAGTATGCACCTACTGCATCTCAACAGATGGTTAACTGAGTTTGGGTGATGGTTTAGAGATACAAAACCTGAATTAATGACTTAATGATATATTGTGTCTTCCTACTAATGAGATATGTGTGTGTGCATGTGTGTATATATATATATATATATATATATATATATATATATATATATATATATATATATATATATATATATATATATATAAATAAATAAACAGCAAAAAAAGGAACGTCCCTTTTTCAGGACTGTGTATTTCAACAATAATGTTGTAAAAATCCAAATAGCTTTACAGATCTTCATTGTAAAGGGTTTAAACAATGTTTTCCATGCATGTTCAATTAACCATAATCAATTAATTAACATGCACCTGTGGAATGGTCGTTACAGCTTACAGAAAGTAGGCATTTAAGGTCACAGTTCTAAAAACGCAGGACACTAAAGAGACTTGTCTACCGACTGTGAAAAACACCCAAAGAAAGATGCCCAGGGTCCCTGCTCATCTGCTTGAACGTGCATTAGGCATGCTGCAGGGAGGCATGAGGACTGCCGATGTGGCTAGGGCAATAAATTGCCATGTCCGGACTGTGAGACGCCTAATACAGCACTGCAGGGAGACAGGAAGGAAATCTGATTATCCTCGCAGTGGAAGACCACGTGTAACAACACCTGCACAGGATCGGTACATCCGAATATCACACCTGCGTGACAGGTACAGGATGGCCACAACAACTGCCCGAGTCACGTACCAGGAACACACAATCCCTCCATCAGTGCTCAGACTGTCCGCAATAGGCTGAGAGAGGCTGGACTGAGGGCTTGTAGGCCTGTTGTAAGGCAGGTCCTTACCAGACATCACCAACAACAACACCGCCTATGGGCACAAACCCACTTTAGCTGGAACAGATAGGAGTGGCAAAAAGTGCTCTTCACTGATGAGTCACGGTTTTGTCTCACCAGGGGTGATGGACGGATTCGTTTTTATCGTCAAAGGAATGAGCGTTACACCGAGGCCTGTACTCTGGAGCGGGATCATTTGGAGGTGGGGGGTCTGTCATGGTCTGGGGCGGTATATCACATCACCATCGGACGGAGCTTGTTGTCATTGCAGGCAATCTCAATGCCTTGCGGTACAGGGAAGACATCCTCCTCTCTCATGTGGTACCCTTTATGCATGCTCATTCGGACATGATCCTCCAGCAGGACAATGCCACCAGACATACTGCTCGTTCTGTGTGTGAGTTTCTGCATAACAGCAATGTCAGTGTTCTGCCATGCCTAGCGAAGAGCCCGGATCTCAATCCCATTGAGCACGTCTAGGACCTGTTGGATCGCAGGGTGAGGGCTAGGGCCATTCCCCCCAGAAATGTCCAGGAACTTGCAAGTGCCTTAGTGGAAGAGTGGGGTAACATCTCACAGCAAGAACTGACAAATCTGGTCCAGTCCATGAGGAGGAGATGCACTGCAGTACTTCAAGCAGCTGGTGGCCACACCAGATACTGACTGGTACTTTTGATTTTGAACCTCCCTTCATTCAAGGACACATTATTCTATTTCTGTTAGTCACATGTCTTTGAAACATTTTTAGTTTATGTCTTATGGTGTTGACTCTTTTAGCGTTCATACAAATATTTACACACATCAGTTGAAAGTCAGAGGACGTTTCTTTTTTTGCTGAGTTTTTATATATATATATATATATATATAAATACAAATAAATAAATAGTTTATTTCCATAGTTCCATTCAAAACGTTAAACTTCCATAGATTATAGATTCAGGGCCCACAATATAAACAATTTCAGGTATATATAGTTGTTTAGTTGTACATAATTAGGGCTTCCAGCTCATAAAACCCACGAAAACAGGAATACAAAAACAAAAGAATTAATACAAATACTGTGAAGAAATCACCATTTACTTCTCAGTTTTTGCAGAAAAAAGAAGGAAATTAGGATCACATAAAATCAATCAAAATATGGTACTTTCAAAACGATATGTCAATCAAAAGGGAATGCTTTTGCCTTAATCACTGCCTCTATACGCTGTGGCATTGAGGCAATCAGCCTGTGGGATTGCCTGGGAGTTATGGAAGCCCATATTTTCTTGATGCTTGCTGTCACCTCTTTTTTGTTTTTGGGTCTGGTGCCCCTCATTTTCTTCTTGATAATACCCCATAGATTCTCAATGGAGTTTAGGTCTGGCAAGTTGGCTTGCCAGTCAAGGAATGTGAAGGTATGGGCAGGAGCCAGGTCCTGCTGGAAGATGAAATCTGCAACTCCATACAGATCCTCAGGACAAGGAATCATGAAGTCCTCTAAAACATTCCAGTAGACTGATGCAGTGACCTTGGATTTAAGAAAGCATAGTTTACCAACACCTGCACCTGACCATGCACCCCATATCATGACTGACTGTGGATATTTCACACTGGACCTCAAGCAGCTTGAGTTCTGTTCCTCACCCGTCTTCCTCCAAACCCTTGAACATTGATTCCTGAATGAAAGGCACATTTTATTTTCATCGGAAAAGAGGACCTTGGACCACTGGCCAACAGTCCAGTCCTTCTTCTCCTTGGTCCGGTTGAGTCTGAATGTTGTGGTTTTTGAAGCTGTGACTCCCGTCTCATTCCACGCTTTCTGGATCTCTGCCAGATTCATGAATCTTCTCTGTTTGATAATCCGCTGAAGTCCACTGTCAGCTCTTCTGCTGGTGCATCTTCTCCTGCCACATTGTGCCCTTCCACTAGACTTTCCATTGATATGCTTGGACACAGCACTCTGTGAACAGCCAGCCTCCCTAGCTATGAACTTTTGTAGCTTACCCTTCTATCAATGATGGTCTTATGGTCAGTTCTCAAGTCTGCAGTCCTTCCCATATTGAAGCTAACTGAGACAATTGAACCAAAGTGAAGCAATTTAATGACACCTGGGGAAACCTGTGCAGTTGCTTTGATGAGTAGTGTGTCACACTCTGTTAAAAACATTCATGCCCTGTAAAATCTTCAGGGCATGAATGTTTTAGAGAGCGGCTGTAGTTCCGTAGAAGAGTTGTCAGCCTGTGACCCAGAAATTGTGGGTTCAATTCCTGCTTCCACCTGCTACATGTTGTGTCCTTGGGCAAGACATTTCAACTACCCGATGACACAATATGGCAGCCTTCTGTCAGTCTGCCCCAGGCCAGCTGTGGCTACAATCATAGCTTGCTTCCACTAGTGTGTGAGAGTGAAGGGTCTTGAGGGTCTCAAAAAGCACTATATAAATGCAAGTTATTAATTATCAAATTTTGGCTGATTTCTTCACACTATTCTAATTTTTTGAATTCCTATTTTTGTGGGTTTTATAAACTGGAAGCCCAAATTATGTTTAAATGAACAACTAAATACTTAAAATTGTTTAAGTTTGGGCCCTGAATCTATAACCTATGGAAATTTAACGTTTTGAATAGAATTACGGAAATAAATAAGCTTTTACAGGATATTCACATTTTTTGGAAAGGGTCTGTATAAATGTTCTAGATGAGAAACTGGAGTGGACCACCAACACAGACACAGCATACAAGAAGGGACAGAGTCGCCTTTTCTTCCGCGGCTAAGGTACTCCGATGTCTTCAGTGACATGCTACAGATGTTCTACCACACAGTCATCTGAAGTGTACTTCTGTATACTGTTGTCTGTTGGGGAAGTAGGACTGCGGACAAAGACTGCAGACGTCTGGACAAACTGGTCAAAAAGGCCAGTTCTGTGCTGGGTCAGGAGCTGGACCCTGTAAGAACTGTGGTGGAGAGGCAGATGAGGAGGAAGCTGAATGGCATTCTGGCTAATACTAAACACCCCCTCCATGATATCCTGACCAACCAGAGAAATGGCTGCAGTGAAAGATTGATCTCTTTGAGATGCAGGACTGAGAGGCTCAGGAGATTGTTTGTTCCTGGAGCCATAATACTGTTCAACAGAGACTTCCAACATGTTTCCTAAATAATTTGTTATTGTTTTTATTTTAATCTAATATATATTTCTAAATATGTGAGCACTGGACAAAGTGAATTGACAAAGTGAAATAAAGCATCTATCTATCTATATCTGCAAAAAAATCCTGATTGAACCAATAAATAAAGTAATATTATTTTTTTTCTTAATTAAATTACCTTTTTAAAATAAATGGATGTGTTCAAACATGTCTTAACAATTAATAATAAAACAAGCAAAATATGCAAAACAAGCTTTATTCCATCTATGTTAACTTTCCATTTCCTACCTCTGCTTATTATGAGGCATTCCCCTGCAGTCATAAATTATTTATCATAGGTTGGTTTTATAATTAGCAACAATAATGCAAAGAGGTGTCTCACTTAAATTTAAATTTCAAAACAATTTAATCAAATTTATTAGAACAATTGATATGTTACAGTGCCGTTCCAGATGTAAAAGCACTTATGTTGTAACTGTCATGATGCGAGGTTAGGGAGGACCCAAATGCAGCAGAGTAACGTCAAAATGATTTAATGAAAAACACAAGGAGGGGGAACTTACAAAACTCAGGAGGGTACTGGCAGCAAACAGGGAAAAACAGGAACCAGGACGGGCAACAATGAGGGCAGGAACTGGCAAGGGAAGAACGACAGGCAACAAGGAAGACGAGAACCAGGCAGGGAAATACAACGGACCAAACAGGAAAGAATGACGACGAACCAGCGAGTTGTGACTGAGAGAGGACCGAATTTATACTGAGGGAGAGTGTGAGGATGTGAGCAGAGAGAGCTAGGGATCGATTACGAAAACCGGTTGCAGCTGAGAGGGAGTGAGCAGGTGGAAATGATCAGCTGGGAGAGGAGGTGAAGTGGCTGGGAGACAGAAAACCAGAATGATCTCAGGAACTAATTAAAGACAAGACTAGAGGGAAACCAGAAAGTACAGAAATCACAGGGAAGGACACTAGGAATAAACTAACATGAAAAATGAAAGAAAATAAGGAAAATAACCAACAAAAGAAAAACACCTAGGAACCATGACAGTAACTAATGTGACAACCCAAGGGGGAAGGTTATAACAGCTATGGAGTATTCTCAGCAATATCCTTGGGGCTGCAGTAATATCATTCTAATCCAAACAGTCTGAAGTAGAGTATTGTATAATCATTATTTTTCCACTTTTTGCATAATTATATAGTTGAATTCCAGCCTGGAATCTTGTGCTGCTTGCATTTTATTGAGAACTGAAACACAGTTTAATGTAATGTGTTGGTCAAAGATAATAACAAATAATTGTGCATATTTCTGAGTTCTGAGGTTCAATAAATAGTACGTCTTCCTTAGAGTTACTTTGTATAAGTGTGCTTAAAACTAGGGTACGTAGTTTAAAAATGTAACTTAAAAAATGCTTAAATTTGACTATTCTATACAGCTGTAGCAAAAAATCTGACTTTTAGTTTTTATTTTATTTTTTCTGAAATCTGAAATCTACTACAATTTCCTGTGTTTTGTTAACATTCAAGGTAAGATGATTGTTACCACACCATGCCACAAAGTGGCCCACCAGCTCTCTGTATTCAGTTTCCATCTCTGATCCACCCAATAACTACAGTCATCTGAGTATTTCTGCAGGTGACAGGTCTGACTTACTGTATACTGGAAGTCTGAAATTTACAGAGTAAAAAGGAATGGTGAGAGAACAGTCCCCTGTGGTGCTCCTGTGCTGCTGACCACCTGGTTTGACTAATAATCCTCCAGTGTCAAAAACTGTGGTCTGTTTTTCAGGTAGTGATTTATCTTCAACTCCAACTCCATGGCGATGAGTACATTGCAGGGGGTCCTGATATGTGCTTGTTTGCTTACTCAGGTGGGCCAACAGGAGTCTTTCCAGGACCTTCATTTTTTCTTCTTCCTGCTCTTGGCAAGGACAGTCGCATATCTGCTCCCTCCTCCTTTCTGTGTCTGTCTCTGTCTGGCCTGCTGCTCTCGTCTTGTCACATCTATTTGGAGCACCTCTTTGCATTTTTCCCCCAAAGTTTTAACCATCTTTACCATGCAGCCCTCCACGTCGCGCCAAACCCAGGACCGCAGCCAGGACTCACCAAGGAGAGCTCCACTACACCCCGAACCCACGGAACAAGCCCTCAGCGCCGACTACACATTGCTGCAGTCCTGGGGAAGCTAATCTGGCCAACATCCAGCAGGTCCTGGACGGTGAAAGATCCTCTGCCCAGTTCAACTTGCAGACCAGCCGCCCACCACGTTCATCATCGGAGACTCTATTATGAGGAATATAAGGATGAGAGGAGCCCTCACTCTGTGTTTTCCTGGAGCCACAGTAAAGGACATTGCTGAACATATCCTGGACTATATCCAACTTCACACATCTGTGAGTAGAGTTATAATTCACGCTGGAGCCAATGACATTCGTAAACAGCAGTCTGAGCTCCTGAAGCTGGATTTTATTCATTTGTTTAATCTTTTAAAATGCACACGTGTCTGTTTGTATTTCTGGCCCCACCCCTACCGTCAGCAGAGGAATTCATAGTTTTAGCAGGCTTTTACCTCTGAACACTTGGCCTTCCTCTGCCACCATGATGCACAATATTGGTTTTATAGACAATTTTAACATTTTTCCGGGTCAGGAGTCAATTGTTTGGGCTGGATGGATTACATCTGAACAGACAAGGTACCCGTGCTCTGGCAATGATCCTGGCATGCTCATGCTGTTTTATTTGATAACTTTAGCACTTTTGAATATACTGCAACTGTTTTTAGCACTCAGATTTTATGCGTCACAGTTTATGGGCCTCCTAAAAAGAGTGCACTTTTTATTCAAGAATTGTCATTTTTATCAATTTTGCACAACTCTTATGAAAGAATAATTTTAGCTGGTGATTTTAATCTACATTAAAAAAACATTTTAGATCCTTTATCAACAGAATTTTTTAAGATTTTGAATTATATGGATTTTAGTCAACATGTCATGCAGCCGACTCACAACAGAGGACACACCCTGGACTTGGTCATCAAGTATGGCCTGTCCACCAGTGTGTCCTCTGTTGTATACTTGGCTGTCTCTGACCACTACTGTGTGTTTTTTAATATCACCAGTTTCATCCAGCAGGAGACCTCTGTGAGAACTGTCAGGAAACACCATCTAACCCCTGAAGTGGCTGCAGGTTTACTGGAAGTCTTTCAAAAGACTCCTCCTATTGTTTTACCTGCCCCCTGTGATTTTATTGTCAATAATTTTAACAGTAGGCTTCAATCAGCTCTTGACATGCTGGCTCCATTTAAAGTTGGAAACACATACTCAAAACTTACAACACCATGGAGAAATGAAGACCGTAAAAGAAAAAAAAAGGAGCTGCAGGGTGGCAGAGAGAAGATGGAAGAAAAATAAAATCACAGTAAATCATCAAATGTACATTGAATGTTTCAAAGCATATAATAACACTGCAAGAAATTCCAGAAATAAATACTTTTCCAGAATCATCTCACAACATAAAAATAATCCCAAAATTCTGTTTTCCACTATCGACAACATTTTTAACCATACTGCTAATGCATATAAGAAACCCCCCTCAAACACTATTTATGAGGAGTTCACAGACCACTTCAGAGGGAAGGTAGACACCATCAGATGTAATATTTTATCCTCTCAGAGTAACAGGGTTTTAGACAAATCTGAGCGTGTATCTTTACCAGAGGAAATGCTGGACAGTTTTGTCCTGGTAGAAGCTGGGACTCTTGATAAAGTTTTCTCCTCAGTGAGGCCTGTTAGGGAAAATAATAATGGTGTATTATTATTTTCTTAGGGTGTTTTTATCACATAGTTCTAATGTACTTTTTAAATGTCATTTTGGTTTCAGTCACATGCTCTTGTGCATGACATCCTGTTCTTTTAATATGTTAATGAAGTGTGACTAAATAAAGAGAGCCTGCAGAGGTGAAACCCTTTGAGACCAGTGATGAGATCAGTGAGGGAGACGAGTGACGAGGAGCTGATAACAGACAGACGGTTGGCTCATTCCTTATAGTATTTTCCTGGTCTCCCTCTGCAGAACTGATTATCCACATCTACCTCTGCAGAGCTTATTGACTCCATATTATCTCTGACTTTTGTGTGTGACTCGTTTTAGGTAAACCACAACAATTACCTAACATCTTGGTGCCGAGACCCGACGTACGGAGCACTCCCGCCGGTGGTTTCCGTCGAAGGGCTGTTTTTGACATCCAGATCGCTGAATTGCTGCACTGGCCGGCTGCATAACTTCCACGAGGACCCCCTGCGTGTGCTCCCGTGCGATCGATTCGGTTTGAGTCACTCGCATAGGGCGGACATTGTGAGTACGTCTTTTTTGTGCACCTTTACATTTAACAAAACAAATTCTAAGATAGTCAGGGTATATTCTGCTGTTTGGGCCTAAAGAATGCTTTAGCCTCTCTGATAAAATATCAGGTGTTGATCCGTAACTGTTTAGTGACAAAAGAAGGGTGTAACGGACCTGGTTTGCGAACCGGTCCACCTTGAAAAAGAGGTGTAACGGGACAGGTCTGCGAACCTGACCACCTTCAAAAATAAAATTTGAACAAAAAAAAAAGGGTGTAACGGACCTGGTTTGCGAACTGGTCCACCTTGAAAAAAGGGCGTAACGGTACAGGTCTGCGAACCTGACCACCTTGAAAAATATACGGTTGTTACGGGTTAGGTTTGCGAACCAATCCACCTCGCTGGGAAATAAAGCACGCCAGTGTATGGAAGTAAAAACACAAACAGCAGAATCAAAACGAAATACCGCACCCTAAGTGGGTATAAGAAAGATTAGACACAGGACATAATCTTTATGTATGCCAGTCCAACCTGAAACCTAACGGTGTTAACGTACGGTTTGAACGGGCACTACAAGAGACGTTCTGTGTGGATTTATAGGTTACACAACACATCCTTAGATTAGGAAAGCCATAAAACGGCTCAATCTAGTTGCACAAGAGAGACACTTAGACTAAAAACTATACGATCCAGTTTTAGCAGAAATTGAGTACAAGTAAAAATCTCAAATAAATGACCCAAAAAAAAAAAACATTACTTTAATTAAATAAAGAATAAATCACTAACTTTAACTCATCAGCAGACTAATTTCATAGTTCTTGCTTTTTCATTCACCTTAACCTTAATATTAATTACTGTTGTTATTCTCATAGAACTATTTGGTATTCTAACAACAGACTTTACCAGACCAATTAATAGAACCCATTAAGGGTTATATAAAAACAACGCAAAGATGGGAAACGATGTTTCCACCGACAAATTAGAAGGAGATTCAAAATATATGTATAAAAAGAACCCCGAAAATCTTCAGTTTCTAACAAAATGGCGCAAAAAGTATAAAGTAGATGGGAAGCTTAAAGGAAGCCAATGGAGAGAACTTGTATGTGTTCTTGAAGCAAAAACACTTATCGCTAAAGGTAAAAAGAAAAAACTTAAACAGACACAGTTAAAAATAGCACGTGTGTGGGCTGATGAAACAGAGAAAAGGAAGCAAAATATAAAAAACAGAAAAGAGAGCAAAGGTGCTAAAGATGAGGCTCTTCTTATGAAAAAGCTAGGTGACGAGCTCACACTGCGCCCTCCTCCTTATGCATCTCCACCTACAGCTCAGACAGACCCCCCTGGGGCTGTTGGAGGAGAACCTTATGCACCTCCACCAACACCCCCATCAGACCAGCCGGGGGCTTTAAGGGAAGGTCTATATCCTCCTGTTCCAAGAGATCAATTTGCAATTGAAGAAAAAACAAATGGTACCACAATAAAACAAAGACTTAGAATTACAAAGAAGTCAGGTCCAAAAAAATCTGAGGATAAATCTTATGAGAGTGAACAAATCACTAGCCATAAGGAGGATCCAGAAAAATGGACAGAGGATATGGTTGATGTGGTCAAATCCTACCGGTTAAACGGTCATGAATTAGGACAGGCTATGGCTGCATCGCTGGGGAAAGACTGGCACCATGTAGCCGGAAATTACACAGGAAGAGATGATGCCGGAGTTGTGTTACAATTTCAGAATGATTTCCAGGAGGCACTAAAGCAACAATTCGATGCAGTAGCGGATAAAGTTCGTGCACAGTTTAAAAAGAAACCAGATTATGGGCATATGGCCTCCATAAAACAGAAGCCTGGGGAAACTGTAGATGATTTTAAATACAGATACCAAAAGGAACATGATACCCATAGTGGCCTAACTAAAGAGAATGGTGATGAAACTCCATATATGCGGCATTTCTGTAATGGTCTGCTACATAGTTTCCACCCCACTATCACTAATTGGATTAAAAATCACCTTCTGACATGGGAAACATGCAACCTTACTACCCTTATGGCCAATGCACGTTTTGCAGAAGGTGTCATTGAAAGAAAGGGGAAGAAACCAAAACCTCCAGACTCCGACACACAGGTCTTTCACACTCAGGTTGAAGACGATGAGGGGGAAGTTTATTATCAAAGTGATAACCACAACAAAGGAAGGGGGTTTAGACCACAAAGGAATACACATCATAAGACACCACAGGGGTCATGGAGACATCAAGGTGGTCACACTGCCCCCACGTGTTGGATCTGCGGGAAAGTAGGCCACATTTCACATCAATGTAGCAGAGGCAAAGGCCGAGGAGGGGGCATAGGGCGAGATCAGATCCATACACAGGGTTCAACTGCCCCAGATCACTCGCGGTTCACACAGCAATGACTAGATACTTTTACCGCCTCTAATGAGGTGGTGGACTGCTGTGGCACCTGGGAATTACTTAATGTTCTGAAAGAGAAGCCTTACATAACACTTAAAGTTAATGAACAAACAGTAGAGCTCCTTTGTGATACTGGAGCTTGCAGAACGGTGATCTCTTCTGGCGTTAATCTGCCAGAATCTAAAGAAAGCATTTTGGTAAAATCAGCAGATGGTGCCACTACTCGCTCATTTTTATCTAAACCAGTGTTAATAACAGATCCAAAAACTAGGTTAAGTTCTAAAAACTCAATAGTCATTTCACCACAATGTCCACTCAATTTGTTAGGCAGAGACTTAATGTCAGCCCTAAAAATCTCAATTATCCCAGTGGGAGACGGCATGAGGGCTGTGAGAACAGGAAATTATGACATTTACCTAAATACAATTCATAGACCACAGGGGCTCGGTCTGTACTACTCTTTACGAGTTGAACCTAAAGAAAACCTTAAAGATACAACAACAATGATGGACACAGTTTTGCAGGTAGTTCCTGGACCCGACAAACAAATCATGCCTACATCACAGTTACATGTGACTATGGCTCTGAGGCCTGAACCTGATCCCAAGTTCCAAGACTAGTTTATGCAACTCTCACCTGCTGTAGTGTTCACCTCATACATCATTACTGATGGAAAATCTGATTCAGCTGCCTCAGTAACACTGTCTACCAGCCTTAAACCATTCTTTGATTTGCCTACAGATCCGCATATATACCTGACAAAAAGCAGTACATCACGTTGGAAAGATTTGGGATATATGGTGCGAAAAGCAAATAATACCAAAGATTTTAAAACTTTGCAAGAAAATAAAGAAGATAGTTGGCAATACAGTGAATCCACAGGTTTATATAGACTGCCCCTAATCATGCCACTCCACTGCACCACCAAAATTGCAACATTAGAATGACCAGAAGCAGAAACCATCTTATTGACTGAAGAGGAAGAAAAGCAACTCAAAGAAGTCCCTGACACATTATGGTCTAAAAGCCCCACTGATGTGGGCCTACCCTCATCCATTGCTCCCGTTCAAATAACTGCTAAATCACATTTTAGACCCAGAGTAAGAGAATATCCCCTCTCTGTGGAAGCAGAGTTAGGAATTCAACCAGTAATTGAGGAATTATTAACAACAGGTGCCATTCTAAATGAAAATGGACTTTATGAAGTTCGTAATAAACCTATCCTACCCAAATCACTGTTTAAAGCTGCTGCGTTTGTGAGCCATGGGCCTTGCCATGCCTCCACAGGGGGGATGGTATCAATAATACAGCAACAGTTTACAACATACAACCTGGAAACATACTTAAAAAATTTCTTCAAAACATGCCTAACATGTATAAGAAATCACATTAGCTGATTACATGAAGATAATTATCCTAGCCAAAGAAGTGCAAAGCGCACACAATCTGCCTATCTCTCCTTCTGTTTTGCAGGATCCTGAAAAGCCAATCAAACCTGGAGACTGGGTTTTCATCAAGGTGATTTAAAAACAAGAACTGGACGAGTCCCCGCTGGGAAGGACCTTTTGAAGTCCTGCTGACCACGCCCACGGCTGTGAAAATCGCTGAGAGACCCTCGTGGATACACATCTCAAACTGCAAATTGCAAAGGCAATTAGGGGACTAGACACGGGACAGTGGGGAAGTCTGGGCTACAAAGGACAGAGTGACCAATAGGGCCTCTGGTCTCAAACCCAGCCGAACAGCATCCCTGTCCCCTTAGTGGTCAAACCTCTGTTTTGGAGGGCTAGTCCTCTTATTTGCCTCTGGCCAACATGAAACTAGTTTGGCTCCCCTCCTGTCTGGCAGTTTGCCTGCCTCTATTCCACTGCTTTTTCCTCACACCTGATGACGCCCAGACATCAAAGGAAAGAAGAGCTAAAATTCTAACCCACCATGCGTTCAAGAACACCTGGTACCAAATAGTTAATTTGACTGCAAAACGTTTAGGTTTCAATACCAGCTGTTATGTCTGTTCATGGATCCCACACCATTCTGAAGAAGTCTCATCGATGACTGCTGTCCCAACCACCTTAAATAATCCCAATTTGGCATGGGAACGCCTGACGGATACATCTGGAAGTGTGGTCACACTTTCTACCTCTACCTACCTAAGCATTGGTGTGGCACATGTAGTTTGGCTCGACTGCAACCCTCCTCATACATCATAACAGAAAATGGAGCACCTTCTAAACCTACAGAGCTGAATAAACGGGAATTCAACCCTCCACAAGTGTTCAACCCGTTCTCTGACAATGGTGGACGAAAACCTCTCTACAGTGATGCAAAAGGAATCTTCCACACCATGTTCCCACCTGTTGGAATTGCAAGTCTGACAAAACGGATGAACGAGGTTTGGTGGACTTTGGAAAACATCACAGACATCCTTGCTGAAATGTCCAACCTGCTGGCCAACGATCCTGAAAAACTGGCGATGAAGACCATGCTGATGCAACATCGGGTAGCTCTGGACACTCTTTTTGCTTCTGAAGGTGGACTTTGTACTGTAATTGGTGAACATTGTTGTACGTACATTCCTAGTACACATGATAATTGGACTCTCATTCATGACCGGGTGCAGGGATTAACTGACTTTTTAGAATCACAGGAAAGCAGTAATGGACAATGGGATCTCATGGCCTGGCTGACAACTGGCAGATGGTATCAGGTTCTTTGAAAAATAGCTATGCCATTCATTGTAATTTTGATACTTTTCTGCATTTTTGTTAGTTGTGTTCTTCCATGTATAAAACAAATGATGAATAAGATGATAACTAACACATTGGTCCAATACTCTCTTCTTAATCAGAGGCTTGAAGATGAAGATAGAAATAAAGAAGAAGAGGAAGTGTAATTAACATGTGTAAAAACCTTTTATGATTCCATTAATCTAAACTACTGTTCAGGTAGCGATTAATTGGATGATGTCTAGGTGAAGCTCGCATAAATACCTTTTTGAAATTGCTACTTACTTTTGCAATTTCTTTGTTATATGTCTTATTACCTTTTTTGAATTTGGGATGCTACTTATTTTGCAACCTTTTGTTGTCTGGTTTTTATGATTCTTATATTTTTATATTATTAGAGTTGTTACCTATTTTACAACTTTTTGTTGTTCGTGATCACATTTAAAAACCACATTTCAGGGGGGAAATGTTAGGGAAAATAATAATGGTGTATTATTATTTTCTTAGGGTGTTTTTATCACATAGTTCTAATGTACTTTTTAAATGTCATTTTGGTTTCAGTCACATGCTCTTGTGCATGACATCCTGTTCTTTTAATATGTTAATGAAGTGTGACTAAATAAAGAGAGCCTGCAGAGGTGAAAAACCTTTGAGACCAGTGATGAGATCAGTGAGGGAGACGAGTGACGAGGAGCTGATAACAGACAGACGGTTGGCTCATTCCTTGTAGTATTTTCCTGGTCTCCCTCTGCAGAACTGATTATCCACATCTACCTCTGCAGAGCTTATTGACTCCATATTATCTCCGACTTTTGTGTGTGACTCGTTTTAGGTAAACCACAACAATTACCTAACAAGGCCCACCACATGTGTTTTGGACCCAGTCCCCACTTCATTTTTCAAGCAATTTTATGAATCTTTTAGGGATGAGATTTTAACCATGATGAATTGCTCCCTTCAGACGGGGGTCTTTCCTGCCGCCTTTAAAGGGGCGGTGGTGAGGCCCCTGCTGAAGAAGAGCAATTTAGCTTTTAATGATTTAAACAACTTCTGACCGGTATCTAACTTACCATTTTTAAGCAAAGTTTTAGAAAAACTTTTTTTAATTCAACCTAATGATTTTATTAACGCTCATAATGTCCTAGAGAAATTTCAGTCTGGTTTAAGGGTGAACCACAGCACAGAGACAGCTGGACCACACTATTATTTTAACTCGTTTAAAACAGATCGGCCTCGCTGGTGCTGTTCATAAATGGTTCACATCATATCTTACAGACAGGACTTTTATGGTAAGTTTAGATACCTGCTCCTCTAAGGTCCACAAGATCACATGTGGTGTGCCCCAGGGTTTGATTTTAGGCCCAGTGCCTAAACCTTTATATGCTCCCTCTTGGCAGTGTCATCAGAAAACATGGAGTTAACTTTTACAGTTATGCTGATGATACACAGTTGTACATCTCCATGTCTCCCAATGAAACACGGCCAATGAATGCCCTTTTTAACAGCATTTTAGACATTAAATCCTAGATGGCACAAAACTTTGTCCAACTCAACCAGGAAAAAACTGAAGATTTAGTCATCGGTTCTGAGGCTCAGAGAGAGAAGCTTTTACCAAAACTAAAATCACTGTCTTTTAATCCTTCTCTACAAGTGAAGAACTTGGGGGTAATTTTTTACTCTGAGCTGACTTTTATTCCTCACATCAAAAATATTACTAAAGTAGGTTTTTATCATTTAAAGAACATCGTCAGAGTCCGCCCCATTCTCTCTCAGGCCAATACACAGACGCTGATGCATGCTTTTATCACCAGTAGGATTGATTACTGTAATGCCCTGCTTTTTGGTCTTCCCAAAAAGACTACCTCAAGTTTACAGCTTTTACAAAATTCAGCAGCACGTGTCCTGACTAAGACCAGGAGGCGGGAACACAGTACACCAGTCTTAGAATCACTGCATTGGCTCCCCGTATGTTTTAGGATCGATTTTAAGATTCTTTTAATAATTTTTAAGTGTCTTAATGGTCTTGGGCCTTCTTATCTTTCAGAATTTCTTTTACTGTATGAACCATTGCGGTCTCTGTGCTCCTCTGGCAGCTGTCTCCTTGTCACCCCCAAAGTCAGGACACACACTTATGGTGAGGTGTCTTTCCATTATTATGGCCCTCACCTCTGGAACAGGCTGCCAGAGGACCTCAGGGCCGCAGAGAACGTTCATGTTTTTAAGAGCAGGCTCAAGACTCAACTTTTTTACATAGCTTTTAACTGATTATTATTTATTAAAATCTGTTTAATTTCTCTGCATATTTTATTTTATTGAATTCTTTTTAGTTTAGCTTTTAGCTGGCTATTTATCAATTATTGTTTATCTGCTTTGCATTTTTATTTGATCATATCTTATAATTGTTTTAATTTTAATATTTTAACTTATTTTAGTCTTCCTTCCAGTGTTTCCTCTGTGGGAGCCCTCTGCCTCGGGGGCGGTGGTCGGCTGTGCCTGGCTTGGTGCTCTCCAGTAGTGCTTGGGTGGAGGTGGGGGTCTCAGCCCTCCTTCTTCTGGGCTCCCTGGGTCAGTGCCTTGACTGCTGCCGTTGATCTGCTGCTGCCGATGTAGATGGCTCCCATGATGACGTTTCCTGGCTCATCTGTACTTAGCCTTTTTTGCTTTTGTCTATTGTTGCTTTTATGTGTGTGCGTGCATGGGAGATGGGGGGGTTGGGGTATAGCTGTTGGGATGTTTTTTACTTTTGGGTTTTGGGGGGGTCGTGGGTCATTTTTAATCTGTAAAGCATTTTGAGAAGCTTTGTTGTGGTTTGAAAAGCGCTGTATAAATAAAGTTTGATTTGATTTGAAAAAAAAATTCTATCTGTTTGTTGTATTGTAAACTTAAACAAATGCTATGAATATTTTTAATTCTGGCTTTAGGTTTTAGAACAACAGTGTCTTTAAAGCTTACCTGATGAGATCGACAGATTTTAGGGAGCCAGGTTTAATATGCTCTGCCGCTAATTTCAGCAGTGATGGTAATTGTCTAGATGACAGACTGACATATCCCAGGTGGTTTGCTTAGCTCCATATGTCGCTTCCTAAAGTTTAATGTTTAGTTTTCTCTTAATAGAAGTTTGTAGTGTCGTGTCAGCATGTGTTTTCCTCTGCACCAAGATGGATGGTTTAATCAGGACTTAATTATGCAGGTTTGATGTTTAGTTCAAATCCATGAGAACCAATTCCCCATGCAGTCGATCTGCAAATTAAAACGAACATATAAGTCGATTGTGACGGCTGCAAAAAACGACCCTATATTCCGTATGCAACCCCTTGTGGTTGAAAATGTCAGCTGTAAAAAACAAACTGCCCTTTGGGTGCCTGGCGCATCTACCTTGGGCATTTAAACAGATGATGACGCAGATATCGAACTAATCTCACTACAAATTAACTAATAAACATTGTTATTCTGAAGACAGCGGGGTTCACTACACTGCACATGGTTAAAAAATAGGATAAAAGCCGTGTCGCGTAGCACAGTGGTTGAGACGGGCGCCCCATGTTCAGAGGGATGCGGCCTTCCAGGGTTCACTTCCACCCCACGGATATTTGCCAAGCGTCGTACTTTCAAATAAAGGCCACTGTGTGGCCACAAAACCTTAAAAAAAGAAAATGCTGTCTTCACAGATACAGATTGGTCTTCTTTTTATATACACCTGGGTGGTTTTGGTAATTCAATGCCATTCTTTAATTATGTGTTAATTTCACATGTCAAAGGATGTGTCATATCCCCATGTTTAAAACGGTAAAGAATGAAAACAAAGGAGGCGGGGTACACCCTGGACAGGTCGCCAGTCCATCGCAGTGAATTTCCATCAAACACCACAAAAAGGGATATGAGTGGCACAGTGATTTTTGTCTTTTTGTTGTTTGTTTTCCCACATACCCTGTCTGACAGTGCGGCAATATATATATATATATATATATATATATATGTATATATATATATATATATATATATATATATATATATATATATATATATATATATATATATATATATATATATATATATATATATATATATACATATCCCACAGGCCCCCCTGGCACCAGGGCAGTTCCAGCCGTGGACTCAAGTAGCACAGTGATTCACCATTGAGGGTAAATGATAAATGCTGTGACTGTTAATTAACAACTTTATTAATTCTGAGGCAACATCTTTGTCAACGTTTGGTAGGGTTGAGGGATCCACTCTCTCTATAGTGACTTCAGCAACCTTGAACCAAAACAATGTACTTTTAAGCTTTCATAAAAACTAAACAGTACATTATTCACGTAATTATTTCTAATGGTAAGATCATTTTACTATGAACTATGAAATACAAACCTTAACTAGCATTGTTTTTGCAATCAATCGACATCAACCATGACCTACACTTAGTGTGATGTACAGCTTAAGATCTCATCAGAAATAACTAGAGAAAAAATTAAATGCTTTATGAGGCAGTTCTGAAACTCGTGAAAGTGTTTGCTCTGATATTGCAAAGAAGTAACATTGTGATAAATTTCAGTGACATGGGTATATATGGTAAGTGTGTTTACTGTTTTGAAGTGTGAGCCTGTTAATGTGCTTATGGTTGTGTAAATTTGGCCTGGTGCTTTGCTTCTTGACTCCTAGGTTTTTCAAACCGTGGGCCAGTTTTAATTTTAGTGTGTCAGCAATCGTAAAAAATACATGTATTTATATGTATTTATTAGGGATTAATTCAAGGAAAGTTTATTTATATAGCACAATTCATGTTACAAGACAATTCAAAGTGCTTTACATACAGCAGGGTGCAGAAAAAGCAAAAGTACAGGAATGAAAAGTATGATTTAAAAAAAATAAAAAATAAAAAAATCTTATGGGTATATATGGTAAGTGTGTTTACTGTTTTGAAGTGTGAGCCTGTTAATGTGCTTATGGTTGTGTAAATTTGGCCTGGTGCTTTGCTTCTTGACTCCTAGGTTTTTCAAACCGTGGGCCAGTTTTAATTTTAGTGTGTCAGCAATCGTAAAAAATACATGTATTTATATGTATTTATTAGGGATTAATTCAAGGAAAGTTTATTTATATAGCACAATTCATGTTACAAGACAATTCAAAGTGCTTTACATACAGCAGGGTGCAGAAAAAGCAAAAGTACAGGAATGAAAAGTATGATTTAAAAAAAATAAAAAATAAAAAAATCTTAAGAGAATCTTAAAAGAAGCTGTGCAGATTTAAAACTTAGTATAAAAACCTAATCAAAAGCAGCTGAGAACAGGTGGGTCTTTAACCTGGATTTAAATAAACTGAGTGTTTCAGCTGATCTGAGGCTTTCTGGGGGTTTGTTCCAAGCATATGGAGCATAGAAGCTGAACGCAGCTTCTCCATGTCTTGTTCTGACTCTGGGAACTGATAAAAGACTGGATCCAGATGACCTGAGGGGTCGAGTAGGTTCATACTGGGTCAGGAGATCACTGATGTATTTTGGTTCTAAACCATTCTGGGCAGAACTTTGAAGTCTATCCTCTGACAGACAGTCAGCCAGTGTAAAGACCTCAGAGCTGGACTGTTATGGTCCACTTTTTTGGTCTTAGTGAGAATTCGAGAGTTCTGGAAGAACTGCAGTTTCCTAATTGACTTTTTAGGTAGACCTGTAAAGAGGCTGTTACAATAATCAAGCCGACTAAAGATGAATGCATGGACTAGTTTTTCCAGGTCCTGCTGAGACATCAGATCTTTTATCCTTGAGATATTCTTAAGGTGATAGTAGGCTGATTTTGTGATTGCCTTAATGTGTTTTTCAAAGTTTAGGTCTGAGTCCATCACTATACCCAGATTTCTGACGTGGTTGGTGGTTTTTAGATGTATGGACTGAAGCCCTGTGGTGACCTTCAATCTTTTCTCTTTAGCTCCAAAGACAATTACCTCAGTTTTGTTTTTGTTTAACTGCAGAAAATTGTGGCTCATCCAGTCATTAATTTCCTCAATGCATTTGCAAAGAGCCTGTACAAGGCCCTTGGTCTTCTGGTGACATGCAAATATATATCTGTGTGTCATCTGTGTAGCTATGGTAACTTGCATTGTTGTTATTTATTACCTATGCCAGTGGGAGCATATAGATGTAAAAAAAAAAGGTCCTAGGATGGAACCCTGGGGAACCCCACATGTAATTCCTGTCTGCTCAGATGTAAAGTTACCTATTGACACAAAGTACTTCCTGTTCTCTAAGTACGTTTTGAACCAGTTTAGTACCGTGCCTGAGAGACCAAATCAAATCAAATCAAACTTTATTTATAAAGCACTTTCATACAAGAAGTTGCATCACAACGTGCTTTACAGATTAAAATGACCCAATATAAAACCATCTTCCCTTCCCTTCCCTCCCCAACAGATTTAAATGCATGGTCACAGTTATACCCCCCTCCCCCCAACCCAATTCCCATGCACACACACAGTGAAAAGCAAAAGTAAAAAAGGACATTGGGCCGAGTGCAGATAAACCATGCAAGGAAATGCCATCAGAGGAGCCATCTGCCCCGGCAGCGGTAGATCAACAGCAGCAGCCGTGGCGCTGACACAGGGCCCCCAGTGGAGGCAAGGCCAAGATCCCCACCTCCACCCAAGCTCCACCTGGAGAGCACCCGGGCAGCCACAGCTGACCACCGCTCCCGGGGCAGAGGGCTCCCACAGAGGAAACACTGGAATGGGGATTAAGATAAATTAAAGTATAAAAATAAACAGTAAATTGATGTGCTAAGATTAAATAGTAAAACACTGATAAGAATATAATCATATAAAACATGCAGAGCAAATAAACAAACAGTAATAAATAATAATCAGTTAAAAGATAGGCTGAAAAGGAGAGTCTTGAGCCTGCTCTTAAAAACATGAACGTTCTCCACGGCCTTGAGGTCCTCTGGCAGCCTGTTCCAGAGGTGAGGGCCATAAAACTGGAAAGACGCCTCGCCATGTGTGTGTGTCCTAACTTTTGGGGTGACAAGGAGACGGCTGCCAGAGGAGCGCAGAGACCACGAAGGTTTATATGGTAAAAGCAGTTCAGAAAAATAAGAAGGCCCAAGACCATTAAGACACTTAAAAACCATTAAAATAACCTTTAAATCGATCCTAAAACGCACGGGGAGCCAATGCAATGATTTTAAGACCGGTGTAATATGCTCCCGCCTCCTGGTCTTCGTAAGAACACGTGCTGCTGAATTTTGTAGTAGTTGTAAACCTGATATACTCTTTTTGGCCCGAGAGAGAATGAGGCGGACTCTGGCAATGTTCTTATCTTAGTTGATAAAAACCTATTTTAGTAATATTTTTTACGTGAGGAATAAAAGTAAGCTCAGAGTAAAAAATCTTTACTTGTAAAGAGGGATTAAAAGACAGTGTTTGTAGTTTTGGTAAAAGTTTTTCTCTCTGAGCCTCAGACCGATGACTACAACTTCAGTTTTGTCCTGGTTGAGCTGGAGAAAGTTTTCTTACATCCAGGATTTGATGTCTAAAATGCAGTTAAAAAGTGCATCCATTGGCCGTGTGTCATCGGGAGACATGGAGATGTACAGCTGTGTATCATCAGCATAACATAGTCGATCATAATATTCTCTTAGAAAGGCTTGAACATGTAGCAGGGATCAAAGGAACAGCACTAGGCTGGTTTAAATCATATTTGTCTGACAGATTCCAGTTTGTTCATCTAAATGATCAATCTTCTTCACTCTCAAGGGTTACTTGTGGAGTTCCACAGTGTTCTGTGCTTGGACCAATTCTTTTCACCATATGCTTCCAATTGGTAGAATCATTAGACAGCATGGGACAAATTTCCACAGCTATGCTGATGATACACAACTATATTTATCCATAAATCCTGATGAACCCAGTCAGTTAGGTAGACTACGGGCATGTCTGGAAGACATAAAAACATGGATGAATCTAAACTTTTTGCTTTTAAATTCTGACAAGACAGAAGTTGCTGTCTTTGGAACAGAAGTTCTAAAACAGAAACTGATTAATCAATCACTTCATCTGGTTGGCATTAAATTGGCCCCTAGTAATAACGTAAAGAACCTCGGCGTTATTTTTGACCAAGACTTGACATTTAAATCCCATATTAAACAGGTTTCTAGGATTTCCTTCTTTCACCTCCGGAATATTGCTAAAATTAGAAACATCCTGTCCAGGAGTGATGCTGAGAAACTAGTCCATGCACTTGTTACCGCAAACTTGGACTACTGTAATTCTTTACTATCAGGTAGTCCACAAAATGCTAATAAAAGCCTTCAGTTGATCCAAAATGCGGCAGCAAGAGTTCTGATGAATATTAAAAAGAGAGTCACAGATCTCCTGTTTTAGCTTCCCTTCATTTTCTTCCTGTTAAATCCAGAATAGAATTTAAGATCCTCCTTCTTACAAACAAAGCCCTTAATAATCAAGCTCCATCATACATCAGAGATCTAATTGTTTCATATGTTCCCAACAGAGCACTTCGCTCTCAGACTGCAGGTTTACTTGTAGTTCCTAGGATTTCTAAAAGTAGAATGGGAGGCAGATCTTTTAGTTATCAGGCTCCTCTCCTGTGGAACCAGCTCCCAGCTTTAGTCCGTGAGGCAGACACTCTCTTTACTTTTAAGGCCAGGCTTAAAATTTTCCTTTTTGATTAAGTTTATAGTTAGAGTGGCTAAGGTCATCCTGAGCTAGCACTGTTGTTATGCTGCTATAGGCTTAGACTGCTGGAGGAAAGACTTACTCATTTTCTTCACTCTACTACTTCCCTTTCTACTACTACTCTCCAGTTGTATTACAGTACATTCTGCTATTTCGACTGTTAACTTTGTGTTCTCTCAGTGTTTTTCTCTCCATAGGAGATATACCTGGTCTGGTATCCTGCTTGGCTGGAATGCCCTGTTGGACGGGGGGCATCAACTGGAATGGTGCTCCCAGTGGCTGAACATCCACTGTGTCCTGTTATCAACTTTTTACTTTCTGTAACATAGAAAGTACTCTTATATCAGATCTTCTGTTCCTTCTGTGTCTTTGCTCTGTCTTCTCAAACCCCCAGACGGTCGTGGCAGATGGCCGCTCCTACTGAGCCTGGTTCTGTTGGAGGTTTCTTCCTGTTAAAGGGGAGTTTTTCCTCTCCACCGTCGCTACATGCTTGCTCAGTATGAGGGATTGCTGAAGGATTGCTGTGGTTGGAAAGTCTGACCAATCTCACGCCAATGACTGACGCAATCTGCTGGGATTCCTTAAATAGGAAACTTTTTAACTGATTGGAATGTTTGTATAAATGTATTGAAATGACTTCTTGTTAAGTGCCTTGAGATGACATCTGTTGTGAATTGGCGCTATATAAATAAACTGAATTGAATTGAATAACTGTGAAAGTTGACTCCATGTCTTCCGATGGCGCTGCCAAGAGGGAGCATAAACAGGTTAAAAAGCACTGGGCCTAAAATCGAACCCTGGGGCACACCACATGTAATCCTATGGACCCTAGAGGAGCAAGTATCTAAACTTACCATAAAAGTCCTGTCTGAGAGATAGGATGTAAACCATTTGTGAACAGCACCAGAGAGGCCAATCTGTTTTAAACGGGTTAAAAGAATAGTGTGGTCTACTGTATCAAAGGCAGCGCTTAGATCCAGAAGAACCAACACTGTCACCCTCTGTGCATCATAGTTTAATCTAAAATCATTTAAAATCTTCAGAAGGACCGTCTCTGTGCTGTGGTTCACCCTAAAACCAGACAGAAATTTCTCCAGGACATTTTGCTCATTAATAAAATCATTAAGTTGAATTAAAAAAAAAAATTCTAACATTTTGCTTAAAAAAGTAAGTTAGATACCGGTCTAAAATTGTTAAAATCATTAAAATCTAAATTGCACTTTTTCAACAGGGGCCTCACTACCGCCCCTTTAAAAGGCAGCAGGAAAGAACCCCGTCTGAAGGGAGCAATTAATCATGGTTAAAATCTCATCTCTAAAAGATCCATAAAATTGCTTAAAAAAGGAAGCGGGAATCGGGTCCAAACACATGTCGTGGGCCTCACTGAGGAGAAAACTTTATCAAGAGTCCCAGCTTCTACCAGGACAAAACTGTCCAGCATTTCCTCTGGTAAAGACACACGCTCAGATTTGTATAAAACCATGTTACTTTGAGAAGATAAAATATTACATCTGATGGTGTCTACCTTCCCTCTGCAGTGGATTGCAAACGCCTCACAAAGAGTCTTTGAGCGGGTTTTAGGAAATGCAGTAGTAGCTCTGTTAAAAAGTTTATCAATGGTGGAAAAAAGGATTTTGGAATTATTTTTATGTTCCGAGATGAATTTCTTGAATTTTTTACTGCATTGTTGTCTAATTTGAGAAGATCTGTGTATATTTGATGGTTTATTGTGGTTTTTATTTTTCCTCCATTTTCTCTCTGCCGCCCTACAATTTCTCTTCATTTTTCTGAGGTTTTTATTTTTCCACGGCGGTGCAGCTTTAGATTTTAAACTTTTAACTTGTAGTGGAGCAAGCCGGTCAAGAGTGGACTGAAGCCTTCTGTTAAAATCATTGACAATAAAATCACAGGCAGCAGGTAAAACAATAGGAGGATTCTTTTTTTAAATTTCCAGAAAACATGCAGCCACTTCAGGGGTTAGATGACGCTTCCTGACAGTTCTCACAGAGGTCTCCTGCCGAATAAAACTGGTGATGTTAAAAAACCCACAGTAGTGGTCAGAGACAGCCAAGTCAACAACAGAGGACACACGGGTGGACAGGCCATTCGTGATGACTAAGTCCAGGGTGTGTCCTTTGTTGTGATTCGGCTGCATGACATGTTGGCTAAAATCCATATAAGTCAGAATGTTTAAAATATGTTTAAAAAGATAAAGGGTCTAAAAGGTTATCCATATGTAGATTAAAATCACCAGCTAAAATGATCCTTTCAAAGGAGTTGGGCAAAATTGATAAAAACTCTGAAAATTCTTGAATAAAAAGTGCACTCTCTTTAGGAGGCCTATAAATTGTGACACATAAAATCTGAGGAGTGCTAAAAATAGTTGCATTATATTAGAAAGTAAAGTAGTTATCAAATAAAACATGTTTGGCGGAAAGTGTTGATGAACTTATAAAACAGTTCCCCCTCCCCTTTTGCTACTCCTCGTAGAATAAGTGAAGTTAAAATTAGGTGTAGAGGCCTCTGTAAGAACAACAGGGGCATCTGCACTCAGCCAAGTTTCTGTTAAAAATAAACAATGAAGATTATGGTCTAAAATCAGATCATTTATTGTAAAAGTTTTGTTCAGCAGAGAGCGAACATTAAAAAGTGCCATATTAATGGTGATTGGAGACGGAGTGACTGTATGATTTACTGAAAGTGGGGCTTTTGGCAACTTTTTGAGATTATTTGGATTGCATTTGTTCGGTTTATTATTTTTAGTCCGCTCTCTGCTGATAATAACAGGTATGAATGAGGAAGAACAAGGTCCAAGTCCTGTATGTGAGTTACTGTTAAAATCAGGGGTGAGTTCATAGGAGCAGGGACCAACTGCACACCAGGATGTGGCGGAGGAATCAGAGAGGGCAGGGGCAGCTGTGGCCAGTGTAGTTGACAGGGGGGGGCGTGGACATGCCAGGCTCAATGTCAGTGTACGAGTGCCTTGTCTATTTAGATGGAGCCCATCTGGTCCAAACAGGTGCTTCCTGCCCCAAAAAATGTAAAAATTGTCTACAAAACCAATATTGTGCACAGCGGTGATGGAGGAGAGCCAAGTATTAAGGGATAAAAGTCTACTAAAACGGCCTATTCCTCTGCCGACAGTGGGAGTGGGGCCAAAAAAAACCCAGAGACATTTGTGTTTTCTAAAAGTTTAAAAAGGTGAATAAAATCACGCTTCAGGAGCTCAGACTGCTGTTTATAAATGTTGTTGGTGCCAGCGTGAATCACAACTTTACTCACAGATTTGTGATGATCAATGAGCTGCAGGTTCTGTTCGGTAATGACCATGACAGTGGCTCCAGGGAAACACAGTGTGAGGGCTCCTCTCATCCTCACGTTTCTGATGATAGAGTCCCCAATGATGATTGTGGTAGGCGGTGGGTCTGCAGGCGGATGTTTGCGCTGAGCAGAGGATCGTTCACCATCCAGGACTTGCTGTATGCCAGGTGGAGAAGCTTCCCCAGGACTGCAGTGATGTTTAATCAGCGCTGAGGGCTCGTTCCGTTCGGGGTGAAGTGGAGCACTCCTTGGCGAGTTCTGGCTGCAGCCCAGGGTTTGGCGTGACGTGGAGGGCTGCGGGAGTCCGGCTGTTGCTCTGGCTGCTGGGAGGGATTAGGCGGTGCTTCTACGGAGCTACGGCGACCAGGGGCTGTCAGAGGAGGGAAATCTGCATCCAGGGCACTGAAACAGTTTGATAGAGACAGGCAGGTTGGAGGAGAGCGGTGGCGGCTGCTCCAAGCGCCTCCACCACGGCCGGGCCCAAACCGTTAACCGGGCACCCTGGAGCACCGGAGTGGAGCTGATGGGGGCTTTTGGTTTAGCCCTCTGCTGGAATCAGCTGTCCTCCTCTGCTGCAGATGTTACGCGGGCGTTTGGCATCCCGAGTCCACCTGGAGGCTCAGCAGTGGATCCTCCCTCCATAGCTTCGCCGGGCTGGCAGGGAATGGTGTCCGCCAGCTGTGCACTGCTGGTGGTGGCGAAAGTCCTGCCGAAGATGATGTCCACGTAGCGCTCATGGTCCTGGATTTGGTGGAGTGTTGAGATCCTTTGCTCCAACTCCAGAACCCTCTGGCTAAGTTTTGCGCAGCCATCACACCCAGGACTGCAGGTGAGTGGAGGCATCGTGGGGGAGAAGTAGTCAGCGCTTCCCACCGAATTAAAACGATCCGGTAAAAAACGTCCAGATTATTAATAAGTCAGTGGTGTTACAAATCCGTTAAAACCAGTCTTTAAAAAGGTTTAAAACCAGTTAAATGCCGTGCTTGATAGGGAGCCGGTCTTGGCGGGGCTGACAGACGCTAACGCATGCACACAAATGATAAAGATGATCATGTGACAGGATCATGGGAACCAAAGCTATCTAAAACAAGACCCACCCAGTTCTCCAGTCATTTGAGTAACATAATGTGGTCAACAGTATCAAATGCAGCACTGAGATCCAGTAAAACTAACACTGACATTTTTCCACTGTCAGTATTCAAACAGATGTCATTGATGTCTTTGGTCAGAGCAGTCTCAGTGCTGTGGTGCTGTCTAAAACCTGACTGAAATACATCGTAGCAGTTGCTTTGTCTTAAGAAGTCATTTAGCTGAGGAAAAACAGCCTTTTCAATGATCTTACTTAAAAATGGAAGATTGGAAATGGGCCTGTAGTTGCTCATTTGTGTCTTGTCCAGATTGTCTCTTTTCAGCAGGGGTTTAATTACAGCTGTTTTCAGAGGCTCTGGGAAAACACCCGACATTAAAGATGAGTTCACAATCTGTAACAGATCTGACTCCATACATGTTATACATCGTTTTGTGATAACATCTGTTAAAGCTGCAGTAGGTAACTTTAACAAAAGTAACTTTTTGTGATATTTCCTAAAACTGTCCATATGTCCTGAAAGTAGGAAATGAGATTTGTTAAAAAAAAAGCAGCTCAATTGGTCACGCCAACAGCCCCTATTTCGATTTGCAAGAATCCACCTCGCCCGGTAGAAAACAGCCAATAAGAGTCAGAGCAGCGTCTGAAGGAGTGTCTGACATCTGTCTATCACTCCTCACACACAAGCTGCGACCCGCCCCTGGCTCCGCTACGTAACTGCTACGCAACTGGCTGCGCTTCTGCAAGAAGCTAGGAGTTAGCTATGGCCGAGCAACAGTCACCTAAAGAAAAACTGCCCTTACCGCCGCTGCCAACAACAGCATATCCAGCTAAGATAATAAAAAAGAAGATGGCCGAGGAGGACAAAAAAGCTAGAAAGAAAGAACTTGACCAGACCGAGACAAAACGAGGGTAAATATTGGCGTAGCCTTTGAGAGGTGGAGGGAGCTACGGGACCTGAAAGTGTTTAAAACCGATTCCGAGTTGGCAATGTTTCTGCTTGATAGGTAATTACCCTTGCTTGATTAATATTTGTTTTGTTTCTTTGGTGGTGGTATTACAGTAAACCTCCGCAGTGCGTGCGATCATCCATGCACTCACAGCTAATGTTGTCATATGTGGTTTACTGTTAGGAAATATTCACGTAAATTTGTTTTCTAAGTCGCGTCACCTGATTATCTTTGGCAGTTGTTATGCCAGTAGCGCAGCATAAGGAGGGAGGAGGGCATTAGAGGCAGGGTTTGAGTGCATCGGAGAGGGAGGGAGAGTGATGTGAAGCTTGTTTGGGTTTACATTTTCAAGCTAAGTCTGCTCTCCTCTCAGACTTACCTACTGCAGCTTTAAAACATTTATGTAAACTGAAATTATACTCTAAAAGAAAAAACACACAATGGTCAGAAAAGCCCACATCACGCACATGAATCCTGGAAATGCCCAGACCCTTCGAGATCAGTAAGTCCAAAACATGACCCTTATTATTTGTGGGCTCTGTTATATGCTGAGTCAGCCCAAAGTTGTCCAGAGTGTTACTCAGGTCTATAGACCCTTTGTTCTGGGGATTGTCAACATGGATGTTAAAATCACCAACAATAATTATACAGTCAAAATCAACACAGATTATAGACAGCAGTTCACTGAAATCATCATTAAAGTCAGCACAGTAATTTGGAGGCCGATAAATGTTAAGTAATATGTCTCTAGATGAGGCCTTCAGCTGTACAGCAACATATTCAAAAGAAGGAAAACTTCCAAGAGATAACTGCTTACACTGGAATGATTCATTAAATAAAACAGCAACTCCTCCACCTCTCCTGTTCTGTCTGGCCTGGTTGACAAAACTAAAGTTGGGAGGGGTTGATTTGATAAGAGAAACACTGTTATTCTGATCTAACCAAGTCTCAGTTAAAAACATAAAATCAAGGCTGTGGTCAGTGATAAGATTATTGATTAAAAATGTCTTCCCTACTATAGGCCTGACATTTAATAAGGGCATCTTAACAGGTTTAAGAGTATTATTGTGCCCCTTGTGTTTTGGGGCGGGCTGTGTCCAGCATATGTTTACTTTACTTCAAAACCTTTTAGAATGCAGTGCTCTGTGTTTTGACATAACTACATTCCTTCTGTTACTTATAAGTACAGAAATGATTGAACCTTCTAATGAACAGGGTCCCAGCTTGTCCTGGGAAAAGTTCTGATTGCTGATAACCACGCAGCCTGGACCCTTAACACATCATACATCAGACTGTGGAAAGCTTGTTATTTTATAGAAGCTTGTTATTTTATAGGTTTTGTCCACTCGCATGCTTTTTATTGCTAATTTCAGAACAAGTAACCTCTGGAATGTCTGGTATCTTAGCTGAGATTAGTTTTATTTGTATGTGATTTGCACATGTTGTCAGACAGGATTTTGAATTTATTTTGCATCTTTTCTCCAGTAAAAGCAAGAACAATTTGGGCTTAATCCGTTTTTCTGCTGCAGCAATGAAACTGTGAAAAAAATCTAACATACCTCAAAACCATAGATAAGATCAGCTTTTGAAATTCTGTGTTATCTCTTCAAGAAAGTGACATGGCTGTCAAGTTTCAAATCACTGTGCAGGTCTGTGAGTGAATGTTTAAATCAGCATTACTGTCTGCAGTTGTACAACAGAAAACAACAGACAGGCCTCAGTATTAACTCTGACAGATGATTATTTCATATCAACATTGCTTTCGGCTCCAGCGAGTCACCTTTAAAAGCTCCAGCTCAGAAATGACACACATCACTTCAGCTGTTCGGAGACAAGCCAAGTAGCCTCAAGGAACAATGTGACACAATGTGAATTGGCTCTGCTGTGTCTCTGGTGACAAGAAGACTAAGAATCATACTAAACAAAATAAGTTGGTCATTTGAGTGTCCAAAATGCCCTTGTAGTGATTATAGACCACTATGAATGCATGTAATTACACTGTGGCTATGTCATTCTTCACTATTTTAGTTCAGCTGTTAATGAAAATCATTTTTATTGACTGTTTAACCTCTTTAAATAGTCATTAGCCCCCGTTTGAAGCAAAAGAAATGATTGAAGGTTAAATGGCTGAACAAGTTTAAAAATAATTGTTGTGGCCTGGGTGGTGCCTAATACAACATGACATTAAGATTAAACTCCTTACTTTATAGTATTGCATTTACTTTACATTGATTTTTAGAATAGAAAAGAATAACCCTTTATTGTCCTTCAGAGGGGAAATTCAGGTGAAACAGCAGCAAAGTGACAGGTGATTGAAGGATTTAGATTCACAGCTCCGTCACTGAGCCCTCACTCTCCTCAAACCACAAAAAAGAGCAAATGACTTGACTGCAAAATATGTCATGGCAAGGAATGGTGGAGGACATTGTCCCAAAAAGAAGGTTTCAGTAGTTCACCAGCAGGTAAATGGTGCATCCCGTTTTGAACTGATCCTCGATGAACATCAACACTAAACGTAACAATAACGAACAAAATAAAAAGCAGGAAATACTACGGTCAGCAGAGTCGCTTTTGCCGTTGCTGCTGTCACATTTGCACAGAGACAAGTACAACACACCCAGGCTGTGCTGCAAACAACACCGGCGGCTTTTAAAATGTCCACCTGGTTCTCCATACAAATGTACAGTACGTACCACATGTACAGTTAGGACAAAATTACAAAACTAAAGTACTGTGCAGTTAATAAAAATAGCATTCTCAGATTTGATGTGCAACTGGGCAGGATAATTAAAAAATATTTTACAGAATATTGTTACAGAAATATTTCTATATCTCAAGGTTATTCAATTCAATTCAATTCAGTTTATTTATATAGCGCCAATTCACAACAGATGTCATCTCAAGGCACTTAACAAGAAGTCATTTCAATACAATTATACAAACATTCCAATCAGTTAAAAAGTTTCCTATTTAAGGAATCCCAGCAGATTGCGTCAGTCATTGGCGTGAGGTTGGGCAGATTTCCAACCACAGCAATCCTTCAGCAATCCCTCATACTGAGCAAGCATGTAGCGACAGTGGAGAGGAAAAACTCCTCTTTAACAGGAAGAAACCTCCAACAGAACCAGGCTCAGTAGGAGCGGCCATCTGCCACGACCGTCTGGGGGTTTGAGAAGACAGAGCAGAACACAGAAGGAACAGAAGATCCGATATAAGAGAATTTTCTATGTTACAGAAAGTAAAAAGTTGATAACAGGACACAGTGGATGTTCAGTTACTGAGAAGATCATCCCAGTCGATGCCCCCCGTCCAACAGGGCATTGCAGCCAAGCAGGATACCAGACCAGGTATATCTTCGATGGGGAGAAAAACACTGAGAGAAAACAAAGTTAACAGTCGTAATAACAGAATGTACTGTAATACAACTGGAGAGTCGTAGGAGAAAAGGAAGTAGCAGAGTGAAGAAAATTGGTAAGTCTGTCCTCCAGCAGTCTAAGCCTATAGCAGCATAACTACAGAGATAGCTCAGGATGACCTAAGCCACTCTAACTATAAGCTTTATCAAAAAGGAAAGTTTTAAGCCTGGCCTTAAAAGTAAACAGACTGTCTGCCTCACGGACTAAAGCTGGGAGCTGGTTCCACAGGAGAGGAGCCTGATAACAAAAAGATCTGCCTCCCATTCTACTTTTAGAGATCCTAGGAACTACAAGTAAACCTGCAGTCTGAGAGCGAAGTGCTCTTTTAGGAACATATGGAACAATTAGATCTCTGATGTATGATGGAGCTTTATTATTAAGGGCTTTGTATGTAAGAAGAAGGATCTTAAATTCTATTCTGGATTTAACAGGGAGCCAATGAAGGGACGCTAGAAAACAGGAGAAATGTGATCTCTCTTTTTAATATTCATCAGAACTCTTGCTGCCGCATTTTGGATCAACTGAAGGCTTTTAATGGCATTTTGTGGACTTCCTGATAGTAAAGAATTACAGTAGTCCAGCCTTGAGGTAACAAATGCATGGACTAGTTTCTCAGCATCACTCCTGGACAGGATGTTTCTAATTTTAGCAATATTCCGGAGGTGAAAGAAAGAAATCCTAGAAACCTGTTTAATATGGGATTTAAATGTCAAGTCTTGGTCAAAAATAACGCCGAGGTTCTTTACGTTATTACTGGGGGCCAATTTAATGCCATCCAGATGAAGTGATTGACTAATCAGTTTCTGTTTAAGAACTTCTGGTCCAAAGACAGCAACTTCTGTCTTGTCAGAATTTAAAAGCAAAAAGTTTAGGGTCATCCATGCTTTTATGTCTTCCAGACATGCCTGTAATCTACCTAACTGACTGGGTTCATCAGGATTTATGGATAAATATAGTTGTGTATCATCGGCATAGCTGTGGAAATTTATCCCATGCTGTCTAATGATTCTACCAATTGAAAGCAAATATATGGTGAAAACAATTGGTCCAAGGACAGAACCCTGTGGAACTCCACAAGTAACCATTGAGAGTGAAGATGATTTATCATTTAGATGAACAAACTGGAATCTATCAGACAAATATGATTTAAACCAGCCTAGTGCTTTTCCTTTGATCCCTGCAACATGTTCAAGCCTTTCTAAGAGAATATTATGATCGACTGTGTCAAAAGCAGCACTGAGATCTAACAAAACCAAAACAGACACCAGTCCATTATCTGAGGCCATGAGAATATCATTAGTAACCTTCACCAGTGCTGTTTCAGTGCTATGATGAGCTCTAAAACCTGACTGAAACTCTTCAAACAGCTCGTTACTGTTTAGATGTTCACAGACTTGATTAGCAACTATTTTCTCAAGGACTTTGGATAAGAAAGGAAGGTTAGATATAGGTCTGTAATTCACTAAGTCATCTTGATCAAGGGAAGATTTCTTGAGTAAAGGTTTAATTACAGCTATTTTAAATTCCTGTGGTACGTATCCGTTTACTAAGGATAGATTCATCATATCCAAAATGGGGCCAGGAACCAAATGGAACACTTCTTTAAATAATTTGGTTGAGATTGGGTCCAAAATACAAGTTGAAGGTTTAGATGAGGCTAATATTTTTGATTATTCTGAAAGCTCGACTGAATCAAAACAGCCTAAGCAATACTGAGGTTCTACAGTTCTTTCCGATACTGACTCATTTACTGAGGAAGAAGTAATCATGTTTGGGAGGGTGCCAATGATTTTATTTTTAATAAAATTTATTTTATTTATGAAGAATCTCATAAAATCATCACTGCTAAGAGCTGGGGGAATAGTTTGCTCAACAGAGCTATGACTCTGTGTAAGTTTGGCAACTGTACTAAAAAGAAACCTAGGATTGTTTTCATTCGCCTCTATTAATGATGAAAAATATGCTGTTCTAGCTTGTCGAAGGGTCTTTTTATACAGCAGTAGACTGTTATTCCAGGTTAAATAGGAATCCTCTAGATGTGTAGAGCGCCATTTTCTCTCCAACTTCCTAGTATTCTGCTTTAAAGTACGCAACTCTGCGTTAAACCAAGGAGTCAGCCTCCTATGGCTAGCCACTTTCTTTTTTAATGGGGTTACACTATCTAATGCCAAACGCAATGAGGACGTAACGCTGTGAACCAGACCATCAATTTCTGAAGGGTTAGAGATAGAATTGCTGCCATCCACTGTGTTACTCTGAGACACTGAGGAAAGTAAGGATGGTACGGATTCTTTAAAAATTGTTACAGCATTGTCTGATAAATTTCTACTATAATGAAATTTTCTTTCAGATTTAAGAAGGTCAGTTAAAGTAAATTCAAAAGTTATCAAGAAGTGGTCAGACAGGACCGGGTTATGTGGGTGGACTGTTATTTCCTCACACTCAATACTGTATGTCAGTACAAGGTCCAAAGTGTGTTTGCCCGAGTGGGTCGATCCCTGTACTTTTTGAGTAAAGCCAATTGAGTCTAAAATAGCACTAAAGGCTGCATTTAGGCTATCACTTTCAGTATCCACATGAATATTAAAGTCCCCCACTATAATAACCCTATCAGTATTTAATACTAAATCAGATAAAAAATGTGAGATCTGATCCAAGAATTGAAAGTAAGGGCTTGGTGGACGATACAAAACCACAAACAGAAATGGTCTTAATGTTTTGCAACTTGGATGAGGAAAATTAAGGGTTAGATGTTCAAATGAACTGTAGCTATCAATTGGTCTGGGACTAATTAGTAAATCAGAATGGAAAATGGTTGCAACTCCTCCTCCTCGCCCAGTATTTCTAGGAATGTGAAAATTTAAATGACTGGAAGGAGTTGACTCATTTATACTGACATAATCCTCCTGCTGCAACCAGGTTTCTGTGAGACAAAGGAAATCAATGTGATTATCACAAATCAAGTCATTTACTAACAAAGTCTTTGAGGAGAGAGATCTTATGTTATTAGGTTATTAGGGTATCTTAGGTTATGTCAATTAATTAAGTAATTATTAGTAAAGGAATCTGGGGAATATGGCATAGTTATTAGTCAGGGAAAAACATGTTATTTACAAGCAGAGAAAAATATAAACTGTGCAACCAGAGATATGCAAATAGCAGCAGAAATGTTTTTTGAACTGATAAAAACAGTGCAAAATACAGCAGAGGTGTAAACATTCATTGAGGTTATAGAGTCTAACAGCTGCTGGGAGGAAGGACCTATGATAACATTCATTCATGCACCTATTGCAGGCAGATGTGAGGGAATACATCAGCATTGTGAAGGTGCCCACCACCATATGTGTGGGTAGTGTTAAAAAATGGAATGCAACTGTCTTTTTGTCAAGGATGTAGCAGCAGTAGACAAAACAGTCCTCTTTCAGGGCCAATGTGGCCCATGTGGTAGGAGTTCATCCTGTAACTGGTGGGTTGCAGGTTCAAAACCCTACTCCGTCAGTCTCGGTTGTTGTGTCCTTGGGCAAGACACTTCATCTGCCTTGTCTGCTGTTGGTGGTCAGAGGGCTCAGTGGTGCTTTTTTATGGCAGCCTCGCTTCTGTCAGTGTGATCCATGGTAGCTGTGGCTATAACATAGCTCACCACCATCTGCGTGTGAATGACTGAATGTACTGTAAAGCGCTTTATGTTCCTGTGACCGTAAAAGCCCTTTACAAATGCAGGCCATTCTTACTGTAACCTGGCTAAAGGTTTGTTTGTACTAAATCTATATCAAACACTGAAACACATGTTTATTGATTGAAAAAAATGATCAGGAGTCATTTAAAACCTCACAAAAAACTCTTGCTTCTTTAACAGAAAATAAAAGAAATGGAGAAAAACTGAAGACATTCGCAAGGGACTGTATATTTATTACAATCAAACATGCTTCTTATCTGTGTTTCATCACTCTTTTTGTGTTTTTCCTTTTCTTTCAAGTGGGTTCATATTAATTTTGATACCATTCCTTAAAGAAAACTTTTATTAACTCAGCATTTAACCTACCTTTTTCCTCATTGCCAGAGGCAATGTCCTATTCGATTACTGCAGGGATCCATTGAGATGTTCTGCCTTGGTTCTGCATTAGTTAAAAGTTATTGTTATTCATTGTGGTTTGGTAAGACATGCACATATGGATACAAAGGTGCATCTGTAAAAGTACCTTAAACATCAAAAGAGGACTGGGCATCTTTGAAATAAGATGTCACAAACCATTTCTTGTAGACATTCCTTTGAACTTCTGACTTTTCACAGAGACTTTCTTTTTAAACTACAGAAAAAATGAGGCACAGACTTTCAGATGTATTGTCTGTAAGGTGAACCTCCTGAGACAGAATTCTGGCACAAAACAAAATAGCCAATTTTGTGTGAATGTTAAAGTGATTCTCGAGAGACAGATTTCACACCCATTATGTGTGTGTGTGTATGTGTGTGTGTGTGTGTGTGTGTGTGTGTGTGAAAAGTTTCTAGACACAAAATTTGAAACCAAGAAATATGTCGGGAAGGTAAACATAGAAATGTTAAAGAATAAATGAGAAAACCAGACCTGGGTAATGATATCTTTTGAACACTGAGTATTTTAAATTCAAAACCCCCACATATAAATACAATAAATACCCCACATTGCACAGTGTACCTTATGAAGGACAATATGGTCTCCACCAAAACTCACAAAGAAGAAGAACAGACTTTATTTTATTTATTATGGCAGTAAAAACATTTCAGTTGAAAATTATAATAAGCAAGAGCAAAAAGATGGGCATATAAGCTTTGGTTACCAGTTTCAATGTTCCCGGTCTTATGTTTTCTGGCATACTGAAAAACAAGTGTTGGATCTAACTATGAAGAATTAAAGGAGACTGTGGATTATCAAGTCCTGTCAGATCTTTGAAATATTATAGTGCCTGGAAATTGGGCTCAAATGTCTGGAATTAAGTGCTATGCTGCTTAAGAAAGAGTACAATATGATTGCCATGATGTCACACCTCTCTCATTTAAAAAAAATAAACAGACTGTGAATGAAATTTAGGGCTGCACAGTTAGTAGCACTGCCTTGCAGCAAGAAGGCCCGGCCTGAGGTCTTTCTATATGGAGTTTGCATGTTCTCCCTGTGCATGCATAGGTTATGTCCGGGTACTCCAGCTTCATTCCTCCCACAGTCCAAAAACATGACTGTTAGGTTAATTGGTATCTCTAAATTGCCCTTAGGTGTGAGTGTGTGTTTGGATGGTTGTTTGTTCTCTATGTATCTTTGTTGCTCTGCGATGGACTGGTGACATGTCTAGGGTGTACTCCGCCTCTTGCCCAATGACTGCTGGAGATAGGCACCAGTCCTCCGCCACCCTACAGAGGATGGGAAGGTATAAATGGCGGGTATAGATAATGGATGACTGAATAAAATTTAAATCCCCCATGGGTGCCCATAAAAGTTCAAATAATAATCAGTCAAATTAATCAAGCCTCAAACCTGCTTTCCACCAGACGCGTAAGCGACACGTAACGTCTGCGAAGCGTAATATGCAGCTGAAACAGTGAAAAAAAAAGAAGAAACTTTCTAAATAAAAGACGTGCAGATTTCTGATAGCTTAAAGACGTGAAAAACAAAACGTCAATACCTGTGACACCAGGGTTTAAGTCAGTTGGTCTGTGGATCTAATTTGTTGGTTTTAATCATGGACAACGAGACGTTAATTCCTAAAGTGGAGAATTACCCAGTTTATGATGCCATTAATAATTTTTACAAGGAGAACATGAAAAGGAGAAGGCATGGTGGATGGTGAGTTCCTGATACTTATTAACATAGAATTACATTTCCCCCCCTGCATACTACCCTTTAAGTTATGCAATTGCAATTCTCCTGTGATTTCGTGATATCCAGGGACCAGCTGGGTGAAACACTTTTGCGAGTGATACACGTCTAAAACACACCCGGTGGGAAGGGACTGAATTTGCGAGTAACTATTACGTTACGCGCCACTGACGTTACGCGCCACTGACGTTACGCGCCACTTACGTTATGTGCCACTTACGCGTTTGGGGTCAGTTTACTTTCAGTTTCAATGTCAAGGTGAGTTCATTTTCAAAAACATAGTATTCTTAATGTATTTTTACTTTTGTGTTTATAGAAAGTAACAAGAAATTATTTAAAAAATATATATTGTTTATCATTCTGGCATTTAACAAATAGAAATTATTTTGGTGATCCTAAGTGAGGATGAGAGTTACCTCTAACATGACGGATGTAAGCAACTGCTGACCTCATATCCTTATGTAAACACCATGTTTTATATTACAAAAAAAAGAAAATCAATTGTATTGTTCCAGTAATTTTCCAAAGGAATGTATTCATCCCCAATTTTGTGAGGATTGTATCATTTAAACGGGAAACAACTGGATAAAAATTGAAGTAAATACACAAAGATAAAAAGAAACATCCAATATGTTTTTTGTGCATAACCTGTGTATTTTAAAAATGAATGAATAAGTAAAATATTTTTGTCTGTGCATGCACAATTTCAAAATATTATTTAAAGTAATAAAACAGATAATATGTTTTTGACTTCAGCTGTTTTCCATTGAACAAAACAACATAACCCAGATACCATAAAGGTTCCAGATACAATTTTCTCCACATAATGCCCTTATCCAAACACATAATTAACACTGTTATTAAAGATCCCCTGATGAAACACAGCCTTATACTGTAAAATGCCATTAGCATAGACTCCAAATCCCAGTCCAAATCAACCAAACAATCTAATGAGCCAAATAATCTAGATATTAAAACATAATTAGGGGCAACCTTGGGCTTTTTTCTACATATTTTACATAATTTGAAATAAATCCAACCACCACTGTTGATTCTTTTAATATTGGGTCAATTAAACACTGCTGATTCTGTTTGTCAGACAAGTTTTCACTAAAAAGCATCCACAGCGCAGTTATTACAAGGTAAGGGAAACCTGTTACCGGAAAAACTGTGACAACATATCGATTTTTACCAGCCATATGACAACTTTAGCTGCCTAAAATCTGTTAAATTGGTAGGCCTTCAATAACAAGCAATAATATAGGATTTTGCAGCTAGACTGCAGAGTCTTTTTCCAGCAGCATCCAGAGTTAATAATACTCTTTTTTTTATTTGCTGAAAAAAGTTTAATTTGTTGTGATATAAACTTTAAATCAATTAAAACTCTTTCTGCAATTTATTCTCATGCACTGATGCTGAGGAACAACAACAATTATGAGAACTTTATTTTCTTTGAGCTATTTGGTAGGATGCATCAGTTATAAGATCAATGTTTAAATCTGATTTTGAGTTAGTTCACATTTGGACTGTTTACTGAATAATTTGACATAGTACTGCTGACCAAACCCCGTGTAAAACTGCAAAGTAAAGTGATCTAAGCATTTCTCAGCAAAATACTGATTTGAATGCAACAGTCTAAATCTGATCAATGCTTTCATAGTTAGTCAGCAGTTTATGATAACAATTCGCATTTTATTAAGGCAACCAAGTCAGGAATTTGGGAAGAGACAAAGAAAAATGACAAAAGCAGGGAAGGTGGGGCTTGAGACAATAAAGGTGGAGAAAATTACACCAAAGATAGATAAACCAAATGACAAACACAAATATATATGATTTTAACAACATGACTTTCAGATAATATGCATGTGATCAAGATGCCATTTTAAAAATCAAAATAACACTGTATGACACCTTCAGGGAGTTACTGATCAAGACTGTTTTTTTGCTGTTTAGAAGAATGTGGCAAGAAATTATTTTATAAAAAGCACATAACCTTTTTGCTCTCTTTTTTTCATAGTCATAACATCAATGTGCTTTTTGCATCAATTTCATAAAGTTATATGGTTCAGGTAAAAACCTCTTCTAGTTATATCAACAGTTCTGAAGAACTACACATGGTGTCAATCTTTTTGCATCCTCAGCATAGCCCTTTAGTGAAGCCACTATCCAGAAACCAACTTCCACATTGTTCAAGCAAGAGGACAAGGAAAAAAAGGAACCAGGAAACCTGCTTATCATTAAAAAAATATTTGATTACAATATCTTGGTGTTCTAGTGCAGAAAAGAACATGAAAAAGGAGTCCAATTATTATGCTGTTAACATACATTGTTTAAATTATTTAAACTCATATAAAAATGAACTATTTCAGATGTGTCCCATGATGCAGTCCTGGCTTATTTGTCAGAGCTCCGTATCAGAGAGCCCCAGCCTTATGTATCCTAAGGGACCACTTCTAGAAAAGTAGTTTAGCTGGTGTGGACCATACAGACATATGGCAATACAGTGCCAAGATGGAAAGACATCAATGAACCTATAAAAGCAATTGTTTCTGCCCACCAATGTGGGAAGCATTATTAAGCCCAAGGCTATTCAGAAATGAACAAGTTTTGGAATAGCTGCCACTGTTCTATTAAAAAGCCGTACTGCAAAGGGGTTTTTTCTATACCCTTATGAATATTTGTCTTACGGACAATAGAGACCAGCATTTGTTTAAATGTACAAATAAAATAGAAATCAACACAGCCATACATACAGAACACCAAAACCAAAAGAAAATAAAAATGTGTAAAATACCTATACATATGGACACCTGGACATGGATCTTTAGGAAATATAAAACAGTAAAATACAATGAATAAAAACAGACCGTAATCCAAAACAATTGATAAGATATTGCTACACTTTAAGTAAGACCTATTTAGGAGCAGAATTTACAGCACAACTTAGATTTGCAGTTTTGACTGAATAAAAACAAGACTTCTGGAACGATGTCTATTCTATAGGACAAAGTAGAGATATCTGGCCATAATATACAACACCATGTTTGGTGATAATCAGTCACATCATATTAGTAAAACACTTCATAGCAAGTATCAAGCATGGTGGTTGAGGTGTGATTATTAAGGCTTGTTTTGGAGTCACATAATTGGAGCAACTTGAAGTCTTTTAGTTCATCATGAACTCCTTTGCATACCGACTTATTCTGGAGTCACTTGTTTACGGCCCTATGTCTGACAGCCGAGGCTTTGTCCAATGTGAGTCGTGCAGTTCCTAAGTGGCAAAGTTCCTCCACACCAAGGTGAAACTTAAATTTCATCCCCTTTCTAGCTCATACGAAAACCATGTCTCCATTCTGCTTGAAATCTGTATTACAATCCCCTGAATTTCTTGGAAGATAGACTACTGATTCTGGTGCAGGCCGGCAACAATGGGCACCTCAAATCTTCTGGGCCTCATCATCATCATCATCATCATCATCATCATCATCATCATCATCACCTGAACTTTTTTTGTCTTTGCTTGATGATGTTGTAGGAGTCATAGATCATCTATGACTCCTACAACATAATGAAGAGTTTGAGGTTTCCCGCTGTTTTTTCTTTTCCTTTCACGAAACGAATGCTGTTACACCTCATTAACTCTCCTTCTCCCTGCTGAGGTTTGTCCTACTCTAAAAGAGAAGGAGAGGGGTAGAGGGCGTCTGTGCATAGGGAGTAGTTAGAAATTTGAATAAATGATAGACACCTTGCTAGAATCCTAACGTGTGTTTGACAAAAATAGAAATATCCATCACAGTCTGGGTCTTCTTGGGCAAAGGTTTGCAGCACTCAATAATCATGATCTTGGAGGGAGCAGTTTGAAGTAAGCTCCGACTTCATTTCGCTAGGTAGTTGTGCACTGTGGCAACATTAGGGCATGCCATTTGAGTCTAAACAAAGCTATTGTTTTCTCTAGTTACAAGGAGAAATATAGAGTTGGGAGAGTGTATACATGTCCAGGTAAGCAAGGACACATGGACAATTAGTTAACTTTATTTCAAGAAAAAAAATGCTACTGCTAGAACCTTCTTTATAGTCCTTGGATGACTCATTGCAGTTATACATTTCCTCAACTTTTCTTTTTCAGTTTTACTTAGCACCTATATGACATAAATTCACTGCTTAATAAGCTCGTCTTTAGTTGTGTAAATCCTCACTAATCCAGTCATCTTTAATTTTTGTCCGATTTTTCACGAAAGATTGACTAAGGTATATGTGAGTATTTATCATGTCCAGGGAGAAGATGGGATAATCACTTGCAACGATGGTGCAATCATCTCAATATGTAGCTCTTCTCATGTAATCTTCTTTTTGGCAAGTTTCTATTTTATCTTCTCCTCTTTGCCTTCAAGATAATAATGTTGTCTCTAGGTGATATAACAACCGTTTATTATGTATGAAAGGAAGTTGTAAAAATGCCTTTCTTCACTGACTTACAAATATTTCTCCTTAGTTTACATGCTAAAATCTACGCTATGCTATTCAGTTAAACAACAATAAAATTGAGATTAGATGTAAAGCATGGAATTGTGTTTTAGGCTCTCACAAGGTAAAATGTACAATGTTTACATATGTGATGACCCAGTAAAAGCTAAATAAAAGTGCATTTTAATTGTACCTTACAGGAGATCAATGTAGGTCCAAGTCTGAGGACAAAGGGGTTCAGTTGAAATATGACTAGGCCTTAGCATGTCTTAGTCTAGTAGTGATGTTTTTTTTTTGTTTTTTTTATTCCAGATTAGTGAACCTTATTATTTTCTGATGTCCTTTTTCAGTTCTGTATCATGTAAGAAATAATAAAAGGGTGATAAACTTTAACTTGTGGACAAAATGGCTATTTAAAGATCTGAGAAATTATTTTTAAGGGTGCACCGATCCCACTTTTTCAGTCCCGATACCGATGCCTGGGCTTTGTGTATCTGTCGATACCCGATACCGATCCGATACTATTGTTGAATTAATAATAAACTGTATACCCTCCACCTTATACCTTACTCGAAGAGACTAAAGGTACCAGACTTTACTAACTAAACATAAATAAGACTTATTTTTTCCTTTTTAACCCCGCTCCTTTTGTTTTGCTGAGGTGCAGGAATTCAGTGTGCTCTTTAGCATAGTTTCTGGATGTGCTTGATTAAAGTGGTAGCCACCTCCCCTCAAAACATTTACTTTGCAGACATAGCAAACAGCCGACAAAAATAAAAACCTGCATGGCCAGTGGATCTGTTCATTTTTCCGATCCCCGATCCAGCTATTTTGTCAGTATCGCGGCCGATATCAGATCCTAATATCGATCGGTGCAGCCCTAATTATTTTTGATAGGATGTACAGAACTTTCCCTGCTTGTTGGCACCCTTGGTGAAGATGTGCAATAAGTCTTAAAATACATGAATCTTTTATTGCAGCATTGGCAACATTAGAAAATATAGTAAAAGCAAATATTTAACTTTGGGTGTTAAGAAAAGGAAGAATAAGAAGAAAAGGAAGGGAAGAAGTAGTGGAAGATTAAGTAAAAAAATAAATTTTATATATTTGGTGCCAAAATAATTTCACCAGTTTTCATTTAAAAAAAATCTAACTGAAGCACTGTATTGCATTATTCACTGCTCAATGTAAAACCCACCAGCCTCCTTATTCAATACAGCTTGCTAGTAGCCCTCCCATCTGCTTAATCGCTTTGTTTCCTAGATCTGGCAAGGTGTTCTCCTCAGGCATTTTGGTCTAATATTGAGATTATGACATCATGCGGCTGCTACAGATTTTTTGGCAGCACATACATGACACAAATCTGTTCTATCACATCATAAGACAGAGGTTGTGCTGGACCTTTTTGTTGTCCATCATTTTGACTTTTAACCTTCAGATTTTCCTGTCACCATTTTATTTTTTTTAAACCGTCAAAGATGAAAAAATATTCAGCTAACCCCTGCCCTTAAGTGCTCCACTGGATTAAGATCTCGTGACTGTAGAGGCCATTTGAGTACAGAGAGCAATTTCTGTTCAAGAAACCTGTTTGAAAGGATTATATGAAACGTTAACCTGCTGGAAGTAGACATCGGCAGATACGTACACCGTGGTAGGAAAGAGATGGACATGGTCAGCAGCAATTCTCAGGTAGGCTGTGGTGTAAACGATCTTCAATTTAAATTGTCAATTTGATTACATAAAACAAGAGTTAACATGGAACAAAAAGGAAATAATTCAATTTAGGCTCCAGGTCTGAACAGCTGCCATTGGAGGCCATGACTTGCATTGTTATAAATAATATTCTTTTTTGTTTTATTTTATTGAAAAGGACTACCTATAAAGTCTCTGCTCAGTGTATACTGAGGAGTCTGTCACTATGACTACAGAGGTTGGACTTTAAATTGGATCTGCATGGGGTGTTTAAATTACATAAACCTGCATTGAGAGGAGCAGAAAGGGAGGGCTGAAAGATAAGAAGGGTTATGATGTCCTCTGAGAGTGCACATGAGTCATTTTTTACCGGCAAACAAACCGGCAAGTTAATAATGAAGAATAAAGGGCATGAGACTCATTTCAAAAAGAGGAAAAACCTGCAAACACTTATGGTTCTCAAAGTATGCAGACTAATGGTTAGCCTGAGATCACGCATTTGTGAAGGAGAAACCTTGTCTTTTATGGAATTATTAACTCTCTATCCAAATGATGTCAGTCAGATCAATAAATTGATAGTACATGTTTTTTAAAGTATCACACATTGTGAAAAATATTTTTAAATAAATCAATGGAGTTTATTTATGGACCACCAATTAACAACAGGTGTCATTCCAAGACACTTGACATGACAAACAAGATCCCATTTCTATACAATTATGTAGAATCCAGTTTAGTTGAAATTCTTAATTATTATATGGTAACTGGCAAAAATCTAATAATTTATCTGAGCCCAGCCAATTGACTCCAGTCATTGCCTTTGCAGAGGAGAGAAAAAACCTTTGTCACGAGCAGAAACCTGCAGCAAAACCTGGCTCAGTATGAGCAGCCATTTGCCACAACCAATCGGGGGTCATGTGTTGAACTTGTTGTAAAATATATAATTATGTTTCTATGGGCAGAACTTTGTGCTATCAGAAACCGAATTTAAATAGGTTCTATTGAAATTTACATTTGCTCAGATTGAATCTTACGTGCTCAACTTAAAAAAATATTTTAAAAACTGAATCTGAATTAGCGTAATTTGAAATCCATTGTATTAGTTTGCAAATAATTGTCACTAAATTGAAACTGAATTTATTATTTTGAAACTGAATTGCTTTGCTTTTAAACTGTACTGAATCCTAATGGAAATTCAAGTCTCGAATACTATCAGTTTCAGTTCTTAAAGAGGCTATATGCAACTTTTTCCCCAAAATAAACGTAACAATAGCCTTTTTATTTGTCCATTTATGACTCAAACATCTCCTGAAGAGCATACTCACACCTTGTCAGCTCACAGTGGGTGCACCTTTAAGCCTGTATCCAATTTTTTTCTATTTTCTGTCGGGTCGGATTTTCCCGTGCTGTCTGCGGTGTGACGTCAAGCGCGTTCATGTTAAATGTTTCAGATCACTCTGCCACCACCGCTAGTCACCACTCGCAAGCAGTTCAATGGATTGTGTGAATACACAGAAGAGACCAAGGACAACTCTGACACCAACAGTAACTCCACATAAGACTAAAAAAGTTAAACCCCTGACAAGTGCCCGAAAAAGATAGAAGATTAAGAGCGACCGGCGTACGAGCGCACGCTGCGGGAGCGAGCAGAAAGGAAGAGCAGTTCCGTTTTTTGGCCACAGATGTTAGTCGCGAGTTGAAATTTCAGAAAATTCCATATAGCCCCTTTAAATTCAGATTTTTTGGTTCGCGCATCTGGGTCCTTGAGAAAACTACAGAGTTATCGAGCACTAGCTTAGGCCAGGCTTAAAACTTTCCTTTTTGATAAAGCTTATAGTTAGAGCGGCTTAGGTCATCCTGAGCTATCACTGTAGTTATGCTGCTATATGCTTAGACTGCTGGAGGACAGACTGACCACTTTTGTTCACTATGCTACTTTTCTCTTCTACTACTCTCCAATTGCATTACCTGCTGTTATTTCAACTGTTGACTTTATTTTATCTCTGTTTTTCTCTCCATAGAAGCTTCACCTGACAAATAAAGGCTTGAAATATCTCGCTTTCCATGTAATGAGTCTACGGAAGCCAGACAAGGCAACGGAGGACAAGCATTTTTTTTTTGAAGACCCATTTTCTAAGTCTGGCGAATTTTTATTTTTCTCTGGACTTCAAAAGTCATTTGCAAGTAAAAAGCAGAAAAAAAAGGTAAAATATTTAAAGTGTCTCACTTCAGCCCTCAAAGGCAATGGAGAAATTTATTTTTTCGTCTGAAGACCCATTTTTCTAAGTCTGACCAACTTGTCTTTTTATTTGGACTTCAAAAGTATTGTGCAATAAAAAAAAAGTTAACATACTTAAAGTTTTTTTTTTCTCTCTCGCTACAGCCCTGAAAAGCATGTGAAAAAAAAGTCTCTAATTTTTTTAAAGCGCTTTTTTTCCTCACTTTCCTTTTGTCCAAAACCCATGTTTTTCCTCCACTTCCTTTCAGGGCTTCCGTATAAGTCTATATCATATATCAGTTTTACCTTTCAAATTGAATTACTGAAATAAAGAACATTTGCATGATGCTCACATTTTTCGGTTGTCACAGGTATTCTCCGTTGGTTCTTAAGTCACTGCTGGTTTATCTGCTCAGTTCTGCCTTATTCTGCTCAGTCCGCTTCCCTCCATGTTAGTAATCTCTGTTTTTGGATTTGTTAAGATTCATGTTCTTCAGTTCCCGTTCTTGTATTTTGGGAGGTGGATTCTTTATTTTTCAGTCTGATACAGTTTTTAGCGCATTATTTTAAAACAATGAATAATTGGGGAGTAGTAAAACAAAACTGCAGAGTGATAAAAGGTTGGCAGTATCTCCGCCATCAGCATAAGCCTAGAACAACTTAAATACAGAGATATATTAGGATAAATTAAGCCAAGCTAATTATGAGCTTTATAAAAATGAAAGTTTTAAGCCTGATCTTAAAACTGGGAGCTGGTTCCACAGTAGAGAAGTTTGATTGTAAAGTGCTCTGATGGAAACATTTGTGTTTAATGATAAAAATAGGGTTAGTATTATTTTGATTACTAATGAGAAAGCAGTCACATATTACCTGCTACTGTGTGTAGCAGCTGGTTTTTGAAACTAATATGTCAAAGTTACTGTCTGAAGTAGGATTTGTATGATTAGGATAGCTGTATAAATGATGAAGTGACTGTTTTGAGTTTGGGCTGCATGATCTACATTCATGGGTCTAACTGGTGTATTACATATATTTGGCAGCATTGTGCACTTGCCCGGTTTTCAGGAGGTTTTGGATACAGATAAAGATGCATCATACTACCAACAGTACAAGAGTTAGGACTTTTATTTTTTTTAATGACAGTATAGACTGCTGGAGGACAGACTGACCACTTTTCTCTACTTTTCTCTTGTACTACTCTCCAGTTGCATTATTTGCTGTTATTTCGACTGTTAACTTTGTTTTTTCTGATTTTTTTCTCTCCATAGATGCTACACCTGGTCTGGTATCCTGCTTAGCTGCAATGCCCTGTTAGACAGGGGGGCATCCCAGTAACTGAGCATCCCCGTGTCCTGTTATCAACGTTTTACTTTCTTTAATATAGAAAGTACTGTTGTGGACTTTAGTGACATAATTCACCAGACAGCACTAGCGCTATGTGTTCTTGCTTTTTTGCGTTACTTCATAGTCATAGTCCTTGTAGCTGCATAATCCGTTATGCAGCCTGTATTCGAGAGCCTTAAAACACTGTTTCTTTAACTACAGGTTTTTCCCCTGAGCAGCTAGAGAGATGAGTGGAGCTACGCCATGTTGGCTATGTTGTTGTTGTTTTACCTTCTGTTGTTGGTGAGAGGAAAAAAGATTAAATGACACACCACTGCTTGTCAACGTGAGGAATCGCTTTTTCTTTCATGCATCGCAATTCCCACAGTACTCACAGTACATCAGTTCCTTCGTTCTTTGTGTTTCTGCTCTGTCTTCTCAAATCCCTAGACGGTCGTGGCAGATGGCCGCTTGTACTGAGCCAGGTTCTGCTTTGATGCAGATTCCAACCACAGCAATCCCTCATACTGGGTAAGCATATAGTGACAATGGAGAGGAAAAAGTCTCCTTTAACAGGAAGAAACCTCCAGCAGAACCTGCTTTCAGTCAGTGACTCGATGCAATCTGCTGGGATTCCTTAAATAGAAAACTAGCTAAAACTTGAAACTGATTGGAATGTTTGTATTGAAATTACTTTCTTCTAAAAGCCCTTGGAATGACATCTGTTGTGAATCGGCGCTATATAAATAAACTGATTTCAATTGAATATATGTTTATTGATGTACTCAACAACCATTTCGAATTTATATGGTGTTTTATAATTAAGATCTGTTATTAACTAAGCCTTAATTAATTCTGCTCCAAACACTAGCGAGACATTAGTGAATTAAACTTCATTAAATTATCAGATACTAAATATCAGAACTAAAACTATACCAAAAGTATGATTACAATAGTATAGTTCTAGCTTAATTATTTATGGTATAAAATCAAATTTAGGTCATCCCTTGACTTTCTGAACTGAAATATTGACAATGGAGAGTGTATAATCTGTTGTGTTTTTGTTTGCTTTAGGTTAGATTTACAGTATTTCTGGAATTTTTGGTAAGATAATGTCATTTTTATTATGTTCTGATCCCTTAAAACCTAGAGTTGAAAGATAGTGCATTCTCTTTTAACAATGAATGATCATAGGAAACCTTGCAAATAATCAATGTTTGGATTGATGTGTTTGGTCATGAAACTAATGAATGTCTGCTGAGAGAGAAGACGGCACAGCAGAGACACAAAGTACGTTTCTACCACCACAGCCAGTGCAATTGGAATAATTGACAATGAGCTTTATTTAACCATTGTTTATGGCCACACTTGCCATTCGACCTTTTGTTCCAGTTTACGTGTGTGCAGCCATCTATCAAACGCCAGCAGCTAACATTGAGCCCTATCTTCATGCAGCAGGGGCCTGGCATTAGAGAACGAAGGCTGGCCTTGGGTTCACAGTGTGCTCACATCTCTGAAGGGTCAGCGGCTTGGAATTGCTTCATTCAATGCACAAAATAATCATTATCGACATGCTACAGATGAACTCAGTTCTTGCTGCACACACTGAGAAGAAAGGGGGTAAAAATAGAAATAAAAGAATACAATGAACAAAGAGGTTCACTTTTTAAAATATGTGACTCATATTCCTTCTGAAACATTACCCAAACTCCTCCTTTTGTAATTCTACAGCCAATCAATCATCCTTTTGCCTCAAAAGACGTGTCTGCATGTACAGTTCTCAGACACATCCATCCTGGTCTTGTTTCTTTAATGAAATTTGACTTTAACATCTACACTCAGATCAGACTGACTCCAGAGGCTGTAAATCCCCAGCAGGCTCACCATGGGTGAAATTAGACCATCAGTCTAATTTAACAGCTTTTGCTTCCATCAAATTTACTCTGCACTAAGTCCGTGGAGCCTGCTTCTCCCAAACTCACACAATATTTGTTTTCTGAAAGCAGAGGCAGTTAATATCATTTGAATATTTAATATTAAATCTAGTAGTATGAAAATCGCAAGGTTAAATTAAAGGTAAGAATCAAGTAATGGAGAAAGCAATGGGATGGAAATGACTTTACACTTATAGAACAAAAAAAAACCCCATAAAGGTTTCATCCTTTTTAAAGTTTTTCTTTAAACACATTTATCATTATCTTCCAAAGTGGTCTTAAACAGTAGTTTTCTAACGTCTTTGAAGATTGTTCAAATTTTAAAGAAATCAAGATTCAGTCAAGACTTTTGCCCCATTTTCTGAAGATCTCGAAAATGTTGGTAGAATTTAGAAATATATATTTAGGTGCTTCTCGTGTTGATATTCAAGTCAGGTTAAAATATTACAGGCTTTATTTAGAGTTATTAATTATGTATGAGTAAACAGCTGTGATTTAGCAAATAGTTATTTTTTTATCTGTTGTCCATGGCAGGTTAATATACAGTGCCCTGTGACACTCCTTCCCCCCCAGAGCTTCCAGTGCTGAATTGAAATTGATTTAACTAAACCTCTCATTGAGGGCAACACCAAACATTTAACACAATATATATATATATATATATATAATGTTTCCATGAATTTTTTTGTTTCAGCTCATTTTAAGACAGTGACAAGAGTCTCCAGGCATCATTAATTTGCAAACTACCACAAAGCTGCAGTTGAGTGCTCATACTGGATGTACCACAACTTAGACCAGGCTTCATTTTCAAGCAACTTTTTATCATTCTGTGTTGTACATTCTCTTCTTTCAGTAGCTTTCTTCTCTCTCAGGCAGAAATAATAAAAAAGAATCCCAAGACACATTTCTGCAATGAGCAAAACGTTTAGTAATTAAATCTGTTTTAAAATAACATACAGCAACCTCCTCAGAACTCCCACACCAACTCAAAATATGCTCACAAACAAATTCCATTATATATGGGATTTATCTCTTTTTCTCACCAGTTTCTTTTTTTTTTTACAGTCTCAAAGAGTTCTCTTAGCTGATGACCAGTACAGTGACTACAGGTAGCAGTGAGTGTCTTAATGAGCTTGAAATGGACTGTAATAATCAAACATCCAATTATCTTTCTTCTTGCAAAAAGAAGTGCTCTAAAAATGTCAACTGCATCACAAAGGGTTGTCTGCTGATTTAGAAATTACCGACAGCATTAAAATGAAACCACCAGCATGACGAAGTCACAGAGAGTGACGCCAGCAGCTAGAAAAAAGCCTGCCAGTTTACTGTTTAATTTATATAGAAAGAGAAATATATTTTTGCTTGTTCACTGTTTATTGACTCAATCGTGATGCATGATTGCTGACTCATTCAGGCATGAACGGAGACGGAGTGAAGCCTGAACAGCCGAGTCACAGAATTACAATCCCTGCAGTCCCATCAAATTGACACCAATCTTTAATTCTCTGGGGCCCAATCAATAGTTATCCCTCTTAGGTCAGAGCATCGATGTGGCCTGAAAAGATTTTCCATGGCTCTGTGAGCCTTCAGGGCTGAGAGAATGAAAAACTCACATGGACACCTCATACACACAAATCACACATTACCAGAGCCAAATTACAAAGATATGCGTGATGCAGGTGTAATCTGGGGACTGCCACTGCACTAAATGTGAAGCTTAATCAGGGGTTTTTGTTTGATCAATCAAACCTTAAGCCCTTTTCATCAGTAGAACATGAAGGTTTTAACCCTGGTGGGATATTTATGTGATAGTTCTTGAAGCAACGAACAGAACTTATATAATGTTTCATTTAGTAAGCTAACTAATTTATTGGTCATGTGCCAAACAATAACAATGTGGCATTTGTGCTTAATTCTTGGGGAGGTTTGAGAAACAAAAGTCAACCAAGTCAAATTTTTTTAATTTCTTATTGCAAACCTTCTGCAATACCTTTAAGTTATTTGGTTTATTGCAGTTTCTCTCTCAGCCTGTGCTGCAGCTTTAAATTAAAATGATAAACAAACTGTTTTACTTTGGAAATGAGCTCTGGTTCATTTCACACTGTACAGAAATGATCAAGACAAATTAAGTGAAAGTTTATTTATAGAGTTAATTTTAAAACAAGGATGTGACTCAAAGTCTTGTTAAAATCTTATAGATATTTATTTACACACCTAATAATTGAAGCACAGTTGGTAAAATCTTCCACTTGCAAAAACATTTTCAAACTCGTAAGCCAGTTAAGGCCACATGCTCTCCAGCCTTTTCTCACTCTTGATAAACAAGAAGCCACTCTTCAAAATGGGAAAGTGAAGGCAGAAATGTGTTGATCTTCATAAGTCAAGGCATAGATTAAAGAAGAACGTTTCTAGCCGAAACTTGTCCATATCTACAGCCAGACCACTTGTGGCTAACCCTAAGCCCTTGGAGGAGGATAATAACACAGTTAAAAAAGTCCAAAGCTCACCTTAGAAGAACTGCAGCAAAGGGTGACCTGTTAGGGTCACTAAGTCCCCACCTATCGGACACTATTTGCATGCCAATAGTTTTAGCATGCCTAACTAAACTCAATTGGAATTTCAACTGGAACGACATGGTATAGTCCAATAAGGCTAAGTTTGAAATTTTCAATGACAAACTGTCCAAGTGGGTCTGGTAAGAAATAAAGGATGGGTTTGTGGAAAAACGCTTCATGCCCACTGTCGAGCATGGAATTATGAAATGCCATGACATTTGGATTAAATCTGTAGGACTCCCAGTAAACTGTAAATGTGTCATCTTTGGGTCATTGAACAGGCCAAATCAACAACAAAACTGGTCATCCGACTTCTGAGGAACCATCTTCTCGGTGCCATCTCAGGTGAATGACTGAGGCAGCTCCAAAGCTGTCAAACGTTATAGGATTAAACTAAGTTCTGCCATGTTGGCAAAAGGGGTTGTGCAAATTTTTCAGTGCAAGACTGGAAATAATTGTTCACATTAAATATTTCTAACATTAAACCAGATGGGAAATAATCGTACTGCAAAACAAATGAATTTGCTCTAAGGCTGTTTAAACGTCTCTGTTAGGGTTTTCCATGCATAATGTGTTTTATGAGTTTTTGATACTGTAACCAGTTATTCAGCACTAGATCGAGAACCTCAGTGTGACACATCTGCCATATCTTGCTCGCGTGAAATGAAATTAAACTTGTTGATTGGTCAGTTTGTTTTCCATACATTTACCAGATGTTTAGAGAGAGTATGCCACCAATCTCTCCTCTGCCTCTACCAGACTGAATATACGTACAAGGGCATGTTGAACATGCAAGCTCACTGAGCCACAAAACCATCTGGTTCCCTACGATCCACGTCAAAATGCACCAATCTGTTTACACAGATGTACCAGGGTTCAAATCAGATGCAAAACCGAACAACAAGTCAGCGTCATTTCATGGGAAAAACAGATCGGGCAAAAGTGACCACAGGCCTACAGATAGCAGTGCATAACTACAAGGGCTAGACCAAAGGTTCCTAGATTCAGTGGGAAAAAAATTAGGGAAATATGGAGCTTGACAGATTTATGATGGGAGCTTTCCTTCTCTCTGAAATGATGCCAAATCTGCATGCTGCATTGAAAAAAATACAACTAATCAGTTATTTTGTAGTATTAAAGACAATGCAGAACTGGATTAAGAAAAATATTAATTGAACTTCTGCAATAAATGGTCATTTGTTTACAGAATTGCACCCAAAATATATTGAAACTGTGCTGACTATTACATAGCTTTTGAAAAGTATGAGCATAGACACAGTTACAAAATTGTTTAAGTGAAACAGGAGAAATACGAGCAGCATTCTTTGAATTCCAGGTCACTGCATCCATCAACGTAATGAGAGTACAATGAGATGCACCTCTGAAGTGAAAGAAACATCTTTGTCATTACTGCTGGGAAACCTTTACAATTAGTTTGCTGTCTGAAGTTTGGACTAACAGTGTCACTTCAGATATTGTATGAATTTACCGAGTTCTCCAGGTTCCTGCCATGTTGCAACAAAGATAAGTCAGAATCAATAAAGGAAAAATAAGCCAAAACAAACGATCTGCCATGCTACTGTTTGATTTATGTTTTAATCCTCACATGGTAATGAGCTATTTTTCATCGCTGAACAAACAGGATAACAAATACAAGTGGCGAAAAATTGATTTTGTCCAAACAGTAGCAGGATTTTCCCAGACGAATGACAGCCAGTTGAGGTGGTTCCAGCATCTGGTAGGGATTCCTTTTAGATTACTCTCATGGGAGGGGTTTTAAATATATCCCACTGAGAGGAGCCCTCAGGGCATAGCACATACTCACTGGAGAAATTACATCCTATTGCCTGGCTTGGGAATGCCAATCTGGAAGAGTGGGATGTGGCTAAGGAGACAGAAATTAGCGACACTTCTGTCTCAGAGACCCTGGATCCAAGTTCATAAAAAATATATTCAAACCATTTTCTCACAACAAAAGATTTCATCGAACATAGATAATAATTGCACATTGTGAATGTGGCAGTTGTAGTCAAAAACCTTTGTTGTGAGCATCCATCCATCCATCCATCCATCCATCCATCCATCCATCCATCCATCCATCCATCCATCCATCTGTTCATTCCTTTCTTTCAGTTTGTGGTGTTTGCAGGCAAATACCACAAAGGCTGTTCAAAGGCTGCCCTCTACAGACCTTGACAGTAAATTCATAATGATCTTTATTTATTCTGGGCTGGGTCATGGGGGTATTAGTCTGAGCAAAGATTCACCAACTTCCCTTTCCAACAGCTTTTATAGATGGACATAAAATAATTTTGAAGCTATGAGATGTACTCTCTCCAGCATGTCCTTAGTGGGCTCTGAGGCATCCCCTCAGTGCTGCTTGTCAATATGATAGAGAGTTTTTAATAACTGGCATTTTGTGAATCTGTGAATTTGTCTTCAGTAACAGTTGCATTGAATTGGACCGTATGTTGTTTGGAACTGAATTTGACTTGCAGTTAGTTGTAATTGGATTGTATTAGAAAAGATTAAATTAAAACAAATGAATTGGACTGAGATGCAATTGAATTATTTTGGAATAGAATAGATTACATCAAGTGAGTTTAATTTAAATTCCATAAAATGCATACATTTTTTTTCTTTATTTCGTTTTGAACAATTAAAATTTCAACACAGCAAAAACAGGAAAATAAAAGAAAACATTAAAAAACAAAGATTTACTAGAACAAAAAATTTACAAGTCAAACAAAAGGGTTCGGAAATGGAGCAGGAAGAAGCAATAGCTTATCTGGTTTTCAATTAAAGCCCTTGACATTTTGTTGTGAATTGTGGTACAAATAAAGCAGAACTAAACAAAAGAAAGTTATTATTGCTATATGAGAAAATCTGTAGTGATGTTGATATAACAAAATAAACTGTGATGTTACCTCTCTAATACTACGAATGTTGCCAAAACCCAAAGTGTGTGAAATTTGAAGGCTGTCAGACGATGCTAAAGACACACATTTTGATAGAAAAAAAGAGTCAAACTAGAAAACACAGGAATCAGTTCCAATATGCTAGGAAATGCAATGTTTTGAAAAGTATTTATACCCCTTGAAGTTTTTAAATAATATGTTATTTTACAACAAAAAAGTGGTCAGTTTAGGTTGACTGCTATGTTTTGGTAAGTTAGCAGTTATGACCTACTGTTTCCATTTTCAGTGAATAATTTCGACAGGGCTTCGTGAGATGCTCAAGACCTTGACCTGATCTGCCTTCTGTTCTCTGTGAACTCTTATGATACTCTTTGTTCACTAATGTTCTCTAACAAACATCGAGGGTCTCATACAAAAGCTGAAACAATAAATATTGAGACTGAATTAAAAAAATAAAAGTATTGTTTTCCTTCCACTTCATTATTATTCAAACATTATGTTGGTCTATATTGGGTTTCACTGTGGAGCAATTGGTAGCACTGTTGCCTTGTAGACAAAAGATTTGGGGTTCAAATTCTGGTCTTAGGTCTTTCTGCATATGGTTTCCATGTCCTCCAAGTGACTGTGGGGGTTCTCTCCACGTACTCTGGTTTCCTACAACAGTAAAACATAGCTTCTAAGTCAACTGGTTACTCTAAATGAGTAGCCAATTGAGTGTTTGCCCTGTGCCTTTAGGTCTCTGTGTTGCCCTGTGATGGACTTGTGACCATCTGTCCAGGGTGTAACTCGCTTGTCGTCCAATTACTGCTAGAGATAGACACCAGCCTCCCAAGCTACGCTGCATGGACAAGTGGGTATAGACAATAGATGGATGGATGTTGGTCTATTACACAAAATATTACTAAAATATTAAAGTTTTGGTTGTAATATGACAAAATGTGAAAAACCTTCACATTTCAAACTTTCACAAGCATCGGAGCTTATAGAATTAACCATTCTGCCACCTGCGTTCAAACTAATGCAGATGGAAAAGGTGCCTCTTTATACCAGACTTAACCTGTAACATTTAAAGAAACATGTTGAAGTCCTCGTCATACATTTGCTGTCCTAAATGGTTCTGTCCAACAAAATCAAAATACAGTGCTGTTAAACGCTCAGTTTATCTGCAGCCTGGTGACTCACAGATGACGGTGGAGCTGCAGTGACATTTATGGTTCAGACGAAGACAGAGCCAGATAGAGAAATTTTAAGGTCGGCCTGCTCGATCAATTGACTTTAGTCTCAACCAACTTTATTCTCTGCGTCATCAGGATTTATGTGTTGTTTTGCCTTTTTCCTCTGGGTATGCCCTTACCAGACTCTCCTGGATCCTCTTTGTGCGCGTGTGTGTGTGTGTGTGTGTGTGTGTGTGTGTCCTCTTTGTGTGTGTGTGTTTGTGGTGGTGATCGATCTATCTATCTATCTATCTATCTATCTATCTATCTATCTATCTATCTATCTATCTATCTATCTATCTATCTATCTATCTGTCTGTCTGTCTGTCTGTCTGTCTGTCTGTCTGTCTGTCTGTCTTTTCTGTGATGAAACATTTGTAAATAAGTGTAATGAACAGGTGCAAAAGTATATCTATAGGTTAAACAGTAAATTGACTTTTATTTTAATGTGAACACGAGAACTTGATGTAACCCAGGTACCAAAAGTACAGACACCTGTCACCCAGTAAGACTAATTAAAAAAGATATTCTCATTTTGATAAGGAAGAGAAAGTATTAACAGTAGAGTAAAGAAAAAAAAGTCAACCACTGTCATCAATAAGAGCTTGGCAAAGAATTATTAAAACTCTTAAATTAAAAATATTCTATTACTCGAATTAGAGGTGGTAACAATTTTCAAGTATGTGACTTTTTCCTAGTCGACCACCATATCTAAATACAAAACACAGGCATTTTAATAATAACCTAATCTTATCTCATGTTATATGTCCACAAACAAAATCAATTCTCAGTTTAATGAGCTTTTAATGTCAGTTGAATGCCAAATGATGTATTACATATGCTTGAGCGGCTGCTGGTTTTCTTTTTGTATTCTTTGTCTTCATCTGGTGGACAAACATTAAAAAACATCTTGTCTCCGATTGGCCTAATTTCCGATGTGCTTCTTTCTGATTGGCTCTTAAATGCACACTGCGAGTTTACAATTTCCGTGCAGAAACAAATAAAACTGAACTGTTTTGGGCCGTTATTTAAGTAAAATATGATACAATAATAACTACTTTTGGTCACAATAATATGTTGTACTTTAGCATGTTTTAATGTAACGATTAGGAACTGAAAACATGAGTGTTTGGAGCTGAGGAGTGGTTCATAAACCCGGAGGTGTTTGCGTTTCCTGTCGGAGGAGAAAGGCGAAAGGAGTTTAGAATATCGAAGTTGTTGTGAGAGCTTCCACCTGATGGTGTTTTGACAAAATGAGCGGATTTAAAACATTTCTGAACTCAACATTTCTCCTCTTGCTGGTGGAGGGCTGCCTGGTTGGTTGCGATATCACGGACGGAAACGCAGAACATCTGAAAAGGGAGCATTCTCTGACGAAGCCTTACCAAGGTAAGGAGCTAGCCACCGGAAGATCGCAGGACTTTTTCTTTCTCCCACCGCGTTTCAGAAGGTTTCCAGTTATCTCAATTGCCGAAATGGACATTATTATGGCAGTACTAACATGTTACATCGACCATGGCTGTGTCAAATTGTAAGGTAGAAGATAAACACTTAGAAACGTCAAAATAACAAAACACGAAACAGCAGACCACAACACGAAGAAACTCGTGTTATATGTAGCCCAATTCAAATATGTTCAGCAGGTTTACAGTTTTTTACTTTTTAATGAACTTACTAGACATAGACTTAAATCATAGCACGTCAGACCCTGTAGAAATGCAGTCTTGTTTCTGGCAGATGGTATGTAGAGGATTTAAAGTCACATATGTCGGCTTAAATGGATAGAAATACAGCAGCCTGAAGAGAAAATAACGACATATACTGTGGTTATGCAAAGGTTAATCTAAAAAGTAGTGCGGGTAAAGGGCGTATAATAGTCATAGGATGGTGTGTAATGGCTGTTGGATACAATGTTTTTTTTTTCTATCAGCTTGTCTGAAGCACAGTCTCCTGTGAGGTCTACAGGTTGGCAAAATAGTGTAAGATTACCAAAGCAAAATGTTGTCTTAATCCAAAAAAACAAAATTCTCTTGATTAGAGTACCAAAAAAAAACCTCACATTTTTGTTCACATTTTATTATGTGATTTTTTGTTGTTGTTGTTGCTGGATAATGCTAAAACTACCTACAAAATTACTCGATAGCCAGTTTTTTTGGCCTAGATATTGTAAAACAAAGAGACGCAACAGAATATTCCATCCATCCATCCATCTTCTTCCGCTTATCCGGGGTCGGGTCGCGGGGGCAGCAGCTTAAGCAAAGAGACCCAGACTTCCCTCTCCCCAGCCACTTGTTCCAGCTCCTCAGGGGGATTCCCAAGGTGTTCCCAGGCCAGCCGAGAAACATAGTGCCTCCAGCGTGTCCTGGGCCTTCCCCTGGGCCTCCTACCAGTTAGAGGTGCCTTGAACACCTCAGCAGGGAGGCGTCCAGGAGGCATCCTGACCAGATGCCCGAGCCACCTCAACTGACTCCTCTCGATGTGGAGGAGCAGCGGCTCTACTCTGAGCCCCCTCCGGATGACTGAGCTTCTCACCCTATGTCTAAGGGAGAGCCCAGACATCCTGCGGAGGAAACTCATTTCAGCCGCTTGTATCCGTGATCTCGTTCTTTCGATCAACACCCAGAGTTCGTGACCATAGATGAGGGTAGGAACGTAGATCGACCGGTAAATTAAGAGCTTCACCCTAAGACTCGGCTCTCTCTTCACCAACAGAATATTTCTCGACAAAATATTTGTTCATACTGAACAGTACTTAATTGAAAATATCAATGCATTTTATTCCGTCAACTTTATCATTTGAGCTAAGCTGGCAGCTAGACTGTGATTTGACTGGCCCCTTATCTTTGTGCCACAGGTGTGTATGATGAGAGAAAAGGTGACCAAAACAAAGTATATTGTCCTGTTGACTCAAACTTGAATTTAAAGATAGTCATTTTTCTCCTTCTTCAGCTTCAAACATATCTAAAAGAAAATTAGCTATGTATTTAAAGTTTTCACCCAATACAGTTTTAAGCTTTTTAGTCCTACCTACTTGTGTACATGTGTGGACCCTATGTGCTTAAAAAGAAGGGAAGTGGACTACTTTTTATTTTATTTTTTTACATCTCACCTCTTATACAAAAGGTGTCTTTAGATCAAACTTCGTCAACAAACAGGAGAAGAAGTCTAGTTGTCTTCTGCTGAAGCACTCAGGATTGTCACATCCTGGATGACTGAGACTCTACACTAGCACATCTGTAGATCTTTATTTTATACTTCAAATTACTGTATGTTAGCTAAATCTGTCCAAAAACCAGACCAGTTGTAATTCATTTATGATTTATTGTTGTAATGCTGTTTTTATTTAAAAAAGGTTGGGATATATACAACGTCTTTTGATGTATATTTCATATATTTGTATTTTATTGTGCTAATTCTGTCTTTTTTTTTTTTCGTGTCCTGTTTGGCAGTGTGGAGCTCAGAATTGGTGTCTGAGTACCAAGTAGAAGCCCAACAGATTTACTTTCACAAGCGGAGCAGTACAGCTTTTGCTATAGTCCTCCACTTGATATATGTGTGAATAATCTTTATAATGAATTGTTGGGGTTTTTATTTCCTGATGTTATGGAGACGGAAAATTAAGAAGAAGGAAGATGAAGAAGAGAGGTAGGAAACAAAAAGTCAAGAGAGAGGGTGAGTTGAAAATACGAGAGGAAGGGGAACAAAGAAAACACAGGAAGACATTGAAGTCTGCCTCCATACCCACAGAACGGCAGACAGAGGGGGGGAAAATAAAACAAAACACGAAAAAGGAACATCGACAAAACAAAACAAACATTGTGAACTAAGAATTACACAACCACATCACACAAAAATAGATATAAAAATACAACAATGCTAATTCTGTCTTTAATATGCTTTACTGTCTGCTTGTAACTTTACCATCGAGAAGATCTGTTTGTTTAATCCTGATTGTGATGAATTTCTGGCATATACTTGAAACAGGAGCCTATAGAGTGAGGTTGCTGAGCATTAAATGCAACTTTAAAACTGACTTGTGTCATTTACTGTGGGTGCATAAAGCCACTGCAAGGATCTAGTGTGCATGCGTGTCAGACAATGCAGTTCAAACACAGAATGTTTGTTTTATAGGCACAAAGAAGTGCTGTTATAGAATAACACCCAAATCATTTGTTTTGTTTTGTTTTTATTGCTTTTTAGACAAGAAATATTTCCCATGTTTGTATATTTAATTGATCACATCTGCTACTTTAAATATTTATTAAATCAGTCATTTTATTTTTATTTTTTTATCAAACAAAATATTTGTATTGTATTTGTTGCAGTCCTGTATGGCAAAGGTATTATTGCTTAAGTGGTGTTGTTCCTTTTTTATAGCTTGACCAAGGTTTGGTGCAAGTTGAATAAAAACAAAAGTAGGTTTTTTTTCTGTAACTCATCTAAGCTACTGTAACAATCATGTTTAATTTGTCAAGGGAGGTTTTATTGATCTAATTCAGCATTTTAGGTTAAACTGAAGTCAGTAGTGTAGATGTTAAATTACTCCATGAATACAAAGTAAAGTCTGTGTTTAAAAACCATCTAGATTCATTCGTAAATGTTGTCAAAACTTTAAATTAAAGTGCTGTGGAAGCAGTTATGTTCGGCCTGTAATATCATTGAAAATCAAGCCGGTTAAAAAACACCTTTGTCAATTGAAAAGCTCTGGCTTCTGGCTAAAGAAATGTTATTGTTTTGGAGTGAACTTTCAGGAGTGACTTATTTTGATTTATGTTTTCTACATTTATTCTGAAGGTGTTGGCAATCAATGGGATTTCTGGGGAAGCACGCTGGTGACGAGCTCATATGTGCGACTTACTCCAGATGAGAAGAGCAAGCAGGGATCCATATGGAATACTGTGGTGAGAAAAATGTTAATGGATGCTGTCTGAAATTAAGTACTCGCATGATTTGTTTTACCATGTGACTCTGATCAATAAGAGAGACATTTAAATTTGAGTCTAACAGATTCTGTATATTTAAGGTTAAATAGTCATGGATTATTTTAAAAATCTATCTTAATTTGCAAAAGACTAAAATAAGATTAACATTTGAAAGACTCAGACAACGTATTCTTTGTGTATAACAATATGAGTTCAAATGTTCATATTTTGAACAGTCGGGGTCACAGTCTGCATAGCATGAGGTGGTTTTGGCTCAAACTAAAAGGTCTATCATGAGTATTCTAAAGGAACTTGGTGAAAACAATTTTATTGTAATTGAATGGTCAGATCTGAGTTTTTGTTCTCAGTGCAGTGTTTATATAAATTTCTTGCAGCCTTGTTACCTGAAGGACTGGGAAATGCATGTGCAGTTTAAAGTTCACGGATCAGGAAAGAAGAATCTCCATGGTGACGGTATTGCTATCTGGTACACAAAGGACAGACTGCATCCAGGTACATTTTTAATCTCATTTGGTGTGTCTGTTGAGGTCTCCTGTAGAAGAAACTCACCGTTAAGCTATTTATTTTGTTTTTCTTTGTTGTAACCATGTTTGGATTTAGCGGTACACAAAATCCACAGTTTTTCTTATGAACTAAGAAATTAAGAAAGCAACAGTTATTTTTGTCCTGCAAAGTGCAAACATATTTTTGCGTATTACATACAATTTGGTGGCTTTTATTGTTTGTTTTTTTCTGTTGTGGTTTTGGAGAAGAAAGTCTGGTAGGACTGACACTGTCAGACTGCTAACTTTTCTTTTAGAAATAATAAATTAGTCATTGAGCATGAAAAAAAAATTATGGTTACATGTAATACATTTAGTTCATAGTCTAATTATTTATGCCTAATAGCATTACTTGCATTAGCATTAAAATTGTAGGAAAAACCGTTTTCAGAACTTAAGAAAAGGCTTTTAAATTGTAATTTAGAGCATGATAAATTATCATGGATAGTTAAAGAGTAAGTGTTTATCCATCCATCCATTAGGCTCGTTTCCACTAATGGAGCTTCCGTGGAATTTTACGAAATCTTCTCGGTTTGCGAGTGTCTCAATTTCGCGAAGCGGGCCAGAAAACACCACTTTCTGTGCCATTTCTAGAACTAAATACGTACCTGCCTTGGGGTATGTACTCAGAAATGGCCCTGATTGGTTTGTACTCAGTGGGACATGTTATCAGCAGAGGTTGCCAAACATTTGTGAAATTGGAAGAGTTGCTGATGAAGCAGAATGGAAGGAAAACAAAATAAGAAAAGCTACGATAAGCGGACAGATCATTGTTGTGTATGCCAACATAGCAAACTGAAACGCGGCAATCATCCCTGCTTCTTCCATTGTCGATCTCTTGTTATTCTCTGCTGCTGTGGGCACCTTTTGGCGCTGATCAGGGCCAATTTTGTATGAAGACACAACGGCTGAGAAGACCGAGCCAGTGCAGTTTTTCCTGTCACATTCCCCCCTCCCAGAAATGTCTAGGAACTCGTCTAGTGGAAACACAGCTATTGTTTTTACCTGTTGAGTTGCTACATAATCCATGAGGGTCTAAAGCCTATCTCTAGCGGTCATTAGGCAGATATTGATCTTAGCAGTTTAGATTGAACTTTGTTTTTAGGAACATAATTAAAGGGTTAAAATTTAGCTTGAAGTGTTTTTTACTAACATAAATGGTTTAGGGTGAGTAAAATGGGTTATAGAGAAGGTAGAAACTAAAATCTTAAATATTAAAGAGTTGGGGTTTGCAACTGTGATAAAATACAAACACTTGACTATAAATGATACATAATTAGTTTAGATGTAAATCCAAACTGTCTGTTTCCATCATGTCATTGCCTCATTCTCGCTGCCATTGTGAGTCCATCACATCCTGATGTTTGTTTCCATTGTCTCAGCTTCTTCTCATAATTGCTGTTCATACATCGTTTCTCGTTGTTTGCGCATGTCTTGGCTCATCTCTACCTCCATCCTAGGCCCTGTGTTTGGAAACCAAGATCAGTTTCATGGCCTGGCTATTTTTTTGGACACCTTCCGCAACGACCTCCATGGAATGGATGTAAGTGTGCAGTGTGTGGCTCCTGTCGATTGATCTGCTTGTTTCTTTGCAGGGCCTGTGTTTTCCAACAATGCTCACTTCCATGGGCTGGCAGTTTTTATAGATACTTACTCTAATGATGATTCGACGGATGTGAGTGGTTGCTGTCGGCATGCTCTTAGTCTTGTTTCAGTGCTGAGTTTGGTGTCTTTATTGTAAAACAGCATGTTAGATTTTTGGAGCATGTCAGCATTTAAAATACACAATAAGTTCATTGTGTATTTTACCTAAGTAAATTTGCACTGAAAGTTAGCTAATATAATTTTATCAAACTCTATGAAAAACTATATAAAGAAATGCTTTTCTAATAAGATTAATTTGAAGCAACAGCTGCTTTTTGGTTTGACTATGTGGTACGTAATTGGATCTAAAACCATTAGCTTGATTTTGCATGCTGAAATCAGTTTTGAGTGCTGCAAAAACATGTTTTATAGTTGCTTAGAATGTTGGATTCTTTCATGTACACATGCATATTTTGCATTTATTTGTCTCTTATTTTTCTTAATTATTTTGGCTGTAGTGATTCTTTGTTTTTTTGTTTTTTTCCCCGATTTGTCCAATCGCCAGCGGTCCTTCCCTTACATCTCGGCCATGGTAAACAATGGCACAGTGAATTATGATCATGGGAATGATGGTCGCTCGTCAGAGCTGGGAGGCTGCTCAGCTGACATCAGAAACAGAGACTTTGACACGTACCTCGCTATTCGCTACTCCAGAGGAAGACTGACTGTGAGTAGTGAAACCTTGTGCTTTCTTTACCCAAAGCTGGATCATTTGCATTGTAGCTTGGTTGTTGGGCTGCCTTTAATCTGTGGGGGGTTTCTGTAGGGTTTTCCAGGAATAGTCTTCTGGTTTTCACAACAGTGATCTTAAACTTAACCAGGAGGGGAAGGAGATATTTTGCCAACAAAAATAACTTAGTCTTGGATAGTTAATATACTTAACTGTCTTCTGTAGGAGTATATATTTACCTGATTAAACTTCATCAGTGTTTTACTACTTAATCTTATAGTTATTCACTGTTTATTTTTATATTCTAACTTGTTATTTTAATATTCCTTCCAGTGTTTCCTCTAAGGGAGCCCTCTGTCTCGGGAGCGGCGGTCGGCTATAGCTGCCTGGGTGCTCTCCAGGTAGCACCTTGGTGGAGGTTGGGGTCTCTGCCTTGCCTCCTCTGGGCGCCCTGTGTCAGTGCCTCAGCTGCTGCTGTTGATCTGCTGCTGCTGGGGCAGATGGCTTCTTTGACGGCGTTTCCTTACCTGGCTCATCTGTACTCGGCACAATGTCCGTTTTATTGTTGCTCTTAAGTGTGTGCGTGCTTGGGAGTTGGGTTGGGGGAAGGAGGGTATAATTGTGATCATGCTTTTAAATCTGTCGGGGAGTCATGGGAATGTGGTTTATGTGGGGTGATTTTAATTTGTAAAGCACTTTGAGTTGCAATGTTTGTATGAAAAGTGCTTTATAAATAAAATCTGATTGATTGATATAATTCTCTCTCATCCTCGTGGAGGAATTATGACCCATTCTTCCAACTCCAGTCCTTAAAAGACAGATGTACTCCCACTTTAGATCAGACCCTGGTCCAACACTCCCGAATCTAATGACTGAATGCCTCCTCGGCACACAATCAAGTTCTACAGAGTCCTTAATTGTGTCCAGGTCATTACTGTGCAGTTTGCCTGTTTCTTACTGTAAGTCAACAAACGGTTTCATAAGACGAAAACATTATTTTTTTTTTCAGAATAATTTTATGATGACCTTTTCTTTAAACACGGAAAGCAGCCTTGCACTTGTAAAAGTCTCGCATGGGAATAATAGTTTAATGCCCAAGCTGAGCCTCAGTTTCCTTGCATTAAAACATCCTCCACAGCAGCTTTTCATTTTGATCTCTATGGGTTCCAAAAGTGTCCAATGTACTCATTGCATCATGAGGAAAATCATAAAACCACTTCTTTGGTTGTTTTTTGATTTTTTTTTTTTATACCATAGTAATTTAATTTTACAGCCCATGTTTGTCTGCAGGTGATGGTTGACGTGGACGACAAAAATGAGTGGAAAGAGTGCATCGACATTGGAGGTGTTCGTCTCCCTACTGGATATTTCTTTGGTGCATCAGCAGCAACTGGAGATCTCTCAGGTAATGTCAGAACTGGGAAGTATGGCAACAAAGATTTAAATTAGTCTTTAATTCACCTTTCAAAAAATTGTTGTGGCACTCCCATGACTATATTCTGGATACATTTGATTGAAATTGCGTATTTATATTTTGGAGCTATAAAAAGTCTTTAACAATGCATACTCATTTGTTCTAGATAACCATGATGTCATCTCTATGAAGCTCTACCAGCTGATGGTGGACCACACCCCTGAAGAAGAGAACTTAGACTGGACTAAAATTGAGCCTAGCGTCAGCCTTTTCAAATCCCCCAAAGGTAGATTAGGATTTCCGAGAAAGGGGGGAAAAAAGCTTTCATAGCAGTTTTAATAAAAAAAGAAATCAATGCTTACACCTGTTTTCCAATGATCCGTTCAACTAAATGTTACATACCTCAATCAAGGATATTAATAGTTCTAGCAAGTGCTCTCTTCTGACTGCCTTGCTATAAAGGAAAGCAACACTTAAGTTATGTTTTGAACTAAATGGCTGCTCAATTCCCTATTACACATTTATATAGAACCATATTTATAACACTAAACGGATATTAACAATATAATAATATAATCTTTTACAAATAACCCTATGGCTTCAAAAATTGTCTGAGATATTGAAAATGACAAGTGTTTTTCTTTGTATTGATGTTGAGGGAAATTTGAGTATTGTCACATGTAGTATTGGTACCTCGCAAAATGATATAATTAAAGAAAACTTGTTCCAAATTCTTAAATTTCACTTTAAAGCTGTGCAGATGGTTGAAAGTTGGCCATTCAAACATGACAATGATCTCAAACACTCCCTTTCAGTATTTATTATAGACTTCTAGTATAGCATTTTTATTAGCAGGCCGACATTAAGGTTCTAGAACTGCTTTCCAAAAACCCAGATCTTAACCGTGCTGAAAATAGATAGAATTTACTACAGTCACTTTACCCTAAAATAAAAAACCTTTTGTTAAATGTTTAAAAGCCAAATTAGTGATGTTCATGACCATTATGGATAGAAACGTCTGACCAGACCAATCCAGATAATGAAATTAAAAGTAAAATTTAATAAAATTGTCATGTTAAGGATTTCTGGTGTGAACTCAAAAACGATAGATAAAATATGAAAAACAAAAGTAAAACCAGTGATGGCATGAAATTAGTGAGTTTTAAACTTACAGTAAGACAGCACTAAGAAGGTGCGTTGAAATTGATAATATCCCCTCTTGGTCCACAGACAACGTTGACGATCCAACTGGAAACTTCCGTGGTACGCCCCTCACAGGTTGGAAGGTGTTCCTGCTCTTGCTCTGTGCCCTGCTGGGAATTGTCGTGTGCGCAGTTGTGGGAGCTGTGGTTTTCCAGAAGAGACAGGAGAGAAACAAGAGGTTCTACTGAGCAGAAAGCTGAACCTCTCCTCCGAGGCGGAGCTTTGTTTTGGAATGGACTGTTCCCAGATAACAGAACGAGCACATTCAATGTGAACTTTTTGCTGAAGATTGTACAAATGTTTATAACTTTTAAAGCACTGCATTATGAGTAAATCTTGGTAAGAAGGTGGGGGATAAGTGGTGATGTCATCAGTGACCCTAAATGCTGATTTTTGTGTCCTTGTTCTATTATTCCAGGGTCAAAGTTGAGTCAAACATGGATTTCAGCCTGTAAAAGATTACCACCAGCCTGTTGTCTAATCTGGTGTCTCCAGCCCCTTTGAGCTGTCTGTGCTGCAATAGTTAATGCTGAAATCATAATTTAGATATTTACTTTTTTCTACCACCATTTATACTTATTTTTACAAAGTATACCTGTACCAGACAAGAAAACCTACTAATTCAAAATGCAGAAAGGAATTAATGTAGTAAAAAAAAATACTTGACCTGTGACCCTAAACAAGGTGAGAAGAACAAGTTTTATTCATTAGTTTTTTGTTTTACTGCTGCTCTCATTCTGACAACCAGAATATCTGAATCTTCCTCTTTAAAGTTTTTTTTTTTTTTTCATGTGTATCTGGGTTAGAACACACTTTAGTGGCTGTTTGGGGTTCTGATTGTGTGTTGTTGCTTTTTTTCCCGTCTTTAGTCATTCAAAGTATCAAAACGTGGATGTTGTTTTAGAAAGGTCTGAAGTTCTTTGTTCTGCTTTCTTTTTGGTTTAAATTAACGTCAGAAAGAAATACAGCATCATCTAATAATACTTTAGCCAAATGAATCTAGAAAATCTTTGAAAATAATTTGTGTATAATCCGGAAAGAAAACACAATTGGTGAATTAAACATTTTATTTTGAAAGTTTCATATATGAAAAACAATAATCTTAATTGATATTTTTAGTTTGCCTAATGTACTAAGGGATATAAAATTAAAGGGGGTATGTGCTTTGAAGCTATCTGCGTTAATTTAATATGTATGACTGTGTGTTGGCACTGATTTACTGATTTATTTTCTTATATTGAAATGAAATGCATCAGTATTTGGATTTGATTATAATTCTGCAAAACCTCTATCAGTGCAAAAAAAAAGATTGATTTAGACCACTTTGAATTATTCTGTTTTAAAAATTTGCTTTTGATTTAAAACTGTAATGAAGATTAGCTCTTATGAAGCCACATACTGGACCCACATTTTTCTGGTTTTTCTTGGAGGACTGTTTCTTTGTTTTTATGTGATTGTCCCCTGTCAACGATGCTAAATTCATATCAGTAAATTCTTTAAGTGACCTCTACAGTGTTAATTATGAACTTTCTGCTAAATATATCAGAGGTTAAATGGAGGGTTTAATGTTGCATTAATGAATGTTGAAGCTCATAATGTCTGCATCTTTTATTTTAACTTTTTTTTCCTGCCATGTCAGCTAGATTTGTAATGAAACTTGAAGCAGCTCCACTCATCAGAAACAAGGAATAAAAAGTGAGTAAAGAGAAGAGTGTTGTGTATTCAATACTTTAAAATAATTGTTTCTAAGCAAGGAAAATAGTTGTTTTAAAAACGTTTTCATGATCAACAAAATACAAATGAGTTAAAATTCAGCTGAGTTTAAATATCTACATTAAGTTGTGATATTAAATGTACAATTCTATGAAGAAACAGTTGCTCCATTACAGATTTTTATTTGTTGGAACAGTGGTGGACCTTTCCATATTATTTTATCATATGTAAATGGACTATTATATATATGATCCTTATTTTACAAATCGCTTTGAAGCAAAGAAATGCTCCATACTTATTGTAACATCAAAAGTAACAAAGTTGTATTTAAAGGCATTCTGCCTGTGCTTTTGAATATATAGTTGAATTCAAATGCAGTTAAATGCAATAAGTAAAAAAGCCAATAATAGATCATTTCCACTTTGCTGTTTTTCCCTCCCTGGTGGTGCTCTGTTAGTCTGTGCAAAACTGATTTGTAATACAATGTTTATTCATTTCATTTGTGCTTTAATTTCATACTAAGTTAAACTGAGATTAGATATAATATTCAGATGACTAATTGTAAACTTTAAAATACACATACTTAAATTCCCTGCTATTTCTGAACATGTTGCGTTTATATTAGTTTTTTTCTTTTAACCACCAGATGGCAACGTTGTATTTGAGTTGTATAATTTCCAAGACCTAAAAAAAAAGTCACACATCGATCTTTCTGTCTGTAACTTTTATATTAAAGATGGTCAAAGGTCATTTTTCTTAGACAATTTCATTCTCTTTTCAAGCTCGTAATACTTGATATGTTTTTATCGTACATAAGTTTATTTTAATAATGCTGCTGTGGGTTTAGCAGGGTAATTGGAGAACAGCTCAAGGCTGAACATTATGCAGCACTCATTCAACCCTGTTAGAGCAGTAAAGACAGGCATCACATTGATTGTAAATGTAGGTTTTCAGCTCATTGCTCTTTCCCCATGTATCCGCTGCTGACCTCTGGCACTCACAGGTCGTTTGGAGATCTCCTCTCCATCTGCCTTCTCCATTACCGTATTCACAACTCTAAGGGTGTATTGAGGCACTTGATTGAATTTTCATAACGCAGCCTAGCTCTATATTGTGGCCTTCCATCACTCATAGATTAATAATCCAGCTTCCAATTCATCATCTGAATATATATTCTGCTTTTTCGTGGAGAACGAAAGACATGGAGGCAGCAGTTTAGGTAGTCTGTGGCGACTTTTATACCTGGAAGCCATGATTGACTGGAAGCCTGACTGACAGAGCAAGCTATAGCCTCAGGTCCATGGCTTAAACCTTTCCACCTTTCCACCTGAGCCACAGTGACATTTTAGTCCCAGTATAGAGACACATGCTACATCCATAGCTACAAGTCAGGGTATTTTTCACAAATCTCTGATCATTGATATTTACAAAATATACATACTTTGCATACATGTAAAGTATGTTTATTTTTGTACATATAAATTGATTTTAAATGAGTCAAAGTATGAAAGCCAAATTTTGTTTTTCTTGTATAAGCATGCAATAGAGATGCACTTAAAATCTTTCACTTGAGGTTTTTTAGCCTGTAAAAATTTTTCCTAATTAAGTTGTAAGGATAAAATATCTGTATTGGGACTGGCTGAGTTCTCAGTGTTTTGTGTCATTTAAAAGCATCTCTTAAAAGGAAGTTATGTCTATTGCTTTTTTTTCTGAAGAACCTTAAATTGATCTAGTCTCCTCTTTAATTTTGAAACAGGAAAATTCTCTCCCATTTCAGGTGCACATCAGTTATTTTTCTTTTGCTTAACATTGAGCCCTTTTGCTCTTCCATTATTATTATTTAAGTTGTGTAAAATCTGCCAGATATGCAGAAGCTCTATGCTCTGAAATGCTCTGTAAAACATGCCTAATTGTTCTTGACAGAAAGAACAGAAATCTTCTCTTTGTTAATAAATGTTTTTATAATTCAGTGAGAGTCCACTTAAAGAAAAAAGCTCAAACTGAGCCAAGCAATTGTTATTGACTTGAAAACTTCGATTTGGTGAAATTTCAAAGGCAGAAGAGAGTGGAACTCAGTGTGTAGTAGGCAAGCATTTTTTGAAGGACTATTGAAGGTGTTTTTGAAAGCTATTTTCTAAAGGCTATTGAAAGTCACCCAGGACACCTCGAAGTGAAATACATTATTTCTAAACCTTCATTGGCATTTTTCAAAACCATCGACTAAATTGTGTCAACACATTTTGGCTTGATAAATATGTGATTGTGACAGTAGCTTGTTGACTGCATTGGACTTAGATGGATCATATCCTTGTAGCAATAACTACTACAACAGCTGCTGTAGAGACTAGGCCAGAGCTGGCTCAAGGCATAAGTTTACCATCCCCTGCTTAGGCACGGAAAGTGTATTTGTACAGCACATTTCAGCATTTCAACATTCAAAGTGCTTTAATTGATAAAAATATAAGTGTTGCAGTGACATATTTATATTACATTTACATATATATACATACTTAGTGACATAAGTAATTAAAAGTTGGACTACTGACTTAAAGCAATTACGTTTTAGTTCATATTAATTGAAGGCAACTCTGAACAAAGGGATTTTTAGCCTTCATTTAGAGGAGCATGGACATTCAGGATTTTTGCTGGCTTCTGGAAGGTTCTTCTAGATTAGAGGAGCATAAAAACTGAATGCTGCTTCTTCATGTTTAATTTTGATTCTGGGGTCACAGAGTAGACTTGAACCAGAAGACCTCAGTCGTCTGGACGGTGCCCTGAAAGGGCAGCAGTGTTCAGCTGCAGCTGGCTGATTGACTTTTTAGGCAGAGAAGTGAGGACACTGTTGCAGTAATCAGTCCCACTAAAGGTAAACAAATGGGTGAGTATTTTTAAGATCTAACTGGGCCATTGGTCCTTTAATCCTGGAAATGTTCTTCAGGTGATAGAAAGCCATCTTTCTAATTGTTTTTAAGTTTAAGTTTGAGTCCAATGCTACACCCAGATTTAGGGTCTGATCAGTAGTATCTAAATGTAATAGCTGAAGCTGTGTGCTGACTCATTCCTCTTTAGGTCCAAAAATAATAATAAGCCTACTTCAATTTTGTTTCCATTCACCTGATGAAAGTTGTGTCACATCCATGCGTTGATTTCTTTTTATGCATCTGCTCAATGATTGAATGGGTTCCTAGTCACCTGGTGAAATTGTAATATAGAACTGTATATCTATATATTTATGGTAATTTATATTATTTGCTATAATCTGAGCTAATCAGAGCATGTAGATGTTAAATATAGGAGGGGCTCCAAGATGGAACCTTGGGGTATCCTGCATGTAAATTTTGATTTGATGGTTTCAGCATACATGAATTTAAAGTGCATACGAAAATCTTCATAGTTTGATGTTATGTTACTATAGTTGTAATCTGATGCCATGAGTTTAATCTCTTCCTTGCGTTTGGGCTCAGTTTGAGCAAATATTAACTATTTATCTCTGATTGGTTTTAAGCTCAGGGCATTAAACTTAGCCTTCTCTCCCTGCTTCCCCCAAATCTGTACTGAAATGCTCTTAGTGGTGATGAAAGAGGGTTGCCAAATCCAATTCTACTTGTGGCTCCTTACAATCCTGGGCTTGCCCCAGACTAGCCCCTTTCACAAAACAATTCAAGATGGACTTGAATACCTTCTGGTCATCTCTATATGATTCCTAAAAACTGAAGTCAAGTTGTTGTTGTGCCTGCAAGCGAGGTAGTGGTAGCACCTTAGCAGTGCACTTATGCTAGGGTAGGCAACTTTTGCAGAACCCCATAGTGATAAGAGTCTGTGTAACCAATCAGCCTTGGAATGTGATCATATATCATGAATACAGGTAAGCATGACCTGTATTCATGTAGATGTATACCACATTTTTCATTATGGCAAGAGTGCACGAACAGAAGCTCATGGTGTCAAGTGTAACTTCAATGATGTTGAAAGATATACCTGGGAATATAGCTGAGAATGTTCATTAGTGGGGGCTGCACAGTGGTGCAGTTGGTTGCACTGCTGCCTTGCAGCAAGAAGGTTCAAATCCCAGCCTGGGATCTTTCTGATGGAGTTTGCATGTTCTTCCTGTGCATGAGTGGGTCCTCTCTGGGTACTCCAGCTTCCTTCCACAGTCCAAAAACATAACTGTTAGGTGAATTGGTCTCTCTAAATTGCCCTTAGGTATGAGTGTGTGCGTATATTGTTGTTTTTCCTGTATGTCTCTGTGTTGCCGTGCGATGGACTGGCGACCTGTCCAGGGTTTACCCCATGACTGCTGGAGATAGGCCCCAGCCCCCCCCCAAACCCTGCATAGGATGGATGGATGGATGTTCATGTGTTCAACAGTACAAACTGAAGAAAATGGGCAAATATCTGACTAAATTATCAGTTGACTGATCATTTGTTCCCTAATCTACATTTTGATCTGCAACAAATAATCCAGCTGATGTTTTTAACCGACACCACATCAAACTAGATGGATTGGTTCAAGTCTGATATTTGACCATTTTTAAACAGAGCACCTGATGTTCCCTTACACTGATTAAGCATGACATCATGACCTTTGACAGGTAAAGTGAATAACACTAATTAACCCTTAATCATGGCACCTGTTAGTGGGTGGGATATATTTAGTAGCAGGGGAAAATTTTGCTCTACAAATTCATGTTTTAAAAAGGGGTACGTGTTAGGATTTCAGTGAGTTTCCCAACTGTCTGCAGTACTCAGTTTCTATCAAATAGGTCAAAGGAACGAATAATGGTGAACTGGCAAGCTTATCATGGGTGGGCTCATTAATGCACATGAGAAGCAAAGGCTGCCCTATCTGGTCTGATTCAACAGGGTCAGGATAAAAGCGGTTGAAAATGTTAATGCTAGTTTGGAGAGAAACATATTAGAATACATAGGGCATTGGATATTGTTGTATATAGGACTGCATAGATCACTTAGGGTGCCCATACTGACTGTTGCCTACAGCAAAAAAAGGTTAATTAATGGTTTGATGGAGGATAACTAATCTGTTGACTTGGCTTCTAAACTCCCCAGAACTCAATCCAATCAATCATCTGCGGGTTCTGCTGCACAAACAAGACTGGTCTATGGAGGACCCCACCCACAGCTTACAGGACTTAAAAGACCTTCTGTTAAAAGCTTCCTTTCAGATGCCACAGCACACATCCAGGGGTCTAGTAAAGTCAATACTTCAACGGGTCAAGGCTATTTTGGAAGCAAATGGGGAACCAACACACTGTTAAGCGGGTGGTCATATTGGTATGCATTGTCATTGTAAGTCCACAAATAACTTTACTACATCAAAAATTCTTGAAAGCAGCAGGTCACCTGGCTTTTACATGTGGTTTCATCATTTCTTTTCGTGCATATTAGATGGTAATTCGTGTAGATAAACTCTCTAACTGTATTGTGATATAAGGTAATATTAACTTGACTTTATGGAAACTCTCTGGCTCTGGAGAACCACATTGGTTTTTGCTGTTCTTTCCCAGTTGAGAACAAGCTCTATCATTTACGAGCCAACAACTCTGTGTTTATTTGGCATCTCCAGGCTAATCTAATTAAGCTGTAGATGTTATTTTATATTGCACATGTACTGGCACTTCACTCATGAACTACAGCACAATGTTTAGTTCTGGTTCATTGGTGCCAGTGTCTTTTAATGATATAATGTGCACCAATTTCAACATTCCAGAATCACATTTGTGGGGTATTTAACAGGCCTCTGCAAAACATAATGACATCCTGAGGAGGTATTCAGTCTTTTGATCTGGGTGAGTCAGAGCAGGGATATCTGTAGAAGTTAAAGGACAAGTACTATACTTCGTTTAGACAATGAGAAGTCAAACGGATGCCAACAGAAACAGAAAATGTGACACAATTTTGATTCACTGCTGTTAATGGGAGCTAGATTGTTTCACATTCCAGTGCAGCAAACTATTTCATAATGATTTTAGGGTTCAAGGTTTTGAGTCCAACTCTTGCAACATTTGAGTAAACTGCAGGTGGTGAGTGTGGACATGTTTGACTGTACAAGAAGCAAATGTGCCTTGAAGGCAGATTGTCTCAGTATGGGGGAATGAGTGGCCTTGGCCTCTTTGTCCCCTGAACAAAAACATGTTTGTATCTTTAAAGTCAGAAGTCTTTGCCTAAGTCCAGGCATGTAGACAGATAGTGTGTTTTATGTTTCCAGAAACTGTCAGAATGCCAAACTATGTATAAGTAAAAATGACTCAAAGTGTTAGGAGGTCAGATGACTTCATCAAGTTACGTGAGGTTAAACTAGCCAGGTTCAGCAAATTGTTTTCAGTAAGGATGAGAGAAAAAAATTATTAAATGATGATCTGATTTAAAAAGACTGGCTCTTTATTCATGTCTATGCTGCTGGTAGAAACACTTTTGTAATATGGACAGCTGAAATCCTCTAGGATTTTTTGTCATAATCAGGAAATCCATTGTCCATTAATTTTATCGCTGCACATAAGTATTTGAACACCTGAGAAAATCAGTTTTTATATCTGGTACAGAAGCCTTTGTTTGCAATTACAGAGGTCCTGTAGGTCTTGACCAGGTTTGCACATACTGCAACAGGGATTTTGGGCCACTCCTCCACACAGATCTTATCTAGATCTGTCAGGTTTTGGGGCTGTCACAGAGCAACACGGAGTTTCAGCTCCCTCCAAAGATTTTCTATTGGATTTAGGTCTAGAGACTGGCTAGGCCCCTCCAGAACCTTGATATGCTTCTTACAGAGCCACTCCTTGGTTATCCTGGCTATGTGCTTCAGGTTATTGTCCTGTTGGAAGACCATGGAAGACCCAGCCACGACCCATCTTTAATTCTCTGACTGAGGGAGGGAGGGATGTTTTTGCTCAAAATCTTACAATACATGGCCTCATTCATCCTCTCTTTAATACAGTGCAGTCATCCTGTCCCCTTCACAGTAAAGCAGCCCCAAATCATGATGTTTCCACCCAATGCTTCACAATAGGGATGGTGTTCTTTGGATGCACCTCATCCTTCTTTTTCCTTCAAGTGAATGAAGTTTAGACCAAAAAGTAAAATTTTGTTCTCATCTGACCACATGACTTTCTCCATGCCTCCTCTGTATCATCCAGATGGTCATTGGCAAACTTCAGACAGGCCTGGACATGTGATGACTTGAGCAGGGGAACCTACAACGTGAATTTCAGACCCCTCCATGATTTCTAAGTGGGAAAACTTGCAAAATCACAGGATGTTCATATTTTATGCTTCTCACTCTAGTGGGTGTTTAACTTCATTTCTCAAGAGCTGGTATATTGCATGTTTTAGATGTGTCCTTGCTCTATCACAGCTAAGACTTCTTTTTCTCATTTAACAGTGAAAAGTGTTTTTTGGAGTTATGCAGATTGTGTTCTCATGTGATCGATAATCTAATCATAATGAACTATTTTGAATGTGTGTTTTTTCTCTCTTGTTCACTGTACACAGTTGCATCAGAAATATTACTTTATAAACAACCCCCTCATAAAAAAAGAAATTTTGCATGGTAATGTGGATGTAAGGTAATGAAACAACAAATAGTATTTATTCATACGTATGAGTTATTTTGACAAAAGAAGCTGGCTTTATTTAAATGTTCAAAGTTCGAATGAGAAGTATATTTCTTTAACATGTGCATGTGAAAATTCCTATTCTTCAAAGACAAATATTTTTGGGATATTTGATTAATTCCATATTTCCAAATTCCACCTAATATTTTTTTGTAGGATGTCGGTCAGCTTTATGTCAGATACCTGTATTCATATATTGACACTGAATGTATTTTTCATTTATCTCTGTAAGAAAACATTGCAAAATAAATTGAACAACAAAAAGTAATCTTGTTTTACTCATTTACCAAAAGGTATGAACACAAATGTGTTTTCTATAGAGGACTACGGGGGTCATTGGAAAAGCAATACAGCATTTTGACGATGAGTGCTTAATTGTGAATTAAAAATATAGATTGATAAATATAATTTCAAATTCAATTAATCCATCCAAAAAAAAGACAAATTTGAAAAGCATTTTGTAATTACAAATTTTTAAATTGAAATACTAAAAAGGAATTGCAAATTGTACTTATTATTTGATTATTAAATACTGTGATTTGAAAATGTTTTTCAAATCCTATTTCAAAATGGAGAATTAAATAACACAATTAATAAATGAGATTGTAAATATCTTTCCTTTTCATACATTTAAAAAAGTGATTCCCTTTTCTACATCCGTTTTCTCTTTCCGGCTCTCATTTTCAAATACTTTTTGTAATTGCATTTCCTAAATGGTTCACCCTCTCCTTTTAGCATTTGAGTGACCCTCCTGGTCCCTGAGCACACTGAAAACCAAGTTCAACCAATCACAGCTGCTCCTCAAATGTAACCAGCTCTCTCATTGGTTAGATACATTAAATACAGACTGTGAAAGAACCACAGTGCTGGTTCTGTTGGACCTCAGTGCAGCATTTGACACTGTTGATCATGATATTTTATTGGAACGACTGGAGAGCTGGGTCGGACTCTCTGGTACAGTACTTCACTCATACACACACACACACACACAGGTGTGGGGATTCCGGTGTTCCAAAGGAGGCTAGGACCATGAGTGGATGTAGGGATGAGGGGATAAAGGAATGTAGGGAAGGGAAGAAGGGATGTGGGAGGGGATGGAGGGATGAGGGAGGGGATGAAGGGATGTAGGGAGGGGATGAAAGGATGTGGGAGGGGATGGAGGGATGAGGGAGAAGATGAAGGGATAGGGATGTGAGGATTTCAATTTATTTATATAGAGCCGATTCATAACAGATGTCATGTTGAGGCACTTTACAAGAAAGTCATTTCAATTCAACCATTCCAATCAGTTTAAAGTTTTAGCTAGTTTTCTATTTAAGGAATCCCAGCAGATTGCATCGAGTCATTGACTTGCAGTTGCCCCCTGTTGATGCAGACTCCTACCACAGCAATCCTTCAGCAATCCCTTACACTGAGCAAGCATGTAGCGACAGTTGAGGGGAAAAACTCCCCTTTAGCAGGAAGAAACCTCCAGCAGAACCTGGCTCAGTATGAGCCACGACCGTCTGGGGGTTCGAGAAGACAAAGCAGAAACGCAAGAACAAAATAACTAATGCAAGATTTCTTTTAATATTACAGTAAAAAAGATTAGGGCAATTTTGTTACTAGGCTGTTCGTTTGCCACACATGAGAATGGTAGACTATATAATTGGTGGATGGAGTTTTACAGGTGAGGTGCAGGGTTTGACAGGTGAGGGGCGTTTATATGCAAATTTCACTTATTGTGATGTCACAATAAGGGACATTTTGAAATGATTTGTAGAAGCACCAGAACAGTAAAACTTTGCAAAAAAGTGGATGTATTATTTTCATTTATATTTGGAGTGTTTATAGAGGCAGCAGAGACCCAAATGTCATCACAAAATAATTCAAAAAGTGAAATTTGCCTAATAAGTCCCTTTTAATTTTGCCACAGTCCCGGTTTTACCTCAGGCAACCTTTTTACTGTATAATGATGACCTAACCAGGTCCTGGTGCAGCAAAGCATCCACAGACCATGTCATTTTCTGCTCTGAGCTTTATAACTGGAATAGACTTATTTCTCTGGAATGCTGTTTTTGGTTTATTTCCAACATGCCTACTGATCTGAAAGGATAGAGGTTGATTAACTTTTTTTTCTGTTTATTTATACTTGTACAAATAGCTGTCCAGTAACCTGCAAGTTATCCTTTGCGTACACATGTTGAAAAAGCTAATTAGGAGGATTTTTTAAATAGTAAAAAAATAATAATCTGAACATCATTGTTAGTTAAATTAGCAAATACTAAAATAAAACTTTGTATTCGGTTATTACAAGTCTTCAAAATAAAAGAGAATCTACTAAAATTGGTCTCAGTTGGTCAGAGTTTAGCCAAAGCCAGCAATCTGCCACAAAATGTACAATAGGTGGATTTCTAGTTCTGGTCCGTGTTGAGACAGTCCATCCTTAATATAATATAATATAATATAATATAATTAGGGCTGTCAAATGATTACACATTTTAATCTAATTAATCACAGGGTAGCTGTAAATTAACGCTGATCAATCACAATTAATTAACATTCCTAAACATTCCTGTGTAAATAAAGGGCAAAACTGGAAGCGGTTGCTCTTTTTTTTTAAAGGAAATACAGGAGAGATGCATGGAACTTTTGTTTTTAATTCCGCTATCACATTTACATGTAGGCCTTTTAACCTTTTCATCCTTTAGCCAGCTGCTAAGGCAAACTAACTAGTTAACATTTTCTGAATGTAAAGCTGACCATTTCTTATTAATTTTGGACAACCAAAAACATCCTCTTCATGGGACTATCCTACAACAACAGAGTGTCTTCAGTCAGAGTCTTCTTCAGTTTTGCTGCAACACAGACTGCTACAGGAGATCATTCCTGCCTACAGCCATCAGGATCTACAACACCTCCTTGAAGAATTAAATAGTATGAGCTACAACAACACTTATTTTCCCTCTGGAATAAATAAAGTATTTTTGAATTGAATTTTTCTGAATAATAGAGGGATTATTTGTTTATCAACACCAAACCTTTACATCACTCCCTGGTTCCCATGTTTATTATTTGCAGTTATCCTGTACTGTAGCTGCAGTGTTGGTTAGCTATGTTAGCTTGTTTGTTAGCCAAGCTTACCTGATGTGATCGCTGCAGGCTGTTGCGTTTGGTTCCAACCACTTCTTCCGATTGCTTGTAATCAAAGACGTCTTTTGTTTGCCCTGAAAAGGGCAAGTCAATGGAATGCACATTTGTTGTTTTGATCAAAATGACCAACAGCAGAATTCATAATTGTGTCTCTTTCTGCCGACCACATCCGCACCAGAGCAGGTAGTGACGCTGACCGATAATCCCTATGGTCCGTGACTGAATAGAAATGTTCACATGGAACAACAGATGCAGTTTGGGTCAGCCATGATGTGATGAGTGAGCACTGAAAACAGTGCGTGTTGAATTGTAGGGTAAACAGGGCAGGTAATTCTGTGCATGTGTTAATTGCGTTAAAAAAACCTTTTTATCGCATTAATTCCACAAATTATTGATTTGCATTAACGCGTTAATTTTGACAGCCTTGAATATAATATAAGATATAGCCCTCATCAGGGTTTTTAACATAAGTGTCAGCTGCTGTTCTTTGGTTCTTTTTTGGAAAAATGTGGAATACTATTGTAATAGAAGACTGCTACCCTGCTTAGCCGTATTCTATAGATTTCAGACATCAGATACTTTCTCCCTCACTTTATGTGCTTTCAGTGTGGCTTTTATGTCCAATTAACAAGATCAAATCTATAAGGCACACCAATAAAATATATACCATCTTCTTTGGAAAGTGATAGCACATAAGTGTGAAATAAGGAAAGGAAATGAATGTGTTTTGCTTGATTTATGAGAGAGTAGACTACACACTCCGAGGTGATGCACAGCTTGTCACTGCCACCCCTCATCTGTTTCTCATCTTTGTGCAGAAGAAATATTCACTGCTGATCGTTATATGGAAACATAAATTGCATTCATTTTTGGTTTACGATTTATTTTTTTCCTTCATTTTGATTTCATGAGGTCCTCTTTCACCTGTCTTCTTTGACTCCATGTCCCTACTGAAAAGTGGTCATCTTTTTAAATCAGCTTCTGATAGTGGGAGGGGATGGACATGTGTAAAAAAATGCCAGTTTTTTATTCGCCCATTTAATCATTTGATATTTAAAAAAAATCTGTACATCTGTGATATAGTTTTATAGACCCCAAATCCAACTGTGTGGTAAACTGATATTAAGCCTACATAAAAAAATATTGTAAATTATAATAGTCATGTGAAAAGACTTTGGATACACAATTAAATATTGTGTCTTCAAGAAATGTTCACATACTATCAAAAATCTGTGGAAAGTAAGTGTCTCAATTACTCTGAACAAAACAGCCTCAGTTAATCCGTGTATCATTCGTCCTTTCCATTTTTGACTGATGAACAAAAATCAAAAAATTAAAATGGGATTTTTTTTAAAAATCGGATACAAAAAACTAAAAATGGGTTATTTATTATATATTTAATTTTAGTCTCAGTTCAAAAGCACAAAATTTAAAACCGGTCAGCAAGACCGAATTTGATTTTAATATTTAATTGCTCTGACATACTATTTTCCATGACCATCAGATTCTGTTACTCTAGGGGGCGCTGTATCGCTAATTCGTCCTGAACAAATGTAGTGCCACTTTATAATAATCATTAATGCCATTATTAAAATCTGATATTTGGTGAACATTGTTTTGCATAGGCTATGGAAAGGTCACATAAAATGATAGGACCTATGAGTTGCTAATGTAACCTCTGAGCCACTGTCCTTCTGTCACCTTGGCACTCAGAAACTGTGAATTTTATAACTTATCTATGCACACACTTTCAACTAAAAAGTTTTCTTTCATGAGTGATGGAGGGGTCACATAATATGATAGGAGTATCTGCTGTCACAATTGGTGACCTATGAAGGAAACAGCACCACTCTGAGTTGTAGAATCTGATGGTCACAGAAAATGGTTTACACCTTGTTCATGTACATCGAACAATTAAATATTAAAATCAAATTCAGTTATGCAGCCTGTTTTTCAATTTTGTATAATTGTAAAGATTTTTCTGGCTACAGTGGCATTTATTAATAGTGGATAGCATACAGAAATTGGAGAGAAGTGTGGGAAGAGACACTTTGCAAATGTCCACACACTGGAGTTGAACCCAGGATGATTGCTTTGAGGACTAAGGCCTCTGAACATGGGGTGCCTGTCTTAACCACTGCGATATGCGACGCCCCTCAAATTTGTATTTTTGATCCGAGATTAAAATTTGAAATATAAAAAAACCAATACATTTTTCATTTTTTGTATTTGGTTTAAATACAAATAACAAAAAACACTGCACACTCATGTTTTAATTTTTGGTTGCCTATCGAAAACGGAAAGGGCGAATGACACACGGTTTGATGTTATTTCTATAGATTAGGTTTCTGTAAAATTTGACAAAATGAATGTTGGAACAGCAATCAAATAGCCTGGGGGATATCACCACATCCTTTATTTTTACTTTAAAAAGTAACACATTTATCTGTAAATCATTCATTCAGTATTACCTTAGTGCTGTAATTCATGTCTATGGGAAGGCTTTTTTGTTGCAGGTGACAAACAACAAGTTGAAAGAAGCTGAGTTTGTCCCTGTACTGCATTAAGTCGCTCTGAAAGATGCTGCTAAGGAGTGAAGGTGGGGTCATCCTCTGCATTTAAACTGTCAGCATAACTCTACGGAACAACTTTTCTTCCATCACTCCTATTTATGAGAACCAGAGGAAGAGATGGAGGAGTAGGTCTGTGTGTATGTGTGTACTTGTTTAGCTATCCTATTTAGGACCTTCTCTGGTATACTCACTAACCTTGTGAAGACCAATGGGCCTTATGGGGACCAAAGGCCGGTTCTTAATAGGGTGGATTCCCTTTTTTAGGGTTAGGGGTTAGGTTTTGCGGTATAGTGTGAATAAGTTTCGGTCAGGAATATACTGGTAATGGTTAGGGTAAGACTTTGGGAGAAAAAAATTGTAGAGAAAATGTCTGAATTCCACGAATTAAACCAGAACAGCCTTGAAAAAATTATTATCCAATTAAGCTCCTCCTCCTGCTGTCTTGATATCCTACCCACAGCTTTTCTAAAGAAAGTTCTTCCTGTTATTGGTTCTGATCTTGTTCAAATAGTGAACTCATCACTGCTATCAGGTGTCTTCCCTCAGGCTTTAAAAACAGCAGTTATTAAACCACTGCTAAAGAAGAAAAATCTGGACAACACGTTAATGCAGAACTACAGGCCAATCTCTAATCTCCCATTCATCAGTAAGATTATTGAAAAAACTGTGTTTCAGCAGTTAAATGGCTTCATAACAACGACAAACCGTTTTGATGCTTTTCAGTCTGGTTTCCGCGCTCACCACAGCACCGAGACTGTCCTCGTCAAAGTATTTAATGACATCCGCATAAATACAGACTGTGGAAGAACCACAGTGCTGGTTCTGTTGGACCTCAGTGCAGCATTTGACACTGTTGATCATGATATTTTATTGGAACGACTGGAGAGCTGGGTCGGACTCTCTGGTACAGTACTTGGCTGGTTCGAGTCTTACCTAAAGAACAGGGACTTCTATGTTTCAATAGGAAACTTTTCATCAGAACAAACAGAAATCACATGTGGGGTGCCCCAGGGCTCCATCCTGGGGCCCCTCTTATTTAATATCTACATGCTCCCACTAGGCAAGATTATAGCGACCAATGACATTAGCTACCATAACTATGCGGATGACACTCAGCTCTACATTACAATGTCACCAGGTGACTCTGAACCCATTCAAACCCTAAATCAATGCATTGACCAAATAAATGGATGGATGTGCCATAACTTTCTCCAGCTGAATAGGAACAAAACTGAAGTGATTATTTTTGGACCCAAGGAGGAACGATCAAGAGTCAGCACACAGCTTCAATTAATACAGCTAGAAACTACTGATCAGGTTCGTAACCTAGGTGTAGTAATGGACTCAGACCTGAACCTCCAGGGTCACATAAAGGCAATAACAAGGTCAGCGTTCTATCACCTGAAGAACATTTCTAGGATTAAAGGACTGATTTTGCAACACGACCTAGAAAAACTCATCCATGCGTTTATCTTTAGTCGGATTGATTACTGCAACAGCATCTTGACAGGTCTGCCTAAAAAGTCAATCAGACAGCTGCAGCTGATCCAGAACGCTGCCGCTCGCGTCCTCACTAGAACCAGGAAAGTAGAGCACATCACCCCAGTTCTAAAGTCCTTACACTGGCTCCCTGTAGCTCAGAGAATAGACTTTAAAATACTTTTACTAGTTTATAAATCATTACATGGCTTAGCACCAAAATATGTTGAAGACCTGTTGTCATGGTACCAACCACCAAGACCACTCAGGTCCTCCAACTCTAGCCTACTAAACATCCCTAGACTCAGAACTAAACATGGAGAAGCAGCTTTGAGTTTTTATGCTCCCCTAATCTGGAATAGACTTCCTGACGAGTGTAGAGCTGCTGAAACTCTGAACTGCTTTAAATCGAGACTAAAAACCCATCTGTTTAGAATTGCCTTTGAGTAAATGCTTGATGTTATATGTATGAAATGTGTTCATGCTCTCTTGCTTTTTTTTTATTTTTCTCTTGCTTTATTGTGTATCATGTATAATGTGTGTTTCTTTTATGTGTTTCTTTTAAATCACCAAATCATGTAAAGCACCTTGAATTGCCCTGCTGTTGAAAGTGTGCTATACAAATAAAATTGCCTTGCCTTGCCTTGCCTTTGGGGAAAGGCATAAATGCATTTACTAAGATGAATGGAAGTCAGTACAAAGTCCTAATATGGGTAGAAATAAGAACATGTGTGTGCGTGTGTCTGTGTGTTTGCACAAGTGAGAGAGAGAGTTCCATGTGTGCACATTAAGAAAAATGTATTCACTTTCAGTCCTAGGATCCTTCCTAATATTGATATTTCTACATTTCACAGCTGATTGGTTCAATCAGCTACCAGAAAGAATTTTAATTAGATATCTTTGCAATGAACTAATCTCTAATATAGTATCAGAGTATTTTTTGTAGGGTATAATATTAAAGTCTGGCCTGCTTTGAGTGCTATCCTGCTTTGAGTGCTATCACACTATCTTTCTTCTGCAAAATGTAGCCCTATTTCTCTGGGGGTTTTTCAGTCCTTGCATGGCTCTTCACCAAATTCTTTTGTCATTTCATCTTGTGGTATACATTAAAGAATGCTTATTTAATTAATTAAATTATTTATTTATTTAACTGAGGGAAAATTACCCAAATGTAATGCAAAAGGGAGAAAAGATAAGGGATTTAGATTCTCTCACCTTCTTGTTGGGTTCTCTTTCTCTGTCAGTTGATAAACCAGGAGATAACCCAGGATCTGAGTTGTAGATATTTTCTTTTATGTACTTTTTCATGTTACAGCCCAATTTAATCAGACCAATAGTTCCCACCTTTCACCTCTGTTGGCATTTTTCAGGTTTGACAAAAGCAGGTATTGACCAAAGTCATAGATGTCATTTGTGAAAAAAAATTAAGATGTGGGAACTTTGGGAACCTGGCACTCAGAATCAACAAAGAAACTTTGTAGTTAGTCCATTTCTAATTTGTTCTAAAAAATAAAATAAAAAAGTCTAGAAATGTTAAAAAGTTAAAGCATACTAGTTAAATAATAGATATGGTCTCTTCCATATTTTTATTCACACCCAGCTTCCAAGTCCCAATTCTCTTCTAACACCCCCTTACAGTCTTGTCTTCCTTGTCACCCGTTGTTTCTCTGCCTTTTGTTTTTCACACAGTCTGTGTCTCATCTTTAAACCAAAGCTGGTTGGCCAGTAGCTCTCGGCACTCCAGTCTATTTTCAATTCAGTTTATTTATATAGCGCCAATTCACAACAGATGTCATCTCAAGGCACTTAACAAGAAGTCATTTCAATACATTTATACAAACATTCCAATCAGTTAAAAAGTTTCCTATTTAAGGAATCCCAGCAGATTGCGTCAGTCATTGGCGTGAGGTTGGGCCCAGTTGATGCAGACTTTCCAACCACAGCAATCCTTCAGCAATCCCTCATACTGAGCAAGCATGTAGCGACGGTGGAGAGGAAAAACTCCCCTTTAACAGGAAGAAACCTCCAACAGAACCAGGCTCAGTAGGAGCGGCCATCTGCCACGACCGTCTGGGGGTTTGAGAAGACAGAGCAGAAACACAGAAGGAACAGAAGATCTGATATAAGAGAACTTTCTTTGATACAGGAAGTAAAAAGTTAATAACAGGACACAGTGGATGTTCAGTTACTGGGGGGATCATCCCAGTCGATGCCCCCCGTCCAACAGGGCATTGCAGCCAAGCAGGATACCAGACCAGGTATATCTTCTATGGAGAGAAAAACACTGAGAGAAAACAAAGTTAACAGTCAAAATAACAGAATGTACTGTAATACAACTGGAGAGTAGTAGGAGAAAAGGAAGTAGCAGAGTGAAGAAAATTGGTAAGTCTGTCCTCCAGCAGTCTAAGCCTATAGCAGCATAACTACAGAGATAGCTCAGGATGACCTTAGCCACTCTAACTATAAGCTTTATCAAAAAGGAAAGTTTTAAGCCTGGCCTTAAAAGTAAACAGAGTGTCTGCCTCACGGACTAAAGCTGGGAGCTGGTTCCACAGGAGAGAAGCCTGATAACTAAAAGATCTGCCTCCCATTCTACTTTTAGAAATCCTAGGAACTACAAGTAAACCTGCAGTCTGAGAGCGAAGGGCTCTGTTAGGAACATAAGGAACAATTAGATCTCTGATGTATGATGGAGCTTGATTATTAAGGGCTTTGTATGTAAGAAGAAGGATCTTAAATTCTATTCTGGATTTAACAGGGAGCCAATGAAGGGAAGCTAAAACAGGAGAAATGTGATCTCTCTTTTTAATATTCATCAAAACTCTTGCTGCCGCATTTTGGATCAACTGAAGGCTTTTAATGGCATTTTGTGGACTACCTGATAGTAAAGCATTACAGTAGTCCAGCCTTGAGGTAACAAATGCATGGACTAGTTTCTCAGCATCACTCCTGGACAGGATGTTTCTAATTTTAGCAATATTCCAGAGGTGAAAGAAAGAAATCCTAGAAACCTGTTTAATATGGGATTTAAATGTCAAGTCTCGGTCAAAAATAACGCCGAGGTTCTTTACGTTATTACTGGGGGCCAATTTAATGCCATCCAGATGAAGTGATTGACTAATCAGTTTCTGTTTAAGAACTTCTGGTCCAAAGACAGCAACTTCTGTTTTGTCAGAATTTAAAAGCAAAAAGTTTAGGGTCATCCATGTTTTTATGTCTTCCAGACATGCCTGTAATCTACCTAACTGACTGGGTTCATCAGGATTTATGGATAAATATAGTTATGTATCATCTGCATAGCTGTGGAAATTTATCCCATGCTGTCTAATGATTCTACCAATTGGGAGCATATATATGGTGAACAGAATTGGTCCAAGCACAGGACCCTGTGGAACTCCACAAGTAACTCTTGAGAGTGAAGAAGATTTATCATTTAGATGAACAAACTGGAATCTATCAGACAAATATGATTTAAACCAGCCTAGTGCTGTTCCTTTGATCCCTGCAACATGTTCAAGCTTTTCTAAGAGAATATTATGATCGACTGTGTCAAAAGCAGCACTGAGATCTAACAAAACCAGAACAGACACCAGTCCATTATCTGAGGCCATGAGAATATCATTAGTAACCTTCACCAGTGCTGTTTCAGTGCTATGATGAGCTCTAAAACCTGACTGAAACTCTTCAAACAGCTCGTTATTGTTTAAATGCTCACAGACTTGATTAGCAACTATTTTCTCAAGGACTTTGGATAAGAAAGGAAGGTTAGATATAGGTCTGTAATTCACTAAGTCATCTTGATCAAGGGAAGGTTTCTTGAGTAAAGGTTTAATTACAGCTATTTTAAATTCCTGTGGTACGTATCCGTTTACTAAGGATAGATTCATCATATCCAAAATGGGGCCAGGAACCAAATGGAACACTTCTTTAAATAATTTGGTTGGAATTGGGTCCAAAATACAAGTTGAAGGTTTAGATGAGGCTAATATTTTTGATAATTCCGAAAGCTCGACTGAATCAAAACAGCCTAAGCACAACTGAGGATCTACAGTTCTTTCCGATACTGCCTCATTTACTGAGGAAGAAGTAATCATGTTTGGGAGGATGCCAATGATTTTATTTTTAATAGAATTAATTTTATTTACGAAGAATCCCATAAAATCATCACTGCTAAGAGCTGGGGGAATAGTTGGCTCAACAGAGCTATGACTCTGTGTAAGTTTGGCAACTGTACTAAAAAGAAACCTAGGATTGCTTTTATTCGCCTCTATTAATGATGAAAAATATGCTGTTCTAGCTTGTCGAAGGGTCTTTTTATACAGCAGTAGACTGTTATTCCAGGTTAAATAGGAATCCTCTAGGTGTGTAGAGCGCCATTTTCTCTCCAACTTCCTAGTATTCTGCTTTAAAGTACGCAACTCTGCGTTGAACCAAGGAGTCAGCCTCCTATGGCTAGCCACTTTCTTTTTTAAAGGGGCTACACTATCTAATGCCAAACGCAATGAGGACGTAACGCTGTGAACCAGATCATCAATTTCTGAAGGGTTAGAGATAGAATTGCTGCCATCCACTGTGTTACTCTGAGACACTGAGGAAAGTAAGAATTGAACAGATTCTTTAAAAATTGTTACAGCATTGTCTGATAAAGCTCTACTATAATGAAATTTTCTTTCAGATTTAAAATGGTCAGTTAAAGTAAATTCAAAAGTTATTAAGAAGTGGTCAGACAGGACCGGGTTATGTGGGTGGACTGTTATTTCCTCACACTCAATACCGTATGTCAGTACAAGGTCCAAAGTGTGTTTGCCCGAGTGGGTCGATCCCTGTACTTTTAGAGTAAAGCCAATTGAGTCTAAAATAGCACTAAAGGCTGCATTTAGGCTATCACTTTCAGTATCCACATGAATATTAAAGTCCATCCATCCATCCATCCATCCATTTTCTTCCGCTTATCCGGGGTCGGGTCGCGGGGGCAGCAGCCTAAGCAAAGAGACCCAGACTTCCCTCTCCCCAGCCACTTGTTCCAGCTCCTCGGGAGGAACCCCAAGGCGCTCCCAGGCCAGCCGAGAAACATAGTCCCTCCAGCGTGTCCTGGGCCTTCCCCTGGGCCTCCTCCCGGTGGGACGTGCCTGAAACACCTCACCAGGGAGGCGTCCAGGAGGCATCCTGACCAGATGCCCGAGCCACCTCAACTGACTCCTCTCGATGTGGAGAAGCAGCGGCTCTACTCTGAGCCCCCTCCGGATGACTGAGCTTCTCACCCTATCTCTAAGGGAGAGCCCAGACACTCTGCGGAGGAAACTCATTTCAGCCGCTTGTATCCGTGATCTCGTTCTTTCGGTCACCACCCAGAGTTCGTGACCATAGATGAGGGTAGGAACGTAGATCGACCGGTAAATCGAGAGCTTCGCCTTTTGGCTCAGCTCTCTCTTTACCACGACAGACCGGTAGAGCGCCCGCATAACTGCAGATGCCCCACCAATCCGTCTATCGATCTCCCGCTCCATTTTTCCCTCATTCGTGAACAAGACCCCCAGATACTTAAACTCCTCCACTTGGGGAAGGACCCCATCCCTGACCCAGAGGAGGCACCCCACCCTTTTCCGGCTCAAGACCATGGCCTCGGATTTGGAGGTGCTGATTCTCATCCCAGCCGCTTCACACTCGGCTGCGAACAGCTCCAGCGAAAGCTGTAGATCACGCTCCGATGAAGCCAACAGGACCACATCATCTGCAAAAAGCAGAGACCCGATCCTGAGGCCACCAAAACGGATCCCCGCAACGCCTTGGCTGCGCCTAGAAATCCTGTCCATAAAAGTTAGGAACAGGATCGGTGACAAAGGGCAACCTTGGCGGAGTCCAACTCTCACCGGAAACAAGCCCGACTTACTGCCGGCAATGCGAACCAAACTCTGGCACCGGTCGTACAGGGACCTAACAGCCCGTATCAAGGGGCCCGGTACCCCATACTCCCGGAGCACCCCCCACAGGGCCCCCCGAGGGACACGGTCGAACGCCTTCTCCAAGTCCACAAAACACATGTAGACCGGTTGGGCGAACTCCCACGCACCCTCCAGGACCCTGCTGAGGGTGTAGAGCTGGTCCAGTGTTCCACGGCCAGGACGAAAACCGCATTGTTCCTCCTGGATCCGAGGTTTGACTATCCGTCGGACCCTCCTCTCCAGAACCCCTGAATAGACCTTACCAGGGAGGCTCAGAAGTGTGATCCCCCTGTAGTTGGAACACACCCTGTGGTCCCCCTTTTTAAACAGGGGGACCACCACCCCGGTCTGCCAATCCAAGGGAACTGCCCCCGATGTCCACGCAATATTGCAGAGCCGCGTTAACCAACACAGCCCCACAACATCCAGAGCCTTGAGGAACTCCGGTCGAATCTCATCCACCCCCGGAGCCTTGCCACCGAGGAGCTTTTTAACGACCTCGGTGACCTCGGCACCAGAGATTGGAGAGCCCGACCCCAAGTCCCCAAACCCTGCTTCCAGATTGGAAGGCGTGCCGGTGGGATTGAGGAGGTCTTCGAAGTATTCCATCCACCGACCCAAAACGTCCCGCGTCGAGGTCAGCAGCACACCATCCCCACTGTAAACAGTGTTGGTGGCAGACCGCTTTCCCCCCCTGAGACGCCGGATGGTGGACCAGAATCGCTTCGAAGCCGTACGGAAGTCGTTTTCCATGGTCTCTCCAAACTCCTCCCACGCCCGAGTTTTTGCCTCAGCAACCATCCGAGTCGCATCCCGCTTGGCCTGTCGGTACCTATCAGCTGCTTCAGGGGTCCCACAAGCCAAAAAGACCCGGTAGGACTCCTTCTTCAGCCTGACAGCATCCCTTACCGCCGGTGTCCACCACCGGGTTCGGGGGTTGCCGCCGCGACAGGCACCGACCACCTTGCGGCCACAGCTTCGGTCAGCCGCCTCGGCAATGGAGGCGCGGAACATGGTCCACTCGGACTCGATGTCCCCCGCCTCCCCCGGGACGTGTTCAAAGTTCTGCCGGAGGTGTGAGCTAAAGCTCCTTCTGACAGGAGACTCTGCCAGACGTTCCCAGCAGACCCTCACAACACGTTTAGGCCTTCCAGGTCTGTCCGGCGTCCTCCCCCACCATCGGAGCCGACTCACCACCAGGTAGTGGTCAGTGGACAGCTCTGCCCCTCTCTTCACCCGAGTGTCCAAAACATGCGGCCGCAGATCAGATGAGACGACAACCAAGTCGATCATTGAGCTGCGGCCTAAGGTGTCCTGGTGCCAAGTGCACATATGGACACCTTTATGCTTGAACATGGTGTTTGTTATGGACAATCCATGACGAGCACAGAAGTCCAATAACAAGACACCACTCGGGTTTAGATCGGGGGGGCCATTCCGCCCAACCACACCCCTCCAGGTCTCACTGTCATTGCCCACGTGAGCGTTGAAGTCCCCCAGCAGAACAAGGGAGTCCCCAGGAGGAGCACTCTCCAGCACCCCTTCCAAAGACTCCAAGAAGGGTGGGTAATCTAATCTGCTGTTTGGCGCGTAAGCACAAACAACAGTCAGGACCCGTCCCCCCACCCGAAGGCGGAGGGAGGCTACCCTCTCGTTCACCGGGGTAAACCCCAACGTACAGGCGCCGAGATGGGGGGCAACAAGTATGCCCACCCCAGCTCGGCGCCTCTCAGCGGGGGCAACCCCAGAGTGGAAGAGACGGGTTCCAGAGCCAGAGCCGTGCGCCGAGGTGAGTCCGACGATGTCCAGTCGGAACCTCTCAACCTCGCACACCAGCTCCGGCTCCTTCCCCACCAGAGAGGTGACGTTCCACGTCCCGAGAGCCAGCTTCTGCAGCCGAGGATCGGACCGCCAAGGTCCCCGCCTTTGGCCGCCGCCCATCCTGCACAGCACCCGACCCCTATGGCCCCTCCCACAGGTGGTGAGCTCATGGGAAGGGGGGCCCATGTTACCTCTTCGGGCTAATCCCGACCGGGCCCCATGGGTAAAGGCCCGGCCACCAGGCGCTCGCCAACGTGCCCCACCTCCAGGCCTGGCTCCAGAGGGGGGCCCCGGTGACCCGCGTCCGGGTGAGGGAACACTGAGTCCATCTGTCGTTTTCTTCATAGGGGTCTTTTGGGCTGCACTTTGTCTGATCCCTCACCTAGAACCAAATTGCCATGGGTGACCCTACCAGGAGCAAAAGCCCCCGACAACATAGCTCCTAGGATCATTGGGACACTCAAACCCCTCCACCACGATAAGGTGGCAGCCCAGGGAGGAGGAATATTAAAGTCCCCCACTATAATAACCCTATCAGTATTTAATACTAAATCAGATAAAAAATGTGAGATCTGATCCAAGAATTGAGAGTAAGGGCCTGGTGGACGATACAAAACCACAAACAAAAACGCACTTAATGTTTTGCAACTTGGATGAGGAAAATAAAGGGTTAGATGTTCAAAAAATTTGTAGCTATCAATTGGTCTGGGACTAATTAGTAAATCAGAACGAAAAATGGTTGCAACTCCTCCTCCTCGCCCAGTATTTCTAGGAATGTGAAAATTTAAATGACTGGAAGGAGTTGACTCATTTATACTGACATAATCCTCCTGCTGCAACCAGGTTTCTGTGAGACAAAGGAAATCAATGTGATTATCACAAATCAAGTCATTTACTAACAAAGTCTTTGAGGAGAGAGATCTTATGTTTAATAAACCACATTTAATAGATTTTTTTTTCTGTTCAGTCAAAGTTGTATTTATTTTTATGAGATTTCCATAATTTGCTTTTGTTGGCTTAACTTTTAATCCATTTAATTTTGGCCGTGGGCAAGACACTGTTTCTATAGAGTAATGGGGGGGTAACAGTACAGAAGCAGCAGAGAGGTGGGTTAAACTACGACTCTGCTTCCTGGTCTGGAAACTGGGTTGTCAGTGTTTTGGAGGACTAATAAATTCGGCCATATTCCTAGAAAGAAGAGCTGCTCCATCCAAAGTGGGATGGATGCCGTCTCTCCGGATCAGACCAGGTTTTCCCCAAAATGTTCTCCAGTTATCAATGTAGCCCACATCGTTTGCAGGACACCACCTAGACAACCATTGATGGAATGACAGCATGCGGCTAAACATGTCGTCACTGGTCCGATCAGGCAGGGGACCAGAAAAGATTACCGAGTCTGACATTGTTTTAGCAAACTTACACACCGAAGCAACACTAATTTTAGTGACCTCCGATTGGCGTAACCGGGTGTCGTTACCGCCAGCGTGAATAACAATCTTACTGTATTTACGCTTATCTTTAGCCAGCAGTTTCAGGTAGGATTTGATGTCGCCCGTTCTGGCCCCTGGCAAACATTTGACTATGGTCAATGGTGTCTCTAATGCCACGTTTCTGACTATGGAGCTGCCAATTACCAGGGTTGGTTTCTCAGCGGGTGTGTTGCTGAGCGGGGAAAATCTGTTAGAAACGCGGACCGGTTGGTGTTGGCCCGGGGGCTGGGTCCTAGAACTATGCTTCCTACGTACAGTGACCCAACCAGCCTGAGGTCCCGGCTGCGCGGGCTCTACCGGAGGACAGCTAGGGGGATCTATCCTTGTTGGCTCCGCGCTGGCTAATAGGCTTCGGCTATCTGCTGGTTTTTCAACAGCGCGGAGCCGTGCTTCTAATTCTGATACCCTCGCCTCCAAAGCTACAAAAATATTACATTTATTACAGTTACCATTATCACTAAAGGAGGCAGGGAAGTAACTAAACATCTGACAGAGAGAGCAAGAGAGAAGAGAAGAGTTAGAGACAGGAGAGAGAAGAGTAGCCATAGCCGCAATGAAGCTAAGCTAACTGAGCTAGCGAGACCTTACCACCCCAAGAAAAGCTGTGTGAAACACAAGGAGTTCCCAAAACGTAAAGTACACCACCACAAAACGTGTATTTTAGTGTGCTTGTGTGTTAAAATAACTTAGAAAGGGCTCAGCAGAGAGAAAATAAGATCAATTCAAGAGACTCTGAACACCAAACAGTTTACAGGGAGCGCAACAGTGACAACAGGAAATGACGCAATACGGCTTACCCCGTCGAATCAGCTGGTAGCACCATGGTTTAGTGTGGTGTAGAAACCTCTACACCACATCTGTAATGACACATGCTACTAACAGGTGAGGCTGGATAAACAGGGCCCAACATTCATAAAAAAGCAGCACTAACGAATCAACACCTAACTATTCCTGTCAGGCTGAAGTTTTCAGGTGGTGATGTCTCGTGACTGATTTTCTGTCTCGCTCTGTAACTGTTAACATGAATTTGAAGCCCAAATGATGTATCTTAGGATCTGCTAATTGAAGGTCTAACATGTGTTGAAGAAGGCAACAAATCTTTGTCAAGAATAAATTTGTTGGGAAGAAAGTTCTTTTTTACAGAGACATTTATATGTAAATTCATGAAGAGGAACTTATAAGTTGCAACTTTGACAACATTGCAACATGGAATAGCAAACACTGCATGCATGTTTGATAAAAGAAAAGTTTTTTGAATTGAGATGTGTTTCTTTTAACAGTCTTTAATTTCTTGGTTGTTTTGTGAGTTGCAAACCTTAATTGCACTTAACTGAACATTTTCTGTGAAGGAACCAGAGACTGTCTTTTGTCTATCAATCAGTCTTTGATCACTTGTAGTTGCAGTCTTAGTTCTCATCAGAGCATTCTCAAAAACACAATTAAGACCCCGTGAGAGATGAACTCTGAAAGAACTGGGATGCAGAGTTGTTGAGTAGCATATATGTAAAATTTTAACTGATCAAGTCTCAATGGCGATTTAAGCTGGTATGTTGAGACAGCCACATATTCAAGGAGCCCTTTTCAACCACAAACTTGCATATCTTTCATTGGGATTTTATATATTAAGTACTATTTTTATTGTTTCCATCACTGCAAGCACATTTGGATCTACTGTTTGGCTCAGTGTAACATAAATGTTAAACATTGGCTGACGAAAGGGGACTGGAGCGGTTCCTTCTGTGTGCAGATCTGAAAAACAGATAAACTCATGTTTCCACATTATTTATATGATGACAGTTTCTAAACATAAAATTAAACCTCCCTGGGGTACTCGCCAAAAGAAAGATAAATGATAAATTGGTGATGACTTGGCTCAAAGTATAGCATTTGTGCTTTATATTCAGATCTGTTATGTGTTTACTGGAACTTTGATAGCCCGCGAGTAGGAGAGAGTTCCATCTTAAAATCCTCAGATCCCTCTGCTTGCGAGTGTTTCTGGTTGCCCAAGGCAATGCGATTATTGAATAAAGTTTACTATGATCTTTCAAAAATAGATTATGGGAGAACGTTTTTCTTGCAGAACTGCCATCGGAGGTGCTTTAAGCAGAAAAACAACCTCAAGCAGGGGTAGTCTAACTTTACAGCTTCCAGTGTGGATCGGTTTGTATTTGCATTAGACCTGGATAAGCCGTGCTGTGTAGTGGAACTTAAATATTATTGAAGTAAGGAAGATTAAGAAAGTGAGTTAAAAGGCAACATATATCATTTTCTGGAGGTGGGATCATTATTATCTTTGTCCTTTTTGGACTCAAAATACTCGAATTTCTGTCAACAATCCCAGACAGCAAACAATCAGTTTTGAAATGTTTATTGTAAGCCAGTAAATAATGAGAGAGCGAGTGAATGACTGCGATGGGGGAATCCGAAGGGTGGAACTGGACTGGAGAGAAACAGGTGAGTAATTAGAATGGTTCCAGGAGTAATTATCTCTTCAGTGGATCTTGTAATGGAATAGAAATGCTCTTGGAAGCCAGTTTGAGGTTGCTTGGAGGAGGTAAGTAGAAGACATGTGAACTGAGGTCCGCTGAGGATGAGAGGCTTGGTGAGATGGGAGGCTTGGTGAGATGGTGATCCAGTTTCTCTTCTCTGCAGGTTGAAGCATTGGAGGGTGGATAGGGAGGTGACTGAGGAGGACGGCTGCGATGGTGAATATGGTGGGTGTTTTCCATCAGGGAGCGGCATGGAGGCTGACCAGGGAGGAACCAGGATGAGAGTGGAATTGGAGAATGGCATGGGAGGGCCAGAAACGAAGGAGAACTCCAAGACCGGGTCTGCGAGGAGGACAAAGGAGGCAAGGCAAGGCAATTTTATTTGTAAAGCACCCTTTCAACAACAGGAGAGACGTGGGCGGTAATCAAAATTTAAGGGCGTTGATTTGATTACTCAAACATACATAAATTTACCTAAGAAACCCTTTAGGCATGTTTTTAAGGAGGGAATGGCATAAGAATGTGACGAAAGCTTTAAAAAGTGGATTTTACATGCCACCCATCCTTTAAAAGAACTGTATTTCAGCAGCTTTGCAGTTGAGGTTTCATTTGTCAGTTGTCTGTTAAATAGATTCTTTGCCATCTTGTTTACCTAAATCTGAGGAAAAACGTAAAACCCTTTTTTAACTGTGAATAGGATACTTTTTTAAAGTGGGGAATGTGACATTCTTATGAAAATTATGTCATGGTGCGGTTTGAGGTAGGACCCAAGTGCAAGCAACTGAGGCAGCAGCTTTGGTGCAGAAGATTTTAACATTAAAAAATGTGATAAAACAAAACGTACAATGCTTGAGAATCTGTGTATCATTAGTCCTTTCAATTTTCAATTGACAAACAAAAATCAAAAAATTAAAATGTGATTGTTTTTTTTTTATTTGTTTTAAATTTGGACTCAAAAAACAAAAAGGTCCTGTTTTTCAAATGTTACATTTTTATTTTGGATCAAATATTCAAAATTGATAAACGGGCTGCATGACCAAATTTGATTTCAATATTTAATTTCTTGAATATACGTGAACAGGTGTTATACAATTTTCTGCAACTATCACATTCTATGACTCTGAGTGGTGCTGTTTCACTAATTCCTCCATAGATCACCAATTTTGACTCCTCGATCACAAATGAAAGAAAAGTATTAGAGGGTTCAAACTTTTTTTTACGTAACAGTGTGCATAGGTTAGTTATAAAATTTAAAGTGTTTTGAGTGTAAAGGTGACAGAAGGAAAGTGGCTCAGAGGTCAACAATTCTAGCAGCTCACAGGTTCGATCATATTAGGTGACCCTTCCATAGCCTTTCCAAAATATTGTTTACCTCTCATATCAGATTTCCATAATGGCAATAATGATTACTGAAAAGTGCCAATACATTCCGTCAGTAGGAATCAGTGAAACGGTGCCCCATAGAGTCACAGGATCTGATAGTCGCAGAAAATGGTACATCCGAGCAATTAAATATTAAAATCAAATTTGGTCATGCGGCCAGTTTTTCAATTTTGTATTTTTTGAATAAAAAGTACGACGATTTGTTTTTTTTGTTTTTTTTTCGATTTTAAAACAAATAACAAAAAAAACAATCACATTTTCATTTTATGATTTTTGGCAATCCAAAATGGAAAGGACGAATGATACACAGATTCTGGAGGACATGGAGGTAGACAGGGGTGGACTGGCCATCTGGCATACCGGGCATCATCCCGGTGGGCCGTTGACCCAATGTGGGCCGGTCGGCTGTTTTTTGTCTTTTTTTTTCCCTCTCTTTAAATTCCCTCCAGTTGGGACGGCCAATTGGCTACAGAGGGCTAGCAGTGTGTTGCCAGCATCGACACATATAATTGGTTTATGTTTGTAATCGTCAATCAATCATGGGCTGACAGCCTGACAGTGCTGTCAATCACAACACAAACCAGGGTGGGCAGGACCTCATGAGATGAGCCGGAGTGGTGGGATGGGGGGATGCTGCTGAGCTGAAAATGGAGAAGGGTAAGAAATGCCCCGGCGGCGCTGAAAAAGTGCGTCTCAAAAAGCTAAAATCTCTGGAGGTGGAAGCTGCTAAATGTTTTAGGTTGACAGACCTATTTGGTGCCGGGGTCACCACCCCAGCAGCAGGTGCTGCTGCGCGAGGAGACGCGCAAGTGGAGACATCCATGGTAGGTAACGTTAGCGTGGAGTTGTCTCGGCTACATTTTGAGACATGCCCAAAATAAAGTATAAAACGGTTTTACATTGACTGTGATGTGACCTGAATAACTGAATACTTGTGACAACATATTAACCCAGAGTTAAAGGGCTCACTGTTGGTAGTTGCGGTTGATTTTGTTAATTATGCTAAATTGTGACAGCTACTAACGGCAGCAGTCTTTGTTTGCCATTAGGGATGGGCATTCGATTAAACTGTCTTCATCGATCATCGGGAGACAGACTGACGGTCACCAGGCTGCTGTCGCGTCTGACCTGCAGCGCGAAGATCACCTGCTGTGAGAGGTACACATACCTCCGCACTAACTTGGCAAGCCTCTAGGATCTTGTTTAATTAATTTTCCACCAGTCTGTAGGGGTGCAATCCAGGGGTGGCGGCGCCTCCCTCAGAAAGTAATCGGTGAGTAAATTTCTCTGCTCGTTGTGCATCTGGGCTCCTCCGTGCTAACACCGACTTGATACTAGTTTGAGACCAAGAGCAGGATGCTCCTCTTCTAACCAGGGTTGGAAGTGCGTTCAAGTACTTAAACACAGCATCGCAGTGTTGGCAGTGAACCAAGACTTTTTTGTTTGTTTGTTTTTTTAGTCCAAGTGGTCCCACGCCACACTTTGCTGCGACCTCTTGTTGACAATGCTACTTTTGAAATACACAGAAACTTGCAAGAAACTGAGCCGGCCTGTGGGTTTAATTTTCAGTCATCGCCCTCGTGTGGTAAAGCATAGCAACAGTAAACATTAAGGGGAGACAGGTGAATAAGGACAAAAGTTAGCTTCAAGATACCTTCATGAAACTTGAAAAACTTAATCCTAGTATTAAAACAAGCATCTTTTGTATTAGAAGTTTTGATATAAATTTTGTTTAGTTATGCAAATTAGGTGTAATCTGGTAAAAAATGTGCTAATTTGCATATATTTGTAAATGTATCATCTCAAAATTGGTGAGAGACAGAATGGATTTTTCTTTAATTTTCTAATCATATATGTTATCAAAAAATTTTTACAGAGGGAAATAGGTTAATTTCATTTCATTACTTCATAAATCAAAAAACAGTGTAAGTAGCTCCAAAAAACTCATTTTTGCCCTGTTTTTTTTTTTTTACATTAAATAGCACATATATATTTTTTAAAACGATGTATTTTTTCAGCTCAGCATAGAACAATGGTGGAAAGTTTTGAATGTTGGAAAAAACAAATTTTGATAAAAACGCAATTAAAGATTTGCATTAGATAATTCAATGCAATGTGAAGTACAAATGACCCTCGAATCCCTCGTTTCATGTTTGTGAATGGTCATTAATTTAAACAGGCATACCATTTTTGGACATTTTTCTTTTTACTTTTTCTTTTTTTGGGGCTTGTTCTCTCACTGCCTCCACTTCACGTTTTGGTTACTACTGAGACGTCTCTGATTTGAGTATGTCATGTGTCTTATAATGTTTTATGAATTCATACTTGATTTGTGCCACCCCTAGTCATGACCTAACTTCTGTTGTTCTGTTGACACTATAATGATTACTGAATGATTGATTGCCATAATTGTCAGTTTTAGTCCTTGAGTTCACAGTTTTGTGCTTTATTTGTTAACTACTAGGAATATGACTCTCATTTGTACTGTAGTATGCATGAGAGGAGATGCTGCGAGATTTGTGGACTTTTATGTAGTGTCGGCTGTTAATGTAGTGGGCTGGTCTGGACAGAAAATGCCAGGGCTGAATTTTTGTCCCAGTCCACCCCTGGAGGTAGACATGGAGGAACTATGACAGAGTGACGGAGGAACCAGTGGAGAACAATCAGGATAGCCAGGCTTAAACGCACTGAGGTAGAGAGGAGAGTGGCATAGGAACCAGAGGAACTAAGCAGAGGTAAGCAGAGGCAGCTGGGGTAGAGAGCAGGAAGAGAGAAATTAGGAGATGTGAAACAGCTGGGAAGGAAAGTATACCAGCAGGCTGGGGAACAGAGAAAGAAACAATCTAAGACACAAGTAATGGTGGATGAAGGGAAAAAATTAAAGTAGGCAAGCCAAGGCAATTTTATTTGTATAGCACACTTTCAACAGCAAGGTAATTCAAGGTGATTTACATTATTAGGGGATAAAGTAAAAACAGCAATAAAGCATATAACACACACAGAGCATATGACACGTAAAAATAGCCCTCAAAAGCAGAGATGAATAGAGGATAAAGTAAAAACAGCAATAAAGCAACACCCACAAAACATATGATACATGAAAACATTACTCAAAGGCAGCTCTAAACAGATGAGTTTTTACCCTTGATTTAAAATACCTCAGTGTTTCAGCAGCTTTGCAGTTCTACGGAAGTTTGTTCCAGATTAGAGGAGTATAGAAACTGAAAGCAGCTTCTCCGTGTTTGGTTCTAATTCTAGGGATGCTGAGTAGACTGGAATTAGAGGACCTGAGTGGTCTGGAGGGTTGGTATAGAACTCACATAAATAGTAAATAGTAAGGAACACTATTCTAAGGAACTAAATTATTAAAAGTAAATAAAAGAATCTAAACAAAATACACAAATGAAACTAAGATTGCATTCACACTAGCCATGCTTAATCCACTTTAATAAAACTCTAATTTGTTTGCCCGGAAAATCAGGTTTGTATGGGGAGGTGTGAATGTGCAATCAAACTCTGATGCGGACCAAAAAAGTGAACTCTGTTCCATCTAAAAACCTAGGTTTCAGCTCAGCTGTAAGGAAATGGTGGTGTGGTTCGAGCGGACCATGGGACGCTTCAAAAGCAGGATTTGGACTATAGTGCAGGGCCCTCCATCCATCATCTTCCGCTTATCTGGGGTCGGGTCGCAGGGGCAGCAGCCTAAGCAAAGAGACCCAGACTTCCCACTCCCCAGTTACTTGGCTCCTCGGGAGGAATCTCGAGGCGTTCCCAGGCCAGCGGAGAAACATAGTCCCTCCAGTGTGTCCTGGGTCTTCCCCTGGGTCTAACCCGGTGGGACGTGCCCAAAACACCTCACCAGGGAGGCGTCCAGGAGGCATCCTGACCAGATGCCCAAGCCACCTCAAATGACTCCTCTCGATGTGGAGGAGCAGCGGCTCTACTCTGAGCCCCCTCCAGATGACTGAGCTTCTCACCCTATCTCTAAGGGAGAGCCCAGACACTCTACGGAGGAAACTCATTTCAGCCGCTTGTATCCGTGATCTCGTTCTTTCAGTCGCCACCACCACCAGAGTTTGTGAGCATAGATGAGGGTAGGAATGTGGATCGACCGGTAAATTGAGAGCTTTGCCTTTCGGCTCAGCTCTCTCTTCACCACAACAGACCGGTACAGCGTCCGCGGAACTGCAGATGCCCTGCAAATCTGTCTATCGATCTCCTGCTCCATTTTTCCCTCATTTGTGAACAAGACCCCCAGATACGAATTTGGAGGTGCTGATTCTCATCCCAGCCACTTCACACTCAGCTGCGAAATGCTCCAGTGAAAGCTTTGGATCACGTTCCGATAAAGTCAATAGGACCACATCATCTGCAAAAAGCAGAGACCCGATCCTGAGGCCACCGAAATGGATACCCTCAACACCTTGGCTGCGCCTAGAAATCCTGTCCATAAAAGTTATGAACAGGATCGGTGACAAAGGGCAACCTTGGCGGAGTCCAACTGTAACCGGAAACTTGCCTGACTTACTGCCGGCAATGCGAACCAAGCTCTGATACCGGTCGTACAGGGACCTATCAAGGATTCAAGGATTCAAGGAACTTTTATTGTCATACCATCTCACGTTACATGTGATGGTATGAAATTACGACTCTGGTCCGGAATTATAAGACATTTAAATTAAATTAGTGAAAAAAAATTGTATAAATAAATGTGCTCTACAGGACACAGCTGGAGTTCAGCAGTCTAACAGCTGCAGGGAAGAAGCTGTTATTGAGCCTGGTGGTCTTGCTCTGTATGCTCCTCAGCCGCCTGCCTGGGGGAAGGGGCTGAAACAGGCTATGAGCCGGATGGGTGGAGTCCTTCAGGATGCAGAGGGCCCGTCCCCTGCATCGGGACGTGTAGAGATCCAAGGTAGTGGGAAGCATGCTCCCTACAGTCCTTTGTGCAGCTTTCACCACCCGCTGCAGAGCCTTCCTCTCAGCAGCAGTACAGCTGCTGTGCCACACGGTGATGCAGGTGCAGATGACGCTCTCCACTGCACAGTGATAGAAACTCCTCAGGACGGAGCTTCCCAGTCCAGCTCTCTGCAGCTTCCTCAGGAGGTAGAGACGCTGGTGGGCCTTCTTGACCAGACGTGAAGTGTTGGCATTCCAGGTGAGGTCATTGGATATGTGCACACCCAGGTACCTGAAGCTGGAGACCACTTCCACAGCTGCTCCTCCGATATACAGGGGAAGGAGAGGATGCTTGTCCCTTCTGAAAACAATCTGCTTGGTCTTCTTCACATTGATGCAGAGGTTGTTTTCTCTGCACCACTGCACCTCCTCTCTGTATTTGGACTCATCGTTGTTAGTGATGCGTCCCAGTACTGCTGTGTCATCCGCAAACTTAACTATATGACAGCTGGGGTGTCTCGCTGAGCAGTCATACGTCAGCAAAGTGAACAGGAGGGGGCTCAACACGCAGCCCTGTGGTGAGCCTGTCCTGAGGGTGATGGAGGAGGAGATGGTGTTGTGGATCTTAACAGTCTGAGGTCTATTGGTCAGGAAGTCCAGGACCCAGTTCCCCAGCGTGGGACTCAGTCCAAGGGAGGAGAGCTTCTGCACCAGCGTCTATGGGATGATGGTGTTGAAGGCTGAGGAGAAATCCAGAAAGAGCAGACGGACATAGGAGTTAATGCTTTCCAGATGGGTCAGGAGTGTGTGGACCACCGATGAAATGGCGTCGTCAGTGCACCGATTTTTCCTGTAGGCATACTGGTGGGGGTCTACAGTGATATCGATGGCGTCTTTGATGTGGGTGATCCAACCTCTCAAAGCACTTCATGACTACCGGGGTTAAAGCTATGGGCCGATAGTCATTCAGGTTTGTCACTGTGGAGCACTTGGGGACGGGGACAATCGTGGCAGTCTTTAAGCAGGTGGGGACAGATGACAGTGAGGTGTTAAAGATGTCTGCCAGCACCTCAGCCAGCTGGTTTGCACAGTCTCTCAGTACCTGCCCTGGAATGTTGTCGGGCCTTGCTGCTTTGTGAGGGTTGATACACTGAAGGGTCTTCCTTACATCTGCTGTGGTCACACTGATGGGCGTGTCACCAGGTGGTCGTATAAGTTTGGTGCTGGGGGAGACATCGGGGAACTCAAAGCGGGCATAGAAATGGTTGAGTGCATCTGGCAAGGAGGGGTCTCTTGGGCATTGTACATCCTTGGTGTTGTAGTCCGTGATGTATTTAATGCCCCTCCACATGCGCCAAGGGTCATTGGTGGGGAAGTGACCCTGGATTTTCTATGTGTATGTGGCTTTGGCCCTCGTAATGCCCGCAGTCAGTCATTTTCGGGCCTCTCTGAGTGCTGATGCCTCACCTGCCTTGAATGCAGCATCCCTAGCTTTCAGCAGAGCTCTCACCTCAGAGTTCAGCCAGGGTTTCTGGTTCAGATAGCAGTTTATTGTCCTGGTGGTGGTGACATCATCAGCACATTTGGAGATGAAACCAAGGACAGATGATATATATTCCTCCATGTCCACCTCTCCTTCATGTGTAGCTGCTTCTTTGAATACCTGCCATTCTGTGCACTGAAAACAGTCCTGGAGCACACAGGCCGCATCTCTGGGCCACACAGTGATCGTCTTCTTCGTTGGCCTGATACGTCTCTGCAGGGGGTGGTATGCTGGCGCCAGGATGGAGATGTGGTCGGAGAGGCCAAGATGGGGGCGAGGAAAAGCTCTATATGCACCGCGGATGTTGCTGTACACACAGTCCAGAGTATTTTCTCTGGGTGTAGGAAAGGTGACATGCTGGTAAAAACTTGGCAGAGTGTCCATCAGTTTCATGTGGTTAAAGTCCCCCGCAACCACGAAAAACGCCTCCGGGTGCTTTGTTTGCAACAAGCTAATGGTGGTGTGGTGGCAGATAAAACGGTTGACATTTCACAGTCCTAAGCGCTATCACCTCAGAGCAGGAGCTTTTCACCAGTCCACAGTTCGTACACCAACCTTCATTCACGTACACACAGAGTCCTCCTCCCCGTGTTTTACCCGACCGGTGGTAAACTGAAGCCCTTCGATCTGGAAGGCTGAGTCTGGCATGTTATTGTTGAGCCAGGTTTCCGTTAGGCAAAGAACAGCGCAGGTACTCATCTCTGTAAAAATACTCAGCCTCAGACGTAACAAGTCCAGTTTGTTATCCAGTGAGTGGACGTTGGCCAGGAAGAGAGTTGGTATTGGCAGTCTCCTACCCTTTAACTGTGCCAGCGCACCTGCCCGCTTTCCTTTCTTCTGTTTTCGGGCACATCGTTTCCTCTTGGCCGTTGCTCCCCGAATCCTGCTGCGCCACTCCGTTGTCCTCAGGAGCCGTTGGCGTCCGAGAGCAGATTTAAGTTTTTGTGAAAATATAATTACCGAACTGTCCCTGATGTCCCTGATTCCGGGAGCTGGAGAGGCCGCTGCAACACTGTGCGCCGCAATAGCAACATTTCAAGTGGTCCGGTACCCCATCATCACGGAGTACCCCCACAGGACTCCCCGATGGACACGGTCGAACGCCTTCTCCAAGTCCAAGAAACACATGTAGAACGGTTGGGCGAACTCCCACTCACCCTCCTGGACGAAGGTGTAGAGCTGGGCCAGTGTTCCACGGCCAGGACGAAAACTGCATTGTTCCTCCTGGATCCGAGGTTCGACTATTTGTCGAACCCTCTTCTCCGGAAATCCTGAATAGACTTTACCAGCTCAGAAGTGTGATCCCTCTGTAATTAGAACACACTCTGTGGTCACCCTTTTTAAACAGGGTGACCACCACCCCGGTCTGCCAATCCAAGGGAACTGCCCCCAATGTCCACGCAATATTGCAGAGCTGCGTTAACCAACATAGCCCCACAACATCCAGAGCCTTGAGGAACTCCGGTAGAATCTCATTCACCCCGGAGCCTTGCCACCGAAGAGCTATTTAATGACCTTGGTGACCTCAGCACGAGAGATTTGGGAGCCCGACCCAAAGTCCCCAGACTCTGATTCCAGATTGGAAGACATGCTGATGGGATTGAGGAGGTCTTCGACGTATTCCTTTTTTTTTTTTTTTTTTTTTACGTGGCCTGTTTGGCAGTGTGGAGCTCAGAATTGGTGTCTGAGTACCAAGTAGAAGCCCAACAGATTTACTTTTACAAGCGGAGCAGTACAGCTTTTGCTATAGTCCTCCACTTAGTATATGTGTGAAAAATATTTTTTATGAATTGTTGGGGTTTTTATTTCCTGATGTTATGGACACGGAGACGGAAAATTAGGGAGAAGAAAGAAGGAAGATGAAGAAGAGAGGACGTATTCCATCCATCGACCAAAGCAATCCGTGTCGAAGTCAGCAGCACACCATCCACACTGTAAACAGTGTTGGTGGCAGATCAGTCCGCCCCACCCGAGACGCCGGATGGTGGACCAGAATCGGTTCAAAGTCACACTGAAGTTGTTCTCCGTGGCCTCTCCAAACTCCTCCCGCACCCGAGTTTTTGCCTCAGCGACTATTCGAGCCGCACTGCGCTTGGCCTGCCGGTACCTATCAGCTGCTTCAGGGGTCCCAAAGGCCAAAAAGACCCGATAGGACTCCTTCTTCAGCCTGACAGCATTGCTTACTGCCGGTGTCCACCAGCAGGTTCGAGGGTTGCCGCCGCGACAGGCACAGACCAACTTGCGGCCACAGCAGGTCAGCCGCCTTGACAATGGAGGCATTGAACATGGCCCACTCGGACTCAATGTCCGCTGCCTCCCCTGGGACGTGTTCAAATTTCTGCCAGACATGTTAAGTTTTAAATGTCCTACGTTATTGAACTCACCATACAATTTCAATCGTCCCTTGAGTGCACCACAGGTGTGCAATGCAGCATAGTACGGACAAGCTGCTGCCTTTTTTATGTTGAAATGAGAGATTTGAAAGATGTAAGTAAAGAAAAATGTCCATGTGTGGTTTATAAAAGAAAGATCAGCATTAAATACCTGCAGATTACTTTTTTACTTTTGAATTAATTCAACACATAAAACAACTTTGTTTCTGACTCGGTGAAATGAACCGAGATTTATGATTGGTCAGTCGATGCAGTGTGATCGCTGCATGCAGTGTCTGGAAGGACAGTCTGGATGCAGAGCAAGCCAGGTCTCTAATCTGGAGGGAATATCAGCGAAGAAGTTTTACAGAAAGTAGCTAAGGGTGGTTAGAAATGTCGCTAGATTGATCACTAGGCGCTCTTTGGAAAAAAAGTCGTTGACAAAGTCGAAATTTGCTATTTATAGCAACAAAGTCGCTAAATGGGCAACACCAGTTTTGTGACTCGTTTCACACCTCTAGATTTGTGCATACATGTTGCATTTAAATGCTGGTAGAATGCTGGGTCACCTGAGTTTTCTTATAATTTTTCATCTAAACTTGTTGCTGAAGTGGCAAAATTGTCTGTGGGAAAAAAAAGAATATGTCATCACCCCTTAGTTCTAAAACATACACTGACACTTTTTTAAATTCAAAAATTGTTTAAATACATGTATGGGCAGAACTTTGTGCCATCAGAAATGAATTTTAATAGGTTTTACTGGAATTTGCATTATTCAGGTTGAATCAGAAATGCTGCTTTTGAATAAATGCTTTAAAATCTGAATCTGAATTTGCCTAATATGAAATCTAATGTATTGGTTTGAAAATTATGGTCACAAAATTTAAAATGAATTTTCTATTTTGAAAATGAATTCCTTTGCTTTGAAACTGTGTAGAAATGGTTAGGATAGTATACAGGATTACCCAAGGATCCCTGAATGCACCACAGGTGTGGATATTGGCAGTTTTGGCTCAGAGACAGACAGCAGGCGAACAACTGACATGTGTGTGCATTTATAATACGACAGGTTTCACATTGTGTGGGGCATAGTGTAGTGGTTAGTGCGGGCGCCCCATATATGGAGGCCCCAGTTTTTGACGCGGTCATCCTGGGTTAGAGTCCTATATATCTTGATATTTGTGAGTAAGTTTGAACACACCGTTGCAAGTACCCAAAGTTGCGCTGAAAATGTATTTTACGGTTTACAAATCATGTAGTATCCAAAGCTATGCACAAACAGGCTGACATGAGTTAAAAATCTAGTATTACGCACACAATTATGTTTTTATAAGTTCATCAACATTTTATGCTAAACCTGTTTTATTTGATAACTATTTTACTTTTGAATATAATGCAACTGTTTTTAGCACTCCTCAGATTTTATGTGTCACAATTTATAGGCCTCCTAAAAAGAGTGCACTTTTTATTCAAGAATTTTCAGAGTTTTTATCACTTCTGCACAACTCCTTTTGAAAGGATCATTTTAGCTGGTGATTTTAATCTACACATGGATAACCTTTTAGATCCTTTATCTACAGATTTTTAAATATTTTGACTTATATAGATTTTACCCAACATGTCATGCATCCGTTTTACAACAGAGGACACACCCTGGACTTGGTCATCACGTATGGCCTGTCCATAAGTGTCTCCTCTGTTGTCGACATGGCTGTCTCTGACCACTGCTGTGTGTTTTTTCCATCACCAGTTTTATTCAGCAGGAGACCTCTGTGAGAACTGTCAGGAAGCATCCTCTAACCCCTGAAGTGGTTAGGTTTTCTGGAAATTTTTGAAATGAATCCTCCGATTGTTTTACCTGCTCCCTGTGATTTTATTGTCAATGATTTTAAGAGTAGGCTTCAGTCCGCTCTTGACCTGCTTGCTCCACTTAAAGTTCAAAGTTTACACTCTAAAGCTGCACCGCCGTGGAGAAATGAAAACCTCAGAAAATAAAGAGGAACAACAGGGTGGAAGAGAGAAAATAGAGGAAAAGTAAAACCACAATAAACCATCAAATGTACACAGATCTTCTCAAATCATACAATAACGCAGTAAGAAATTCAAGAAATGCATACTTTTCAAAAATCATCTCGGAACATAAAAATAATTCCAAAGTCCTTTTTTCCACCATTAACAAACTTTTTAATAGTGCTACTACTGCATTTCCTAAAACCCCCTTAAATGCTCTTTGTGAGGAGTTCGCAGACCACTTCAGAGGGTAGGTAGACACCATCAGATGTAATATTTTATCTTCTCAGAGTAACATGGTTTTACAATAATTTGAGTGTGTGTCTCTACCAGAGGAAACACTGTACAGTTTTGTCCTGGTGGAGGCTGGGACTCTTGATAACGTTTTCTCCTCAGTGAGGAGGACCAACATGTTTTGGACCCGATTCCCACTTCCTTTTTTAAACAATTTTATAAATCTTTTAGGGATGAGATTTTAACCATGATGAATTGCTCCCTTCAGACGGTGGTTTTTCCTGCCCCCTTTAAACAGGTGGTAGTAAGACCCCTGTTGAAGAAGAGCAATTTAGATTTTAATGATTTTAACAATTTTAGACCAGTATCTAACTTACCAATTGTAAGCTAACTTTTAGAAAATATTGTTTTAATTCAACTTAATGATTTTAGTAATGAACACAATATCCTGGAGAAATTTCAGTCTGGTTTAGGGTGAACCACAGCACAGAGACGGCCCTCTTGAAGATTTTACTACAATACCCAGATTGAACTACGATGTGTACAGTGTTGGTTCTACTGGATCTAAGCGCTGCCTTTGATACAGTAGACCACACTGTTCTTTTAACCCGTTTTAAATAGATTGGCCTCTCTGGTGCTTTTCACAAATGGTGTTCATCCTATCTCACAGACAGGACTTTTATGGTAAGTTTAGATAGGCCGACCTGTTCCTCTAAGGTCCACAGGATTACATGTGGTGTGCCCCAGGGTTCGATTTTAGGCCCAGTGCCTTTTAACCTTTATATGCTCTCTCTTGGCAGTGTCATCGGTAGACATGGTCTGAACTTTCACAGTTATGCTGATGATACACAGTTATACATCTCCATGTCTCCTGATGACACACGGCCAATGGATGCACTTTTTAACTGCATTTTAGACATCAAATCCTGGATGGCAGAAAACGTTCTCCAGCTCAACCAGGACAAAACTGAAGTTTTAATCATCGGTCCTGAGGGTAAGAGAGAGAAACTTTTACCAAAAGTACGATCGCTGTCTTTTAATCCTTTACAAGTGAAGAACCTGGGTATGATTTTTGACTCTGAGCTGACTTTTATCCCTCACATTAAAAATATGACTTAAACATGTTTTTATCAACTAAAGAACATTGCCAGAGTCCACCCCATTCTCTGCATGGATGCTTTTATCACCAGTAGACTTGATGTAATGCTGTAATGCCCGACTTTCTGGTCTTCCCAAAAATAGTATATCAGGTTTACAACTACTACAAAATTCAGCAGCACGTGTCCTGACGAAGACCAGGAGGCTGGAACACATTACACCTGTTTTAAATTCATTCCATTGGCTCCCCGTACATTTTAGACTGAGTTTAAGGTTCTTTTAATGGTTTTTAAGTGTCTTAATGGTCTTGGGCCGTCTTATCTCTCTGAACTGCTTTTACCATATGAACCTTCGCGGTCTCTGCGCTCCTCTGGCAGCCATCTCATTGTCACCCCAAAGGTTAGGACACACACTTTTGGTGAGGCGTCTTTCCAGTTTTATGGCCCTCACCTCTGGAACAGGCTGCCAGAGGAACTCAGGGCCGCAGAGAACATTCATGTTTTTAAGAGCAGGCTCAAGACTCACCTTTTTAGCCTATCTATTAACTGATTATTATTTATTACTGTTTGTTTATTTGGTCTGCATGTTTTATATGATTATATTTTTATCAGTGTTTTACTATTTAATCTTAGCACATTAATTTACTGTTCATTTTTATACTTTAATTTATCTTAATCCCTGTTCCAGTGTTTCCTCTGTGGGAGCCCTCTGTCCTGGGAGCGGTGGTCGGCTGTAGCAGTCTGGGTGCTCTCCAGGTGGAGCTTGGGTGGAGGTGGGGGTCTTGACCTTACCTCCACTGGGTGCCCTGTGTCGGTGCCTTTATTGCTGCTGTTGATCTACCGCTGCCGGTGCAAATTGCTGAGTTTCGTTGAATGGTTCATCTGCACTCGGCCCATTGTCTTTTTTTACTGTTGCTTTTAACTATGTGTGTGCATTGGAGCTGGGTTGGGTGGAGGGGGATATAACTGTGACCATGCTTTGAAATCTGTTGGGGAGGGATGGGAATGTGGTTTATGTGGGGTCATTTTAAACTGTAAACCACTTTGTGATGCAATTACTTGTATGAAAAGCGCTTTATAAATAAAGTTTGATTTGATTTTATTTGAGACTATTTTCTCTCCATAGTGAACTTCACCAGCTAAAAACAAGCAACAATGTAGGTTCATTGGTCCCCAATCTAACCAAGTCTACTCGACTATCAGGTTCAAAGACTACCTAAAAACCTGAAAAAAGACCACATAGCTGTTAAAGACAAAGCAGTCTATCTATATTACCAATTTATGATTCTATGAGTCTATAAAGGTTTTTTTGTATTAAAGTTTTTAACCAAAATTATTATATAAATGTATTATGACACCTTTGAGGAGCTAGAAGAGAAACTGTTGATTCAACCTTTGATCTAGTAAAATAGTGAAAACTACTGTTTACTTAGGAGACGAAAACACAGTACAAAGCCCAAGAAGCAGACTAAAGATTGAGACACAAGATGGCGGCAGCAGAAATCCCGTGCTAACAAGTCTGATTACTGAAGATTACGCACGTTTAAAATTACAGCAGAAGTTGTTTTATGTAATTAAAGCTGCAAGTAGCCTCGAATGGCCCTCGCAGCAAAGCGCCATTTCGGCCTGTGTTACGACCGCGGGACCCACGCACTACGCCCTCAACTCCACCTCAAGGTTTCCACTGAGCCTGCTGATCAAAGTTACATGACAAAGTGTTGAAAAGGCAAAAAAATGGCAGCTTTGGACCAAAATGGCAGACTTCCTGTGGGGCACGGACCCTGGCTTCAAAAGACTTTATAAACTGCATATAAACTGATATGCACAATCCTAGTTTAATGCATTGCTTGAGGGGGAATAGTTTTACTGATTCTATGGGGCGCTGTGCAGGAATTAGACCACACCAATCCAATATTCACTTACATATGGATTAGGGGTTAGATCCAGTTTGTTGAATTATGTGCAGATCAATGAGGTATGTGGAAATTACAGCCAAACGTGTTTCAATGGCATGACGCCATGCTTCCCCATGCAGCCAGAGCCACACCCTCTTTCGAACACCCTCAGTACAGGACAAGACGTTACACCAAATTATCAGTCACTGACCAAAACCAGATGCTGATTAGGTAAAATGAGAAAAATACAGATTTTTCTACGTAAAACATTTCATATCCTGTTCTCAGGGGGCAGGGCTTAAGTGACATGATCAGATTACCCTATGAATGTGTTGAGTGGTGGTGTGTGATGAGAATCAGGAAGTTCGGTACAGCTGTGACCTTTTATGTTGAAGTTAATACACCCTGTCTGTCTATGGCGAGAAACCTTATTTTGAGGCTTAGCCACGCCCATATGCTTTGACGCAGTAAAATTATTTTCATAACTTTTGATCCCCAATGCCTTAATTCTCTCCTCGCTGGTTTTGAAGTCTGCAAGTGAAAAGCTGTAGGAGAAGTTCATTCAGATAGGACGTCTATAAATGGCATGGAATGGCAGGTTTGATTCAAAATGGCCAACGTCATGGCTCCAAGAGACTTTTTTGTAGCTCCTGAGTTGAGTGGTGGTATGTTATGGGAATCAGGAATTTTGGTACAGTTATGACCTTGTATATTGAAGATAATACACCATGTCCTTCTATGACGAGAAGCCTTACTTCAAAGCTTAGCCAAGCCCACATGCTTTGACACAGCAAAAATCTTCAAAAAAGGTTTGGCTGGATTCAAAATGGCCGACTTCCTGTGGGGTTTGGACCATGGCTCCAAGATACTTTTTTGTAGGTCCTGAGACACTCAATTGGTATCCTGGATTTCATAATCCTGTGAGATATATGTAATAATGTCTGTAATTGTTGGCAACATTGTGTTCCATTCCTGCGAGGCTCCAACTGTGAAAGCTGACTGACTAAAAGCATAAAGAAAATTATTTGCTTTTTTGTCAAGTATTTTAAGTCTCTGTTTATATAAAGACAGTAGTGGCTTCCTAATGGTGGAGTAAGTCGGGGACCAACTGGTTAGACAGTAGGTGAAGTGATAGAACCTTATGGGTGAACATTACCATGTGTGGGTTCGTATAGTCTGAATTCCCCTATAAATATGTATGCTAGGTTCATTGGACACTGTGTACTGTCTTTTGTGTGTCTGCTTTGTCCTGAAATAGGCAAATAAATCTGGTTTTATAAATTCCTTCAATGTTTCTCCTGGTGAGAAGTTGTAAACGTTTCTTTACTGTTGTGCCTTTAATGCTTCATCTATTGCATAACAGTATTTGTAGGCCTAAAGGTCTTGGAACATTTCTAAAAAAACACAGGTACCTAATAAATTAATTAGAAGTAAGTACATACATGTAATTACAACATGTATTTTTGTGTCATTGCCTGGCCAACTTTTAATTGAATTATTTCAGTAGTCTTATATACAGTGCATATTTATCAAAAATATCAGGTGGTTCAAGAAAGTTTTTCTCATTTTATTATTTCTCATCATTCGTGATAAACAGGTCAGCATCTGTAGGAAAGACAATTAATTTGTCTAAGCAACAGAATGTAACAAGCAGGAATTTATTAATCTGTTATCTGCTCACAAAGACATTCATAGCCTCTTTAAATTTATCTTTTATTTGCTGATTAGTTCTGCAGCTTCAGTATTTTAACAGTCAGTGACAATTATCAACAAATCTATTTATACAATTGCATACAACACTAACAGCTACTTGGACCTTTTTTTGTTAAGGGAAATTAGCTTTAGCAATGTTCTATCATCCAAATACCTAATTTTATTTTATTTTTCCTTCCAGTACTAACAAGGCAATTATTAACTAATTGAGATACACTCAAGATACATAAATGATACACTATTGATCTCCCCTAATAACTGCAATGATTCTCATGTCAAGCATATCAAAAACTCTAGATTAATTTATCGTAAATCCTATTACGTCAGTTATTTCATCAGGGGCTCACCAATTATTAAACTGGGACTTTACACATTTCTCCAGCACACAAGATGGTAGAAGCAAATTCAATAAACCATAATGATAATAATAAAACTAACAGCAGTTGTGCTGTGGGTTATCAGTGGTGATAAAAAAACCGCCTCTGGAAAAACTGCTTGACAATGTTGCATTGTTAACATATGATGCAGGAATTACCTAACAACTTTGTGATGTCTGTTTCCTACATAATTGTCTTGTGACCTTTTAACAGAGCGCTAACTTTTTCAACCATTTCTTATGTTGTGCTATGTATTTTATTCACCTTAACTAGTTAACTAGTCTTCGGACAATAAAAATTATAAACTGAGGCAAACTCTGGAGATTTCATTAGTTTTCCTTTGAGGAAGCTGCTTTGCAGTAGAGAGGATCTGACTGATCCTCTATAAAATATAAAAATATAAAAATATAAAATCTAGGAGAAGCAGAAAGATTAAGAGAGCCTTGCAATGATAACAGAAAAAGAGAGCTTAGTGCTGACACAGACCAGAAGAAACATGCAGAAACAGACTCAAAAGATCAAGGAACACATGTGAAATCACTTTCTTTCACAATATCAAACAGACAGCTCCCATAACTTAACAGGTTTGGACAACACTGGCTTGCCTAAAAAAGCTGTGTTGCCAAAATACTTACTGTAGATATTGTCTCCAGGCTCTGGGGATCAGAACAAACTTGTCAACATCTAAGCCCTTTTCTGCAGTGCATCAACAAAGAACAATGATGCTTATTTTCTCTGAGAAAAGCTGATCATTCTTGTTTCAGAAGGGTTGTAATTAGGGATTGTTTCTTGCAATTTAGAATAATATCAAAGTAGAAACTGCTTTGCTCAGTGTCAGAGTTTAGTCAACACAACAAAAGACACATTTGTCTCAGGCTATTTCCCAAATCATTGAAGTCTCTCAGTTACTGGATCCTAAAGACACAAATAGAGCAGCAGATTTGAGCAGGGTAGGGGCATTACATTATGAGTGAGGGTACAGCATCCTTTCTTGTGTCTTAGTGTGTCGGTGAGAGTGTATATGTGCTTAAGAGGGAGGGAATGTATGACTGTGTCCGTATGTCTCTGTCTACCTGTCAGGTTGGGTCTCGGGCTGCCCTCTCGCCTGGCGCACCTCGGGGCTTACATCTAATGGGGGGCCCATCTCCCCTCCGTCACTCCCTGCCAGTGACTGATGCCCCTGCCCGCTGGTGCATTGGTGATCAATCCGGTTTGGACCTGGTGCGTGCCTGTCCGGGCCTGGGTGGACCGGTGTGTTGGTCGGCCAATGTGCTGGGCTGATGTCTTCCTTTTGTTGGCCGTGGCCCCGCGGTGACGGATCCTTCGACTTCTACTTGGTATTCAGACACCAATTCTGAGCTCCGCACTGCAAGACAGGACAGGTTACACATGACCCTGTCCTGGTCCTCCTGGGGCTCTGGGGGTCCTTTGTAAGTCTTGGCTCCGATCTCCTTCATGTCTGCATCGATTCCTGGGAGAGGGATTGATGGCTGCTCACGCCAGCTATCGAACACTCTCATGGAGAAACCTTATATGCACTAGCATGCTCACACACACACATAGGTGTGGGGTCTCCAGTGTTTACAGATTCATTCTTGGGCTGAGGTTATCATTACTAGATCTTGATTAATCGTTATCATGAGCTTTTCCGTGACATTGTTGTTGTATTTTTATATCCATTATTGTGTGATGTGGTTGTGTAGTTCTTACAATGTTTGGTTTGTTTCGTCGATGTTCCTTTATTGTTTTTTTTTTCTCTCTCTCTCTGCCATCCTGTGGGTATGGAGGCAGACTTCGATGTTTTTTCTGTGTTTTCTTTGTTCCCTTTCCTCTCTTGTATTTTCAACTCACCCTCTGACTTGACTTTTTGTTTCCTACCTCTCTTCTTCATCTTCTTTCTTTCTCCCCCTTTATTTTCAGTCTCCGTGTGGATAACATCAGAAAATAAAACCCACAGCAATTCATAATAAAGATTTCTCACACATATATATCAAGTGGAGTACTATAGCAAAAGCTTTAGTGCTCCGCTTGTGAAAGTAAATCAGTTGGGCTTCTACTTGGTATTTAGACACCAATTCTGAGCTCCATATTGCCAGACAGGACAGGTTAAAAAAAACACATGTGTGAGTACAATTGCTTTAAATATAATTGTTCAACTTTGAAACAAAGGCAAAATGTACTTGGAACATATTTTCTAAACAGTTTTTAGTATCTTAAATTAGCGATCTGCACAGTTGGTGCAGCCAGCATTAGAAAAACAGCCATCCTTGTGTAAATTTACCAGGGAATGGAGATTCTTGACAGAATGTTAAACCAGCAACTGTTTTAATAGGCAGAGGCCGAAAGCTTCAAACAATTCATTGATTCCGCAGCAAGAATTATGTTAGCAGGAGTTTTAAGATGTTGCAGAAGTTTCCCTTTTAAATAGATTTGGTCCCATCAATTATACTCAAAATAGCTAACTTTGAGTCCTATTTTAACAACTCTCATATCACAAAAGTGTTGTGAGTGTGACCTTGTGGTGCATACGGTATGCTTAAGTATTCCTTGGGCATTTCTAATTGTTTCTTGTGTGATCTTTAATGTGTTCACTTACAAAAAACTGGACAGGGACAGCCACCTTTATCCTGCTTTAAATGACCAGGAGTTCATTTACAAACTGGACAGTTACCTCGCCAAACTATTGATGGAGAGACAGACAACTGTACACACATGCAAACATCAGACACACACACACACACACACACACACGCGCACACACACACGCGCGCGCGCACACACACACACACACACACACACACAAACACAAACGCCTACCCACCTAAGCACACACATACATTCACATGTAACACTTTTTAAGCCATTAGGAATTAACTCTTGAAGCTAAAATAAATTAACAGTGGCTGATCTTATCTAAGTCTGCCAACTGTTTTCTTTTCCCTAAATGACGGGGTTTTTGCACTTTTCATTCTGATGTTTATATCCAGTTGACCTGCCATGCATGACCTTTTTTTTCTGTCAGAAGTATTAGTACAATGTTGACAAAGACATCATGTCTGGTCATGTAGCTGTTGTACTTGATGAAATACAAGGAGGTAACTAACGAAAGTGTTAAGGGCATCACCACACCCCCTCTGCAGTTCACAGTTTTATAACAGGGGGCACTAAAAAACCTCAAAGCTGTAATATTTCAGATCAACAGAGGACACATCCTTTGGACATATACAGTGGGGCAAAAAAAGTATTTGGCAGCCACCGTTTGTGCAAGTTCTTTCACTTAAAAAGATGAGAGAGGTCTGTAAGTTTTAGGATCGATTTTAAGGTTCTTTTAACCTAGCTTTTAACTGATTATTGTTTATTATAGTCTGTTTAATTGCTCTGCATGTTTTATTATGCACTGACCCAGGGAGCGCCTCTAGGCTCCCTAGGTCAGTGCCTTGGCTGCTGCTGTTGACCTGCTGCTGCCGATGTACAGGTCCTTCTCAAAAAATTACCATATTGTGATAAAGTTCATTATTTTCCATAATGTAATGATAAAAATTAAACTTTCATATATTTTAGATTCATTGCACACCAACTGAAATATTTCAGGTCTTTTATCGTTTTAAAACTGATGATTTTGGCATACAGCTCATGAAAACCCAAAATTCCTATCTCAGAAAATTAGCATATCATGAAAAGGTTCTCTAAACGAGCTATTAACCTAATCATCTGAATCAACTAATTAACTCTAAACACCTGCAAAGGATTCCTGAGGCTTTTAAAACTCCCAGCCTGGTTCATTACTCAAAACCGCAATCATGGGTAAGACTGCTGACCTGACTGCTGCCCAGAAGGCCATCATTGACACGCTCAAGCAAGAGGGTAAGGGGCTGTTTACACTACGTTTTTCAGCAAAACTGAGGTTTTTCTCTCCGATTCGGCCTCTCGTTTACACGACAACGGGAAAAGGGGGGGGGCCGAAAACGCATCTTTTGGGAAACGGCTTCCAGAGTGGAGAGTTTTGAAAACGCTGGGTGATTCGTTGTCGTGTAAACGCAAGCCGGAGAAGTTTGAATACGATGACGTCACTGCCAGCCACCTATGGACGTGTTGCACTTGCGCACTTCGTCTTTCTACAGAAAAACAACAATGGCAGATCCGATCCAGGTATGCTGTTACTGCTGATGCAGCTTCTGAAGTAATTGGGTCTCTGTAAGCAAAACTTAGAGATCATCTGGCTTCAATGCGATCGCCAACGGAAACGCATACAGTACGTGTGTCAAATAATTAATACGCCTTTATTTAAGCGGAGAACTACAAGAACACCGCCATTGTTAGTTATCATGAAATGTTTCTTTTCCGGGTTGTGAGGGGGAAAGCTTGAAACACTGCATACACGGGGCACACTGCCATCTAAAGGCCGGGCATATGTACTACATTGTTTTCCATCGCACCCCCTGTCGTGTAAACGCAGTGAGTTTTCAACCGCGTATTCAAACAAAAATGGCAACGTTGTCGTGTAAACAGCCCCTAAGACAAAGAAAGAAATTTCTGAACGAATAGGCTGTTCCCAGAGTGCTGTATCAAGGCACCTCAGTGGGAAGTCTGTGGGAAGGAAAAAGTGTGGCAGAAAACGCTGCACAATGAGAAGAGGTGACCGGACCCTGAGGAAGATTGTGGAGAAGGACGATTCCAGACCTTGTGGCCTGAATCTGGAGTAGAAACATCCAGAGCCACCGTGCACAGGCATGTGCAGGAAATGGGCTACAGGTGCCGCATTCCCCAGGTCAAGCCACTTTTTAACCAGAAACAGCGGCAGAAGCGCCTGACCTGGGCTACAGTGAAGCAGCACTGTACTGTTGCTCAGTGGTCCAAAGTACTTTTTTTGGATGAAAGCAAATTTTGCATGTCATTCGGAAATCAAGGTGCCAGAGTCTGGAGGAAGACTGGAGAGAAGGAAATGCCAAAATGCCTGAAGTCCAGTGTCAAGTACCCACAGTCAGTGATGGTCTGGGGTGCCATGTCAGCTGCTGGTGTTGGTCCACTGTGTTTTATTAAGGGCAGGGTCAATGCAGCTAGCTATCAGGAGATTTTGGAGCACTTCATGCTACCATCTGCTGAAAAGCTTTATGGAGATGAAGATTTCAGCACGACCTGGCACCTGCTCACAGTGCCAAAACCACTGGTAAATGGTTTACTGACCATGGTATTACTGTGCTCAATTGGCCTGCCAACTCTCCTGACCTGAACCCCATAGAGAATCTGTGGCATATTGTGAAGAGGAAGTTGAGAGACGCAAGACCTAACACTCTGGATGAGCTTAAGGCCGCTATCGAAGCATCCTGGGCCTCCATAACACCTCAGGAGTGCCACAGGCTGATTGCCTCCATGCCACACCGCATTGAAGCAGTCATTTCTGCAAAAGGATTCCCGACCAAGTATTGAGTGCATAACTGAACATAATTATTTGAAGGTTGACTTTTTTTGTATTAAAAACACTTTTCTTTTTTGGTCGGATGAAATATGGAAATTTTTTAGATAGGAATTTTGGGTTTTCATGAGCTGTATGCCAAAATCATCAGTTTTAAAACCATAAAAGACCTGAAATATTTCAGTTGGTGTGCAATGAATTTAAAATATATGAAAGTTTAATTTTTATCATTACATTATGGAAAATAATGAACTTTATCACAATATGCACATTTTTTGAGAAGGATCTGTAGATGGCTCCCATGATGACGTTTCCTGGCTCATCTGTACTCAGCCCGTTTTGCTTTTGTCTATTTTTGCTTTTATGTGTGCGTGCATGGGAGGGGGTTAGCTGTGGTGTTGTTTTTTAATTCTGGGTTTTGGGAAAGGGGGGGTTGTGGGTCGTTTTTAATCTGTAAAGCACTTTGAGAAGTTTTGTTGTGGTTTGAAACGCGCTTTATAAATAACGTTTGATTTGATAAGTTTAATCAAAGGTACAAATCAACTGCAAGAGACAGAATTAAGAAAAAAATATTGGAAATCACATTGTATGATTTTTAAAGAATGGATTTGTATAATGGTGCAGAAAATAAATACTTGATCAATAACAAAAGGTAATTTAATAACTTTAAAATGCAACCTTGGTTGGCAATGACAGAGGTCAAACATTTCCATTTGGTCTTTTCCTTTAGGTCTTCACCAGGTTTGCACGCATATTATTATGGAGCTAGAAACGTGACGTTAGAGACACCATTGACCATAATCAAATGCTTGCCAGGGGCCAGAACGGGCAACATCAAATCATACCTGAAACTACCGGCTAAGGATAAGCTTAAATACAGTAAGACTGTTATTCATGCTGGCGGTAATGACACCCGGTTACGCCAATCGGAGTTCACTAAAATTAGTGTTGCTTCGGTGTGTAAGTTTGACAAATCATTGTCGGACTCTGTAATCTTTTCTGGTCCCCTGCCTGATCGGACTAGTGATGACATGTTTAGCCGCATGCTGTCATTCCACCAATGGTTGTCTGGGTGGTGTCCTGCAAATGATGTGGGCTACATTGATAACTGGCGAACATTTTGGGGAAAACCTGGTCTGATCTGTAGAGATTGCATCCATCCCACTTTGGATGGAGCTATTCTTTCTAGGAATTTGGCCGAATTTATTAGTCCTCCAAAACACTGATAATCTAGGGTCCAAACCAGGAAGCAGAGTAGTTTAACCCACCTCTCTGCAGCTTCTGTACTGTTACCCACCCATTACCCCATTGAGATAGTGACTTGCCTATAGCCAAAATCAAATGGATTAAAAGTTAACCTAAAAAGAGAAAATCATGAAAATCTCATAACGATAAATACGACTTTAACTAAACAGAAAAATAAAACTATTAAATGATGTTTACTGAACATAAGATATCTCCCCTCAAAGACTTTGTTAGTAAATGACTTGATTTACAATAATCAAAAAAAAACTTTTTGTCCCACAGAAACCTGGCTTCAGCAGGATGATTATGTCAGTATAAATTAGTCAACTTCTTCCAATATTAAAATTTTCACATTCCTGGAAGTACTGGGCGAGGAGGAGGAGTTGCAACCATTTTTCATTCTGATTTACTAATTAATCCCAGACCAATTAATAGCTACAATTCGTTTGAACATCTAACCCTTAGTTTTCCTCATCAAAGTTGCAAAACATTAAGACCACTTTTGTTTGTGATTTTGTATCATCAACTAGGCCCTTACACTCAATTCTTAGAGCAGATCTCACATTTTTTATTTGATTTAGTATTAAATACTGATAAAGTCATTATAGTGGGGGATTTCAATATTCATGCAAAGTAAAAGTGTAAAATGAAAGTGATGACCTAAATGCAGCCTTCAATGCTATCTTAGACTCATTTGGCTTTACTCAAAAAGTACAAGGACCCACCCACTCAGTTCAACACACTTTGGACTCCTGATTTCTTTGCGTTTGTTGTCTTGTTACACATTTTCTTATTGCTAACTATATTTTGGTCATTTATTATGAAGTACTGTGATTTTGACTGTGTGAAGTGCTATATAGATAAACGCTGATTGATTGATTGATTGATTGATTGATTGATTGATTGATTGATTGATTGATTGATTGATTGATTGATTGATTGATTGATTGATTGATTGATTGATTGATTGATTGATTGATTGATTGATTGATTTTTCTGTGACTCCAACCTGACCCACAAACACCTCAGTTTCAGTCTCAGTCGAATTGAATGACATGTTTACCTGTGAAATGCCGCTGATTAGCCAGCGGTTTAAAATGCAGAATATTCATTAGGTACTTTGGTCCATGATGCCATGATCTATGAATGTAAAGGGTGTGTTTATGTTTAAGATAAAGGCAGGTTGCAGAAAGTGATCAGGTTTCACAGTTAGTAACTATGATTGTGCCTATCACAACTGTCATTCTCCACCAATAGGTCTTCCTACTGTGGGCTGACATAATCCTTATTCTATAGTGTTAATGCATAACTAAGAAGTTTTAAATCTTGTCCATTTTCATAAACTTCAGAAAACAGCATCACATGCCTTTAGCACTGTGTTTATATGGAATAAAAGTGCTAAAGACCTTTTTACTGACAGTGAACTCTGTTAAGCTTTATGGAACAGGGAGTTCAGGAGTCTGATAAAAGACTAATTTGCATGGAGGAAGCGTATTGTGCTCCCTTACACTCAGGCTAACAGTTGATCGAACAGGGAGTTAAAACTATGAGCCATTATACTGACTGAAAAGACAAAGCTGCCAATAAAATGTCAAGAGAAACTTTTGTATATGCAGCACAGTAAAATGCTTGTGTGTGTTTGAGTGTGAGTGAGCTGTTGGCAGTGTTCATGTCTATTTTATACAAGTGTGTTCAGGAGAGCTGGACATGCTTCACCGACATTACATCATTGCTAAGTCCCTTGATCATTCTCCAACTAAATTATTTCTGCTCAGTGTTCAGTTGCATGCTGATTATGTGTCTGTGTGTTTGTTTTTATATACTCAAGGGACACAATTATATTTATACATTTGTATTGGGGGAGAAGTTTTCCTATTGGGTGACATAGAGGAAAAGAAAAGCTCTTGAGGGTTTATTGTCCTCCAGAGAGCTAATTTAGTGAGTCAGTGAGGAACGTCACTGTTAAAAAATTTGTGTATTTTAATAAACAACACCAATATTGAAAAGTTAATTTATAACTCATATTCATCCTCATTACACACTAAGTGATATATTCCATGTGTTTTTTCTACTAATTTCAATAACCATGACCTAATGAAATCACATTATTCTGTTTCTCAAATAAGTTGAATATTATATAATAAGACTAAGATTTCCCATGTAAGCAGTACTTTCTTCATATTTTGGGGCCTCAATTTCCAAAGCAAATAGACAAATTGCTTACAAAGAAGACTTTGTATCACCTTGCAGCAGTCTAGTATCGAATCTGCTCCAATGTTCCACAGCAAGGACAGAAACCACAATGTTCCTTCTGAAATAGGTTTGGTGAATAGGTTTGGTCAGTGAATGTCTCCTTTTCAGCACCCTGTAGTAAGCTATCCCAGGGAAGCTAAGGAGATCCCTCAACACTTAAAGCATAGTCCTAGATCCAGTCTCTTAAAAATTGGGAGTATCACACCAGTCTGCCACTCCACAGGTATTGTAGCCTACCAGTACTCCATGAGACATTAAAAGAAACAAGTCTGATCAGTTGGCCCCACAGTGCCCAGATGCTCCACCTTTGTTCCCCCATTTTCCTTTTCTGATTCATCAAATGGTTTTGCTAATCTTCCTGGAAGCCAACAAGTTCTTATCTATAACCTTTCTTAATTCCTGTCCCACCTGAGTCTTAATGCAATTTATTTTGGTAGGAATGAAAAACATGACATTAACCCACTTTGTTGCTGCCAAGAAAAGTGCCTGCTTGCAACTTGGATACATTTGGAGTTTCGACAGTGTGTTTGGCCTCAGGACACCTAAACACATGGAAATAAAATCATACTGAAGTGCAAATCTTTGATGGTTCTCTTTAAGCTATTTCTGAAAAATTATTTTTGTGTTTCACAGTATTAGCAGGATTTTTTCTGGACTTAATGGGATTAAATCACACATGCACAGAGGCAGCCAAATTTAAAGCAAACCACTGGGTGGATCAAGGTGGTTAGTTTATATTCACTGATAAAGGTCAAATCTGTTTAACAGAATAGTGATTCCAGCAACTGATGTAAATGTTCCACATCATATAACCACTGGGAAGATGATAGATTGTGTTGTACACACCGATTGCTATCATTAGCAGCAGAGGTAGATATGTGAGGTAGATATCTAAACCAGTTTATCAGTAAAACTGTTCCCTATCTGCACAGAAACATGTTGTTTCGTGCAGCCATGTATCACAGAATCAAGTTGAGGGGGAAGCCCTCATTGGGCTAAGATCATTTGTCATGAATACAAATCGTGCAGCTGGCAGTTCAAAGAAGGTATTTAACAATTAAACAGAATGGAAAGAGAAATTGTGCCTTGACATCTTAGGAGTGGTAGGTATAACAACAGCCAAAGCCTTCATTTTCAAATGAAAAGAAGGAAAGACTTCAAAGCCTACTATTCTTCATCTTCAAGTCCCAGTAGGAAATCTGGAGTAAGCAAAACACGTCAGTGGGAACCAAACAACAAACAAATCTTGCTCTCTCGGAACATAAATGTATGTATTATGAATCTAATCTAGTTGTCATCAGGTTACCCCAAAACATAGACCTGTGCTAATGCCAGACCTGTAAAAAGCAGAAACCTCAAGTAGAACCTTTAAGAAAACATGAAATAGACTAAAAGATCCCTCCAAAATAAAACATAATGTCCATTTAAAAAAAATAAATAATCAACTAGACTAACTAACACAGACTTTTCAAAGACTGCAGTGAGAGTCATTACCCACAGTAATAGAAAACATGGAATAGTGGGTAACCGTTCTCAGGAGTGGCTGGTGTAATAAAACTACTCCAATAGAGTATTGAAAACCCACTCAGGAGGTCCCCAAAGATCCCAGAACATCTAAAGGATTATGAGCCTAATTTATCTTGCTTAAAGTCAGGGGTCACAACTCAACAATAAGAAAGAGACTGGGCAAACATTATATTCACTATCTAAAACAGACATGACCTGTTGTATTAGTAATTTAATAAAATCCACTGTGCAACAGGAGTAATGTTTCATTTTCTTCCTGTTCTAGAGCAGATCCCCTCCTGACACCACAAGGCAACCAGACCCACAGGACACTTTAAAAAAGTAACAACTATAATAAATGAATGTGGCCTAGTCAAAGTCAGAGCTTAAATCTGATTCAGGTGTTTTATATGACCTTAAATCTGATTCAGGTGTTTTATATGACCTTAAACAGGTTGTTCATGCTGTGAAACCTCCAATGTGGCTGCATTAAAACAATTTTGTGAAGAAAAGTTACTCTAGTGATGTAAAAAGCTTATTGCCAGTAATGACAAATGTTTGATGAGAGTTGTTAACTTTACAGAGCAATTACTTACTAACATAAAGCCTGGTTGGTTTTAACATTTTATTCTTCATGTAGTGAATCCTCAGTTGAAAACTGCATTTTGTGTTTACTCAAGTTATTTTTTCTTAAATGTTTGATCTGAAACATTTAAACGTGACAAAAAGCAAAAACTGAAGAAAGAAAATAAATTTTCACAGCGTTTTTTCTTGCAAGGACATAGACTGGAGAACATGGACAATTATTTAATTATTCTTTTTCCTTTTTGGTTTCATGGAACAGTAGACTATTGTAGACATATACCACACCAGTGTAAATATTCACTAAAGGGCAAGTGTCTCAAATATTAAAGCCTTGTCCACACGTAGCCTGGGTATCTCACAAAACGAAGATGTTTTTCTACGGTTTGGCCTGTCATCCAAGCGAAAACGCAGATTTACAGCACTGAAAACTAAACTTTTAAAAAACTCCGGCCAAAGTTGCCGAAGATTTGCGTTTTCACCTTTTTAAGCATTTGCGTCTGGACAGAAAGAACCAGAGTTTTTGGCTCCGCAACGTCACTTTCCGCGACAAAAATGCTCCGACATCATTTGTGCGACCTGTGTTTACACTCAGAAACAGCATTTATGCCCTCCGAGCTGTGTTGGCATCATCGATTGCCCAAGCGCTTTTTGTTTGCTTGTATTTAGAAGCTCAATTACTACTGTATGTAGAAGTTTGAACATTGAAAGTTAGCCTGAGTGGATAGGATTTGGGGGAACCACTGGTCCCTAAAGGTTTGGCGTTTCTATGAATGTGCTTAACAATGCACTTATGCGGTTCGGTGTGGATGGAGATTTTTTGTGGTGAGGATATTTTTTTTTCAAACCCTGGCTACGTGTGTACATGGTGTAGGTACCTACCTAACCATACCGAAATGAACCAAAAATCTAGATTTGTTTTTTTTTATTACCCACCCCTGTACTGTCTTGCTCCAGGTGTGATCCCTCCAGTGACTTATAGAGTTTTATCTTACTTTTGTAAGATTGGAAAGGTTTGATCAAAGTAAATCTTAATGGCAAGGCAAGGCAAGTTTATTTGTATAGCACAATTCATGTTACAAGACAATTCAAAGTGCTTTACATAAAATATCAAAAGCATTACAGCAGGGTGCAGAAAAAGCAAAAGTACAGGAATAAACCATGAATTAAAATGAGAAAAAAAAATTTAATCATAAAAGAATCTTAAAAGAAGCCGTGCAGATTTAAAACTTAGAATAAAAACCTAATCAAAAGCAGCTGAGAACAGGTGGGTCTTTAACCTGGATTTAAATAAACTGAGTGTTTCAGCTGATGTAAGGCTTTCTGGGAGTTTGTTCCAGACATGTGGAGCATAGAAGCTGAACGCAGCTTCTCCATGTCTGGTTCTGACTCTGAGAATTGATAAAAGAGTGGATCCAGATGACCTGAGGGGTCGAGTAGGTTCATACTGGGTCAGGAGATCACCGATGTATTTTGGTCCTAAACCATTTTGAGCTTTATAGACCAGCAGCAGAACTTTGAAGTCTATCCTCTGACAGACAGTCAGCCAGTGTAAAGACCTCAGAGCTGGACTGATGTGGTCCACTTTTTTGGTTTTAGTGAGAACTCGAGCAGCAGAGTTCTGGATGAGCTGCAGTTTCCTAATTGATTTTTTAGGTAGACCTGTAAAGACGCTGTTACAATAATCAAGCCGAGTAAAGATGAATGCATGGACTGGTTTTTCCAGGTCCTGCTGAGACATCAGCTCTTTTATCCTTGAGATATTCTTAAGGTGATAGAAGGCTGATTTTGTGATTGCCTTAATGTGTTTTTCAAAGTTTAGGTCTGAGTCCATCACTATACCCAGATTTCTGATGTGGTTGGTGGTTTTTAGGTGTATGGACTGAAGCCTTGTGGCAAATGCAATGATCAATCTTACATCTCCTTTGTAACATTCAGATTTGCTTTGATCTTTAAAATGGTTAAAAACGTATTTGATTTACTTAAGGAAACTGTCAATGTCTTCTACAGCAAGCTGAGAACACTGCAGATAAAGGGCCTTGAGCCCATGCCAGGCAGCAAGCTTGCTCCAAGCAAAGCCATTAAACAGTCAGATGTTTTTCAATTGTTGCTTTCTGACACAATTTAGGCACAGCTCTCACATAGTAATAACACTGAATTATTGCAGTTATTTTCCATCACACTGGTCTTTTCACTGGTCTTAACTGCTTCAGTTTCATAACTCATTTAGCACCACTAAATAAAATAAGAAAAATTATTGTCTAGCTTGTGAGCAACTAAGGTCAGTAGAGAAACAGACTGATCTGTAAATCTATACAGTAATACATATGACAGCTCGTTTACAACAGAATATGAAGTGGCTGGGATTGTTGTCAGCGCCTCAAAGTCTATGCTCATGGTTGTCTAAGGAGAAAAGTTGAACTGCTTATGCTGGACTGATGGTTTTATTGCCTCCTCTACTGTAAAGTAAAAAATAAAAAAAAACTGAGGCAAAACTTTAGTCCATATATGTTCTGCTCCTCATCTATGTTTACAGCATAAGGATCCTGACAAAAGGTTTGTCAATGTGACCTGCTAAAGGAGTACTGTTGAAATTGCCCACAGGCTTAACCCTCCATTAGTGACTAATATACCATTTACCTAGTCAGTAAAGCAAAATGGAATCAGTATGAATCATTTGATATTTTAAAAAACTATTTTTATATTATAAATTATATTGTAAATACATTGCATATGTTAATAAATCTGTAAAAACTGTTTAGAAAGAATGGCTAAACAACCAGTTACTCCCCGATTAAACTCTCTTCACTTCTGTAACGTGTATGGCAGTTTTGAGGTCCTTTTTCAGAAAATGCCACTGAGATTATTACACATACAGCATTTCCATCTGGGCTGTTCCTATCAGGAGTTCATACTTTTTTCCTCCTAAGTCCCAAAATATATTATTTCTCTGTTTGAAGTTGTACTTGTGTTTACAACCATGTTTTCGCAACTAAAAGACTCATTCGATTTTACATTTATGATCAATGGTGTGATAAGCATTTAATCCTGGATTTCCCTCAAGTAATATAAAATATAATTTCCTGTTTATTTTGTCTAATTTTTTTGCTGTTCTTGTTTTCTTATCAACAAAGTGCATTTGGGGAGATGGTTCTTAGTTTCTATGAGGTTATTAAACATGTCAGCATGGTCTAGAGCTTTTGTCATCTGCCTGCTGAGAGGATCATATTTGAATAATAACAATATCAACCAATACCAAAAACATTTACACGTAGCAGCACCTGTGGGATTTGGATTTACAGGTTCTTGCACAGAAAAATATAACATGGATAAGTACTAAAGGTGACCGGATCGAGTTTTTACTTGACATTCATATGAGCTGTCATGAAAGATCCCAATCTTTCTGCATCCAGCTGTGAGGGACCTACAACAGAAGAAATGTGTTTTTAAATAGGGCAAAGCAAGAGAAATGCAATTTCTAATTTCAAATAAATAATTCATGCAAAATTATTGACAAAACCAGAATTGTAATCAAAACTAAAAAGCAATTAAAGATAAAAAGATAAAAATCTCTTTGCTAAAGTGTTGGATCTGTACGGTGGCCAGGAAGTGCAAAACAAAATTACAATAACCTGAAACGCTTTTACATTTTTACCGAAACACTTTTACAAATTTACCGAAACACTTTTACAAGTTTACTGAAACACTTTTACAAATCTACCGAAACACTTTTACAAATTTACCAAAACACTTTTACAAGTTTACTGAAACACATTTACAAGTTTACCGAAACACATTTACAAGTTTACCGAAACACATTTACAAGTTTACAGAAACACATTTACAAGTTTACCGAAACACATTTACAAGTTTACCGAAACACATTTACAAGTTTACCGAAACACATTTACAAGTTTACAGAAACACATTTACAAATTTACAGAAGCACATTTACAAGTTTACCGAAACACATTTACAAATTTACAGAAACACATTTACAAATTTACAGAAACACATTTACAATCTTACAGAAACACATTTACAAGTTTACCGAAACACATTTACAAGTTTACCGAAACACATTTACAAATTTACAGAAACACATTTACAAGTTTGCCGAAACAGTGTTTCGGTAAACTTGTAAAAGTGTTTCGTCTGGAAGACATAAAAACATGGATGACCCTAAACTTTTTGCTTTTAAATTCTGACAAAACAGAAGTTGCTGTCTTTGGACCAGAAGTTCTTAAACAGAAACTGATTAGTCAATCACTTCATCTGGATGGCATTAAATTGGCCCCCAGTAATAACGTAAAGAACCTCTGCGTTATTTTTGACCGAGACTTGACATTTAAATCCCATATTAAACAGGTTTCTAGGATTTCTTTCTTTCACCTCCGGAATATTGCTAAAATAAGAAACATCCTGTCCAGGAGTGATGCTGAGAAACTAGTCCATGCATTTGTTACCTCAAGGCTGGACTACTATAATTATTTACTATCAGGTAGTCCACAAAATGCCATTAAAACCCTTCAGTTGATCCAAAATGCGGCAGCAAGAGTTCTAATGAATATTAAAAAGAGAGATCACATTTCTTCTGTTTTAGCTTCCCTTCATTGGCTCCCTGTTAAATCCAGAATAGAATTTAAGATTCTTCTTCTTACATACAAAGCCCATAATAATCAAGCTCCATCATACATCAGAGAAATAAGTGTTCCTTATGTTCCTAACAGAGCCCTTCGCTCTCAGACTGCAGGTTTACTTGTAGTTCCTAGGATTTCTAAAAGTAGAATGGGAGGCAGATCTTTTAGTTATCAGGCTCCTCTCCTGTGGAACCACCTTCCAGCTTTAGTCCGTGAGGCAGACACTCTGTTTACTTTTAAGGCCAGGCTTAAAACTTTCCTTTTTGATAAAGCTTATAGTTAGAGTGGCTAAGGTCATCCTGAGCTATCTCTGTAGTTATGCTGCTATAGGCTTAGACTGCTGGAGGACAGACTTACCAATTTTCTTCACTCTACTACTTCCTTTTCTCCTACTACTCTCCAGTTGTATTACAGTACATTCTGTTATTTTGACTGTTAACTTTGTTTTCTCTCAGTGTTTTTCTCTCCATAGAAGATATACCTGGTCTGGTATCCTGCTTGGCTGCAATGCCCTGTTGGACGGGGGGCATCGACTGGGATGATCCTCCCAGTAACTGAATATCCACTGTGTCCTGTTATCAACTTTTTACTTTCTGTAACATAGAAAGTTCTCTTATATCAGATATTCTGTTCCTTCTGTGTTTCTGCTCTGTCTTCTCAAACCCCCAGATGGTCGTGGCAGATGGCCGCTCCTACTGAGCCTGGTTCTGTTTGAGGTTTCTTCCTGTTAAAGGGGAGTTTTTCCTCTCCACCATCGCTACATGCTTGCTCAGTATGAGGGATTGCTGAAGGATTGCTGTGGTTGGAAAGTCTGCATCAACGCGGCCCAACCTCACGCCAATGACTGACGCAATCTGCTGGGATTCCTTAAATAGGAAACTTTTTAACTGATTGGAATTTTTGTATAAATTTATTGAAATGACTTCTTGTTAAGTGCCTTGAGATGACATCTGTTGTGAATTGGCGCTATATAAATAACCTGAATTGAAATTGAATTGAATTGAATTAAATTTGTAAATGTGTTTCTGTAAATTTGTAAATGTGTTTCTGTAAATTTGTAAAAGTGTTTCGGTAAACTTGTAAATGTGTTTCGGTAAACTTGTAAATGTATTTCGGTAAATTTGTAAATGTGTTTTGGTAAGATTGTGCATGTGTTTTGGTGAATTTGTAAAAGTGTTTTGGTAAACTTGTAAATGTGTTTCGGTAAAAATGTAAAAGTGTTTCAGGTTAATGTAATTTTGTTTTGCACTTCCCGGCCACCGTAGATCTGTCATAGATCATTTAAAAACATGAATCTTGTGAATTTGAAGTTGCCTGTAAATCTCCCAAGTAAGCTGGCTCTTTGGTGAATTCAGTGCATCCGCGCCCAAATGAATGCTAATAACTTGTGCATCAGACAAAGCCACTACATTGAATTATGACTAAGGTAGATGTAACAACACAAAACCACACAAACATGTATCTAATGTTAAGATCTGAAGCAGCAAAACAGCTACCTTTCAATACACTGTCAGAATTGTTTTTTAATGTCATATAGTTCATGCTAAAACAACACCTCTTTTCAGTTCCTGACAAACCTTCACAAATCAAGTTTGACACTTGTAGCCTTCAGAGATCCTGTGTCTCTTTCACAGCGTCCTCCCTGCTGTCTGTGCAGTATCAAACAAAGGGTCTCTTTCAGGTGTTATCTTGTCCTTGCTGTGGCCTTGTGCTACTCCACCAGAAAAAACAACACATTTTTTTTCTTTCCTGCCTATCACCACCCTATGCCTGGGCCACCTGGATTTGAGCTTTTACATTTCACACAGCTGTTAATAAAGAAAGTGTATAAAGTATGAAAAATCATGGCCGATACACTGGAATTTAAAATCCACTCCCTCTAGAGCCCTATGGCTTGTTTAGTTAAAGTTGTGGGTATAAGCAACATTGGTGGGGCTTAAATAATTGATCATATAACATAAATGATGCATCAACAGAAAATACCTTTGGATTGACTAAGAAATTGACTAAACAAGTGCCCACATGGAATACAGTGGCTTGCAAAAGTATTCGGCCCCATTGAACTTTTCCACATTTTGTCACATTACAGCCACAAACATGAATCAGTTTTATTGGAACTCCACGTGAACGACCAATACAAAGTGGTGTACACATGAGAAGTGGAACGAAAATCATACATGATTCCAAATTTTTTTTACAAATAAATTACTGAAAAGTGGGGTGTGCGTAATTATTCAGCCCCCTGAGTTAATACTTTGTAGAACCACCTTTTGCTGCAATTACAGCTGCCAGTCTTTTAGGGTATGTCTCTACCAGCTTTGCACATCTAGAGACTGAAATTCTTGCCCATAATTCTTTATAAAAACAGCTCCAGCTCAGTCAGATTATATGGACAGCGTTTGTGAACAGCAGTTTTCAGATCTTGCCACAGATTCTCGAATGGATTTAGATCTGGACTTTGACTGGGCCATTCTAACACATGGATATGTTTTGTTTTAAACCATTCCATTGTTGCCCTGGCTTTATGTTTAGGGTCGTTGTCCTGCTGGAAGGTGAATCTCCGCCCCAGTCTCAAGTCTTTTGCAGACTCCAAGAGGTTTTCTTCCAAGATTGCCCTGTATTTGGCTCCATCCATCTTCCCATCAACTCTGACCAGCTTCCCTGTCCCTGCTGAAGAGAAGCACCCTCAGAGCATGATGCTGCCACCACCATATTTGACAGTGGGGATGGTGTGTTCAGAGTGATGTGCAGTGTTAGTTTTCTGTCACACATAGAGTTTTGCATTTTGGTCTCATCTGACCAGAGCACCTTCTTCCACATGTTTGCTGTGTCCCCCACATGGCTTCTGGCAAACTGCAAATGGGACTTTTTAGGGTTTTCTTTTAACAATGGCTTTCTTCTTGCCACTCTTCCATAAAGACCAACTTTGTGCAGTGCATGACTAATAGCTGTCCTATGGACAGATTCCCCCACCTGAGCTGTAGATCTCTGCAGCTCTTCCAGAGTCACCATGGGCCTCTTAGCTGCATTTCTGATCAGCGCTCTCCTTGTTCGGCCTGTGGGTTTAGGTGGACTGCCTTGTGTTGGTAGGTTTACAGTTGTGCCATACTCCTTCCATTTCTGAATGATCACTTGAACAGTGCTCCGTGGGATGTTCAAGGCTTGGGAAATCTTTTTGTAGCCTAAGCCTGCTTTCAATTTCTCAATAGCTTTATGCCTGACCTGTCTGGTGTGTTCTTTGGACTTCATGGTGTTGTTGCTCCCAACATTCTCTTAGACAACCTCTGAGGCCGTCACAGGGCAGCTGTATTTGTACTGACATTAGATTACACACAGGTGCACTCTATTTAGTCATTAGCACTCATCAGGCAATGTCTATGGGCAACTGACTGCACTCAGACCAAAGGGGGCTGAATAATTACGCACACCCCACTTTTCAGTTATTTATTTGTAAAAAATGTTTGGAATCATGTATGATTTTCGTTCCACTTCTCACGTGTACACCACTTTGTATTGGTCTTTCACATGGAATTCCAATAAAATTGATTCATGTTTGTGGCTGTAATGTGACAAAATATGGAAAAGTTCAAGGGGGCCGAATAATTTTGCAAGCCACTGTATGTGCTATGTGGACACCAAGCATACATTAGTTGCATGATGGAGGATGGTATTATATATTGCTTAGGTATGGGCTGGTATGAGATTCTCATTGTGTAAAAGTAAAAAAAAAAAAAAACATATGATATTATAGTATTAACAAAATAAATAGAAATAGAAATGTGTAACAAGAACAAATAACCTTTAATCTGAGCAAGGGAATTGCTCCTCACCCATGCCATAAGACTGTTCAACACCTCTCAAGGAGAACAATAACAGAAATACAAGACTCTTCACACATCTATATGTTGGAATCTTTAAGTGAGTGCAGAACACTGTTGCACAACTGTATGTTACTCAATGTCTGTCTGTCTGTCTGTCTGTCTGTCTGTCTGTCTGTCTGTCTGTTAAAAGTGCTTATTGCACAAATATATATATTTTTGCTGTTTTTCTCCATGTAGACTAACAGAACTATAGAAACCTAATGTTTGCTAGGTAATGAGTAATACAATCTACTTGGGTCACTAGCTTGCAGTTGGCTGGCCTCATGCAGACCCAAAGTGAGAACCTTAATGAAGTGTGTCAACTGCTTGTAATACTGTGCCCTGAATCCACGAGGGATCCTCTGTGTCTAGTGACCATCATTCACTATTTTGACTGTTAAATATGTTTACCTTATGCTGGTGCAGTGCTGTTTGTCAAAAACAATAGATTTCAATGCTTAGAGTTCAATTGCTAAGAGGTAAAGCCATCAGTGTTCCATCTGGCACGCAGACAAAGACTGTTAGCAGTTAAGATTGTTTTGATACACTTGCAGGACCTTTTCAGGAGAACAGACATCTATCTTACAGTGGAAACCTCAAGCAAAGTAAATTGTGTTTGACTGACAACATTGTCTTTTGTGAAAACCTGGAAATGGTTTTTTAACTGCCGCTCTGACATGTAGCTATACACAGAGAGAGATAGACAGATGGATGAATGGACAGTGTGTCATGTGTGTCAGTGAAGCAGAACTGCTGAGAATTTGCTCCTTGTTTCCTGCAACCTACTGTGTTGACACACATGGACACTTGAAACATAAGGTGTACACTGACACAGACATTTGTACTCACACATACACATAGGAGTTTGGGCAGTTCTGTACCTCCTGCTTCACCACCATCTGCTCACTTGATTTATAGGCACACCAACATAACCCCCCACTCTTATGCATTGTTTAAATTTTTTTTTTTATGGATAGTCAAAAACCAATACTAAAACATTTTCTCCTCATAGTGTTTCCTACCTCCTAAATTACAACTGCAGTTGACAAATATCTTGTTTTCTCAACCTACAATTAATATTATGCCTAAATGTGACTTTAGTTGATAGTCTGGTGCAAATGTATGAAAGAAGGGGCTGTTAGGGAAATTCCTGGTCATGAAAAAGTAAGTCTTGACCAAGTGTTCAACAAAAAGACAAATAAACAGAATATAAGTAGGAATCTAATCTGAAGGGTCAAATATAAAGAGGAGTGTTGTCAGCTTGATCTTATAGCACTCAGTAGAGTACCTTTACTTATTGGAAATATACAGCATTTTTAAAGAGGACAATCAGCTAATTCTGGCCATTAACTGATTTTGCTACATCTCTACCATTTTCATTCACTCAAAAAAAGCTTTGCTCTAAGGTTATCATTACTTTTTTGCAGCATGTGTGAAATTAAGACAAGTATATGGTGGATCTAGGGGGGCGGGCTCTAATATCTACTCTTAGCACATCTTCTAGAGTTTTTTGATTGTTTACAGTGGGGCAAAAACGTATTTGGCAGTCACCGATTGTGCGAGTTGTACAACTTAAAAAGATAAGATAGGTTTTTAATTTTCATCATAGGTACACTTCAACTGTGAGAGACTGAATGTAAAAGAACTCCAGGAAATCATTTTTCATGATTTTTAAATAATTTATTTGTATAATGGTGCAGAAAATAAGTATTTAGCTCCTACAAACAAGGAAGAATTCTGGCCTTCACATAGCTGTTACTATTTCTTTAAGAAGCTTTTCTATCCTACACTCGTTACCTGTATTAATGGAACTTGTTTGAACTCATTATCTATAGAAAAGACACATGTCAACACCTTCAAGCAATAAGACTCCAACCTCCACCATGGCCAAGACCAGAGACCTCACCAAGAACACCATGGGCAAGATTGTACACCTTCACAAGGCTGGGAGGAGCCAGTCCACAAGCCCCGCCAAGACCGGCTCCCTATCAAGCATGGTTTTTAACTGGTTTTAAACCTTTTTAAAGACTGGTTTTAACGTATTTTTAACACCACTGACTTATTTATAGTCTGGACGTTTTTTACAGGATCGTTTTAATCGGTGGGAAGCTCGGACTACTTCTCCTCCACCATACCTCCACTCCCCTGCAGTCCTGGGTGTGATGGCTGCGCAAAACTTAGCCAGAGGGTTCTGGAGCTGGAGCAGAGGATCTCAACACTCCACCAAATCCAGGACCATGAGCGCGACATGGACATCATTTTCGGCCGGACTTTCGCCGCCGCCACGAAACGAGCCCTCGGCGCCGATTAAACATCGCTCCAGTCCTGGGGAAGCTTCTCCATTTGGCATACAGCATGTCCTGGATGGTGAACAATCCTCTGCCCAGCGCAAACATCCGCCAACAGACCCGCCGCCCACCACACTCATCATCGGGGACTCTATCATCAGAAACGTGAGGATGAGAGGAGACCTCACACTGTGTTTCCCTAGAGCCATTGTCACAGACATTACTGAACAGATCCTGCAGCTCATTGATCATCACGAATCTGTGAGTAAAGTTGTGATTCACACTGGCACCAACGATATTTATAAACAGCAGTCTGAGCTCCTGAAGCGTGATTTTATTCACCTTTTTAATCTTTTAGAAAACACACGTCTCTGTTTTTATTTCTGGCCCCACTCCCACTGTAGGCAGAGGAATTGGCCGTTTTAGCAGACTTTTATCCCTTAATACTTGGCTCTCCTCCATCACCGCCGTTCACAATATTGGTTTTATAGACAATTTTGACATTTTTTGGGGCAGGAAGCACCTGTTTAGACCAGAAGGGCTCCATCGAAATAGACAAGGCACTCGTACACTGACATTGAGCCTGGCATGTCCACGTCCCCTCTGTCAACTACACTGGCCACTGCTGCCCCTGCCCTCTCTGATTCCTCCGCCACATCCTGATGTGCAAATGGTCCCTGCTCCTACGAACTCACCCTTGATTTTAACCGTAACTCACATACTGGACTTGGACCTTGTTCTACCTCATTCATACCTGTTATTATCAGCAGAGAGCGGACTAAAAATCATAAACCGAACAAATGCAACCCAAATAATCTCAAAAAGTTGCCAAAAGCCCCACTTTCAGTAAATCATACAGTCACTCCATCTCCAATCCCCATTAATATGGCACTTTTTAATGTTTGCTCTCTGCTGAACAAAACTTTTACAATAAATGATCTGATTTTATACTAAAATCTTCATTGTTTATTTTTAACAGAAACTTGGTTGAGTGCAGATGCCAATGTTGTTCTTACAGAGGCCTCCCCACTTAATTTTAACTTCACTTATTCTACGAGGAGTAGCAAAAGGGAGGCGGAACTACTTTTATAAGTTCATCAACACTTTCCGCCAAACCTGTTTTATTTGATAACTATTTTACTTTTGAATATAATGCAACTGTTTTTAGCACTCCTCAGATTTTATGTGTCACAATTTGTAGGTCTCCTAAAAAGAGTGCACTTTTTATTCAAGAGTTTTTATCAATTTTGCACAACTCCTTTGAAAGGATCATTTTAGCTGGTGATTTTAATCTACATATGGATAACCTTTTAGACCCTTTATCTGACTTATATGGATTTTAGCCAACATGTCATGCAGCCGACTCACAACAAAGGACACACCCTGGACTTGGTCATCACGCATGGCCTGTCCACCCGTGTGTCCTCTGTTGTTGACTTGGCCTTCTCTGACCACTACGGTGTGTTTTTTAACATCACCAGTTTTATTCGGCAGGAGACCTCTGTGAGAACTGTCAGGAAGCGTCATCTAACCCCTGAAGTGGCTGCAGGTTTTCTGGAAATTTTTTAAAAAGAATCCTCCTATTGTTTTACCTGCCCCCTGTGATTGTATTGTCAATGATATTAACAGAAGGCTTCAGTCCACTCTTGACCGGCTTGCTCCACTACATGTTAAAAGTTTAAAATCTCAAGCTGCACAGCCGTGGAAAAATGAAAGCCTCCGAAAAATGAAGAGAAATTGTAGGGCGGCAGAGAGAAAATGGAAGAAAAGTAAAACCACAATAAACCATCAAATATACACAGATCTTCTCAAATTAGACAACAATGCAGTAAGAAATTCAAGAAATTCATACTTCTCCAAAATAATCTCAGAACATAAAAATAATTCCAAAATCCTTTTTTCCACCATTAACTTTTTAACAGAGCTACTACTGCATTTCATAAAACCCCCTCAAACACTCTTTGTGAGGAGTTCGCAGACCACTTCAGAGGGAAGGTAGACACCATCAGATGTAATATTTTATCTTCTCAAAGTAACATGGTTTTAGACAAATCTGAGCATGTGTCTTTACCAGGGGAAATGCTGGACAGTTTTGTCCTGGTAGAAGCTGGGACTCTTGATAAGGTTTTCTCCTCAGTGAGGCCCACCACATGTGTTTTGGACCCGATTCCCACTTCCTTTTTTAAGCAATTTTCTGGATCTTTTAGAGATGATATTTTAACCATGATTAATTGCTCCCTTCAGACGGGGGTCTTTCCTGCCACCTTTAAAGGGGCGGTAGTTTGGCCCCTGTTAAAGAAGAGCATTTTAGATTTTAATGATTTTAACAATTTTAGACCGGTATCTAACTTACCTTTTTTAAGCAAAATTTTAGAAAAAATGGTTTTAATTCAACTTAATGATTTTATTAATGAGCACAATGTCCTGGAGAAATTTCAGTCCGGTTTTAGGGTGAACCACAGCAGAGAAACTGCCCTTTTGAAGATTTTAAATGATTTTAGATTAAACTATGATGCACAGAAGGTGACGGTGTTGGTTCTACTGGATCTAAGCGCTGCCTTTGATACAGTAGAACACACTATTATTTTAACCCGTTTAAAACAGATTGGCCTCTCTGGTGCTGTTCACAAATGGTTTACATCCTATCTCACAGACAGGACTTTTATGGTAAGTTTAGATACCTGCTCCTCTAGGGTCCATAGGATTACATGTGGTGTGCCCCAGGGTTTGATTTTAGGCCCAGTGCCTTTTAACCTTTATATGCTCCCTCTTGGCAGCATCATCGGAAGACATGGAGTCAACTTTCACAGTTATGCTGATGATATACAGCTGTACATCTCCATGTCTCCCGATGACACACGGCTAACGGATGCACTTTTTAACTGCATTTTAGACATCAAATCCTGAATGGCAGAAAACTTTCTCCAGCTCAACCAGGACAAAACTGAAGTTTTAGTCATCGGTCCTGAGGCTCAGAGAGAGAAACCTTTACCAAAACTAGAATCACTTTTAGTCCCTCTTTACAAGTGAAGAACCTGGGCATGATTTTTGCCTCTAAGCTGACTTTTATTCCTCACATAAAATGTTTTACTAAAATAGGTTTTTATCAACTAAAGAACATTGCCAGAGTCCGCCCCATTCTCTCTCGGGCCAACACAGAAACACTGATGCATGCTTTTATCTCCAGTAGAATTGATTACTGTAATGCCCTGTTTTCTGGTATTCCCAAAAAGAGTATATCAGGTTTACAACTACTACAAAATTCAGAAGCACGTGTCCTGACGAAGACCAGGAGGCGGGAGCACATTACACCGGTCTTAAAATCATTGCATTGGCTCCCCTTACGTTTTAGGATCGCAGAGAACATTCATGTTTTTAAGAGCAGAATCAAGACTCACCTTTTTAGCCTATCTATTAACTGATTATTCTTTATTACTGTTTGTTAATTTGCTCTGCCTGTTTTATATGATTATATTTTTATCAGTGTTTTACTATTTAATCTTAGCACATTAATTTACTGTTCATTTTTATACTTTAATTTATCTTAATCCCCGTTCCAGTGTTTCCTCTGTGGGAGCCCTCTGCCCCGGGAGTGGTGGCCGGCTGTGGCTGCCTGGGTGCTCTCCAGGTGGAGCTTGGGTGGAGGTGGGGGTCTTGGCCTTGCCTCCACTGGGTGCCCTGTGTCAGCGCCTCGGCTGCTGCTGTTGATCTACCTCTGCCAGGGCAGATGGCTCCTCTGATGGCGTTTCCTTGCATGGTTCATCTGCACTCGGCCCAATGTCCTTTTTTACTTTTGCTTTCAACTGTGTGTGCATGGGAGTTGGGTTGGGGGGAGGGGGGTATAACTGTGACCATGCTTTTAAATCTGTGGGGGAGGGAAGGGAAGGTGGTTTTATGTGGGGTCATTTTAATCTGTAAAGCACTTTGTGATGCAACTTCTTGTATGAAAAGCGCTTTATAAATAAAGTTTGATTTTATTTGATACAATAGGCAAGAAGCTTGGTGAGAAGAGATCAACTGTTGGAGCAATTATGAGAAAATGGAATAAATAGCAATCTCCTTCAACCTGGGACTCCAATCAAGTACTAACCTCGTTGGATACACATGATCTTGAGAATGGTGAGGACACAGCCCAGAACTACTAATGTCGTCATGGATCAAAATTCTGCAGCGGTTGAAAGCTCCCCCGCTTAAGCCAGCACATGTCCAGGCCTGTCTAAAGTTTGCCAGAGACCATCTGGATGATCCAGAGGAGGATTGGGAAAAGGTCATGTGGTCAGATGAGACTAAAATAGAACTCTTTGGTATAAACGCCACTCGCCGTGTTTGGAGAGGGAAGAATGCTAAGTTGCATCCCAAGAATACCATACCCACTGCGAAACATGGGGGTGGAAACATTATATTTTGGGGCTGCCTTTCTGCAAAGGGGACAAGACGACTGATCCATACTATGGAAAGGATGAATGGGGCCATGTATCATGAGATTTTGGGCAAAAACCTCCTTCCAACAGTGAGAAAATTGAAGATGAAACGTGGCTGGATCTTCCAGCATGACAATGATCCCAAACACACCATGAAGGAGTGGCCATGTAAAAATCTGTGGAGGGAGTTGAAAGTCTGTGTTTGCTAGTGACAGCCCCAAAACATCACAGCTCTATAGAAGATCTGCATGGAAGAATGGGCCAAATTACTAGCTACAGTGTGCGCAAACTTGGTGAAGACCTACAGGAAATGTTTGACCTCTGTCATTACCAACCAAGGTTATAATTACAAAGTATTGAGGTGAACTTTTGTGATTGACCAAATACTTATTTTCTGCAACATTATACAAAGCAATTCTTTCAAAATCATACGAGATTTCCGGTCCTTTTTTTTTTTTTTTTTTACATTTTTTCTTCTCAATTCTGTCTGTAATAGGTTGAGGTAAACAAAACACTTAAAAAGATGTAGGTTTAAAACTAAAATTGGGGGCTACTGTATCATCAAACTTTGCTTGTGGAAAAATTAGTTAAGTCTTTAAAGTAATCAAAAAATGGATAATCCACATCTAGAGTGACCAGAAAACGGTCTTGTTTCTCTGAATGCCGTTTGTTCATGTTGTAGGAACAGTGTCATTACATCCTGCCGCTGCTTGGATGATTCTTATCAGGCTGTCTGGGTAGGCGTCAGGTGAGGAGGGGGCAACTACTACAAATCAAAGTTACCCCTTCCAGGTCTGATTATTTTCCTACTTTTAACAACAGTAAAAGTGTTAAATGTGAAAACTGCAGTGAGGACTCAACCAGAAGTTTTAGTAACATCCCTGTTTATTGCTTGCCTATTTTGCCTCATTTTTTTAAATAAATACACAGTATATTTTAGATTTGCCACCATGAGACAGATCTGATTTATGCTTTTGTTCAGTTTTTATCATTGGTTTTATCACTGTTTGTTTGCACGGTCAAAGAAATTTTAAAACATTAAAAAGACACCACATTACCATGAATGTCACGGTGTTGTCTGGAGGTATTCAGGCTTGCATTTTTTAAAATGTTTACCTGTCTTTATCTTATGGGAGTTTACAGTTGAACTGCCACAGGATCAAAAACATTATGTGCCTGAATCCATCAACATCAATTGAAGCTTAAATGGGAAGAAATGTCTCAGGTTAAAAAGAGGCACCAGTTAATGACCCTGGAATAAATCACTTGGCTCTTTGGTTGTGACAAAATATTTAATTACACCTCAGTTTTTTCTTTTTTTTTCCTGTTTGGCCTCTAACCTTATCCAGACCCTAAATTCCTTGTCGCTTGTGTCAGGTAAGAGTGCAAAGAGGTGAGCTTGTTGACAGACACTGACACGCTTTAAAAAAAAAAAGGTCAGCTGAGGTCTATTCAAAACTTTTCACCCTCAGTCCATTAGTTCGCCGGCAGACTAGTGGGGATGACTTGTGGTGACAGTCATCCTTTCACTAAACATCAATCTGAATGTGACAGGGTGGAACACGAGGAGGACACGGCTGAACTGAAGAACTCGAACGTTTACACAGAGATCAGCTTAAAAAAGACCTGCTTCCACCAGTGAACCAGTTTTGACAGAGGCTCAATTTTAGCTCCAGGTATTTGTCAAATACTCTTCTAAAACCACTTGAAAGTAATTTTATTGTTGTATGGTCCTCTTTTAAAACTTAGCCATAAAGCCACAAGTTAGCTCCATAGTCCAAATTGTACTGCATTGTTGGAAAAAACTAACCAAATAAAATGTTCTGACACCACCGAAATTAACTTGGTGCATTCATGGCCAACAGAAACAATATGATGCATAAATTTCAGGATTTGTTACCTATTGTCACCACTAGAAGAACATTTTTGTTTTTCTTATCCTCCAAGAAGAAATGGAAAAGCATTAGATTGTTTATTGATTACTAGGGAATGCAAGTTGAATAAGAAAGGTTGGTTTTACTTTTTGTACTAGTATTCTTTTAAATATTGAGGTGGACTGCAGATTATGGCATTTTACTTGACTGGGGAACTAGTAGGGCAACAGTTATACCTAAGAAGTTCTTACTAAGTGCAGCAAAGTCTGAATCTTGCCCAGATTTTACAGTTGCTGTTACAACACCGATCTCTGTTTAGTTTCGGATAGCAAGCTCTGGCCAGTGCATGGAGCTGTTGGTGACAAGATAAAGGTTCAGCTAAATAATAGTTACCCTTCTGCTATCACACATCAAATTTGTGCAGAATGTGGTGCAATGATGTTCAAATTACCCTTTCTGTAAAAATCAATCTACAAGGGGAATTTGCTTTAACAGTCCTCTGCTCCTATCTGCTCATCATATCAGAGGAGGGTGAGAATTGAACCAGTTATTTTTCAACCACATCAGAAAGCTCATTTCCTCTAAAATGGTCTTAATATCCATTTTCAAACTTCTCTCCGTCAAAAACTTTACTTGTCAGATTGTTTTTCTTGATTTTTGAATCTGTCTGTTTTAGATAGACGCTTTGAAATTCAGCCATTTTGATGTGTTGGCTCTCCTTACTCTGCATACACACATATACAGTATCTCTTGTTCAAAACTTGACCCAAACACGGAGAAAACATTCATGCTTCTGTGTTACCTTCGCTTACACTGAAGACCTCTGACAGCCCTGACATGCTAGCGAGTGTGTTAAAAACCTGCCCGCGCCTCTCTAAACATGATGTGATCCATTGTACACATACATTTGTCTTTTACACAATCTGATTTCATATGCGGTGCGCAATAAGTTAAAACATTTTCTTTGAAGATGATGCTTTAGAATCAGAAACACTGGCCAGATTTTAGATACTGCATCTAAAGCCAAATTGAGCAGGAAGATAAGTTGTTGTATCTTTGTGGTTTTCATATTACTGGAGACCTTTACATACTGAATAGGGGTGTTACGGTATACACAAATTAGGGTTCTGTATATATTTGGGGGTTTAAAGTCACTGTTTGGTAGGTTTTTGGTACACTTTAATCAAGATAAATAAATACAAATATGCATGCCTTTTTTGTTACTTTGATCAGTATTAAACAAAAAACTTTTTTTTTCCTGAATTACATTCTTTCATTTCCTGAAATTAATTTCTCTGTGTGTAGCACTCACTCACACAATAGATTTGGTTGGATTTTTTAAATATATACATAAAATAGAACAAACAAGATTAGAAAACAACATAAATTGAAAGCAGGCAGTGTTAATGTTTAAATAATAGTTTTATCATATTTGAGAGTAAAAGATGCTTAAATCACTTTGTTTTGATATTTCAACGTTCTAGTTTCCCAGCTGTACTTGAATGCAGCATGGGCAGCTGTTGGGAAAAGCTCTTCTCATCAATGGGTACTTTTATACAAAATTTAGGAATTTCACCTGATTGGATGCTACTGGTAGCCATGTGGACATCAGCTGATCTTTCCCCAGTATCAGTGATGTTTACACTCAGCTTGACATTGTTTCAAGTGCTTCACAGTTCAGTGAAGAGAGTGTCATGTACCTTATAGCTGTTGAAAGATGAGTTAGCTGAAAAAGTTCTGGTTCAGTCCATATGCCTTTTTCTGCTGTAGCTGCATGAGAAACCATTATTGTTCCCATATAGCAGAGCTTATTGATTGCTGGGAGTCCTTTCTGTTTTGTTTTGGTGTCATTTAAAAAAAGTTGCGCTTCAGAACATTGCACTAAGCTCTGAGTTACGCTCATAAATGTTCTACATGTGTTCAGGTAGAAAACTGCTGTATTCATTTGACCTACCTAACTAACAGGGTCTTACTGAAAAATCCGAATATGAATACATGTACCATTACACCTCTAATACTGAATATTAGTTATTAAAATGATCTAAATAAGGTTCAAGAGTAACTAAAAATAATTGGATTGTCCTGCTCAACAAAAAAGATGCATTGGCATTAATTTAGCTACATTTAACCTTAATAATGGCTTGCATTTATATAGCGCTTTTCAAGACTCTCAAAGCGCTTTACAACTCCATTATTCATTCACTCTCACATTCACTAGTGGAAGCAAGCTATGAATATAGCCCTGGGGCAGACTGACAGAAGCAAGGCTGCCATTTCGCACCATCGGCCCCTCTGGCCAACACCAGTAGGCAGTTAGGTGAAGTGTCTTGCCCAAGGACACAACGACATGTAGAAGGTGGAAGCTGGAATCGAACCAACAATTTCTGGGTTGCAGGCTGACAACTCTACCACTGAACTCCAGCCACCCCACCTTCTCTTGGGTAACATTAACTTTCTCTTGCAAAACACTTCCTTACCAGGTACGACTCCTGATTGTTATTATCTGATGACTTGGCTTCTCTTAAGGAGGATACTCAAGTTCAACAAAGCATAAATGATTTTTAAAGCAAAAGTGATGGATAAGTTTTCCCAAATAACATTATGAGTACTCTGAACTTAATGTATATCAGCTGCTGGTAACAGTAGTGAGTACAACTGAACAATAAAATGCAACATTGTATAATGACAACTGAAAACTTAATATTATTAATTAATATTTACTGACTGATACCACAAATAACCTTTTAGGAAAGACAAATAAAAATGAGTATATTATACTATTTCACTGTATGTGTAGTCTTATATTGTTCATTCAAAAAGCAATACCCGAGTACAGCAGTCTGTTGTTACAAACAGATCCACACTACCTTTGACCTTGGTAAACAAACATTTAAGAATAGAGCTGCACAATATTAGGATTGTGATATTACTGCCAACACTCTCAGTGACTTACAGCATCTTGGACACTATCATCTGTATCAGGAGAGTTATGTGAGCTTCTACTGCAGTCAGATTCCATCCAATATGCTCAAACCATTTTGGCATGCAAAGTGTGCAACAATGACGATTGAAAATAACAACCAACAAATATTACACTTCTAATAATTACCTATAATATTATAAATTTGCACAATGATCTTATGATATTCTTCATTCCTTACTTAGAAATCTGTGCATTTTTACAGCAATGGATTTTTTTTCTCTCTCTTTTAAGGCAACATTGGTGCATTCATGAAGGTGTCTATTTTGCTAGCAAAACAGATACATCCAAACAGCTGCTTTCAAAAGAAAATGTTTTTTTTTCTTGATAACAGCAGCATGTTCAGATTTGCCGGCAAAATTAAAACCTTGTGCAAGTTTTATTCCAGATTTTCAGTAGACAACGATAAGTAAATAACCTGGCAAATGCCAGATCTATGTGGAGTCCCAACCCGTGTCTACACATCGATCTGGAACTGCTCCCGCAGAAAGCCTCTAAAAAAATATTTTGAGCTGCTTGGAGGACATGCCAGCAAGTGTCCGCCTACCATGACTTGTCTTTAGTCAATCACAGTAACGAGTCATATGACGTATACCATGACGTATTTCTGCTGGTTTTGGATGGAGAATATGCGCATAAAGGGTGTTTTGAAAAACACCTGTCTCATTTTTCAAAGAAGAAATCATATCTAGTTCTCCTAAAACAGAGTCAATAGCTGCTTCTACCCATACGTCCACCGGTGTGGCCATGTTTGTTTTCCTTTGCCTGGGCACTTGCTACTGTCATCATACCGGAACACCGCCCAATGCGCCTCAAAGTACAACGCTAACCAACAATTGGTCCGCACCGCCACTGGAGTCGAATCAGACGGTTTAGTTGGAGCAGTACAAGAAGGATTTTCGTGATTTTGGAAAAATCCAAATCTCGCGAGACTCCAGCTTGCAGTGCAAGGTTAGTAAGTAAAGCCCGCCAGCATTTTAAGGGCAAGTTGCAGCTCAGGGGTCAGAAAATGTCTTGGTCTATTTTAAACCATCAAATATTTGGTTTAAGTAATTGATTAGGCCCACAAACTATTTCAATTTGAAACCAACTAAGCATCATACACAAGTACACACGTCTACTCTTTGCAGGCCTCAAGTACCAATTTCTTGGACTGAAACAATCTAGTTAAGATGACTTGATTTAAGACTGTCTATTGTATCAGGTCTTAGGTTACTGATTAGGTTTCCCCATTTAAAAAAAGAATTTATTCGATTAAATAATATAAAAGTGAAAGTGAAAGTGAAAAATATCACATTATTTCATATAAGTTTAACAGGATATTAGATATCTTACCATATTCACCAAATCATGAATTAATTTATTTTATCATGAACAACAATATTATACAATTTAATTGAAAAGGATAAAAAAAATTATATCTGGTCTTTTCTCTTAGAGAAGCATTGCCTTGCAAACTAAAATTTGTGGGTTCGATTCCAGCTTCCTTGTGCTACATGTTGATGTGCCCCTGGAGATGGCACTTACCCCAAGTTGGCTAATGATCTGTGTATCAGTGTATTAAACTGTTTGTAAGAAAGAGCTACAGGAATGTGGTCCATTTATCATTGCTTTACACTTGTTTTTAATAAGTCCTCTCTCCCAAGAATGTCCTGTTGTAAAAGCCTGGCCCTTTCCAATATCAACAACCCCAATACAGGATTTTTAAAAGCCTGACTTAAAAAAATATTGTATGCTTTGTTGCACTTCAGATAACATGAGTTACTTTAAATTATGCTTTATAAAATACATTTGAGTGGAGTTATGAGAAAATGAAAATAAGTTAGTCACTAAAAAGTTGTTGCATTTGTTTATTTTAAGGTCTCATTGCTCTTGTATGTAGGGCTTTAAGTTATGGAGTAAAAGTTGTAATTATTAAGATTACTTTAGAATTCTAACCTATGAACACTGCATGCAGCTGTGCAGAGGTCTCAGTGGTACCTTAATAAAAGAAAAGTTGCTTTTGAGTCCAGTCACATTGTTTTTCTGAATCCAAATTTATGACCTGCTGCCACTCACTTCCATATATTGACAGGAAAATAACTCATATGTGATTGGCTTTCCCAAGATGTTTTTGAGTCTTGCCCTAAATAAATTAATTTTAGGTCCTAAGTGATACTCTTTTTTTTAATGTCGATGCCAGACCGAACATTTTATAAAATATGCATGCATAGAAAGAAATACATCTAAATATTTGTTGGGTAGACTGCATTGTTAAAAATTAGGCACAAACATTTTAATAAAATGTGATTAGTATTAGGTACTGTATGTATGTATATATGTCCAGATGCAATAACCCCAATACTTTGCGTAAACATCATTGTAATTCCTTATTTTTGTCAGATGCACATAATAAAGCCAAAGGTCTGCACTTCAGCTGCAAGCAAACAATCACCAGTGCAGTTAGTGTGGCAATAGAATTGAAGTTGGATACTTTTAAAAATCTATGGAAGCCCTGAAAGGCAAAGGGGGAAAGTTTTTTCTTAGAGGACCCATTTTCTAAGTCTGACCAACATTTATTTTTCTCTCGACTTCAAAAGTCATGTGCAAGTAACAAAAAACTATTCAAGGTTAAAATATTCACTTTTTTTTTCAGTTTCTCGCTTAAGCCCTGAAAGGGAAAAGATATTTATATTTATTTTTTAAGAACTATTTTCTAAGTCTGACCAACTTTTATTTTTCTCTCAACTTTGAAAGTCATGTGCAAGTTAATTTTTTGTTTTGTTTTTTGCTAAAGGACTGAAAGAAATAAAAATTTGGCTGTCTCATTTCTCTAATGAACACTAATGACTAAAATTACATCAGACACCCTACATACCATTAGTAGAGACACCACTCCAAAATAAGAGTGGTGCCACAATGGCATTCTGGTAAATTAGCTGTAGAAAACAATAGAACTCTGTCTATAATATTACAGCTTGCTGTAATTATCAATCACAAAGCATTGTATCTCACATATACCTCCTCTCGTTCCCTCAGGTCCTCCTCTTCTATCCATCTCACTGCGCCCCCGTTCCACCTCAGCACTATGGGAAGTAGAGCTTTCAGCTGCTCTTTTCTTCCAGACTTTGGAACTTCCTACCACCTTACATTCGAAATACTGACTCCCTTCCCCTCTTTAAAACTAGATTTAAAACTCACCTGTTCAGGATAGCCTACTCTCTGTAACTTCATTGCTTAATCTATTAGTTGTTTTATTGTTTCTCAGTAGTCTGTGTCTACTGCTTGTTTTGTTGTGAAGTGTTCTTGGGGGTCCTGAAAGGCGCTTATAAATAAAATGTATTTTAAACAAATAAAATAGGTGGGGATAAGATGAAAGAGTGCATTCCCAAGATTAGGCTATTTACTGGAGCTGATCAACTCCATATCCCCCTGAGGACTCAGGTCTGTTATGTGAGCTTTGCGAGTTCGAAACCACTGTAACCTATTTAAAAGTCGGCTGATTTCAAAGGTTATGACTCCATTTATGACTTTTTAAGATGTAATTTCTCGCCTAAAATGTATGAAAACACCTTTTAAAGTCCGACTTATAGTAATTTAAACAATATATTACTTTCTGCACTCACATTCACAACGTAGCTGGTAGCGCCACCCATTTCTGGACAGAACAGGTATTACAAAACACACACTTACCCCTGATTTTCTATGAAGTATCTTCAAGAAGTAGCACTCCTTTCTAATTACGGCGTCGGCGTCCATTTCAAACGCGGTTTTAACTGGTTTTTAATCCTTTTATTTTATTTTTTATGACTAGTTTTAACCGTTTTTATCACCACTAAGTTTTAGCGACTTATTTCTTTTTATCGGGGCGTTTTTGATCAGAGCACGGACTCTATCATGGCTCCACTCAACTGTAGCTCGGGGTGTGAAGGCTGCATCAACTTAAAGAAAATCATGGAATTGGAGCAGAGGATCTCTACTCTCCACCAAATCCAGGACCACGAGCGCGACGTGGACATCCTGTTCGGCCACCACCGTTCTCCCCCTCCCGGCCTTTCGCTGTCTAACCGCTTCGGTGCCCTGGGGCACGACTTTCCTCCTCTGACCGTCCCTCTAACCGCACCGAAGCCCAGCAGTTCCGCAGGACCGCCGCCCATCCCCTCCCAGCAGCCGGAGCAGCAGTCGGATTCCGGTAGCCACCCACGTTGCGCCAAACCCAGGACTACGGCCGGGATCCGCCGAGGAGTGCTCCATTTCACCCCAAATCCACGGAACGAGCCCTCGGCGCCCACAAAACATTGCTGCAGTCCTGGGAAGCCAAGCCGCCCAACATCCAGCAGGTCCTGGACACCGAGGGATCCTCTGCTCACCATCAGCCTTCAGACCAGCCACCCATGACGCTCATTATTGGAGACTCAATAACCCGTCACATTAGGATGAGAGGAGCTGTTACGCTTTGTTTTCCGGGGGCTACGGTAAATGACATTTCTGAACAGATCCTGGACTCCATCCGAAGCCACCCAACCGTGAGTAAAGTTATAATTCATGCTGGCACCAACGACATCCGTAAACACCAGTCTGAGCTCCTAAAGCGGGATTTTATTCATTTGTTTAATCTTTTAAAAGACACAGACTGTTTTTATCTCTGGCCCCACTCCCACCATCGGCAGAGGACTAAGCCGTTTCAGCAGGCTGCTTTCTTTGAACAACTGGCTTTCCACTGCCACCGTGATGCATAACCATTGGATTTATAGACAATTTTAACATTTTCTGGGGCAGGAGTCAACTGTTTGGGGCGGACGGACTACATCTGAACAGACAAGGCACACGTATGCTGGCATTAAGCCTGGCATACCCTCGTCCACCCCTGTCCACCACACTGGCTCCAGCTGCTCCTGCCCTCTCTGCCCCCTCAACCACATCCTGATGTCCAGCTTGTCCCTGCTCCTATGAACTCAGTCCTGATTTTAATAGTAACTCACATATCGGACTTGGACCTTGCCCCACTTCTTTCATTCCTGTAATTATCAGCAGAGAGCGAACAAATAATAAAAAAGTGAACAAATGCAACCCAAATAATCTTTAACAGTTGCTAAAAATCCCACCTCCAGTAAATCATACAGACACTCCATCTCCAACTACTATTAATATGGCACTTTTAAATGTTCGCTGTCTGCTAACTAAAACTTTTATAATAAATTATTTGATTTAAGACCATAAACTTCAAGGTTTATTTTTAACGAAAACATGGCTGAGTGCAGATGGTCCTGCTGTTCTTACAGAGGCCTCCCCACCTAATTTTCATTTTTCTTATTCAACCAGGAGTAGCCAGAGGGGAGGTGGAACTGCTTTTATAAGTTCATTAACCCTTTCCGCCAAACCTGTTTTACTTGAAAATTTTACCAATTTTGAATATACTGCCTCTGTTTTTAGCACTCCTCAGATTTTGTGTGTCACAGTTTATAGGCCTCCGAAAAAGAGTGCACTTTTTATCCAAGAATTTTTATCAATTTTGCACAACTCTTATGAACGAATAATTTTAGCTGTTGATTTTAATCTACATATAGATAATTTTTAGATCCTTTATCAACAGAATTTTTAAATATTTTGAATTATATGGATTTTAGTCAGCATGTCATGTAGCATACTCACAACAGAGGACACACCCTGGACTTGGTCATCACGTATGGCCTGTCCACCAGTGTGTCCTCTGTTGTTGACTTGGCTGTCTCTGACCACTACTGTGTGTTTTTTAAAATCACCTGTTTTACCCAAATAGAAAGTTCTGTTAGAACTGTCAGGAAACGTCATCTAACCCCTGAAGTGGCTGCAGGTTTTCTTGAACTTTTTAATAAGTTTCCTCCTGTACCTTTATCTGCCCCCTGTGATTTTATTGAATGATTTTAACAGTAGGCTTCAATCCGCTATCGACCTGCTGGCTCCACTAAAAGTTGTAAAAACTCATTCAAAACATACTATACCATGGAGAAATGAAAACCATAAGAAATTAAAGAGGAGCTGCAGGGTGGCAGAAAGGAAATGGATGAAAAAAAAATCACAATAAATCATCAGATATACATAGAACATCTCAAATCATACAATAACGCTGTAAGAAATTCCAGAAATGCATACTTCTCCAGAATCATCTCAGAACATAAAAATAATCCCAAAATTCTGTTTTCCACCATTGACAACATTCTTAATCATACATCTACTGCACTTCAGAAAACCCCCTCAAACACTCTGTGTGAGGAGATCTCAGACCACTTCAGAGGGAAGGTAGACACCATCAGATGTAAGATTTTATCCTCTCAAAGTAGCATGGTTTTAGACAAATCTGAGTGTGTGTCTTTACCAGAGGAAACACTGGACAGTTTTGTCCTGGTAGAAGCTGGGACCATTGAAAAAGTTTTCTCCTCAGTGAGGCCCACTACAAGTGCCCTGGACCCGATAACTACACGGTTTTTTTTAAGCAATTTTATGAATCTTTTAAAGAAGAGATTTTAACCATGATGAATTGCTCCCTTCAGACTAGGGTCTTTCCTGCCGCCTTTAAAGGGGAGGTGGCGAGGCCCCTGCTGAAGAAGAGCAATTTAGATTTGAATGATTTAAACAACTTCCGACCGGTATCTAGCTTACCATTTTTAAGCAAAGTTTTTGAAAAACATGTTTTAATTCAACTTAATGATTTTATTAACGTAGTAGACCACACTATTATTTTAACCCTTTTTAAACAGATTGGCCTCTCTGGTGCTGTTCACAAATGGTTTACATCCTATCTCACAGACAGGACTTTTATGGTAAGTTTAGATACCTGCTCCTCTAGGGTCCATAGGATTACATGTGGTGTGCCCCAGGGTTGGATTTTCCTGAAGGCCTGTGCAGAGCAGCTCTGTGGGATTCTGCAGCACCTCTTCAATCTTTGCCTAAACAAGGAGAAGGTCCCAGTGTTGTGGAAGACATCATGCCTTGTTCCAGTACCAAAGAGAACTCACCCATCAGTCATCAATGACTATAGACCTGTTGACCTGACATCCCACATCATAATAGTCCTGGAGAGACTCATGTTGGCCCACCTGAATAAGCAAACAAGAACATATCAGGACCCGCTGCAGTTTGCTTACCGCCGTGGAGTTGGAGTTGAAGACGCCATCATCCACCAACCTACTGTCATCTGGACAAAGCGGGCAGCACTGTGAGGATCATGTTCTTTGATTTCTCTAGTGCATTAAATACAATTCAGCCTGATTTGCTTCGTCAGAAACTCCTGAAGACACAGGTGGAGCCCTCAACAATCGCCTGGATCAATGACTACCTGACAAACAGACCACAGTTTGTTAGACTGAAGGATTGTGTGTCAAACCAGGTGGTCAGCTGCACAGGAGCACCACACGGGACCGTACCCTCACCATTCCTTTTCACTTTATACACCTCAGACTTCCAGTACAAATCAGAGACCTGTCATCTGCAGAAATACTCAGATTCTGCAACTGTCGGGTGTATCAGAGATGAACAAGAAGCTGAATACAGAGAGCTGGTGGACCGCTTTGTGTCATGGTGTAGAAACAATCATCTTACCTTGAATGTGAACAAAACAAAGGAGATGACTGTAGATTTCAGAAGAAACAGGGATAAGTCAAACACTGTTTCCATGATGGGCAAAGAAGTGGAGGTGGTTGAGGAGTATAAATACCTTGGAGTTAACCTGGACTGGAGGCGCAACAGTGAAGCCGTCTACAAGAAGTGACAGAGCAGACTGTACTTCTAGAGGAAGCTTATGAGGCAGCAAATCTAGACAAGTCTGTTGTGGAGAGTGTAATCTCTTCAGCCATGTCTGTTGGGGTAGCAGCATCAGAGCCATGGATTTAAAAAGGCTAAACAACCTGATAAAGAAGTTTGGTTCTGTTCTGGGGACAACTGTGGAACATCTGGAGATGATGCAAAGAAGGATTCTTCATAAAATCAAAATCCTCTTATGAGACCATAATACCTTACCATGCTTTTGTAACTGTGGGGGAGGGATGGGAATGTGGTTTTATGTGGGGTCATTTTAATCTGTAAAGCACTTTGTGATGCAACTTCTTGTACGAAAAACGCTTTATAAATAAAGTTTGATTTGATTTGATAATGAGACCTAATGAGACTGTCCTGCAACAACAGAGTGTCTTCAGTCAGAGGCTTTTTCAGTTTCGCTGCAACAGAGACCACTACAGGAAATCTTTCCTGCCCACAGCCATCATGATCTACAACAACTCCTTAAAGAATTAATTGTATGAGCTATACCAACACCTAATCTCACTCTGGGATCAATAAAGTATTTTGAATTGAATTTGAAATTGAATTGAAACGGCGGCCCTCGGCGGCGGCGCTAATGCTCTCATTGACTACAAAGGGAACTTTTTTGCTGCGGCGTGCATGGCAAAGCGGAGTGCATGCAGTGGAAATTAGGGGTTAGAGAAATCAGACAACAGATAACATTTGTTTTTCGCATTGCTCCTGTGGGTGGGAGGGAGGGAGGGAGGGAGAGAGAGACAGAAATGGGACAACTAATTTCCCCCACACGTCTTTCAGTGCTTAAGCGAGAGGAAAAAGAAACATTTAGAAAAATGAGACAACCAATTTTATTTTTCTCACGTGCCTTTCCGTGCACAACCAAGGATAATTTTTTGTATGAGACCACAAATTCTTTCCATCCACCTGACTTTCAGGGAAAAAAAAGACGTTAAAATATTTTAATCTAGAATTTATGTTAATTTTGCTTGCACATGACTTTTGAAGTTGAGAGAAAAAGAAAAGTTGGCCAGACTTAGAAAATGGGTGTATTTTCTCCTTTGCCTTTCAGGGCCTCTGTATATAGCCCTGGATTTGGCCTGATGTTGGGCGTATATGCTAGTATTTTCCAGTGAAGGTGCTGCTGTTGTGTAGGAGCATGGTAGGAGTGAAGCAGAGTGCTTAGGGCATGTAAAAATTTGAGGAAAAACCCCTGAACACTGCCAACATAGCAGTTTGATAATTACCTTCACACTGTAGGAAACTTTGGGATTTAGTCACAATTCAGACACTTCTCAATAGGTCACTTGGATTAAAGAGCAAGGTTGTCGACATTTAAAAGATGTTTGAATTCAATTAATCTTTCAAACATTAGACTCACTTTTTATCTTCACATTAAACAACAGTGAGATGAGTAAAATGAATGTATTCTCTAGCAAACATATACAAAGAATTTAAAAAAATTCTCAACACCCTTCAAACATGCACAATAAATGTTTTTAATGAATATTGACGACTTTGGTCCTGCTCACTCATTGATTTGTCACTGTGAAAGTATAGCTATGAGGTATAAATCTGACATTTACTCAGTGTTAAGGGGCATTGGTGACATTTTGTCCAACGGTAAGTCAGTCAGGGAACGTAATAATCAGCAGAGCGACCCCCACTGTAGATGCAAATGTTGACCAGTATGGAGTCAGCAGCATGATATAGCAGCAGCAGGTTTCATAAGGTGGATTTCAGCCTTCATTTCCTCCAGGCTCTCCTGCTTTCGGCTCAAGTTCACCTGCTGCCGGTGGCTTTGTGCCCACCTTCTGTTGGTGTTTATTTCTAGATCATGACTCCTCCCTTGTTTTCCCGTGATCATCTGTCTTCCTCTCTTTTCCTTCATCAACCTCTCTACCTTACTGTCCACCTCTTTGTAGCCTAAATTTTCAATCTTCCTGTCACACCTTGATCTTACCTCCTATTCTCCCACTTATCAACTCCTGCTCCCCGTTTTGTTTTTGTTTATCCCCACTCCCCTATCAATTTTTTTAACATTTCCCATTTAAACTCTTTCTTCATCAGCTTGTAATTCACAGGTTGTGTACCTTTCTTAGTCTCCCATGAGATTTTTTGCTCTTCTTCCCCCAGTTGCACTCCAGATCTGTGCTTTTCAACTGCAAATCTATTTTTTCCGAATAAAACCATCATTATATAAGGTACATTTATTTATTTTTTATTTATCAATTGACCCTTCCTCGTGGTCATGTCTCAGTATTTCCAACCATTTTTAAAAAATGTGTCTTCTTTTAAAGACTAACATAACCTAAAGTTAAATGTAAACTTTCACCACATTTCATAGGTATTGTCATTGGGGAGTGTTGAATATTAACCTTGGAAGGAATTTGAAGACTTTTATTTAGCATATTTACTTTTTTTGGCTCTTTCTTCTCCTCAGCTATGTAAAATAGATGGGCTTTTGTTTTTGACGTCACTTGATAAGAAAGGTTAGAGATGGGAGACCCACTTTCATTCAGATCCAGGGCTCGCAAAACATTTTAATTTCTGCATTAAAAGAGTAGAGCTTGCTCTGAAGTCTACCCTTTGTGAAATCTCACTCCCAAATAAAACGCTGTTTAAAGCCAATGGGGTGAGATAGGGCATGAATATGGAAGTGGAAGCTCTGTCATGTTGACTTCCCCAAGGCTTCTCAAGCCCTATTTGCTGCTTACTATATATATTTCCAATAGGACAAATTATTAGTCACTTTAGGAATGTCTGTTATCTCTATGCAGATGGCATTTTGCTATACTGTTCTGTTTTTGTCAAGGTGACTGTGCTTTAATAATTGGTCACTTGGTTTCTCAACATAAGTTGAGCATTGATTAAATTACAATTTTATTCCACTCATACAAAACAAAGACCTTGATCACTGTCTCTGTTAAAAAGGGGTACACATTTAGTTTTGACTGCTCTATATCACTCGAGGTTCAGTTGGCCCAGATTGGCTTCTGTCATTTAGGGAATATTGGTGTAATTAAACCTTTACTTAAGAAACCTTCCCTTGATCAAGAAGACTTAGTTAATTACAGAGCTATATCTAACCTTCTATTCTTGTCTAACATCCTTGAGAAAATTGTTGCTAATCAAGTGTGTGAGCATCTAAACAGTAACAACCTCTTTGAAGAGTTTCAGTCAGGTTTTAGATCACATCATAGCACTGAAACAGCACTGGTGAAGGTTACTAATAATATTCTCATGACCTCAGATAATGGACTTGTGACTGTTATGGTGCAGCAGAATCACAGCTTGTCCTATGACAGTTATCACTGTTTCCAGACCAGATAGGAATCTCCTTATGTCATAAATGGCTTCATGTATCCTATTGGGTGGCTCGCCATCCCTGAATGGAATCCAGTTGATCAATCTTCTTTGGGGACGAATGTAAAGAAGGGGGGGACCTGACATGCACAACACAGCAGGATAATATTCAAAACAATATCTCACATTATCATATATTCAATAAAATAAATTACAAAAGCAAATTCTGCTTGAGTAAAAGTTACATCTGCAACCAATATAAGACATCGCCCAACTGATGAATTTATAAATTTGTAAGATTTCTTACTTGTCGTTAACATATTATTTGTGACATTATTTCTTCACACAACTAACTTCACTTACCAAAAACAGCAAAATGGAAGGGTAAACCATTGAACAAAACCTGGAGTACTTCTCATAGAAAGTATTTGACTTTCTAAAATCCATGGAATGCGCTTACTGCACAGCATAAAACAAGCATTCTTTCTCTATACCTTTCATCGTGTCTTCCTGTGTGCACTTCACTAAACACTCACTGCTATAGGCTTAGACTGCTGGAGGACAGACTGACCACTTTTCTTCACACTGCTACTTTTCTCTTTTACTACTCTCCAGTTGTATTTTTTTGCTGTTATATGAGTGTTAACATTGTTTTTTCTCAGTGTTTTTCTCTCCGTTGAAGCTACACCTGGTCTGGTATCCTTCTTTGCTACAATGCCCTGTTGGATGGGGGGCATCAAGTGGGATGATGGTCCCAGTAGCTGATCATCCAACATAATCCCCCCACTTGTTATCAACTTTTTACTTTCTTTAATATAGAAAGTACTCTTAAATCAGATAGTCTGTTCTTTCTTTGTCTCTGCTCTGTCTTCTCAAACCTCCAGACGGTCATGGCAGGTTCTGCTGGAGGTTTCTACCTGTTAAAGGGGAGTTTTTCCTCTCCACTGTTGCTACATGTTTGCTCAGGGATTGCTAAGGGATTGCTGTGGTTGGAGTCTGCATAAATGGGGCATAACCTCAAGTCAATGACTCGATGCAATCTGCTGGGATTCCCTAAATAGAAAACAATCTAAACGTTAAACTGATTAGAATGTTTTTATAAATGTATTAAAATGACTCCTCTTGCAAAGTGCCTTAAGATGACATCTGTTGCGAAACGGTGCTATATAAATAAACTGAATTGAATATACTGTATGTCTGGATTGTGTGGTGTTAACAAATCAACATCAGATCGACTTAAAGAGCAACTCACCCCTAAATCACCTTTTTTGCTGATAAACTGTATAAATGACTGTTTAATAGTGCTGTCTACATGTCTGGCCATTATTTTGGGATTTCAGTGCATCTTAGTAAAAATATACATTTTCTGCCCACAACAGTTAGCATGGCTCCCTCTTCAGGTTTTCGCTCTATACTGCACTTAAATTTAAATCGGGGATTGTTATTCGCTCTGCGGTGAGGGCGGACGTCCTGACGTTAGCTACACTATCGCTGTGAGGTATAAAAGAAGCCGAGTCTCCGCCAACACCTCCTTCACAGAACCGCCCTCTCTTTCCTCTAGAAATCCTCCACTTCTCTGAGGCAAAGGAGCTTGCGTCGCTTTAACTCGCCATCTTTCTTGCTGTCTGTGTCTGTGCCACTGCCAACAGCCTTGAAGAACACAAGTCTTACGTCTGTCAGGTTCTTCAACGGCTGTTGGAGAACCGTCTTTATGTCAAAGCCAGGAATTGTGAGTTTCATGCTCCCTCCATAACCTTCCTCCACTTCATCTTTGAGGGTGGATAGGTCAGGCCTCACCCAGCCAAGACCAAAGCTGTGGAGGAGTTGCCCATCCCCATCTACTAGCCATCAAATTGGCCCTGGAAGAATGGAGACATTGGCTAGAAGGAACGGAGCTCCCGGTAACCGTCTGGACAGATCACAAGAACCTCGCTTACCTACAGTCAGCTAAATGTCTCAACCCATGCCAATACTATTGGTCCCTTTTCTTCTCTTGTTTCAATCTTGCCATCTCATACCGTCCCGAATCCAAGAATCTTAAATCAGATGCCCTCTCCAGACAGTACCACCTTGACGAACCTTCCAATCAGACCAGATCCATCCTCCCATCCACTTGCTTAGTCGGAGCCCTCACCTGGGACCTTGAACACACCATCAAAGAGGCCCAAAACCAGGGAATTTAATTTATTAGTACCATTTTACAAAAAGGCTCCCCTTACAATGGACAATAATTAGTTCATAGTTATGTTAATTAATCTGTAAACACTTTAAAAATCATTGAAACATGTTTATCATGCATTAATTAAAGGCAAAAAAGATTAAACTTGAACCAAAGATGAACCAAATCTGTTCACCTACATATTTCATCTTGAGGAGCCAAATTAAACATTTCAGACGAAATATCTTCCCTATTGTAGGTAGCTTCACAACTTTACAAAAAGGCTTCCTTGGATGAGTGTATATTTATATTCGAGTGATTAAGTAAAATACATATGCTAAAGAATTCTGTTTACAAATACTCATTGTGCTTACAAAGTAGTAACTTAGTCTGAAACATTTAATTTAACAACACTAAATGAAATATATTGATTAGCTCACTATTTGGCAAGAAACCAGTCAATATTGTCTCTTTCTCCCCCTTAATTAATGCATGATAGAAAATATATTAACTATTTATGAAAGTGTTTACAGATTAATTAAAGTGTTACCGATCATATTATACATATATTTTTTAATCTGTAGTGGATATAATTAAAAATGTAGAAAATAACAATAATAAAAAAAACATACTCAAGTAAAAATAAAGTTAAAGACTTTACAAACAACTTTAAAAAGTACAATTACACAAAAAACCTCAGTTACAGTAACGCAGTTAGGTAAACTACAGTTAGGTAAACAGTAAATGTAATTTGTTACTTTCCACCTCTGCTTTTACACTAGCAGATCACCAAATTAGTCTATTAGTCATATAAAATCTTCTCAGTGAATCAACAAAGATCTCAAATATTTTTTTCTTGTTCATGAGCCCTAATTTATTTTGATGACCTGGTGAACATAATCAGTGGTCATTGTGAGTGGATATTTAGGTTTTTGGGTCTTCATCTGAACAAAATTACTTAATACTTGTTGAGCCTGACATGATAAACAGATAATACATGCCTCCCACAAACCCTATTGTTCTCCCCCCTATTCCTTATCATTAATGGCCCTGAGCTAGGACTTAAAGAGCTGTGTACACTGTTTACTTGTAGCGTTTACATAACAGCAACACAAAAGCCTGATGAGTCTGCTGCAAAAACAGACAAACAGTGAATAAGCCCCTTCTTTATTAGGCTGAGATGGTTTTAATCATTGTAATGCCCACAATCATCAGTTCAGGAAAGATGTTTGTGTGTGGCCTTCTTTAAAAGTTTACTTTTGTGAACAAAAAAAGCAAATATAAAACCCCCACAGTTTTCAGTAGTGCTTCCGCACATAGGAAGAGTCCTTTTTTTTTGCCAGACACAGTAGTGACCAAACATCAGCACATTTTCTTTGTATACATTTTGTTTAATAAGCTGAAAAGAAAATCCTTCAGTAAATAAAATAAAATGTTTTGCATGCTAGAGGATAACCATTTTGCCAAACCCTTTAGAATTATTAAAAGGGTATTCAAATCAAATCCTGTAAATCCTTCTTCCACTGTTTTTATGATGTATTGGTGTTTTTGTGTGCTTTTGTACATGCTGCAAATCTATTTCCAATTGAAAACGACATTGGACTGTTGAATACAAACATTGATTAGCAGTTTTTCTCCTTTCACCTGCTAGTAACACACTGTTATACACATAACCACAAGGTGACAGTAATGGTAAAACAGTAAATGGCACATGGCCTGTACTTGTATTGTGCTTTATTTATTTATTTATTTGGCTTGAAGACCCCAAAGTGCTTCACATTACATTCAGTCATTCACCCATTCCCACATTCACACACTGGTGATGGCAAGCTACATTGTAGCCACAGCTGCCCTGGGGCACACTGACAGAAGACAGGCTGCCAAACACTGGCGCCACTGGGCCCTCTGACCACCAGTAGGTAGAAGGGTGAAGTGTCTTGCCCAAGGACGAAGCGGGAGCTCAAACTGGCAACCCTCCGGTTACAAGATGAACTCCTTACTCCTGGGTCACAGTCGCTCCCATGTTGCTATTGCACCAAGTTGCTTGCCAACCATCATGATGCTTTTTTATCACTTGCTGTGCTTTCTGTGACACTACCACAGCCAAAGAAAAACCTTGATATGATCCAACGTTTGTTTCTGCCATTACTAAGTTGTTCAGAAATTATTACAAGGTGAAAACTATGGCAACAGTCTTGCGACACCAATTTTTTGGGCGCACCAACTAAATTTGAAAAGAAAATACATTTTGTACATATATAGGCCGCACTTTAATATAAGCTGCCGGTTTACATGTTGTAACATGAGATATTTACACAGGACAGTACATGGAAGATTTTTTTTCATTTTTTATTAAAGACATGCTTTTTTTTCTCTGTCTGAAAATCAGCAGTATGCACCAACACGACAGTAACAATCCTGGTTAGAAAATAAAACATATTTTATCCTACCAAAAAAGTCATTGGTTGCTATCTTCATCTTCCTCTTCCTGTCGCGCACTAAACCCAACGTCTCACCATCGATTAATTAATGCGGAGCTGACGTGCAGTAGCTCTATTTCCTTCTTTGATGGCCAGCTTGATTGCCTAAATTTAAAACCTGCACCATATGCATTTATTTGTGTTTTGTCCATGTTGAGGGTGCGCGCATGATGCGCAAAATAACAGTTCAAAATCAAAACTAGGGTCATTCCCCACATGTCTTCGGTGCCCCCCAGAGGCCGTTAGCCTATAAAAATCTATAAATTAGTTGCATCATCATATAGGCTGCAGGGTCTAAAGCATGTGAAAAACATAGCGGCCTATAGTCAGAAAATTACGGTAACTGTAAGAACATACATGCAACCAGTAGTCGAGTTGAGGGGGAGCTGGAGTGGGGACGCCAAAATCAGGATCTCAACCGGTACCAGTGTATCCAATGAAATGGTCAGTAACTATATATTTGCAACGTTCTGCCAAAATTTGCTAAAATACTTTAAGAACAATGCAGTGTTGTGTACCTCTTGTAAAGAAGCCATCAATTTGAGTTAAAGCACATACACACAGTCAGACACACACACACACACACTCATAAACGCTAATACACACCCACAGAAGAAGACAGATTTGGCTGTGGCCCAAAGGCCTGAGCCCACAGGCAAGAAAAGCAGGAGGCCCACAATCTGGGCACATGGAAGGAGCATGTGTGTGTGTGAGAGTGTGTGAGGGGAGGGACAGTAAAAAGTGGGTGGAGTGGATGGAGATCCTGAGGGAGGTGTTGAGATGTCTCAGTAGTTCTTCGTTGCAGCAACTTTGAAGGAACTGCAGTCGAGCTAAGAATTACTCCAACAACTGTACATGAGTGTATCTTTTTTTCTCAATGGACTGCACAGAATAGCTCTGTGGGAGAAGGCTGGGTTTCACCATGCCGTCAGAGGTTTCTTTAAGTTCCTGAAGCTTTCGCAGGGGGGGAAATATTCCTGAAAAAGTTGCCTAACTGGACTTCAGGTAAGTTGCTGCACTCCGAAATACACTACTGTTTATTATGAAGAAGGCCACCACTATTTATTAATGTAATACTAAACACTATATTGGAGAATGTATAAACAGAGGTAACATGCTGTGGAAGTGGAGCAATTTTTTTTTACTGTTAGTCATCAAACAAACATGTTGGATTTTCCTTAAGATGTTTTTTTTATATGATGTTCTTTTTCAGAATTTAAAATGACCTTATAAGATCACAGTAAATTATTTGGTGTCTTTTGATGACTGCAAACATAAAAGAAACAAAAGTTTATTCTTTTTGTCAAAGAAAAGAAAAAAATGTTTCATTGGAAATCAACTCTAAACCTGACATTTGCATTAGAAGAGGAGCGAGGAGCACCGACATGTCGCCAGCATGTCAGCGCACGCAGACGGGTTTCACTCATCTAAGACTTCTTCCTCCTTGTTTTTTGGTTTTCAACTTTCACCTGCTTTACCTTGTGAGAAGCTGAATTGCTCAATCAGATTGATGCAAGTGTGCAAATCTTTTGGAGCAACATGATAAGGTGAATCTTTTTTTAAGATCAGGAGTTGGTTTGACCTCGAGGTGAAAGTGCATCCTCTGGCTTCTGTCACTTTCCTTCAAGATCTACTTGCACACACACACATTGATAGATGCATTTGTGATGAATGGACACCCAGATTACCTTGAAGGAATGGGCAATTCATTACTTTAAAAACTAATGTTCCTGATGCTAATTGCTCTATTTTTTAAAACATGCTTTCTGAGAAATTCTAGATGTTTTCTTGTGTTTATTATTTTAAGGAATATAAGTAAATCACATTTATTTGAGATTATTCGTCTGTGGTTAAAGTCTGGGATATGGAGCTTTTTTAAGAATTTATTTTTGCTAAAATTTATTTAAAAATATTCCAGCTAACTTTGGCCAAACCACTCTGTTTGTACAGAGAGCTTTTCAATTCCCTCACAGGTAAAAAACTGACCCTTGGTGATGGCTGATAAGATGGTTGTTAGGAGTCATTAAGAAAAAGTCCAGATGTAGCTTGAAGGGTGAACAAACCTGCCAGCAGTAAAACGAGTGATGCACCACCAGAAATCAGATTAACCTGCTGAACTTTCTCTGTTTCTAAGTAAGAGGTATTTAATCTGTCAAGTGAAAACATCAGTAGTTTAAACTAGGTGTAAACCAAATTTTCTAGCAGACATATCTAACCTGTCCACACCAGCTCAACTCCTGCTGTCAGAATTGTCTGAACGAATGATGGGGAAGCTAACTGGGGATCTTGCAGAGGCATTTCTGGACCCTTTCTGTAATTATGGCCTTCACTGTGAGACTGGACGTGGGTGCTTATTTGTGTGGAGGGTCCATTCAACTTAAAGGAACACCCTCGACCCTTCCACTCAACCCCTCACCCTTCATTTGACATGGCCTAACCCTGTAGACACCAGTCCATTTCACACAGAGATGAAATTGTATTGCCGCAATGGATACCCCGAACTTGTGCTGCTCCAGTTTGGGCTGTCTAATACGACAGAAACGTCACTAACCTGTCACCCAACAGTTTTGGTGTCCACCCTTTCAAACTGAAATTGATTCAGCTCTGTCACCACATTGGGATCAAGGTGATTGGTTCAGGGTGAGATTCAAATCTTAACTTAAGTTGTTTTTGACATGTTTACTCAATCGTATCTAAAGGACAAACAGCTCTTCACTGCGCATAGGGCTACACAACATTAAGAAAACATGACAATGCATTTACTCCATAGACTTCTATTGACTCACATTTTTCTCACTCTTCTCTTTATTTTCAATAATCATAACATTCTCACCACTTGCATAGGACCCTAAGGCCCTCATTAATGTTCCATTCCTTGAGTGTGTGTGTGTGCTGTATTTACCTTTAATAGAAAATGTAACCGTTTGCTAAACCATTGTTAAAAGAAAATCATTCCTTTCCCAAGTCCCCACATGCTGCTCAGGATGAGAAATCAGAATCAGCTTTTTTCACCAATATCATGTGCACAAACAAGTAATTGGATTTTAGTTTCACAGCTTGAAGTGTTGAAATAAAGTGCTATGAAAGCATAGTGCCAAGGCGGCCATCTCTGGCGCCACCTTGACTCGGCTGTGAAGTCAATCATTTGATGCAACTGACAAGGTTCCTTTGATAACTTTTTACCAATTGGCCAAGTACCCTAACTAGGATCAAATAGGTATATAATTACATTTTAACCTGCTTATATGATTGGACTGGATTTGATTATTTATGTCTTTATATGAATTTGATCTGTTAGTCTTGGAAAGTCCTTAATATCCTTTGTTGTGAATGGGAACATTATAAATAAATTGATTGAAATTGATTAAATTGAAAGAAATCTAAACTTCTGAATGACATTTTTCCTTTTTTGCTTGAAAACACCACCAGTTAAACTTGGCTTACCCTGTCTTGAGTAAGCAGAGTGTAGGTCAAACTTGTGAGGCCAATGACCTGCAAGTTTTTGACGTGTTTTTGCTCTAGCACACCTGAATCAAATTGTTAAATAACCTCTTCAGTATGCTGATGTTCAGCAGATACCTGTTAATGATTCAATATTGATCAAGTGTGTTTGAAGAAGGCATGCATCTAGAACCTGCAGAATATCGGAGGCTGAGGATTGGGGAGTTTGACTTTAGTTTTAAAACACTTTTTTTTCCTATTTGAGTTTTCCCTTTTTTGCTCACAGTCATTGGCACCACATCAAATGATTAGGTTATAAACAAAATTGACACATAAGAGTTGTTTTTAATCATTTGTATTGGCTTTTATTTACTTGTGTGTACCCAAGAGCTTTAAAATAACTAATTTAGTCCTCAAAACATCTGATTATTGGATTTTGTGTTGATAGTATGTGGTTCAGGCTTGAAAATAAAAAAAATAGAGTTAATGTTAAAATGTGAATGTTTGTTTCTGCACAGGTTGTTTGACATAGGTTTGATGTATGACCTGCAAAACTTTATTGAGCCATCCTAAAAGCATGATGAAGCACCTGACAGGCTTTTCCTACTTAGACTATTTTCCTGAAATGTTCAATTTCACAGCTCATGAGATTTTGTGTCTACAGTAACATTTTGAGGCTCCTTCATGCAGAGTTTATCAGAACAGGAGAAAATTTAAAGCACTAAAGTCCAAAATAAGAGTAATCCATACTTTAAAGGGAAACAAGAAATGTATATTTAAAAACCTGAAATAAAAAAGAAGATTAAATTGAGTTGTTGCTTATGAATTGATTGAAAGCCTCACACTCCCGCTGTTTGTGTTAAGTACTTTTGGACTAGAGAAACAGAGACTTATTTCAGTACAACCTCAAAGCTTAAGTTAAAACCTTAGTTGCTGTGGGTGTGAGAGAACTAAATTGAAGGCCGCGCCCTTCTCTAACTCTAGACAGGTGTTAGCATTATAACCTCGCCCTAAAATAATCCAAGAAGTCTTATCTGACTGTGAATCCTACAATGGGATTAGCTGTGAAAGTAAAAAAAAACTAAGTTGGTGCTTTTGAGGTTATGCAGTATTGTTAGGGGTTCAATTTCGGAGGTTTTGGCAAAAGAAAACATCTTTTACGTCTTTAAAATGTGATACAAATGTTTAACTGAAGGAAAATAGATGGAAACTTGAACAATTAAGATTGTATCTTCAAAGCAGTTGCAATATAATCTGTATGATAGTCCTTAATGCATGTAATACAACAGGAGAACACATCTTTTTGCCAACTGCATTCATTTGCTCAGATGTCAGAGTCGTGAACTGATAAGAATCATGCAGGAAAAAGCAATAAAGTGAGAACAGAATGCTGGGAGGCATTTCCCACAAAAAACAAGATGGAGAGACTTGCCCAGGCCTAACCCCCAGATACCCCCAAAGACTAATTTATTTGTGTTGAAAAGAAAAAAGACGTATTTGGAAATTGTAAAACTTTCTTTTGCCACAATGGCACTTTCAAAGGACACACCGTGGCGGCAGTATTACCCTGATATGCCGCCACGCTGTGTCTTTTGAAACAGGCTTCAGATTCAAAGTTCGGGTGCTTAATTTTAGGTTTTGTCTTCATAGATGAAATTTCATCTGTAGATAGTTATACCACATCAAGTTGTTTATATGCATATTTAATCATGCATGTTGAATGCTTTGTTTCACAGTCATCAGTACTTTCAATTATATTTTCCCTGATGGGAAAATTGTTGCACAACTAGCAGTAACCACACAATCATCAGGCTCACAGAAATTACAATAATTATAGTAGAGAACCACACAATCAGCTGAACCTAACTAGTCACACCATGATCATTGTGAACACCGTTCAATTTGCACCCATTAGCAGCTAACCCAGTGTCTGGAAGTAGCTTAACTTTCTGAAGCAAAATATAAAATGTGGTTCAAAATATTAATAATTCTAACACACTGAGCTGAATCAACTGGTTTAGGATAATCTTTAAAGGTGAATTACTTTTAGCTCCTTTTCAACCATTTTTAAGCACTTTTTAATATCAGACATTGACAGTCTTAGTAAATACAGAAACAGTTTTAAATTGAACATTTCACTCACTAAGGAAAAAAGCTATCCAGACCCATCCAACCCTTGTGTTCCTTGTGGCTTGTGTGATACAGTAATTGCCCCCTACAACCTAATAACTGGTTGTCCAACTCCTGGCACCAACTTAGCAATCAGTCTTTAAATTCCCTTTGGAGGAACTTTGAGTATGAATGGTCTCTTTAAGGTCATACACAGCATCTTAATTGGATTTAAGATCAAACTTTGACAATGCCACTCCAAAACCCTAATTTACTTTTATTGATCAATCATTGAACTGTGATTTTAACAGAGACAAGAGAGGCCTGTGGTGTTTAGATGTTGTTTTGGGTTCTGGTCAATAATGCATGAAACGTGGGTGTAATAATAGACAGTGATCTGAATTTCAAAAGCCATATTAAGTATTTTACAAAATATGCATTTTATCAACTGAAAAAAAAAGTTAAAGTTCTCGTTCACCTGTTTTTTCAACAAATTTGCTGAGGTCTCTAGCTAAAATGAATGCCTTGTGAGTCGTTTTCTATAGAAAAAATGCTCTTGCTCCTTTTTCAGGAGGTTGCAGTTTGTCTGAGGACTGGGTGTTGGAAAACGTCAGGATTACGAGTCTAACTTATTAAAATTCATGATATGCAAACATCTCAACTCTGATTGGCTTACAGCAATGCGACTCTTACGTACTCTTGTAGAAAGCAGAATCAATTGTAAATTCCTATTGCTTGCGTGCAAAGCATAACATGGCCTTGCTCCTCAGTATAAAAGATATGTTAATTTGGTATTCACCTACAATATTACTCAGATCCATAGGCAATGGAAATAGTTACACCACATCCTTTGTTCAAATCGGGGGAAGCTGCCATTTCTGTTTGTTGTCCAATGAAAGGGAATACATTCCCCATAGATTTTAGAGAGGGCCCCCTCTTGGCGTGCATGTCTTTGTGCATGTGTTGGTGTGTATTTAATGGATGTATATTTGTAAATTTTATTACCTTGCTCTATGTAAGAAACAGATGTATGTTTTCACAGTTGCACTTAAAAAAAAAAAAAGGTTTTTTGGCCCTGAGTGGCCTTTATTGACAGTGGACAGACTTTTTGAAGGGGAAGAGAGGTTGGGGAAGACATGCAGCAGAGGTTGCCCGGGACGGGATTTGAGCTTGGGACAGCCGCGTTGAGGACTGAGGTCTCTGCACATGGTGCGCCCGGTCTAACCACTGCGCCACGCAACGCCCCACACACAGTTGCACTTTTACTGATGTAATAAAATTTTTTTCCTAAAGTACCTGAAGTAGCTTTGCTACCCTTTCTAGTGAGAAAGTACTTTGTTTTTGACCTATTCTTGAAATTTTTTAGATTGGGACATGGTATGTTGTTTTTTATAAATCCTTTATACTACTTCATGTTGTAATATCGGTTCTATTCTTCTGAGTTCTTGATTGTAGAGGTCTGGCAGTAGTCAAGCCTGGGCATGGCCAATGATGCTGAGCTTAGCAGTCATAACATGGGGATAATTAGTTAATTCATGATTTAACAAGGGGAACAATTCTATTTTCACATAGGGCCAGGCTGATTTAGAAAGATCTTTTGCCTTATTAAATGAACTCAATGTTTGGAAGGTGCTTTATATGTTTACTCGGTTTTTCTTTGTCCGATTAAAGTGATAAAGAAAATTGAATCTGTAAGAGGAGAGATACTGTTTCATGGCACAGGATGTTGTATAATGTGGATACCTATAAAGTAGAATTATTCTTCAATTTCAGTCAAGCCCCCCCAAGCCTCCCCCCACACACGGCTGAGAATAACCCAAACTTTTTCAAAGAAAGCTGGGAATTCAATCCATTCATGTAGTAATTTGGGGAAATTATAACAGATTAATTTCAGATGAAGAGAAGTTGTTTTTTAATGGCAATGGTTAATAAAAACTGGATGAAAAATTAGAGATTTTTTTTATCCAAATCAGCAACATATTTAATGAAAAAGTTTCAACATTTGGATAGGAATCCTTCCTTGTACCATCTGTACTTGCTGTTTCTCACCGACTTTCCAGATCACATTTTTACACAAGGGAACTTGAACATGGTCTATAATGCTGATGATCTGTATATTATTTTAATTTGTTTTTTAACAATGTTTAATCTGAATGGAACCACCTGCCATAAAACCTCACTGTAACACCTAATTGTAAGGAGTGACAGTTTGGGGTCATTTATTTCTGTGATTCCCAGCGGAGGTGAAAAGCATTGCCTGTTCTTTGTAGTCAAAAGAGCATGTCCTTTTTTTCTCACCTTGATAAAAAAGAAAACACTTAATAGACTGACACCAGGTGAAAGCTTCTCATCCCTCATGGCCTAATACTCCAGCACAGACTCATTACTGTCACTGATTGTACCACTGTAAAGCCTAAAGGTATTGTTGTTTTTTTGATACAAAGGAAATTGAAATTGGCAATCATGCAAATGAATCTGAAAGTTTGTAAAGTGATACTGAAGAAGATGTATTTGACTTTGCAAAAAAAAACAATGAGTGATAATACATAAAATCAAATTTAGTTTAAAAAAAGTAAACTAGAAACAGTTTGTGTTGTTCCAAGCACATTAAAAACACACTCTAAGCAAATTCATTTATTTTATTTATTTTACAAATAAAAATATGAGAATGGGGCATATGCTCGTGTTCAGCTACCACAAAGTATGACGGTGGGGATCCATTACAGAAAAAACACATGGGTTTCACATAGACAAAATCATGGGAAAAATCTTTCTCCTGTACCAAGAACAACCATTCATTTTTTTACCAAAATTAAATCTGTACAAGACTATGAACATGAACATATTAAACTGATGAGAGTTTAAATCTGGGATTTATGGTAAGACCCTCACCGTCTCCCTAAGATCATTTGTCAATCATTTTTTACGGTGGTTAGGATATAAGGAAAAAGACACAATTTAACATATAATTCTGATGATGTATTAGCCACCAGAAAAACACATGCTGTGAATTTACTTATAAAAGTTCACTGTAGATATGCCTTGTGGGCTAAAATGGGCTGTAAACCTTCTAGCTGTAGCTAGACCACCTACTGAAAATGGGGTAGCTCTGCAGAGGAGAAGGGATGTAAGCCCTTCACCATTAACATGGTCACTGCTTGGTGATGTTCCTGCATTTTCTCATTCCACCTAGCTCCCTGAGTATGGGGCACCATTTGTAAAATTACACAGTCAAAAATTATTAGCAACATCCATCCATCCATCCATTTTCTATACCCGTTCATCCTAATGCAGGGTTGCGGGGGGCCTGGTGCCTATCTCCAGCGGTCAAGGGGCGAGAGGCGGGGTACACCCTCGACAGGTCGCCAGTCCATCGCAGGGCTTAATGGCAACATTTTGAGTTATTTAGCTGGTCACATGAGAAAAAAAATTGGCAGTGTAACTTTACAAACGGCATCCCATGCCTGAGCAGAAGGCATGAAAGGAATTTCTTTAGCCGATGTCGAAGAGCTAGCTGCCTGAGAGTTATCTGTGTCTGCTTTTCTGTTTGTCTGTCATTGACGTCATCATCATCTAAAATGCACGAAACCATAAAAAATGTGTAAGTACCTCAGATTTTAATGGAAATAAATCTGTACCTGCTGCTTGCAGTTGGAAGGCGAAAGTGTGCCAATGCAAGGTATATGATATGAACGTTACCTTTGTCAACGGAGATCACAGAGCTATGTTAGCACTTGTTTACAGCCATTCAAACGTGACATTCTTGGTACTTAGTTTGATGCTGGGCAGACAAATGTTTCAGCATATTGCTGGTATTTGCACGATATTACAGTATTGCATAGACTACACATGGCAAAATTCTTATCTCGTTTGGTGAAATGGAGCCAGGCATTAGATCCCTTCCTCCTTTTCCACAATGCTGCTCATCTGCTTATTTGTTCCAGAGAGTGTGACGTAATTGTAAAGCTTGGTTTATACTTCTGCGTCGCGTCAGTCGCGTAGGTTACGCTGTAACCGCCGTACCCACTGCTGTGTTTATACTTCTGCGTAGGGCTGAAAGCGTTGTGTTGCTGTACTTCCGCGTCTCTGCGTCGCGTCGCCGGGCTGCACGTCAGGTCCGAGGAGGTGCACATCAAGCTTCTGCAGACCTACGCAGAGGCTACGGCGGTTACGGCATACCCTACGCGAGGGACACGACGCAGAAGTATAAACCGGCCTTAACACGACACAGCCTCTCAGGAAACCCGAAAACAAGAGAATCGTTAAGAAGAATTGATAACATTGGAGGCGAACAATTCAGATGGAATTGGTCTGTTGGTACCAGTACTAAGTCGGAACCGGTTCTTAATTCCCATTTCTAAGTTAAGGGCTGAAGTAACTCCTTAGTATCTCATCAAGTTCTGCAGAGTGGGTTGAATTAGGAGTACATGTAAAACATGCAGGAAATCAGCTCTTGGGAACTTAAGTTGTTGTGTAATGAAACATGAAAAAGTTCAGCTTATGACAGGCACTGTTTACTCCAAGTGTAAACCCAAAATGTAGGTCGGCCTGACTTGCAAGAGTCTGTTAACTTAATAGAGCAGCACTGTAGCAGTATAAATAGTATTAAGGCAGAATAACATATTATTCAGCCAGTAGTGATGATGTAACATTGCACTGTTTGATAACTGCCATGCAAATCAGGAAAAAGAAACTGCTGTGATATAATCTTATCCAGTCAACCTTACATTTTAGTTTTGTAAGCCTTTTGTGTTGTATTTTTCTACACAAATGTTATCATGAAGTTGATGGCGGTACTAATACTGCATTTATATCTAAATTGTACTATTGTATAAAAAACTAGTACACTGTGCATAACACCTAGTTACCATATATCTTTTTTTAGTTGGGAGATAGAGCAGAGGTGAGTCTTGCTGAAAGAGGATGTTCCACAGATGAATCTCAATTTGACTTAACGGAAGTACACGTCAAACCTAATTTTTTCCCCCTTTTTTTTTCTTTAAAAACACCCACATCCAAAACAGCTCCTTAATGTGATTACTGAGATATTGTGTTACAGCCAAGTCTTCCTCTCTTCTTTCTTCTGAACGGTGGGGGTGTAATCGCTGTCCAAAAAACAGGAGCAAGCTTTATGTGATGAACACAATCACACAGGCAGCAGGAGGAGGCATAATGCAGTATAGTTTTCAGGACAAAGGGAAAACCATGACATTATTTTACTCAAGTATTTCAACACATATTAATGATGGTGAACTTCTTACCCCCACCTCATAGTTCTGTCACACATTTCTTCTGGGTTTTCAATGGCAGACTTGCAGCCATACAGACGCTTGATTCAGCTCGTTAAAGTGGTTGTCATCACACAGCAAATGGATACAATTACAATGAATGTACTAAAGCTCTGTGCTGCAGGCAACAAGCTTACATTGATGACCTGTTTTTCTAAATATATTGTACTCTAAAGAATTTTACGAGTTTTCATTCAATATTGAAAATAAAAACAAGATGGTTGTTTGCAGTCTGTGGCCGTGGTACTGGAAAAAAACTTGATCGTCCTTCAGATTAAATGGGATAAAGAGGTCAAACCTCTTAGCTGTCTGGTGTCCAAAATGATTAATCTTTAGCATAATAGGATGCCTAAATTGGTACAGAATAATAATCAGAATCAAAATAAAAGAAAAAATCGGAAAAGATAAAAAACAGAATTTGATGAACTTACTAGGTTTATTTCAGCAACATGCAATGCCAGGTCCAAACCTGAAAAAATGTGTCTGCCCTACTAATACCAGCTAGTCAAAACAGACTTCCTGAACATGCACATCAAATGTGCAAGGTTGACATGTTTTACACTGATGAAATTGAACTATTCCCCCTTAGACTATGAACTGTCAGAGTTACAGGTAGCTAGTATGAGCTTCCTCTGTAGGGTGCCCAGATTTTGAATTAGAGATAATGTGAGGAGCTCAGAATTAAATTGCGGCTCCTTCTCAACAGAAGTCAGATTAGATGCTTTATGCATATGATACAGAAAACAGATAAATGGACCTTACCCTAATAAATGAGTGTCCTGGATCAATGACTTAAGTTTATTGACTAAAGTTTTGTTTAGCAAAACATATGTTGACTGAAGTCTGCTACGATCAAATATACTGTCTGCATAAAGTCTAAAAATTTTATTATATTTAAGACCCTACCCTCTTTCCTGTACAGCCAGGTAGGTTTCCATACAGAAAACTGGTAGAATTTCTGGGTAACAACAACTTTTTCCCCCTATAAATTTGTAAGATACAGATTACAAGCCTAAACCTAAGAACAAAAGCTCAAAGGAACCCTTAACTTTGGAAGTACACTTTTTTTGGTATCCGTATACAGTGGTGGGACGTTCCAGTGCTGCCTAACAACGACCTAACAAGGTTAAGTCTGCCTATTTACATACTCTAATGCAGGTGATGAAGCTTAGTCATTAAGCGTTTCAATATGCCACAAGATAAGTTAGAATGCTAATGTTCACTCTGTACAAAAGCCAGTTTTAGAAATAAGAAAATGTATATCTTATTTTTACTAAGTAACAGGATTAAAAATAGTGCAAGTTAAGATATATCCTAGTCAAAACTGAATCCATGGATCCTTACAATAGAACTAGAGGCCAATGTAATGTAGCTCAAGATAACTGTATGCCATGTAACTGTGTCCTAGGACAGCAACTTCCGAATTTAGAAGCAGAATATTCAACCCCCTCCAGCATTTTGTCATAATACATGCTACTTTAACTGGTTGAGGTTTTTTAATTTTACTTCAGAGACACGCTTAGAGGAAAATATCTGTAAAGCTGTTAATGCTTTATAAGCATCTTCCTGTTAAAGGGGAGTTTTTCCTCTCCACCGTCACTACATGCTTGCTCAGTATGAGGGATTGCTGAAGGATTGCTGTGGTTGGAAAGTCTGCCCAACCTCACGCCAATGACTGACGCAATCTGCTGGTATTCCTTAAATAGGAAACTTGTAAACTGATTGGAATGTCTGTATAAATGATTTGAAATAACTTCTTGTTAAGTGCCTTGAGATGACATCTGTTGTTAATTGGCGCTATATAAATAAACTGAATTGAATTATAAAAACTACAACACAATGAAAGCTGTGCTTGCAGTAAAATGATATTTTATCTAAAAATTAAGAATTATATGATATAACAGCAGACTTTACCTTTAATGAACCTTTTTCCATATATGCACACGGTATGTAAGACAAGATAAAAAATATTCAACCTGATGGTAATAATCCACCATGTTAAATA